>CM046959.1:70392902-71139547 GCA_025698475.1 Gossypium anomalum | reverse complement strand
ATATATGTACATAATACAATATACACCACGACATATATAACATATGGAAATATAAAAATATAAAGATTATAATTAATAATAATAAATAATGAGAAAATGAAAAAAATAATTTGAAAGTAAAGCATTAATCTAACAAAGAGGACTCAATCAATTAAAAATAAAGTTTAGGAGCTAATTTTAAAAGAAACAAGGAGGAGAGGACCGGATCGCATATGCGCTAACTTTGGGAGGATCAAAACGATAATAAATCCCCTTTGGTCAAAATGTTTGTGCATTAATGGGGATTAAATTATGAAGCGAAAAACCAGGGCCAAATTAAAAAATATATGAATGATTTTATTGCAAATTATAACAAAAGCGGAGGGTTAAAGCGCGCGCAAATAACCCCTCCCTTAAAAAACACGCGATCCCGATCGGTGCACGGTCAAGATCGACTCCGACTCGCGTGTCCAAAACGGCACCGTTTTGTTTAAAATGGGGAGAGGACCAAACGCACCGCTTTGGTCCCCTATATAAAGTTAAAAATTTTTTTAAAAATTCATTTGGACCATGAGTGGGAAAGAAAAAAAAAAGAAAAGAGGGAAGGAGAAAAGAGGGGAGGAGAAATCAGGCTGGAGGTGGTCACCGACGCAATGCTTTGAGGCTCATGGCCGTGGCACTGCCACCGTAAGGCCCAGTGTGTGGAGAGGTATAAAATTTGATTTTTGTTATTTGTTTATTTTATTAGTTTATTATATTTTTATGTGTATGGGTGATTAAATTGATTTTAAAACAAAATAGAAATAAGAAACGTAAATAACCTTTAGTTTTAGCTTCCGATTCTCCAATCTTTGCTATTTTCTTGCTTAGTCCGATATTACTCTTGTATATGGGTATAGACAGAATCCAGGATTCAATATTTACTTTTTGTTTTCTTTTGAAAGGGAACCCTTTTACACATTTTTTTACGGCTTTTATAGCCTTTTTACACCGTTTGTTCCTCCGTTTGAGTGCTTCCTTTTTACTTTGCGGTATGGTGGAGCAGGGTGGTGCTGAGTTGGTGGCCGGTGGGTGGGGTAGAGTTCGGTGCCGTAAGTTTAGTAGGTATGGGTACATGGGTGGCTAGGGTTTGTTGGGCTAAGGGTAATTGGTTAGGGGTTTTTGGGTATTAAGGTTGTTTAGGTTAGTGGGCACTGGTGGGTTTGTTTAGTTATTGGGTTGAGGGATTAGGTGGTTAGTGGGCCTCACAGGGTTGGGGTTAGTATTTAGGTAATTGGGTTTTTCTTTGTAAAAGGTTGGTGGCAAATTTGGGCTTCTACAATTTTGCCACAAGATCTTACACCATCCTCCCCTCAATCTTGCTGCCATTTTCCCATAATTTTCTAGCTCCAAATCTTGAAATTTTGGACCTCTAAGAATGATTCCTATTGTTGTCAAGAAGAGCCATTGCGGCTCCTTTCACCTATCTTGTGTAAGTTTTTGTTTTCTTTTAATTTCTTGATGGATCTTGTAAGATGAGTACCCAAATTTTCAGATCTGGAATTAGGGTGATTTTAAGGATTTAAAGATTATTTTCAAGCCTTCCAAGTGATTTTAAATGTTGTTTCAAGTCAACCCCTAATTGGCAATCGTTGGTGATGGTGTGTGCGCCTAAAAGGCTAGAAAGGGGGCTGTTGTTTCTTTAATTTTTTCCATCTTTTTCCAGCAATATCTTGGGTTCGTGAACCCTTCCTAATCAACCTTTAATCATGTGTAAATTAGGAAAAATCAATCTTGATCAATGGTGACTCGGATCGACAATTCGGAAGCGTAAGTGTGGTTGACTATGGGCTAGTGTGTAGTTTTGGTTTAAATGTTGGGGAAATTGTTAATTGATCGAATTAAACCAAGCCAAAGTTATATTCAAAAGCGGCGTTGTGCAAAGAGTTTTCTAAAAATCATGTCAATGCTACGAATTGATTCAATAGATGTTGGACTTTTAATAACAAATGTAACCACGGTTTTATTAAAAAGAGCGCATTTAAGGCTTCCAACCAGATCGATAGGGTAGAATGCGTAGTTTAGGTGTCCTATGTGACTTTTCTGAATTAAGCCCATAACGTTTTAGGTCGAGTTTGGTGATTACAAAAATAGTACTGCGATGACCAATTATATATTTAAACCTTCTATTTTCTCAAAATATTTAAATTTGAAATTTTTGCTTCTTTTTTTTTTTAAATCTTTGAACTAATTAAGAAAGACAATGATAGTGGCATTGTATGCTAGTCTAAAGGCTAGTATATCATTGCTTTTGAAAAATGTTGTGAAAAAAATTTTATGAAAGTGCTTTTGAAAAGTTTAGTTTAATAATACAATCAACCATTTTATAATAATCCTATTTGTTTGTCTAGATTTTTGCTTGTTATAGAGATATATTTATTATACACCTATAAGAACATATTGTTATAGAGAGATAATTGTTATAAATTTACCATAGAATTCAATCCTTGTTTTTTTATTTAAATAGAAAACTAATTATTTGTATTACCATTAAAATTAAAATCCTTATACAATTAAATTGTCTTAATTGATTATTTAATTAAAATAAATATTGACTATTTTTGTATATTTTTATATTAACATTGATAACATAAATTATTCTTGAAATAAATGATTAATTCTCTATTTTTTAAATTTATGACATATATCTTTTAAAATATAATTGAAAATTAATAGATCAATTATTTTACAGGCTTAATGCCATTTTAGCCCAGGTACTATATGAAAATTCTCATTTTAGCCATTTTAAGTTTAGTAGAGTCTAGCCAAGTTGAAGCTCAATTTATGAATTAGTTACCCAGAGTCAATTTTAATGCTTAAGCTAGATTCAAGATAAATATAAAAATTGTTTAATTTCACTTAATTAAGCTCGTTTATCATGTAAAAAAGAAGTTTGATTCATATGTTCCATTTTATGCATGAATTTTGTGCTCGAGTTTGAACTTAAATTTAAATTTAAAAATCAATAATAATTAAAAATAGAAAATTTGATTAGGATAGACAACTACTCAAGTCAAGCAATAATATAAATATTTGAATATTATATATATTAAGAAACACAAAATTATTAGTTGGTAATTGCAAGATATGGGATTTACATATTTGATTGTAAAAATATAAAATAAAATTAGTTTTCAATCAAGGCTTCTTAGCTTAGTGATTTTATGTTTAATTGTAAGACATGGGATTTGGATAGCAAAATATAGATTTCACATTGAGATTTGTTGCAAGATATGCTGGGTAAAGACTTTTCAACCTCAACAACTAGTGCAAATTGTTCTTATGAACTGTGGGGTTTATACAAACTAGCACCTTTCAACCTCACCAATTAATACATTGTTGTTAATGTAGGAAGATAAGTAGGGTTTGAGTGCGTTGAAGTACATTATCCTATTATTTATAGGTTGAAGAGACTATTAATAGTTCTAAGTATTATGTCAAAAGAGTAGATGTGATTAAAGCCTATAATAAGATTGTTTAAGAAGAAAAAAAAATTTATTGTGCGGTTATTAACATTTTTTATTCTTTTTCTGAATTTTTACTAATTTTTAATTTTCCTTTTTTGTATTATATATTTAGAAGGAACGTGTACATATTAAAAAAGGAAAAAAATATATATATTTTTAATTTTTGAAAGTTCTATATATTTTTCTGATATTTAAAAAAAACGAGACTTCTCTAACATGTTGCTATTTTTATTTTTATTTTTTGCATTTCTTTTGTATTATATATTAAAAAAATTATACTTTTAGAATTTTGAAACATTGTTATATGTTTTTCTTATTTTTAAAAAGAGATATTTTTAATAATTTTCTATTTTTTGAATTTTCACATTTTTAAAATTTATTTCAACAAAATAAAGATTTTGCGACGTGGGATGCTGGGAGCTTGCCATATCAATTTTTTTTAAATGCAGTTAATGACTGTGCCAATGTGATACACAGTTGAAAACTACCAAATTAATTAAAAAAATCATTACACACCAAACAGTAATTGGTGCAACATGAGAAGTATATAGTGCATTAACCTTTTTATTTTTATTTTTTGCTTTAGTTATTTTTTATTTTATTGTTAATGCCTATTTTTGTTGAATTCAACACTCACTAGATCATATATATATATATATATATAATGGATTTAGGGGTCTTTAACCATTACTCGGGATTGATCAAAAGAGTTTGAATCTTGATCATTGATATGCCAACAAGGGCCTTTAACAATTTCTCCTTTATGCGGTTAGTTCATCATTAGATTTAAGGTTAATATGTTATTTGATATCTGAGTTTGGTTTCAATATTTAATTTGGTACTTAAGTTTTTTTCAATTTGGAACTTAAAATTTTTTTTATCCTAGTTAAGCACTTGAGTTTGACTTTAATGTTCAATTTGGTATTTAAATTTTTGTCTAGATTAAGTACTTATATTTTTACTAAAGTACACGTGTCAAACTTTCATTGAATCATAACACTATTTTATTTGATTTGAGTAATAAAAATTAAACACTAAAACCAAATTTAAATATCAAATAATATCTTGATGCTTGAATTTATATAGAACCCTAATATCTATTTTTATTTATTTTTTTGTATATGGTTGTCTAAAAGTTAATGTGAATTCAACCCAGTCAGTACATCTAATTTAAAAGAAATAGAATTGCAAATTGTGAGGATTGATGTATATATATCCGTGTGGAAATTTTGATGAAATTCTTCACTTTCTTTACATAACTTAAAATAATCACCAAGGAAAAACTAAAAAAAGATATTTAAAATAATCTTTCTTCAAAGTAATTGAAAATGTCTTAAGAGAATTTTGATTTTCTATGGAAAACCAGCTTTTTCCTTATAATATATATTACAAATTTCATAACTTGTTTTTGTTTTGGTGAATTACTATAATAGGACAAATCCCAAATAATAAATATAACTAATATGACTCGAATTCAAATTACACTTGAAACGATAAATACACTCAACCATTAAACTATCACATGGGTTTAATTTATTCATAACTTGTTGAGAAGGATTGATGGACACGTATAGGTGTGGGAATTTTGATCAAAATATTTCTACTCAATATAATATGAAATAAAAATACCTAAAAATGAAATTTCAAAACTTTCTTCAGGAATCATGTCGATGAATGTCTCAGGGACTTTTGTTTCTTCAGAGAACAACTTCCAGTCCAAAAGTTTCTTTTTTCAAAACTTTGTAAGTCAAATTTAAAGAGACATAAATATAACAAAAATCCTTCCATTCAACATCTAAATGAGGTTTGTCTAAACAAAAATAAATAAATCGCCTTCATTTTTACGATCTATTTTTGCAAAAAAAAAAAAAAAAAAGTCCATAACTTTATTTTCTTCTTTGTACATTCAATAGCTGACCAATATTTTTCCGTATATAATCATTTTTATTTATTAAAATTTAAAATCTACAAATCATTAATGTAATTTGTCACCCCTACACATCACATATCAAAGGGCATTCCCTTCTTATTATTCGTTGCGTTAACATCAGGTGGAAGTTTATTCCACCATATCACTAAATATTAACTCTAGCAAATTTTGGGCGTCATTTATTGCAGTGAATTTTGTCTACTTTCGATCACAAAGATTTCTATGCAAAAATCTATTGCAGTACAATTTTGTATGTTAAATATTATTTAAAAAATTATAAAATAATGATCAATAAATTAGAATTAAGTTGAATAATTATTTAAATAAACAGTATATAGTTACATTAATAACAAAAATTTTAAAATATATTATTATATAACTTATTTTATTAATAAAATTATAATCTGATATATTTTTAATTATTTTATAAGAATGAAATAATTGAAAACTCCTATTATATACCATTTTCAATTTAATATCTTTAATAGTCATTTTTCATTCTCATCTTATTATTACGTTTACGTTGAATTCCAAACACATATTTTATTACTGATTTTAATCTTATAGTTACAGTACTCAGTCTCACTACTATAATAATTAATCTCATTACGCATAAAAAAAAAGACACCTAGGCATTGAACAAACTTAGGCAGTGCATTCTTAATTTATTTCTCATTGAGAAAAAAACAAAAACAAAAACTCTTTTAAACGGAATTTAAATTAGAATGTTTTATCGCGAGGATAGCTAAAATCTAAAATAGTTGGATACTACATAAAAAGAATTATTCAAACTTAATTTACATATTTGATAATAAAAAATAAAATTAATTTCCATTTAACTCTTCTTAGCTTCGTGTTTTATTCTTAATTGTAAGATATGGGATTTGAACCAGTAAAAGTATTATGGAAGTCATTGTATTAGAAGATAGATTTAATTTTATCCCTTTTTACTTATATACAGACAAATTAGATATTGTGCATTAGGAAAAAAGTGGAAATGTCCCTTTCGTTAAACATTAATGCATCCATATAAGTTGTTAAGTGATGATTTGGTTTCTTTTTAATTTTTTTTATATAAGTGATTGGAATTAAACGATAAGTAAGATTAGGTAAAAGTATCATAGAGGCCCCATATTAAGAGTTAAGTTGCATTTTACCCCTCTACTAAAGAAAAGACAAATTAACCCTTATATATTAGATGAAAGAGCAAACTGATCATTTTGCTAGAAATTTCATCCATTTCTACTATTAAATGTAGATATGGTTGACAAAGGAACCAATATAATAACCCAAATTTTAACTTAAACAAATATGAAATTATTTCAAAGATGAGTAAGTAATCTAGTAGTTAAAAGAAAAATAAAGAATTAGTGCAATTAGATTAATGTCTTGAGTTTGATTCCTTCACTTGCACCTCCCCTTCTTTTTCTCCTTTCCTCTTCTTCAACCACTCAAAAATTGGCCTCAATTGTTGCCCCAAAGATCTCCATTGCCACCCCTGAGTGACGTAAAAATTTGCTTTCGGTCACTAATTGAGGCGATTTATTGAAAATTTGAAAACCGACTCGCGATTTTATTTAAAGGGAGTCGCCATACGATCTTTTTCTTAGGTGTGATCGGACACCTAATGAATCCTCTTTTTCAAAGAAAAATTTATTTTGGGATAACAAAAGGCGAGTTTTGGTCTCGTCAAAATTCGAGAGAAAAATAGGGTTCGGGAGTCGATTACGCACAAAGGAAGGTATTAGCACCCTCGCGACACCCAAAATTGGTATCTCGTTACATGTGTGTTGTCTTAATTTTCAAAAACACGAGTTCGATGTGACATAAGCGAGATTCGATTGAAAAATGAGATTTTTATAATCTCGATCTCTCTTGAGAAGGACATTCCTTTTTAACACGGGCGGTGATATTCACGAACATAGCGATGAAATCAACGGCTTAATGTTAAATCGACACGTTGCCTTATTTATTGAAATTAATTTAAAGACATGAATGAAAATATTTCTAGATAGAACAAATAAAACTAACATTGACATTGTACTATGGTATGAACTACTATGCTAAATTCAGAACAGATAAAGAATAAAAAGTTAAGAATATACGAAACAAATAATATATAAAACATTAAAAATGTATATGCGATAATAAACGTAATAGTAATATTAAACACGAAATAAAAACAATGAATATATAGGCATATAATAATAATTAGTAAAGTGATGGAAACATGATATTAAAAACACTAATAATATTACCTATATACATACGTACATATATATTTAAAATATAAACATAATAATAGTATTACAAAGTATATACATAGTATAATATTAAAATACATACATAATATAGAGTTATTTAAAAATATATATATACATATAAGATAATATGTAAGAACAAATATAATATAGTATTGAAATATATACATGATATATACATAAATACAAGGTAAAAAGACATACATATTGAAATATATAAAAGCGTATATATAATATAATATTAAAACATTTACATAATATATACACATGATTATAATGTTAAAAGAATCATACTAATATTAATAACAATACTAATATTACATAAAGATATACCTATATATATTAAAGATATATAATAAAATACATGGATAATATGATATTTAATAAATATATACGTAATATATATAATAAAAATAATAATATACATAATATTAGAGTATAAGAGTATTAAAAATATAAAATAAAAATAGTGAAAAAATGAGTAAAAATAATATGCATAATAATAAAAAATATTATAATAAGTACTAAAAATATCTATATATATATATATATATATATATGTATGATAATGATAAAAAAATAATAATGATAGTAAAAATGATAGATATAATAATAATAGAAATGATAATACTGTATGAAAAGTATATATACATATACATATACTAAAATATATACTAACATTAATAATAAATATAATATTATAATATTATAATATTAATAATAATATGAAATTAAAGTAACTAAAAATAGTACTATATGTAAGTATATACGTATGCATATGTAATGAAAACATACACTAACATATCAAAATAATAATAATAAGTAACAATAATATAATGATAATAGCAAAATTAATATTACAAAATTTATTTGAGAGCAAAAACAGCAAAAGGATGAAATTGAGACCAAAATAGGATTTTTGGGGCGAAATTAGAAATAAAATAGGACACGGGGCCAAATTGCAATGCGCGCATGACTTAGAGGGGCCAAAACAGTAAATATTCCCTCTCATCAAAACGCAGCGTATGCACGGGGACTAAATTGAAAATCGTGAAAAATAATAAGGTTAAATTGAAAATTCATTGAGACTTAATTGCGAAATCTCAGAAAAGAGGAAGGGCTAAAACCATAATTAGCCCATACATTTAAACTCTGTGGATCCTCTAGCGGTGGGTGGACTGGTCGGGCATGGCCAAACGCAGCCGTTTCGGGGCTAAAAAGACCCCCAAAGCAGCGTCATTTTGGAGGGCTGTATAAGGCCTAAAATTGACAAAAAAATCATTTGGTGAGGAGAAAAAGAAAAAAAAAAAAGAAGAGAGAAGGGAGGGGAGGATTTTTCGGTGGTGGGCGGTCACGGTCAGATTGCGGACCGTCATTGTGTGGCCTTGATTGAGCCACCAGGTGCGGTGGCGGAAAAATAAATTTTTCTATTTTTCTATTTTTTATTATTATTTTTTAAAATATATCTATTAAATATATATGTTTATAGATTAAAAAATAGGTTCGAAAATGGGAAGGAAATAAAATAAATCACCTTTGTTTTTTCGGTTTAGGTTTTTGGATTTGTATTTGTTCTTACGCTTTGACACCACTATGGTTACTTGTTTTGCTTCTTTTTCTATATCGATGCTCTGGTATTACTCTTTAAAAGCGAATGTTTCTTGTATTTCAATGGTTATCGATCCTTTTTCTGAGAATTCTAAATCGGCTTTATAGCCTTTACAACATTTTATTTAATATTTGTTGTCACTTCCTTTTAATTGCTTGCGGAGTCTTTGTGGCGGTGGAAGTGATGGAGCAGTCTTGCTACGGTGGGCGGTGGCTAGTGGCGATGGGTGGTTGGGGGCGAGAGGGCAAGTGGGGAGCTAGGGTTTGGGATTGGGCTAGCTTAGGTGGGCTTGGGTAGGTTTAGTTTAGGTTAGTTTTGGGTATTTGGGCTTTGGGTTTTGGGTCTGATTGTAAAAGGGTTAAAGGGGTAATTGGGTTTAGTAATTGGGTTTAGGTTTGTAAGTGGGTTTATGTTGTAAAGTATTTGGGCCCGAAGTAATTTATAAGCGGCCCAAAATTAGCCTATAACAACCCCTTAACCTTTTAGAGTAAGTGACTAATTCTCTCATTATTCTACTTCGTTTTCTTATCGTTTTGATTTCAAAATCAGATCTGAGATTTTGGTTTTATACTGGTTTTAACGAATGATTTCCAGCCCCAAATATCCCTTTTGAATCACCCAAAATTATCCCAGAAACCTTCGTTGCTGGTGGTGGTTGTTATCTATAAAGTTTTCATTTTTGTATGTACTGACGGTATGAGATTTATTTAGTAAAATACACTGCTGTTCCAACCTTAATTTTTAATGTTTTCAAGTGTCCCTTAATAAGTTATAAACAAATTCTTTGGTGTTTTTTCAAAACAATCCCATTCGTCATCAATTTTAGTGGTGTGCCGCTCCTAGATCTACCATTAGGGGCTGCTAATTTTTATTATTTTTATCACTTGTTTCCAGAAAGGTTTAGATCTATTAAACCACTTCCTAATCAGTCTTTAATCATTTAAAATTTAGAAAAATTCGATCTTAATCATTCAACAACTCAAATTTGTGAATCAGGAAGCGTAAGTGTAGTTGTTTGCAGGTTAATACATAGTTTCGACTTGGTTATTAGGGAATGTGTTAGTTAATTGAATTAAGGTTTTAAATATATGATTAGCTATTGATTTTTCAGTATTTCATTGTGTTAGGTGCTGACTTAAATGCTCCGTATTAGCAGTGAGACGTTCACCCTTCGCGCCCTCGTTTCTTACTAAATTAGTGTAAGCAAACTAACTGATTTGGATTTTGTAATTGTGATATGGTAACACTGATTTGATCGAACCCTTAGGGGTGTTTTAAGCTGGTTTAACAGCATACTAACTTAGTAAAAATTTTATTTTTAATTTAGGTTCGATTTAAGGTCTTAAGGAGAAATCGCTAGTTTATAAATAGTGTTACGGTTATGCAAAATTAAGGTGTGGGTTCTAACCTAAAATTTAATTGTTAATTAATATTTTTATTCATTAAATACATGTTTAAGCTTGCTAGACGGACTTTTTAAATGGCTAAGTAAGTGGTCTTAATGTGCCAAAACAAGTACGTGAGGAACCTAGCTAAATGACATGGTTGCAAAGTTGTATGGTTGTCTGAATACTTAAATGTTTGGTATTGGCATGATATGATTTGTATGATTTAAATGTGTAATGTATCTTTATTATATGTATAGCATGTATTTAAATGAAAATAAATGTTGAACGTATGACATGTGTGATTGAGTGAAATGCTAAGAAATGTATCGAGCGAAAGACTACTATACATGTATTGGGAAATTGTCTAAAATGATAACAAATTTTGATATGTTAGAATGTCATCGTGTTGATGGTGAAAATTGAATGCTTGAGAAGTGAATGTTATAATGAGGCATCTAAGTCATGCTACTAAAATGAAAATGTATGAAATGTGTATTTGATTGAAATTCATATGATATAACGCATGTGTATGGCGTGGGATTATGTGGATGACGGAGGTTACGTGGAGTAATAGCGGCATATTAAATCTGAATATATGTTGTCGATTGCTTTGCACCAAGGAGTAATGAGGTGAGCGATGATTATATCACACATTATTTAAATGGCAATATATTTGCATTATGTATAATGATGGTTTAACCACATCGAGCTTTGCTCATAATGATTGAGTTTGTGAGATGAGTTTTGGGAACTCGTGGTGTGTAGCGGATAGTTGGGGTAGGAAATTAATATGCATTATGATATGTCCATGATGTTGGTAAAAAGAACAGGTTTGGAAAATGCAGTAGAAAATAAATTTAGGGAAAAACTAAAGTTTTAAATTTTTTTTTCAAAATAAGATCTTGGTTTTGATATCTAAAATAATAAACACTTAATCAAATTTGTACCTTTTTTGATTCATTTAGGATGAGCGCTTCGACTGAGTAGTCTTCTTCGCTATCCTCAAGCTCGCATCTGGTGAGTGTGGGCTTGCTTTGAATAAAAAAAATTCACAAAAATTACCACTGGGGTAATTTTGCAATTTCTCTAAACTTTTGAGTCTAGTTGTAAATCAAAAAAAATCTCTAGAAATGTTTTGAAATAATCTCTTTAGAGAATTTTCTCTCTACAACTTTCTCTTTGAATTCAAGTGTGTGAAAAATAATGATCCAATACTTTCTTTATATAGGGAGAGTTTAAAATAAATCTTATTAAAATAATAGAATGTTATTCATATGTCAATCATAGAGCGTCAGAGAGTCCTAGTACAACCAATTTCAGGTCATTCATACATTGGAGAAGTCAATATTAGTGTTGGGCAACACTCACGGCCTCAAAGACCATAGTTTAGACCTATTTATATGCCACAGGGCCGGGACACATGCCCATGTCCCTGCCCGTGTGGTTCACACGGCCTGGATACACGTCCATGTCTCTGCCCGTGTGGTTCTAAAACATAAACAGTGAATTACATGGCTTGGACACACACCCGTGTCCTTGCCCGTGTGCCTCACACTGCCTAGGCACATGCCGATGTCCCTGGCCGTGTGGTCCTAAGTCACAAACAGTGAGTTATACGACCTAGACACACGCCTGTGTCTGTTGCTCGTGTAAACCCTGCATTAACATGGCCATGCATAGCCTGGACACATGCCCTTATGCCTTGTCCACGTGGCTCCAAAATGATGACCAGTGAGTTACACGGCCACTCAAATGGCTTAGGCACTGCGCGTAATGCACGGCCATGTGGCATCAATAGCCACATTTTTGACAACCAAAATTCATATAAAATAAGGTTTTCGACACACACCTAAAGTAGTTTTTGTGCAGGAACAACATAACGAACTTTCGAGGGCTAAAATAGACTATCAATAACCAATTAACACAAAATCATCACAACTACCAAGATTAACGCTTCATCGACATAATTCAACACGAAACTCGAATTGGACATAACCATTACCTCCGCATTCAGATGAAGTTCACGAATTACAAGCGCTAGAAGGACCATCGTCCTCAAGACTTTCTCTTAAATTATTATTCAAACACGTAAACACAAATTCCATCATTAATCACGAAACTACTTTCTTGAAAAAAAGGAAATTCAGAAATTATACAACCAATTCACAGAGTTTATTGAAACAAACTTACCGACAACAGTAACAGGCAAAGAGCACGAATCTAAGCAGACCGTACGAAGTAAAAAGGAATAGAATCAATAACACTACGGGCAAAAAGAAGCAGAAGAAAAGAAAAATAAAAATAAAAATGGAAAGAAAAGAAAAGAGGAAAGAAAAATGAGGAAAAAGGAAGGAGAAACGTTAAATTAATTGGTTTAACTTCCAACCAAAAATCCGATAGTTAGCAAAAATTTTCTTACTTGCATCTGTGCTGGGGCTCAAGCATAAGACCATTGAATCTGAGATGCTTACCCAATAAACCAACAGGCTCATTCTTAATAGAGATTTACACGAAATTAGACTTAAATATACAACTCCAGAATAGAAGTTATCCTAAAATGAATAACAAAATTTCTATGGTTACAACTCAAACTCTTGACCTCAACCACAAAAGTAAGAAGCATAACCACATATACAAACACTTAATTATAATGGAAATCATCAATCAAATGTTAAAATTTTGGGGCGTTACACTCTTTTTGTACAATTCTTATTTCAACCCATTATCTCCCTAGAGGACAAAAACACTTAAGTGCGCTCAAACCTCCATACTTATAGTTGCTACAAAAGCAACAATGTCAACTAAGCTAAGGGTCAACATAAATACGTCAAATTAAGAATATTAAACGTGATAGAATTGTTTATCATGGTGTTATCATTAATCTTGAGTTGATGTCTATTTAACTAGTGATATCAATTAAATCAATAACACTTTCAATATATACAATTGATGGAGATAATAAAATGTACATAATAAAATTAAAATGTACAAAATAATTTAAGATAAAGCTCTGAATAAGTAATGATTAAAATTTAATTGATGCAAATGTTATGGTTCAAATTTCACTATATGCAAATTATCTATTTTTTTTAAATGAAAAGACTAAAACACCCTAAAATAATATAAATTATTTTAAATAAGAAAGGAATTTTTTATAATTTTTCTAACCAAATTAATGTTGATTAATTTATTACACCTACTCAATTAGGAATTTAAATAATAGTATAAATAAATCATATAATAAGCTCACTTTAACTTTACATATGATGTCTATCTAAATTCTTTTTCTTTATTGTACGTTAACATATGAATGGAAAGTTTTGAAGTCATTGTATTTTCTTGGTCTATGTTTCATATATTTTTTAGTATTCTCCGTATTTATTTTATAGTTCATTGATTTTTTTATCGTGTCATTCATGTTCATTTTATGGTTTATGTTTAGAGTTTATGGTTATTCCTTCTAACAATGTCGTCTTCAAGGTTCAAATCTGCATTCTTTCTTTTAAAATACAATATATTTTATCATTACACCTAACCCTTACTGGTATATTTCGTACTTTTCCTCATGTATTATAATCTTTTTGCCCCGTTATTATAGATAGGTTCAAGATTTAAGTGAACCATTTTTGTTTTGGAGTGGTATTGGTGTTTTAGTTTAAGACTAATTACGAAACACAATGATTATGACATAGTATGGGCATTGAATTGGTCAAAGTCATTACTTCATAGACAATAATGGCAGTATTTGCTCAAGTCAAGTCACCATTTTGATTGATATTTCACTTTTGTTATTTAACATTTTTCGTAGTTTAATTTTTAATTAAAAAATTATTTTTTAAACGAAATTTAAATTAAAATGTTATAGGAAAAAATTGTAGGAGTTAATTTTAAAAATCTAAAATAGTTGGATACTATATAAAAAAATTATTCAAATTTAATTTACCTATTTGATTGTAAAAATATAAAATAAAATTAGTTTTTGAATTTAGAAAAATATAAATTTCATTAGAGATTTGATATAGACCCTATTTGACAATTGGTGATAGTTGATTGTTGATTGCAGTGATTGATTTGATCAATTAATTTTATTAATTATTAATTAATTATTTAAAAGTGTTTGATAAATGTTTCCAATACTTAGCGACTTGATCGAATCAAGCCTCCGCTATTTTAGAATCCCCCTGTCGAATGGCTTGTTCTCCCTGATCAAAATTTGTGGTTCGATTGCTTCCCTTAGAACCGTACTTGAGAGTTTCCTACCTCATACGGCTCGGCAGTTAATTCTTTTGGTGCCCCTTTTTTTACCCTACCATATATCCAATTGAATGAGATTTCTCATAGATCTGTCGATTTGTCTCGGGTTAACCAGAAGGGGTTAATTACATGAGTTTCAAACTCTAATTTGGATTAAATTAAAAATAAGTTTTATCTTTTCTCCCACCTTCAGAAAAATAAAGCATAGGCATTTTGAGGCGATCGTCCATTGCGATAATGAGCCTTTGAAAAGCGATATGTGTAAAATAACAAATAAGGGCATGATACATTTTATTGTTAAGTATTTATTTGTGTTAAATATGACTCCTATTTTCAGTCAAATTTGAAAAATAATCTTTAGATAAACTCTGTTTACTTGTTTCAATCAAACATTGATTAGTTTAGATTATTTTATTATTATTTGACCTATGAATTTAGCTTATAAATAGGCTCTTTTACAACCTTTAAAATACACCCATTAGAGATTAGAACTCATAACACATTTAGAGAATTTTGTGTTTACATTTTGTGGGTTCTTTATTTTTGGGTTTTCGGGGTTTAGTTTTTATCTCCATTGTTATAGGCCAATTTTGGGCCCATTGACATAAAACCCGAATGGCCCATTTCAATACATTAAAACCCAAACCCTTTACAAACCATCAGACCCTTTTACAACCCAAACCTTAGCCCACCTAAACCAACCCTTACCCACTAGCCCAATACAAAACAAACCCAATACCTAACCCTAAGCCCAATCAACCCAAAATCAAAACAAAAACAGAAACCCTAGCCATCTATCCCCCTTCCCACTTGCGCCGCAACCACCTTCTGACAACACGCCACCGACGTCAGCCTACCGGCCACCAACTCTGCAGCACCGTTCAACCACCCTACAAGCAAGAAAGAAGACAAGACAGATATAATAGAAAATAGGTGTAAAAGGGTTATAAAAACCCAAATCAAAAACTGTAAAAGCTCTTTTTTTTTCGATAGTTCAAAAATATACAAAAAAATAGTTTCAATACACTAACAGTGATCTGAACTAAGGAAAATACAACACCAAAACAGATATACCATAAACACAAATCAAAATCAAAATAAAAAGGTGATTTTTTTTAGTTTATTGCAAATCGATTTCATTTTTTTCTTCTATTTCTTTTCTACTTAAACATACATATACACGTGCGTGACAAAAATAAATAAAGGATTAAAAAATAAAATAAAAAAATGAAATTTTACCTCTCCCACACAGTGTAAAGTGTCGCACTTGCGCGGTGTGTGGCAGTCCATTGATCGATGATGTACCGGTGCCCCTCCCCATGGCCGAAAATCGCCTCTCATTTCCCTCTCTTCCCTTTTTTTTTTTTCTAATCTGGTTTCAAATGAATTTTTTGGATTTTTAGGTTATTTATACTAAGTAAGCGCTAGCGCCGTTTTAGTTCAAAGACCCAAGGCACAAAAGCGGCGTCGTTTTGCCTAGGCTAATCGATTCGACTCGACCGCTAGAAGATTCGCGTGTTTTTACGGAAGGGTCTAATTGTGCGAATGACCCTTCCGCTTTTCATACATTTACAATCGATATTTTTAATTTATAATTTAGCCCCATAATTTTCAACGTTTTTCAATTTATTTAACGACACGCATCGTTTTAATAAATGGGAATATTGTGCTCTTGGTCCTCTAAGTCACGTCATGCGTTGCAATTCGGCCCGTGGCCTATTTTATTTCAAATTTCGCCCCAAAATTTTGTTTTATGCTCAATTTAGTCCTTTTTGTTAGTTTATTGTTTATTTTCAAATTATTTTGTTATTATCTACTATTATGTATTATTATTAATTATAATCTATATATACTTATTATATTTATTCATTACATGTATTAGTGTATGATCTTTTATATATGTATATGTATTTAATATACTTATGTAGTACATTATATATATATATATATATTTTTATACATTATACATACTTTTAATATTATATTTTATATATGTCGTATATATTATTAATGTTGTATTATTATATTTTGATACTATATTATGTATATATTTTCATATGTATATTATGTACATATATTTTCTAATATTATTATATATTATCATGTATATATTTTAATATTATTGGTTATATATTTTCATTTACTATTTAGTGTATACACTTATATTATTTTCATCATTATTATTATATACATATTCATATCATAGTATTTTAATTACCTATTTCCATATTATTATATTATTACCTATTTCCATATTATTATATTATTAGTTATTACAACCATTAGTATTAGTTTTAGTTTCAATAAATATTCTAACATGCATATATGTACACTTTATGTAATATATTGATAAGTTATTCTATAAATATTATTATTATCTTTTTGAAATATATGTATATTATATGTATTCTTTTAATATGTCCTACGTATATTTATGTATTTTATTATGTATGTATATTTCTAATATTATGTTACGCTTTCACATATATTAAGTATATACTTTAGTATTGTAGAAGCCTAAATTGCCTGGGCCCAGCATTACAACACCAATTACCCAAAATTAACCCAGACCCACTTACAATCATCAGCCCATTTAGCCCATCTTCAAACAAAAGAAAGCTAAACCTACCCACCCAACTAACAGCCCAAATTTTAGCCCACTAGACCTAACCCTAATCAGCTCCCACTTGTTTTACGGCCCAACAACCCCTGAGCACCTCAGCGCCGCAACGTCCCATCGCCCATGCTTCTGCCCCCACCTGCTCCACCGTTCCACCGGCCACCATACCCTGCAATCAAACAGACACACGCAACTGAAAACAACAGCAAGTTGAAAATAGGCTATAAAAGCCAATTGTACAAACAGAATGGGGTCTCGATTCTTTTTTTTTTTAGATTTTGAATACATAGATATTTCAAAGAAAAAGACAAATATTAATTTCTAGATACAAACAAGGCAGTGATTCCAAAGCTAAGTCTTAATTACGAATCTCTGAGATCTAAACACCAAGAGTCGATTCGACCCCAAGGTGATTTTTAGATTTTTAGCACTATCTCTTTATTTTCGAGTAATATATATATATGCATATTAATAACATAATAAAAAAAAAAAAAGGGAAAAAAAATAAAAAAATACCTCCTGGCCAGGTATGCAGCGGCACTGCGCCAACAGCCGGCGGCGGTGGTCGGCCGGCCGGACCGGCGGCCGGGGCTGGCGGATCCCCCTCTCCCATCTCCTTTCTCCCTTTCTCCCCTTCCCTCTTCTTTTTTTTTTTTTTTCCCGGCTACAAATGAGAAAAAACAAAAAAGTTGACTTATATAGGGTCCAAAGCGCACCGTTTTGGACCCCCGACAATGAGAGAAAGCGACGCGTTTTGGGACGCGGTCGGATCGACCCGACCGCACTGGAAGGATCCGCATGTTTTTAAGCTGCGGAAGGGCTATTCTTGTGATTAGCCCTTCCGCATTTCGATGTTTTACAATTTAGTTTCGTTTATTTATAAATTGGCCGAAAATTTAATTTGGTTTGCAATCTAGTTACTAGTGATGCGCACTGTTTGCCCGGCGGGAATATTACTAATTCGGTCCTCCATCTTTTAAGCGCGTGTTGCAATGCGACCACAGTAACTTATTTTTATTTTAAATTGGCCCCATAACTTGATTTTATTTTAATTTTAGTCCTTTTTCTCACCTTTTCTCATTTTTAATGTTATTGTATTTATTATTACCTATTACTTTGTTCTTATTTTTATATTTTATCCACTTTTTATATTTTTATTATTATATTATTTTGATTACTATGGTTTATCTTTACTTATATACATATATATATTTTCATGTACATACTTATGTAATATGTGAACAGTTTTTTTATTATATATTATATTATTATGATCGTCTTTAATATATATTACTTATATTTTATGTATTACAATATGTATTTTAATGTTAATAATATATACTTATACCATTTCATGTTCATATTCTTATATTGTTGATTATATTTTTTTATACGCATTATTTAGTGTATGTATATGATTTTATTTAATTGTTAATTTAGTACACTAAATTCCTACGCATTATTTCTCATGTTATTTTATGTATGTATTTTCATTGTATATGTATATATAATATATAAATGTTTTAATCTTATATGTGTTTTACACATACGTTATGTATATAAAATTTTAACACTATATTTTATATTATTAATATATTTTAGCCTTATTTGTCATATTTTTCTTTTACACTATTATATACATGTTTCTAATACTATATTGTATATTCCTAATACTAGTGTTTATACATCTATATATATATGTGTGTATGTATTTGTGTAATGTACAAAATAGTTTTATTATTATTCTTATCATTTCTAAGGTGTGCATACTATATATGTTCTATGTATGTTGCATGGATTTTTAATATCGCTAAATATATATTTCATCTTTCATCCACATTCTTAATATTGTTATTATGTGTATACATTCATTATTCTCATTTAGTGTTTAATTCTATTATTACATTATACCTTCATCTTTTCTAATATTATTGTCACCTTAATTATTTGTTTCAATATATCCCTAGCTCTTTCATTTATTGATTTTATTTCATATTATTTTACCTTGTATTATTCGAAAATGGTATTTGTGTTTTCTAATTAAATTCAATAACCAAGGCAATATATCGATTTAACATTAATTCATTGAGTTCATCGCTATGTTGGGTGAATGTCAATTGACTCGTGTTGAGGCGATATACCCTTCTCAAAACCGAAATAAAATTAAAATTTCTCGTCTTTTTTTGGATCACAACTAAATTTTAAATTGAACTCATATTTTTGAAAATCGAGACAACGCGTGTTTATGAGATACCAATTTTTGGGCGTCGCGAGGTGCTAATACCTTCCTCGTAGCAACCGACTCGAACCCTAATTGTTTCCTCGACTTTTAAACGTAGACCTAAATTTACCCTTCCTTTTGTTTTAAAAATGAATCTAATGGGTGTCCGATCACACCTAAGAAAAGATCGGTGGCGACTCGGTTTATTTTGAAACCAAATTTCAAGTTCCAATTTTCTAATAAATCGCCACAATTTAGCGACCGAAACCAAAATTTTTTCGTGTCGCTACGGTGGCGACTCCACTGAGGACAACGGTTTTGAGAGTCGAAGTCGAATTAAACATGTTTTGTCAAAGTTTTCAAATTTCCTTGTTCAAAGTAAATATTTGGTCATGATCCAAAATCTCGTTTCAAAAATTCATGCATTTGCATCGTGTTGTAAATATTTCTTCTAACTTGTTATTTGTTTGTTTTTAGTTTTCATTTTTATGGTTTTAATTGCGGTTTAGTTTCTTTAAATAAAGCGTAAAGGTTTATGAGTTTTCCCCACACACCGTGCACTTGCATTTTGCATAACATGAGCTCTAAACCGGGCTCAGTCCTTTAAGTGAAAGTAAATGCTACGCCTTCGTGGAGTTAACTCGTCCTCCGCATAGGCTAGTGAATACTTTGGGTTACATATGACTTATGCTTTCGTGAGTTAACTTGTCCCTCCGCATAGGCATAAGTAAATGTAATCCTCGAATTGAACTCGTGAGCTTGTGATAAGCTACGGTAGAGGCTTAAGTGCTAGTCTTAGTAGGCGATGGTACGAACGATTTGAGTACTGTCTAGAACAAAAACGCATGTAATGAACCATACGAGCCATCCAATTAGAGCCATCTTTGAACCTCTGTCGCTTATAGTCACCAAAATAAGTACACGGGAAATGCTTTTTGCCTTTCATTTACACTGACTATGTAAAAATTGGGTTGAGTAGTTTAATTCGTTTCTCAAAATATATTTGTTGTGTTACTAACCAAGTTTGTTTGTTTTATTTTTATTTTCATCATGCATCATAGGCATCACGTTAGGAAGGTGTTGATTAAAGGATAGTTGCCAAAGAACGGGTTTCGATGGAGGAGCCAATTACACAAATAACCGAAAAGAATGCCGTGGTTCGAGAATGGTCTCTAAAAACTCAGAGAGAAAAGGGGGACAGCCTAGTGGAAGGGTGTGTTACCAATTTGCCCGAACATACTACTGTGAATGTCGCCAAAATAACCTTAAGGATTTGGTGCGAGTTTGGAACCAGCGGGATTCGGACACTAGGGCATTTTCACCGAGAGGTATGGAGATATAGCTCACTTGATCACCATTCGTAGAGGCGACAGTTGATTCAAGCCATGGTTCGATCACAGGACCCGACTTATCGATTGCTTTACATTCAATCAAGAGGACATGACTCAACCATAGAAGAGTATCTTTGCTTTACTCACGTATCGACAATGTGCAATTCGGCAAGATATCGTGAATAAGCCTAAGCCATTGACCTTTAGGAAAAAATTACTAAGAATAGACAGACATGAGTGATGCATGGGCGAAAAACAAATAAAAAAAGAAGAATGAAACCGTTTGCATTCCATGGTCGACCCTACGAGAATCGGTTACGAGTCATCCGGACATATTGAAGAGAGTTAATCTATTCGCCTTGGCCATTTCACGGTTTGGTCATTTTCGAGAGTTCTCGGACATATTGAGGTTGCTGATGTTGATTTCTTGAAAGGCTAAAACAAGGAGTCAACCACTGTCCCGACTATCTTAGCCAGAGACATTGGTCCTTGAGTACTTGTCGAAGGGTAGGAAAGGGACGATTTATCAGTGTGCCACAGTTTGCTCAACGTTTGGATTTTCAGTCATTTTTGGAAAGTAGAACGCACTCCATTTCACATGTTTTCAAAAAATTCGCCCCATTGAAGCTTACCTCAAGAAAGAATGGCGAGAGAAGTCAGAGCAACATTGGGTATCGAGTAGCCAGAATCTTGCACGAGGATATAACGTGGAGAGCACCACTGGATCAAATCCTTGATCACGCTATACAAATGTAGAGGCCAAGATTGGGTACCTTTACTCGGGTTATGGGAGGAGTTAGATACGCTCCGCTATTAGTCCAAAGGCAATTTTCTTGCGACAATTTATACATAGCTGGAGGATTAAGCGCAATTCGAGTTCACTTTTGCGGGTGAGGATATATGAAGAGAGTCAGAGACATTGCAAAGTTTTGGAAGGAAATTCATTTCATGGAATTAGCCTTGTATCACGATACCCTTACCCAAGACTATGACATATGGAGAAGGCAGCGGGTAAGTGGTGAAGCAAATATCATCAACAAATTTACTTTGCCAGAATCCCTTTTTGGAGGGAATGCCATCCGAATTGGAAATAGCTAGACAAGAATTCGGCGAGAAAAAGCTAAGATGTCTAGGGACCTCGGTACCCTTCAAGAAGAAAACTATCATTTGAAGATTGAAGTTCGGGTTGAAAAGTCAGAAGCGAAAAAGTACAAAGGAGGCGAGATCGTGAGAAAGCGACTTAAGGGACCTTCATTTGGAAAACAAGAAATTAAGAAACACTATAAAGAATAGTGGATTGGCAAGTCGACGGTGAGTGGAAGGAAGAGATTAGCAACATCAAGGGAGGAATGGAATTTTGGAAGGAAAAGCAAAGAAAGAGGAGGAAAAGCGCGTATTTGCAATAGAGTTAAGAAGGAAGAATGCTGGAGTATGAAATGGTAGCTGCGGAATTTGCGAATAGTCGATCCGAACATCAAGAATTAAAAGGAGAGTATGAGATTTAGAAAATATGCTACAATCTGCGTCAACAACAATTAGATAACCTCTGAAGGCTCTAGAAGAAAAGAATGATCGATCGATAGGGACATTCACGCGTGTGAGGAACTCTCCAAGAAAAGGAAATGCGGCTCAACTTCTTGATTAATGAAATTCATAGCGGCTATGCAAGTTGTTCAATTATCGGATGAAGCGAAGTTCTCGGTTGCCAATTCCTCCGAGCAGGAGATCGAGCATATCGAATTTTTAGAGCAAGTGAAGAAACAAGGCAATGTGGCTAGGAAATTTGTGTAGCTTGGTGGAAAAATGAAAACTTTTTGTAATGTACTCTTACGATAAATGAAATGCCTACATATGGGGCTATCTTGAAATCAACACCAAATTCTTGCATATTTACTCATAACTAACATTTATGCATCATTTATTTCTTTGGACATTCATCCATTCATATACTCATCCATTCATTCATCGCATGTACATATCACCATAATCATCCACCGAAACTAAAAGAGCCATATAATCCCATGGTTGCAAGACTTCAAGTGGAATCACGACATTTATACGAGCAGCGTCGACAAACTAGGGCAATGGAAGGTGAGTTCAATGAGAGAAGAAAGAAAGAATGGAAAGGGCTCAAAAGGAATTACAAGAGCAAGCTGGCCAAATCGCAACAAGAAAGCAGAGAGATCTAATGGTAAGATCTCGAGAGGAATCACTCGAGCAAAGAGATCGGATGGCTAAAATGATGGAGATGATGACAACTCGGTCAAAGGAAAAGGACCCATGCGAGAACCCGATGTTATGGAACCCCAATCAAGAATTCACCACGATCGGGATCCACTCTATCCCCGGGATTCACTCCACCACCCGCATATATGACACAGAGAGGTATACTCAAGGAGAACCCACGGGCTTGGAACATCGACCTATACCACCTGCTCCACCCACTAATTTGGGGCAAGGAATATTCGCGTCGAACCCGGGGCGATCCTGCTTGATCCCCTAGTTCGGATCTAGACGACCCACATGAAGTAGCCAAATTGAAATTGGATAACCATGGCGCGAAATATAGGAGTGCGGAGGAAAGACTCAAAGCAATAGAAGGCACGCGAGGTCTTCTCCGCCCTAGGTGCCAAGGAACTCGACCTCGTACACGATCTAATTTTGCCTCGAAGTTCAAGGCACACGATTTTGAGAAGTATGATGGGACTAGGTGCCCAAAAGCACATCTCATCATGTTACGTCCGAAAAATGGTCGTTACGTGAGCGATGATAAGTTACTTATACATTGCTTCCAAGGCAGTCTAGCAAGAGTCACCCTCGTTGGTACAACCAACTCGCGAGGAAAAGATTAGATCTGGAAAGACTTGGCATGCATTGCGAGCAATATAAGCATGTATCGGACATGGTGCGGACAGGATGACCTTACAAATGATGGAGAAAAAGCCGCGAGAGACCTTTAGGCAAGATGCGCAAAGATGGAGAGCGTCTCGGCCCAAGTGGAACCCCACTAACAAAAGCGGAGATAACCGTTCTCTTTATCAACACCTTAAAGGCCCCGTTTTATGACAAATTAGTGGGAAGTGCCACGAAGGAATTCGAGATATTGTAATATCACGGTGAACTAATAGAGAATCTTGTCAAGAGCGGTAGAATGGAAGGATCGGAAGGCTCAAGAAAAGCTTGAGTACCCATAAGGAAAAAGAGCGAAGCCCAAATGGTGGGAGGCTGGAAATCGTTATATTCCCAATTCATATCCTAACCAACCTCGACCAGACATTATCCACCTTCAAACTTCTATTATCCTCCTCAAACCCCTTACTACCAAACACCACCTCCCTCCTACCCCCGTATACGCCATGAACAACCAAAGACCGTCACCACTTTTTTCACAAAACAACGCACCCGTTCAAAACCAACGAGAAATGAGCCAAGACCGGCAAGGCCTAATCCAGAGAGACATGATTTACTCCCATCCACTGTGTCGTATGGGGAATTGTACCCAAAACTTTTGGAGAAACAATTAATCTCTCCCCACTACATGGCACCCCCTTAAACCTCCATACCCAAAATGAGTACGATCCAAAGCGCTAGTTGTGCATACCATGCAGGGAATCGAGGGCATTCTCACGAGAGGCGCTGGCTTTCAAAAGGAGAGTTCAAGGGCTCATCGATGCGGGTATTTTGCGCTTTGATGGTACTAGCGCGACGGGTAGAAAACCCATTCCCAAATCACATCAAAGAGAATGTGAGCGCGATAGGAGAGGAGGATAAGCGACGAAGTAAAAGATGGGTTTACGAAGTAAGAACACCTCTGCGAGAGAATGCAGGAGGTGCTAATTGAAAAAGGGTTACTTTGTCATTTCAGCGGAGTATTGAAGGAAGGGATACAAAGAGTCGCGAGTTTTGCGAGTTCCATGGCATCGAAGGACACGACATTGATCCTGTGATGAATTCGGAAGATTATTGCAAAGTATGATGGATAATAAGGAGATCGAGATTTTTGTAAAGTTGAAGAGGCCTATAGTGGAGAAATATGTGCCTCGACAATCAATCATCGAGTCCCCCTTATAGCGCTGATCGACCATTGGTGATCTATTATGATGTGAAGAAGGAACCGGTGAAACCAAAGATGATAATGAAATACCATCTCCTTTCCCTTATAAGGACAACAAAGCGATGCTCGTGGAGATCTGACGTCAATATCATCACACGGAAGTTGGAAAGTCCAAAGCCGTATTTGAAGATGTTGGGAGGTAGGTCATTTTACAGAAGTGGGCGGTGCTATTCTAAAGAAGTCGAACCCGACAAAGAAAAGTAGCAACTTGAAGCAAAAAGGAAAGCGCGATGCACGAAGTTGAAGTCGAGAAAGAAATTCCACTGTACAAGAAACTAAAAGCTTTGTGAATGAGGAAGAAGCTCAAGAATTCTTGAAGTTTATCAAGCACAGTGAGTATAGTGTAGTGGAACAATTGAGTAAAGCGACCCGGCCACGAATCTCGGTTCTATCTCTCTTATTAAATTGAGCCACACCGGAATGCCTTATTGAAGGTGTTAAATCAAGCTCATGTAGCCAACAACATATCTGTTGAGAAGCTTGATAGGTGGGTAAACAATGCGAATGCGGACAATTTCATCTCTTTTAGTGATGATGAGATACCGCCAAGCGGTAGAGGATCGGTGAAAAGCGCTGCATATCACGACTTCATTGCAAAGGGCTACATAATACCGAACGTACTCATCGATAATGGGTCGGCCTTAAATGTTGTGCCATTGGCCACACTTTCCAGAATCCGATGGATTTGTCCTACTTAAGGCCCTGTCATTCCACACGAAGGGCATTCGACGGGACGAGGCGTGAAGTTATGGGAAAGATTGAGATCCTCTAGAAGTAGGCCCCTTACATTTATGATGTTGAGTTCCAAGTCATGGACATTACACCCTCTTATAAGCGCCTTTTGGGGAGACCACTGGATCCATTCTGTTTGGAGCGGTCCCATCATCCCTCCATCAAAGGTGAAATTTATCATGGATGGTGTTTGGTCCTTTGTCGAAGAGAGAAGAAGATATTGTCGCATCTATCTCTGTGAGATCGCCATATCTTGAAGTAAGCAAAGACCTTGATGGAGTGTTCCTTAGATCCTCGATTTCGTCAATGCAACTTTTGTTCTTGAGGGAAACAGAAATTCCAATCTGAAAGCTGTCGAGAAATACCGAGAATGGGTGTCAAATTGGCCGTAGGAAGAGGAGCTCGAGCAAGAAGAGGTTTAGGCGGACATACGCAAGGAATAGTCGGGGCTTTAAAGCGATTGCACCACAAAGCCCGATCACGGTTTGGGGTTCGGCTGATATCGTCAAAGAAGAAGGCGATGGAAGAAAGATCGGGAAAGAAGGATTGCAAGAACTTTCGGTGAGAACCGAGAATGGGAACCAATAGAATACCCTCCTTTGTCAAAAACATTTAAATCTGCGGGAACGATATACCCTGGACAAGGCGATCCACGGAACATCTTGACGATAATTGAAAGGGGTTTTGGAATGTCGGTATAAATGTCATTGACAAAAAATTTGATCTAAGTAAAGATGTCTCGAGGATCGCCCCTTGCCCTCTGGTTTCATGTTGAACAATTGGACTTAGAGAGCTTCTTGTAGTTTATAAGTCTTGAGTAATGCCAAACATTAACCTTCTATTGTGTCTATAGATATAATAGAATTCTTTTGTAAAGCGTGCATTCGCTCTTTGTCATTTAAATGAATATCAATAAAGATGCATTTTGTCACGATTTTCTCGCATTATCACTAATTTCATAATCAATTTTCTCATCTCATAGCCCATATTCACATTTGCCACATTCCATGCCATAACATTCCTTTGTTGATTCCAATACTTGGATACCCTCTATAGCTTCCTTTTCCATTCAACTTTCAGGTGCTCGGATATCGATGACATGAACAAACCCATTCACGAGTCTTGAAATTGATTTTGAGAAGGTTTGTTTGTTTAGGGAATTTGAAGCCAAGAAAATATTGAAGATTATGTCTCGTCTCTGAATTGTTAAGAATGGTGGAACAAGAGGATAAGCAGATTTTGCCTCATGAAGAATCGGTGGAAACAATAAACTTGGGCAATGAAGAAAGGAAACAAGAAGTGAAGATTGGGACTTCTATTTGAGAGAGCACCGGGCATAATTTGATCGCTCTACTCTGCGAATACAAAGATGTTTTCGCATGGTCATACCAGGACATGCGGGGCTAGATGAAGATTTAGTGGTCCACAAGCTCCCATTAAAGCGGAATGCAAGCCCATCCGGCCAAAAATTAAGACGGATGAGACCGAAATCTTTGTTGAAAATAAAGAGGAAGTCAATAAGCAATTTGATCTTTGGCTTCCTACAAGCCTCCAAATATCGAGAATGGGTGGCTAACATAGTTCGGTACCAAAGAAAGATGGCAAAGTACGAATGTGCGTGGACTACAAGTGACTTGAATCGAGCAAGCCCAAAGGATAATTTTCCCTTGCCACACATTGATCGTTGGTAGAAAATACAGACAAAACACTCATTGTTTTCTTTCATGGATGGATTCTCGGGGTATAATCGGATCAAGATGGCCACGAGGATATGGAAAACCACCTTCATAACAATGTGGGAGCGTTCGCTACAAGGTGATGCCATTCGGGTTAAAGAATCTTTGGGCAACATATCAGAGGGCTATGGTGACGTTATTCCATGACATGATGCACAAAGAAATAGAGGTCTCACGTCGGCGATATGATTGCTAAATCCGAGGGGAAGAAGAGCATGTAATAAACTTGAAAAAGTTGTTTGACAAGTGAGAAAGTTCGATTAAAGCTCAATCCGGCTAAATGCGTTTGGGGCTACCTCGGGAAGTTGCTAGGCTTCATTGTCGAGTGAAAAGGTATCGAGGTGGACCGAGATAAAATAAGAGCCATTCAAGAGTTACCACCCCACGCACGCGCAAAGGAAGTTAGAGGATTCTTAGGAGATTAAACTATATCGCCCGATTTATCGCTCAACTTACTAACCAATGCGACCAATTTTTCGGCTTTGCGAAAACATAACCGGGAGAATGGAATGAGGAATGCCAGGAGGCCTTTGATAAGATAAAGCAATATTTGTCTAGTCCTCCGCTGCTAGTACCGCCAACTCGGAAGACCATTGATTTTGTATTTATTTGTGTTTGAAAATTCAATGGGTTGTGTCTTTGAGGGCAACACGGCGAGGCGGAAAGAAAGAGAAGGCGATCTACTACCTCGGCCAAAAGTTCTTTGAATATGAGGCAAAGTATTCGTCTATTGAAAAATTTTCTTTGCGCTCTGGTTTGGGTAGCTCGGAGACTCGGACAATACATGTTGTACCATACGACATGGCTAATTTCAAAGCTAGACCGATAAAATGCATGATGGAATCGCGGCACTATCGGGAAGGATGGCGATGGCGAGATTCTCCTTCGGAATATGACATTGCCTATGTAAGTCGGAAGTCAATAAAAGGGAGAGCGCAATAGCCGACTTTCTAGCAACTTGAACAACAAAAGAATATGAGCCTTTAAGATTTGATTTCCCAGGACGAAGACTTAATGTGCATCACGAAATGGAACCCGAGTCATCAACGAGAAGTCATCGAAGATGTGCTTTGATGGTGCGTCGAATGCTTTGGGGCATGGAATCGGAGCCATCTGGTATCACCAGAGAGGAATCATCATCCGTTCAACGCAAGGTGAACTTCTTTTGTACCAATAATATCATGAGAATATGAGGCTTGTATCATGGGGCTTCGTGCGGCTATTGATCGAGACATCAAAATCCTAGAGGTGTCACGGAGACTCGGCTCTAGTGATTTACCAAATCCGTGGAGAATGGGAAGTGAGGATCCAAAATTGATTAAATACAGCGATTTAGTGGTTGAATTGATCAAGGAATTCAAAGAAGTAACTTTTCACTATTTCCCACGAGAAGAAAACCAATTGGGTGATGCCACAGCCACTTTGGCTTCAATATTCAAAGCAAGTAAAGAAGCGAAATAATGCCCCTCAAAATGAGCATATACGAGGTCCCACTTTCTTGTTGTAGCATTGAAAAAGAAAGCGAATGGCGTCCATGGTTCCACGATATCTTAGAATATATCAAGAATCAAAGATACCCCGAACAAGCGAATGAGAATGACAAAAGAACCATCGGAAGAATGGCGGTGGATTTGTTCTTTGTGGGGACATCTGTACAAAAAGGAAAGGATCAGGTACTCTTGAGATGTGTGGATGATGCTGAAGCTAGAAAAATACTTGAAGAGGTCCATGAGGGAATCTGCGGAACACATGCCAATGGTTTCAATATGGCCAGAAAGATCATGAGACTCGGGTATTATTGGCTGACAATGGAAAATGACTGCATCAATTTTGCCAGAAAATGCCACAAATGTCAAATCTATGGCGACAAAATCCATGTAGCTCCTTCGCCCCTTCATGTTATGACTTCTCCGTGGCCTTTTTCTATGTGGGGCATGGATGTCATAGGGCCAATTTCTCCAAAAGCATCAAATGGACATCGATTCATTTTGTGGTCATCGATTACTTCACAAAATGGATAGAAGCCGCAACCGTTCGCCAATAACGAAGCTGCAGTTTGCGAGGTTTTGAAAAAGGAAATCATTTTGCAGTGCGGCTTGCTGAAAGAATCATTTGAGATAATGCCACGAATCTGAACAATAAGATGATGAAAGAAGTGTGCGAGCAATTCCAAATAAAGCATCATAACTCCTCGCCCTACCGCCCAAAGATGAGCAGGGCATTGAAGGCGACTAACAAGAACATTAAAAGATCATTGGGAAAATAGTAGAGGCGTATAAAGATTGGCACGAGAAACTTCCATTTGCTTTGTTTGCATATCGCACATCACATGCGAACATCTCTGAGGAGCAACTCCTTTCTCTCTAGTCTATGGAATGGAAGGTGTGCTACCTATCGAGGTTGAGATCCTCTCTCACGAGTCTTAATGGAATCAAAGTTAGAAGAAGCGAGAATGAGTGCGAGCTCGATATGATCAGTTGAACCTCATCGAAGAAAAGCGTCTAAGAGCAATTTGTCACAGGCGGATGTACCAAAAGAGAATGATCGCGCCCATGATAAGAAGATGCGACCAAGAGAATTCCATGAAGGAGAACTTGTCTTTGAGGAAAATTTTCCCAATACAAAAAGACTGCGAGGAAAATGGGCACCAAGCGGGAAGGGTCATACGTCGTAAAAAAGGCATTCTCGGGAGGAGCTTTGATCCTTACCGAAATAGATGGCAAGGAGCTACCAAATCTAGTGAACTCGGATCACGGTGAAAAGTACTATGCTTGAAAAAGAAAGTCAAGATGAAAACCGAAAAGGGCATCTTAAAAAAAAAAAAAAAAAAGATCAGGCGAAAACCAAAAAAGGCGTTTTGGTTAAACACAAAAGATTAGGATGAAAACCCGAAAAGGCGTTCTAATGAAGCAAGCATTAAACACAAGGCAAGGTGTTTTAAACCGAAATCACGAAAGCGGTGAGACTACGATTATTTGAAATCATCTCGAAAAGCTCAAAATCTTCTATGCGAGGAGCGGACTCGAAAAGATTCTTGATTGAGAGCGTGGAAGAGTTCATGTGTTGAATATACGGAGCATTTGTATCCAGTTAAATCGATCCTTTCTTTCTTTTTGACATTTTACTCTCATTGGTTAACTTCCTTTGTGTGCCACACTTGAAATAAATGAATATGAGATATCATTTTGTCCTATTTGACCTTTTTCATGCACCTCATTATGTGTTTATTTGCATGATAAATGGTGAAATGACATGCTCTAAACAAAAGAAATGTTAAACATTACTTGGATGAAAATTTGATAAACACAAGAGCCTCAAAGCAAGAATAAAGTTCAACCGAGGGGCTAAAGAGTGATATCGAGAAACATTGATTACTTGTAAAGCTGAAGGCGGGTACATGAAAGCAAAGAGAAAGTTAAGAGCCGAAGTAATGAGCGGATCTTCATAACAATTCGTGACAAAAAAAAAAAAAAAAAGGACAAGCGACAAACACGCTTAAGGAGCCTTTGCTAATCATGTAGACATAAAAACATTTAAGACAAACATGTGCATATCATGATAACCTCATGCATAGCATATCACGGTACTCAGTGAGCAAGAAATATGGAGCAGTCATGATGAATCAAGTGAAAAGACACACGAGTTCTACCAAAGGGCGGGTTTTGGTATTTTGATGTCTTTAATTCATGTCTTTCAAGGAAAATCAACTCATATTGCGAGAAATGAGTTGAGCCTCGAGTTTCTATTTGAGGTATTTTCAATTCGGTTTTCAATCGATGTTTCAAAAATCAACTCATAATCACGAGAGGTGAGTTGAGCCTCAAGACACGTTGAGGCATTTGCACTTTATGTTTTTCAAAAATCAACTCATATTGCGAGAGGTGAGTTGAGCCTCGAGAACACGCCGAGGTACCTTCAAATCTGCTTTTCAATTCACGTTTTCAAGAAAATCAACTCATATTGCGAGAGGTGAGTTGAGCCTCAAGGCACGTTGAGGTAATTTTAATCGACTCATAATGCGAGAGGTGAGTTGGGTCTCAACACGTTGAGGTATTTTCAATTTCGAGTTTTCAATTTATGTTTCAAAAATCAACTCATATTGCGAGAGGTGAGTTGAGCCTCAAGGCACGTTGAGGTAATTTTAATCGACTCATAATGCGAGAGGTGAGTTGGGCCTCAACACGTTGAGGTAATTTCAATTTATGTTTCAAAAAAATCAACTCATATTGCTAGAGGTGAGTTAGAAAGCCTCGAGAGGCATTTGAGGTATTTTCAATTTTTGTGTTTAAATTTCAACTCATATTGAGAAGTGAGTTGAGCCTCGAGAACAAGTTGAGGTATTTTAAATTCTGTCCTCAATTTATGTTCTAAAGAGTCAATTCATATTAGAGAGAGGTGAGTTGAGCCTTTAATTTACATTTTCAAAAATCAACTCATATTCATTGAGAGGTGAGTTGAGCCTTTTAATTTACGCTTTTAATTTCTATGTTCTAAAGAGTCAATTCATATTGCGAGAAATGAGTTGAACTCAAGATCATATGTCGAATAAAGAATAAAGATTGAAGGCGATGGAAGACACTAGATTTGGACTCCACGAAGTTGCGGTGAAAGCGAGGTCAAAGTTGCAAGTCTTATTCCCTAAAGTTGCGATGGAGCTGATCGAAGATATCAAAGCTCGCCTTTTAGAGATTCTGAAGAGAAAATCACAAATTTCATCTCACTAAAGTGATAGGAGAGCGGATTGAAATTGTAGATTTTATCTTTTGAAGCTTCTAAGGGAAGCAGATTGAAGCCACAAACTTCATATCCTCGAAGTTTCATCGAAAAATTGAAGTTACAAGGCATATCTCCAAATTTGCGAGGATTGAATTAAAGCTACAAGATATGGTGGGTTAGAGCGAGACTACTCCAAAGCAAGTTAAGACCCAACAAGACCAGGCAAATTTGGTCTTCCTTGAAAGTCTTTGCTCTATTCCGTTGCACGACAATGAGCAAGAGGGCGGTGTAGAAGCCCAAATTGCCTAGGCCCAGCATTACAACACCAATTACCCAAAATTAACCCAGACCCACTTACAATCATCAGCCCATTTAGCCCATCTTCAAACAAAAGAAAGCTAAACCTACCCACCCAACTAACAGCCCAAATTTTAGCCCACTAGACCTAACCCTAATCAGCTCCCACTTGTTTCTGGCCCAACAACCCCTGAGCACCTCAGCGCCGCAACGTCCCATCGCCCATGCTTCTGCCCCCACCTGCTCCACCGCTCCACCGGCCACCATACCCTGCAATCAAACAGACACACGCAACAGAAAACAACAGCAAGTTGAAAATAGGCTATAAAAGCCAATTGTACAAACAGAATGGGGTCTCGATTCTTTTTTTAGATTTTGAATACATAGATATTTCAAAGAAAAAGACAAATATTAATTTCCTAGATACAAACAAGGCGGTGATTCCAAAGCTAAGTCTTAATGCGAGATCTCTACAGATCTAAACACCAGAGTCGAGTTCGACCCAAGGTGATTTTTAGATTTTTAGCACTATCTCTTTATTTTGAGTAATATATATATGCATATTAATAACATAATAAAAAAAAAAAAAAAAAAAAGGAAAAAAAAAAAAAATACCTCTCATTGCCATTAGTACAGCGGCTGCCAATGTAACGACGGTGGTGCGTGGCCGGGACCAAACGGCGGGGCTGGCGGATCCCCTCTCCCATCTCCTTTCTCCCTTTCTCCCCTCCCCTCTTCTTCTTTTTTTTTTCTTTCCCGGCTACAAATGAGAAAAAACAAAAAAAGTTGACTATATAGGGGTCCAAAGCGCACCGTTTTGGACCCCCCTGATATGAGAAGCGACTTGCGTTTTGGATGCGGGTCGGATCGACCCGACACATCTGGGAAGGATCAGCGTGTTTTTAAGCTGCGGAAGGGCTATTCTTGTGATTAGCCCTTCCGCATTTCGATGTTTACAATTTAGTTTCGTTTATTTATAAATTGGCCCGAAAATTTAATTTGGTTTGCAATCTAGTTACTAGTGATGCGCAGCGTTTGCGGCGGGAATATTACTAATTCGGTCCTCTATCTTTTAGCGCGTGTTGCAATGCGACCTGTAACTTATTTTTATTTTAAATTGGCCCCCATAACCCGATTTTATTTTAATTTTAGTCCTTTTTCTCACCTTTTCTCATTTTTAATGTTATTGTATTTATTATTACCTATTACTTTGTTCTTATTTTTATATTTTATCCACTTTTTATATTTTTATTATTATATTATTTTGATTACTATGGTTTATCTTTACTTATATACATATATATATTTTCATGTACATACTTATGTAATATGTGAGCAGTTTTTATTATATATTATATTATTATGATCGTCTTTAATATATATTACTTATATTTTATGTATTACAATATGTATTTTAATGTTAATAATATATACTTATACCATTTCATGTTCATATTCTTATATTGTTGATTATATTTTTTATCGCATTATTTCGTGTATGTATATGATTTTATTTAATTGTTAATTTAGTACACTAAATTCCCTACAGCGTATTTCTCATGTTATTTTATGTATGTATTTTCATTGTATATGTATATATAATATATAAATGTTTTTAACACTATATTTTATATTATTAATATATTTTAGCCTTATTTGTCATATTTTTCTTTTACACTATTATATACATGTTTCTAATACTATATTGTATATTCCTAATACTAGTGTTTATACATCTATATATATATGTGTGTATGTATTTAATGTAATGTACAAAATAGTTTTATTATTATTCTTATCATTTCTAAGGTGTGCATACTATATATGTTCTATGTATGTTGCATGGATTTTTAATATCGCTAAATATATATTTCATCTTTCATCCACATTCTTAATATTGTTATTATGTGTATACATTCATTATTCTCATTTAAGTGTTTAATTCTATTATTACATTATACCTTCATCTTTTCTAATATTATTGTCACCTTAATTATTTGTTTCAATATATCTAAGCTCTTTCATTTATTGATTTTTATTTCATATTATTTTACCTTGTATTATTAGAAAATGGTATTCGTGTTTTCTAATTAAATTCAATAACCAAGGCAATATATCGATTTAACATTAATTCATTGAGTTCATCGCTATGTTGGGTGAATGTCAATTGACTCGTGTTGAGGCGATATACCCTTCTCAAAAACCCGAAATAAAATTAAAATTTCGTCTTTTTTTTGGATCACAACTAAATTTTAAATTGAACTCATATTTTTGAAAATCGAGACAACGCGTGTTTATGAGATACCAATTTTTGGGCGTCGCGAGTGCTAATACAGCCGTCGTAGCGTGCAAACTCTCGAACCCTAATTGTTTCCTCGACTTTTAAGCGTAGACCACTAAGCTTCCAACCTAACGAAGCTTCCAAATTACTATAGAAATGAGGAAAATAAAACAAAATAAGCATTTAATGCTTAAGCCAATTTGGCCATTTGCCTAAACACATATCCTCATCAAGCAAGTTAGATATGTAATTTACATAAATACCAAAGAAACATGAATGAGCCTATCAATATTCAATTTCCACATTACATGTATTTATCACCTCAATTGTCCATGAACCTCGTATTATATCATATCTTTGTATTTCAAGTATTTCTCAGTAATTCACCTTGAATTCATATAATCTCACATCGGAACTTTGTTCGCATGAATCATTTAAAATATCGATGGATACAAGTGGTGGTAATATGAAGTGTAATAAATCAAATCCATCAATTCATATTCTGTGGTGCCTATTGAGAGCACATAATCGTAGTTCTCTCGAGCCATACATATAAACAGTAAAGCTCATGTGGAGCCATGTAACGGGAAGCTTATTCGCGTTGTATAACGGAAGCTCATGCAGCCAAGCAATAATGTAGCTCCAAGAACCATTAACCGTGGAAGCTTTCGATAGCCACATATCGAAGTTCAAGCAAGCGCATCTTGAAGCTTCTGAGAGCCATTAATCGTGAAACTCACTGTTGAGCTTTTTAATTTAACGCCATAAGAGCCGTGGTGTGTCTATAACACATGCGTAATCATAACTAATCGGGATGTCTCCAAGAGCTATTAACGAAGCTAGTAAGAAATCATATAACGGAAAGCTCGTAGAGGCCTATAACTGGACGCTCCATGAGCTACATAATCGACACTCTTTTTGAGATATGGTGTGTTTGCAACACATGCAAGACCACAACCAATTCAGAACCTTGGATCCATCGAATTTTATTTATTCAAATAGATTTGATACTTGTCGACATTTTCTGATATGTGACTCAATCTCATACATGTCAATAATACAATCACATACACAACATTCAATTCAAACATATAATTATAAAATTTAGTTACAATTTTAACTTACTCCCACAATGGCTTAGTTTGGATGGGCTATGAGTGTTTACTCCTGGTGAGGTTAAAACAACTGGCACGTGAGATTAGTTATCGTGAGCTGTGAGATTAGATATTGTAGCTATGAGATTAGAAACACAGCTTGAGTGTGTGTGTTTTGATTCAAAACGCATCTGTAAGCAGGAGGTGCGAATAATAAAAAATTACTTATTAAAGACATCACAAGTTAGAATTGATATATATATAGAAGTTTTTAAATTATTTTACTTTTCTAAAATTATTAAAATATGTGAATTTATAAATATATTTAATAAATATTAAAATTTATCTTCCAATATTTTATTATAAATATTTTAATAAATTATATAATCAAATTTAAATTATTTATTAAATAAAATGATAAAATAGTAAAATAATAAATATTTGATAAAATATTTTATTATAAATATTTTAATCAATTTAAAATAATAAATAAAAGCATAGGTATTTTTGTCTTTAAAATTACCTATTGCTTCAGTGTATTGACTTGAGCTTTTAGCACTGGGCCAAAATTTCCTATATCAAATGCAAAGACGCTTGCACAGCACGTAATTTTGTTTTTCAAACAAAGATCCCAACGACCGTGGTGCAAAAGGAGAATGATTTTTCAACACAAATTTTTCAACGACCGTATGCGTATATGAATCCAAAGGAAGCCAATGTTCGTGGTTCAGAGATTATTATTCTGATATTTTTGTTTTCTCTGAACCCAATTCAACTAGGTCTATCCTATCTATACGAGTAAATTAACTCAATTTAAGAAAACTCACATTCAACTCAATCCACTATTATCTTAGGCAAAATTACCATTTTGCCCATATATTTTTATTTAATTATGATTTCATCCCTAGGCTTCTGAAAATAAAATTCATGCAATTTAATCCTTATTCCAAACTTAACCAGCTTTTTACATGTAACATTTACAACTCCAAGTAATCATAAAATTTAGAATTTTTCTATAAATTTTACATTTTTACAATTTAGTCTATAAATCACAATTTCATCAAAATTCACTTTACAAAAGTTGTTTATCTATTAACAACCTTTCATTTTCTACCATAAATTTCATAATTCATGCATATTCATCCATAGAAAAACTTTAATACTTTAATAACTTTACAAATTAATCCCCTAGATAGCTAGATTAAGCTATTACGATCTCTTTAAAAAATAAAAATTATTAAAAACGATAGACAATAATCCATACCTAATTGAGCCAAAACAACTTGTTTGAACTCAACACCCAAAAATTAGGGTTTCCATGTAGTTCCTTTGAATTGGGAAAGATGATATAAAATGATGATATTAGATATTTATTTTATTTATCATCTTTATTTATTTACTTTCCAATTTAGTTCTTTTCTTTTCTTAAATTTCCATGGATGAATCATCATACTTATCTACTAACCCCTCTTAATGGTCTATTTACATATATATGGCTTTCAAATTTTGAATTCCATAGCTATTTAATACTTATAGCTACTAGAACTCAACTTTTACATTTTATGCAATATGGTCATTTATCAAATTAGACATGTAATCGCAGAAAATTTTCTTAACGAAATTTTTATACGATATTCTTATCATAATGCGCATCATGCAATTATATTAAAATAATTTTTCTCACGGACTCGGATTTGTGGTTCTGGAACCACTGCTCGATTTCACCAAAACGGAAGTTGTTATAGACCCTCTAATATCTATTATTACATAATTTCATAATTTATTCACTTTAATCATATGTACAAAACTAACAATTACTCATTATAATTTAGTCTTTTTCATATTTAAGTTTAAAATCTATCAATTTAACACCAAAATCTTTTAAAAAATCAACAATGACAACTTTCAAAAACTTCAACGCTTTTATAAATTGGTGCATGGGCTAACTAAATCAAGCCCCCATGACTTCAAAAATTATAAAAATTACAAGAAAATGACTTAATTACAATACCTAATTAGTTCCTAAAGTTGAAACCATTGAAGCTTCATATTTTTTTCATGGTGGGTGGTTTGAAGGATGAAGAAGAAGAGAATTCTCTCTTTCTTTCCACCGAAAATGGCTTTATACCATAATTAATAATTTGTTTTATTTTAATTAATCTTAATTTTTAACTTGGTAATCACATTTTAATATTCTAATCCACCAACGTCCATTAACATATATTAGAAATTGGTTTAATTGTTATTTTGGACCTTGACTAATTGTAAATTAAGTCCCTAAGTCTTTTGCCAATTAAAAACTTATAGCGATAAGAGACTTTACAATTTAGTCTCTACACCTTAATTACAATTAATAAACAAAATTAAAGGACTAAACTTTGATAAAATTTTATACCAACACCTTACGGACCCGATTTACGGAAATGAGGTTCCAAAATCACAAGTGCAACTCAGCAAAAGAAGAGCATATGTCTAAATTGAGCTTATCTATTGTTGAAACCACAATATCGTAATTTAAAGAACCCAAAATTTGGGATTTTTGGAAAAGTTTTGAGGTTGCTTTTGAAAATCAAGTTGCATAAGAAATAGAGGAGACTTTTGGGCTATCTCACTGTGAGCTGAGTCATCATCCGACAACAAACGGTAATAGTAAACAAAAAATTTAATCAAGTTCTATAAAACAAAATAAAAGAGGAAGAGAAAAGATATAAAATGAGTTTTTTTTTTAAAAAATTTAAGTTAAAAGTGTAAAATTAATTAATTAATTTTTTAATATATGTATTTTATTTATGTTTATTTAATATTTTTGCCTTGAAAAAAGAAAATTAAATGTTGGTTCCTCTTTCATGCTCATTGAACTTTTTCCTCTTATCATATTAATACATGACACTCTTAAATGGTCCACATGGCAATTTTTGTAAGTACTTAACATTGTTAGAGGAAGGTACTAAATTGGTGAACAGAAATTAAGTTCAAATATCATATTAAACATTCTAAGAGTAAGTGTTAAAACTTTTTTTTGTTATTCATTATCCCTTTATTTTAAATAATGTTAATAATTTTTATATTTCCTTAAATATGAAACCACGAAGTTTGGTAACTGACATCCTTCACCTAAGAGAAAGGGCAATGGTTATTGAAGTGGATAATGGTAGCGAAGAGAGGATACAAGCAGGAACCTACCTGCCTTAAGGAATTGTTCCCAATAGCTGATTATTTTTTCATGTTTATAGTATTGTATGCATTAAGAATTTAGTTAAAATTCAAACATTATAAAATTATATCAACTTTTTTTTGAATAATTCAGAGATTAAATTATATTTTTTTAATTGAAGAGTCAAAATAAAAACTTTACCTATAATTTAATGACTAATAGTATAGTTTATCCTAAAATTTAAAATAGGATGAAATGGTGTTAGGTAAAAGGGAGGGAAGGTTTTATGTAGAAAGTGAAGGGAAGGGAGTGAGATTTGAAGCCTAGGAATATGAGAGAAAAAGCTAGAGATGACAACGAAATGATATAGGACGGTTTTTTTCTCACCCTGGCCTGACTCTATATAATGGAACCATATGTTGAAATCGACCCAATCTCGACTAAAATATAAATGGTATACCCCAATTCAATATGACATGATTTTCAAATTATATATATTATTAAAGAAGGAATGATATAATCAATAAACATTAATTTCTAAAAGTTCAAAAATTGCACTTCAATCTATCAATAAGTTGATGGATGTGAATTGTATTAAGACATCAGACTTTCGCTGATTTGACTTAAGTTCAAACTCGAATACGACATCACAAAAAAAGAACTACTTAACCCCCAACATTGTAAATGGACATAAAGAATATAAAAAAAGTTGCACCTAAATCTTCTTTTCTCATTCTCTACTTTGGCAGCCTCTTCCATTGTTATTTGATTGATATTGTTGGAATAGAATTTTTATGGTTTCAATTCGATTTGATCTCGCTTGGGTTAGATTTTTTTTTTTGGAAAATTAGGTTTAGGTGAGTCGAGCCAAGTGAAATTAGAAAATTAGCCGGGTTGGGGTTGGGTTTGAGGTAAATCCACCTCTTCCCAAGATATTTACAAAAATGCTCTTAATATATGTATATATTAAGTTTTTGTTTTCAATAAATAAATATTTTAAAATAAAAATAAAGAAGTTAAAAATGTAATCTTATTTGCTTCAAAATAAAAATAAAAATAAAAATAAAACAATTAAAGTAAATTAAGGTTATCGGATTTGATGGTCTTCTATTATATTTCTAGTTAAAGTTCGTAACAAATTTTTTATTAAAAGTTAAGGTCCGTGGTTGAAATTGTTTAATTAAGTTTTGGATTTGAAGTTTAAAATATTTGATTTTTTTAAAAGAATCAATAATACTTAGATGCATCATATTATCCAAATTAATATGAAATACAAACAAAAATTTACTCAAGAAATACTTTAATCATCATGCAAAATTGTAACTCAAATCACCTAAACTTATCCAAATTTTTATATAGAAAGATCATTGCTTTTAATAAAATTAGTTTTTCAAAAATATTTCCATCAAAACCCTCAAATAATAAAATTTCAAAGAAGAGTGAGCAAATGTAATGGTCGTACATAATGATAATTCCCTTGTTGATATTAATATATGAGAATTAATTTGAGCTCCAAATCTAAAATTATTCGTATTTTTATTATTTATTTGATGCTCTAAACAAAATGAATTTAACAGTTTATATCCCTATTTAAATTTGAAGCAAGTTAATCTTATAAAACTTGAGCTCTAAACAAATTGAATTTGACAGTTTATTTTCCTGTTGGAACTTTGAAACAAGTTATAAAAACTTCAGCTGTAGCTACTGATCGGTTGTATGTTTGTCAAATCAAACAACTCTGTACCTTAAATTAATAAAACGTAAGGCCTCAACTAATAAAACAATTAATGGAATCCTTTGTTTCTCTTACAATTACAAAACCCAGCTCTGGTCTGGTCTGGTCTGGTCAGCTCAACTCTTGAGAAAATGAGCAGCCAAGAGTTTTGTAACTGTGAACCCATGGAAGGTTTCAACCTCGAACAGCTCTTTCAGCTTCTCGTCACATATTACTTTCCTCTTGTCAGCTGGATCCTTCATTAAACCAATGCTATGTTTAGAATATAAATTTTCTTGTTATTTTACAAACCTAGTGTTTTAATGCAGTTATGAATGATGACTAGAACATTGCTACTCACTACTGTGGTATATAAATATTGCTATATTATTTTTTGCAGGGTGGGCAAATGATATACCTGGAGGTTATTTTCTTTTATGTAATCCCACATTCTCTTGATCACGACAGCCCGTGTAAGCTCATTTTTCTCCAGTACCAAGAAATTTTACCAGAGCATCTGAAAGTTGAAGAGGAGCAAGAAATCCTTCTGTCGTTTTTTCCTTTCCTTTTGCTTCATCTGGATCTGAAAGGACCAAAATGGACAGCAACGGAAATAGTAAGAACCAATAATTTTGAAAATAGTGAGATACGTGCATGCACAAGAATGAAATAAAGGTTTCAGGGATCATCACATTGCAGGGTTAAGGATTAGACAAAACATGTAATAATAACTGGTGGAAACCTGATTCAAAACGTGTTTAGGATGCATATAAAGTAATACGTGAACAAAAAGGGCATAAAGAGCAACATTCTGACTGTATCTAAATGGATGCGGCAAAGCCAGAATTAGCTGCAAAACAGTATCTCTGGCAACATCACTTAAAGAGAGCATTCTTTCGAGATACAACAGTAAAAAGACCTTTTTATGAACCGTGCAATAGTGGGGAGCAAATGTTCAGGTGAAAGGTATTGCTAATGGTACAATGGTAGACAAGATGGAAGCATAAGGCATTCTAACTCCTCGTATCAATGCAAAACAAGTCCTGTATAGAGGACATTAATTTAGTCATTTACTATCCATACCTTCTTCTCTCTCATGCTTTCTTGGCTTTTCCTTCTCCATTGACTTGACTGGAACAACAATAACATGAAAGCGATATAGGTAAATTTAGCACATATATTAGATAATAGGTAGGTTCAAGTTATACCAGCATATTGCACAAGAAACAAAACTATTTTTCCTCAATTTAATTAAGAAAATCAAATCCTGAGGTGCAAGTGTATTGCTAATAGTACAATGGTAGACAAGCTGTGAGCGTGAGACATACTCCTCACATATCAAATTATCAATGCAAAATAAGTTCTTGAGAAGACCTTTAATTTAGTCATTTCCTATCCATACCTTCTTCTCTCTCATGCTTTCTTGGTTTTTCCTCTCCATTGACTTGACTGAAACAAATTCAGCACATCATATTAGATAAAAGATAGGTTTGAGTTACAAGACATTTGCAGCATATGGCTCAAGAAACAAAAGTATTCTTCATTTATTTACTTATTCAAGGCCCCTGGTTTCCTGAGAAAGAGAGAGAGTGACGTTAAAAATTTACAATTAATAATTGTTTTTCTGATTTCCAGTACAATTCCCAGTTACTAGCCAATTTGTAGGAGTCAGCAGTTTTACTTACAAGTTTCAAAAGAGTATAGTTTGAGCCCAAAATCTAATATAATTGACATTATCAAAAATAGTTTAACAAAAGCAAAATGGTAGAAGGGACAGATAGGTTATTTACCTTCGTCTGAATCCAAGGGCAAGATGTGCTTTGACAGGGCTTTGTTCATTTGAAACATGTCAATGGATTCAACACCAAAAAAAGTGCATGCAATGGCTTGTCACAAATTATATTTTTCTTGTTAACTGGGTCTTGCAAATTTCTCTCTAATATAAACCCACATTTGCTTGACTACCTAGCACCATTATAAAACAGAAAGTTTAGAACAAAGCAGCTCCTTGACTTAATCATGAAATTAACAAAGAAGAAAATGAAAAGAAATTTCAAGATATTTTTAAGTTACCTCAGTCCTCGCCATTTCAGGACTCCTAAAAGTTCCTGAAGTTGTGAGAAAGTCTGCTTACTTTGTTAAACCACCTCCTCTTCTCTTACCTTCACTATTGACTCCTTTGGACCTATATTATAGAATGAAACAAAACAATAAATTCATAAACTAACAACTATAGATTGATGGCAATTGCAATCACTAATTAAGTGCCCTACTAAACTCCAAAGCTTGCAAGACAGCGAAACAGAAAGTCTTAGTGTAGGTATATTCTATGGATGCTCTAAGCAAAATCTGAGAGAGACTCTAAGCTGCTGGTGCAATATCAACAATTCACATAAAACTCACATTAAAATATGCTCACCGCTCCACATGAAACGAAAATGTTTAAGCTTTATCAAAAGCCACTCATTGAGTCCTGCCACTCGGGTGGTAGAGCAGCAATTGTTGTTAGCTAATATTACAAAACAATATATTATTGGTTCAAAAGTGAAGCAAGAAGTCTGTCCAACATGTAAGACTTAATGCAACTTAGATAAGAAATCATTGAAAGCAACCTGGAAGACATCCTTAGGAAAACTAATCTTATCCTGTTAGAAAGGAGAATATGGAGTCAGCATTTATTACAATTCAAGTTCACCTATTTCCTTCTTCTCAGCCCCAAAACATCAAAGAATGAGAACATGCAAATTTAGATTGTCGAGAATCTTCAAGAGTCTAATTAAACAGATTAAGTCACGAAAAAGAAGGAAGGAACAAAAATACTGCAACTTATGGGCATAATATTTGTATAACATAACCTGAGTTTAAACACACATACCACTAAGCAGAAAGGGACCCATGTTTCTTGTTCTAGAGGCCAAATTTAAACCACAATGAGAGAACATATATAGTAGCTTGCAGTTGTTTTAAAGCATTGCAGTCAACACAACACAACTTTCTTCTTTAAAATTTATGTAGCAGCACCACAAATTGAAAGGATTGTTTCAGGTGAAGAGCAAATATCTTACTATAACTTATAAGACAAAGGGGTACAAGAGGAAAAAAATGTTTCCATAAGATCAATTGCGTCAAAGGACAAATAAGAACACATGAACTTGGAAATCAAATTGCCTGGTGAGATCATATTTAAAGCATTTTCAAACAATTTCATTGTTAAGCAATTCATTACAGTTGGTCAAAGCTCCAAAACCTTTTTTGAGAGTTTAGAAGTACAAATAGAGTACATATCTAGTACAACAAATACATACCGAGCAACTATAAAGTAGAATTAAATCAACACAAAGCACAAACGGAAAAGAACTAGTATATAACCAGACAAAACCCACAGATGGCAACTGTGCATGGTGGGACTGGAGACTCAAACTTAGGTACTCAAGGACCTAACACCTCAGCCTTTGCCAACAAGGCCTCATTGGCAAAATATATTTGCTTAAGCTTTTTCCAAATCAAAATTGGGGAAATTTTAAGAAATATCATGTTTCTAAAAGTAAAAATAGAATCCGAGAGACATATGTCTCCTTATTTTTTTGAGACATAAAAAGGAAAAGAAAAAGAAATCGCATCATTATCGTTATTATTTTTCTTTTATTTGCAGAACTATGATTAATCAACCTTGTAAGATGACTTCCACGGCAATGACTCACTGAGTTGGATTTAAATTAAAAACCTGTTCAGATTAAATACAAACAGCCTTTGTCAAATTTCTCCATTCAAAACATTTTCTCCGATTAAACATGCATTGTTAAAAAATTTAAAAAAAAATTAAAAGAAAAAACATAGCACACCGTTAAAGCTAAAGCATAACCATAAGCAACGTAACCTCACAATTAACTTCTAAACAAAGCATTCTCTAAATCTTTTCAAAAAGAAAAACAGTAACGTGCATTCCCTTTAATTTCTATTGCGTAAAATTTAGTATAATTACTAAATCATTAATAATAACTGACCGTTTCTTTGAGGTAGCCTTTTGTTCTTCGCTCTTTCCTGCTCCTCCTCTTCGTCGTCCGAATCAGAGCCGTCGGTTTCTCTGATTTAATCTTATCCGTCTGATTATCTTCATTTTGTTCTTGTTGTTGTTGTTCTTCGGCATTTTCGAACTGGTTTTGGAGATATAAATCGACCTGTTCCCTAATAAACTTCTTCCTGTCCGTCAAATCAATACCGAAATCTTCCTCCAATCTCCGCCGCACGATTGCTGTAGTTGTGGTGTTGAGGTCCGATTCACCCAAGAACTCCCAGAGTCGGGCGATTAGCTCTGAGTCCAAGACCATTTCGGTTATTGTTTCCTTTACTCAGTGAGTCAGGTGGCGTAGAAGAATTTGTATTATTTAAGAGCGGAAACCGAAGAGCAAGAAATAAATGAGATAAAAAGAAAAAAAGGTTGGCTCACCCGTTACTCGTTTGGACTTTGGAGCGAACTGAAAGTTGAGGTGTGAGGGGCGTTCTCTCAAGGATCTTTCTATTCTTACTGATTTGCCATTTTAATTTTTTCTACAAATATGGCCACATTGTACACGCATCACGTGGGCTGGGCCTACAACGTCAACCGCAATATTAACATAACTAGAATTCTTATATTTTTAGACAGCGATATTTATCCATTATAAATTTTATATTTCCAAAAAATATTTGTAATTGATGGTGACGAAATTAATAAAAATTTGACTAAGTTAAATATATTTATCAATTAATATTATTGTTATAATGAGTAAATATATCGTTTCCACTAAAGACTACAAATACTAGTAATTATTGTTTTTCTATTACTTAACGAATAATTTAAATGATTAATTAAAACTAATATTAACTAATTTAATTAACTAACAAGCGACAAAGAACAAAATGAGAAAAGAATCGAATAACAACCAAGAAACGAAACAATACCCAAGAAAAAATCTGCCTAGATTTCATTTGTCACTATTAATCTAAATTACGCAATTTTCTTACTTAGCACTTTAATTCATAGAAATTTCTAAATTATGTTAATATCTCTTTTTGATTATAAGAGCAACTCACTCTAGGTTGATTAATTGAAATTTCTTTCTAATTAAAACCCCTATTATCACACTAACTCGTGCTATGGATTCCCCTGGATTGTATGCAATTCTACTCAATTACGCAAGATCTAATCTTAAACAAGTTTTCTTCAACCACCGATTTAAGCACATAGAACATGGATTAATACTTAGAAATATCAAACCAAGAATTAAGCACACATAATTGATAACAAGAAACTAAGTATTTATTGTGTAAAATAGAAATCAAACGAATAATAATTCATTGGAGGGTTTATCTCCCATATGTATTTAGAAAATTAGTTCATGCTCGAAAAAGAGAAAAATCAAATATACAAAGATAATGAAAGAATAAAAGAAACTCATGATAACTTCCCAAGAAATCAACTAGGAATCTTCAATCTTGATGGAAATTTGCTTCAAAGTCGACTTTAATGGTATTTATCGAGTTTTTTTCTTGAGTTTATTTGACGCTTCCTATCATATATTTTTATTTTTTGTCATATATACATATTAGAATGCTCGAAAAACCTAAAAATTGTGATTTTCTCATTGTTCAATTTGCAATCCCGTGAAATTGACATGGTCATCACACACCCATGTGTGGTTTGACCGCATGAAAAGGTGTAGCTTGTGTGGTCGCTTCAACTTGCTTTGATGCTCCAGCTTTTCGATCATTTTTTCACTCCTTTTGCTCTCAAGTGCTTTTTAAGCATTGGGGTTAAGAATGAGGTTAACCCAAAACGTTAAGAATGAGGTTAAAACATGTTAACTTCCCTTAATTTATTATTTTCATCGACAATGTGTTAGGGTAATCTACAAATAATTATGCATTGAAAATTTAAACTAAAAATGACACTACAAAGCACAAGCAATCCAAGTAGAAAATTTTAAGACTTTAAAATATGTGTCTCTCCTATCTCAATAATTACCAAATTCAAACTCAACAAGAATTAACACCTCACTAAAGGTTCACTCAAAGCACTCAAGGTGTTTAAAGTTTAAGTAATGTGCACTCAATAGTCAAACAAGTGTTATTATCATAGGCTCGTTTAAAAATCAAATCTCCACAACAATAGAAATGAGATGACACACCAATCAAAGAGGTCTTACGAGGTTGTAATGTGGGGCTTAGGTTAAGGTAAGTGGTAAAAATGTCATAAAAGGTGTTTATAATCGAGAGTCGAATTGATATGTTACCAAACCAAAAGAATCAACTACTGAATTAAAAGAATTTACATCAATTTGAAATAAAGAGTAGATGTGAGCTTTTATACAAAAAGTGAGAGTGATTCAAGCTCTCAAATAAGATAGTAAGGTTTATAACCTAAATGTGAATTTCTCAATTAATCAAGATCACTCAATTTTTTTCCTTTTTTTTTGGTTTTTAGAACAAAGAGAAATTTGGTAATACAAATGATAAATCATAGTGAAGCAACTAACCAAATTGAATCTCACAAAAAGGAGTCAACAAAAAGGGTGATTTACAAAATTAATGTGGTTTTCAGGTTAACATGAATGAGTGATAAGTAAAAAAATGGATTAGTATCAATGGGGTTTACTAGGGGATAATACAATAGGTAAACTGTTTAAAGGTTAAACCCTAAGTACCTCTATCATCTCAGTATATTAAATCGATAATGTGGTCTCGACATGTATAAGCAAACAAGTTCTAGAATAACAAATCTAGTTGATATACTCACAACAAAAAATAAAATGAGCACGAAAAAGTAAATGCTCAGAGGCTAAAAAGCTCACAAAAAAATTATGGTTTTGATGTCAAACTTATAAATTTAAAATTTAAGATAATGCTTCTTTTCAGAGAGACAACCTAAAATAATAGTTTTCTAAAAACGACTTATCATACTTGACTCTCTCATGTCTTAAAGTATAAATAACACCAAGCATAAAAATCCACAAATTAATCCCAAAACAGAACAATAAAACTTTAAAATTAGAAAAATTAACTCTAATGTAAGACTTAAGGAAATTATTTAAACACAAACAACAATTCAATGACTATATCACATAACATATAAAATTCTCCCACACTTAAGATGTACATTGCCCTCAATGTACAAAAACAGATTAATCACAATAAGCAAAGTATCATAAAAAGGGAGGAAGAGAATTGAACGCCTCTAAATTTGGATGAATGGGTGAGATAGTGAAATCAAAACATAGGAGATCCTAAATTAATTACATGATTCCATGCATAGTAATAAGAAAATAGAAAAAGTAAAATAAGATAGAAAAAAGTAACAAAATAAACAAACAAAAAAACAATTGAAATAACAAAAACAATAAAGTGCATCAAAAATATAACAATCTGAAAAAAACAAAAACAAATAACAATAATAAAAAGAACAAAAAAATAAAAAGAATGATAAATAAAAGATAAAACTAGGTAGAATCACTAATCGACATCGTGAGGAATATCATGATCAGAGAGGCTCTGCAGTTAGTTAATGTGAACCTGGTGACTTAAAGATGAAAGTGCTAGCACAACTGCGAGTAAATATGCCTTGAGATTGATCTTACTACTCGCTGCATGGTTATTGACTTGCTTTTGACTGCTTTTTACTTGTGTGCAATATATGTCCTCAAGCTTTACAGTAAGAAAATTTGCAAAATTACTAGAGGAGGAATGGGTCGAGACGGGTATGCATGTCTAGGTGGGTTATCGTCTAGAAGCTCCTTATGCTTATCTTGCGGATCCGGACAAAGTAATGTAAACCAGTTTGGACCAAATTTAAGTGATGACGAATCATCCACATGTAGTTCATAATAATCAATCCACAGGGGAACCATCTATTCGACTAGACTCAAGGAGGAGGACTACTCCTAGTATCGAAAGTCCAAAATACCTCGCTAGAGCGAGTTACATAGGGACCCATGCAGATTGGTCCTTTGTATGCGAATCCAACTTGTGACGACAACAAATGAGCTACAAAATATGCCACATCAATCAGTGACACTTATCCATCCTTTATAAAAATATATGTCTCACGATAATTATAACCCCGTGCTTTCTTTTCGTCTCAAATCCTTGTGTGTGCCAATATGACATGGATGTATCATAAAGCAAAGAGGTAAACATGTTACCTTCGTCGACTCAGTTCTATGGCAAATCAATTTCGTGTAATATCGAACCAAAGAGATGTGGAGCCGATCGATGGACGATGCACGGAAAGTGTTGTGAACTCCGAGGATTACTCATGAACTCGTCGAATATAATCTGAGTGCAGCTCCAAAACCCGAGATGCTCAAGTAATGCGTCGTGCCCCTAGTTGGAATAAAATAGTGCAGCCTCGTCCCACCGTGATATAATTGGTTTTTAAAAAAGGTAGAGCAGAGAACTCTAGTGTGAGTTCTGCATAAATCAGAACTCCATAATGGTAAAGGAACTAGTCTCATAGTGTTGTGTCGATCAATACATGGACTCGAGCAAACAAATTGGATCGCCTGTAGGCATCCCAATCAATGCATCGACCCACTCCTAAGTGTCGCTCCTTCAATTCTTGAGTATTGGTCCTCATATAGACACTGATGAATTGGAAAAAATAGGTATTTGGTGGTCATGGTCTAAGCCAAAGACAAAGATGCACTTGCTATTTTTGCCTTTTAGAGGGGGACAAGTACCTTGGTCTTACTTATCGTATTTGTCATTATGTACCTAAAATAAGGATTGCCAATAAGATGTATCAAACTATTCAAATGCTAAATGAGCAGAGAGTATTCAAGTTCGACGTATAGGAGTGACTGTAACATCCCGATTTTTTCGGATTTATTTGTGGGTTTTAATATTTTGGTTAAGTTTTAAAATTTTTGTATTTGAATGAGAAATTAATATTCTAAGTATAGGAATGGGCTTGTGGAAGGCCTATGTGTTGGCCAAAACCAGGTTGGATTTTGAAGTTTTGGATTTAAGAGTCGAGGGGTTTTGGCTAGGTGGCCCTTATATGGGGTGATGGGTAGTTTGCATCACAAAAGAGGCTGTGGTAAAGTGGCAAGGGTGCGCCACTAAGCTCCTAAAAATGTGGTGTGTGGAGCAATGGGGGAAGGCATGGGATCGATTCCCCATGCTGGCAAATAGGTGCAATTATTTTTTTAGGTGCAGAAAGGGTAAGTGTTGAAGTCCAAGGGGATTCTGCTAGAGGAGTGTCTGATCAGTTCAAATGCTTGAATTAAGGAGTGATAAGGGGAGAGATTTAAGGGATTGGGTGAGAGCTTAGAGTTGGCAGATCTAGGGAAGTGAAGAGGAGAATTCGGCAAAGGGGATATATTCGGCACTTAGGGCTTTTGTGGTGCCGTTTCCTTCTACTCGGTCTCTACTGAAGATTTTCTTTTTCTTTCTTTGTGCCTCCTAACCGAAACCCTCCTCTCTACTATTCTTTTCTCCACTTTCTTTTCCAAAGCTATTCCCCAAGCTGTTGTTCATCACGCCTTTGCCGAAAACACAAAAAGCCGAAATCCCTTGATCATTGCTTGTGCGATTTCTTCAAGTCGGGTTTTCTTCTATGTTCTTTTGTGTTATTTAATCTACAATCAACTTTCTTAATTCTAAATACCTAACAGTGTAAATCTACTTCAAGGGCATCGTACATACTGAGATTATTTTCTTCATCACCCAAAAAGCGAAAAAATATCATTGGTGTAGGGGCTTATGGCGAATCTTCAAAAGACTCGTGGGTTCGACTCGCCATTGTTTAGAAGTTAAATGCATCGATTACGAGAAATCAAAAGAGTGGTAAGTGGGTAAATGCTTATCATCTTAGTTTTGGTTTTATTTTTCGATATTAGGAAAAGCTTCAAATCCCCAAAAATAGGGAGGTTGTCGATTTGAGCATAAGGCTCTAGGAGTTGTGATTAACGATTTCTTTCGATGATTAGAGTCTTCCTAAGCGTTGGATCAAGGTGTAAATCGTTGAGCAATCGGATTGGAGCAAGCTATCGGTTTTGGGGAAGGTAAGATTTAAAGGCTTTCAGGGATATGGCTCGATTCTTGGTTAAGCAATTTTTTTGAGGTTAGTGATTGAAGGTTGTAAATAAAATCGTGCAAAGCGATTGTAGGACATCGTAAGGGATCTCGAGTGGCGATCATCGCAGAAACAGTGTGTGTTTGAACACCTTTCTTTGTTCAAATCCTTAAAAAGCCGAAAAATCGAAAACTTGGTATTTTATGGACTTGTGAGTATGCGAATGTTCTCAAGTCATGGACTAATGGTTAGACTCGACATCGCAAAGTGGTAAGTTGGCCTCGTGCGAAAATACGTGAACATCGGTAAGTGGGCTTCGATGGGCCAAAGCTGGGCCCAATGGGCTTACTGACAATATATGGGTAAGAGATGGGCAAATCACTGTTAGTTAGTTGGTAGACTTGAAATTACCTTTAATCAGAAATGTTATTGAAATAACTTGTATAGATGTGTAAGTTTCACGAATTTACCCCTAAATAGCAAAAATTACCGATATACCCTAGGGTTTAAAATGACCTAAATGCATGATTGATTGATCTTCGATTTGTATGATATGTTCTTATATATATGTTGCATGGGTTTGAGATATTGATGGAGGAAGTGCTTAAAGTGGTTCATCCACATATGGAGGTTTTGCCTCACCTTCATGATAGAGGCTTTGCCTCACTTTATCGATAACCGAGCAAAGCAATGCCGCAACTGTGGAGTGTAGGTTGGGTGGGTTGAGATATTCCCACATGGAGGTAGAAATGCGGGAAGTGTAGCTGGTTGGTGGGTTGAGTAGTCTCCCAAACGGATTGCATTCATTGTTATTATCATTACATACATCGAATTCAAGATGGGCCACACTGTTTCAAAAAGGGCTAAGGCCTTATTCACGTGATTCTAAAAGGGCTTGGTCCACTATGTAATCAATTATCTCGACAGGCTTTAGCCCAATGGGCTCGAGCTGATTTGGGCTTTGGATGGGTTTCTGTACACCGAGTTTCCCCAAAACTCACCCCTCTTTCTTTTTTCCATCCTTGGTGTGAGCCCTAAATGGTGGACTTTGAGTCAGGATCTCAGAGTGGCCATGAAGAACAATTCTGGTTTTTTTTAAAAATTAGATCGCACTTCTTTATTTTTTTAATTATTTTTATATTAAGGTTGTAATAAGGCCAGCTCATCAAATTATTTCAACTATGGATTATTGAACTAGTTAGCACTAGGACGCGTTTTATAAAAACTATATGTTTTCAAAATATCTTGGTGACGTGTAAAGCTTCCGCAATATAAATGTTTTCAAAGTAAATAAATATCTAAACCAGACTTAAACATGATTTATTTTTCGAGACGCATAACATGCTTTAAGTGTGGCAATGGATGTGTGCATGTTCTAGGATTGGATCCGGAAGAGCTTGGTATAAGCTGATCCAACAGACTCACCTCCTCTTTTCTCGGCTTCCTACAGTGCACGGCTTCCATTCGCTAAACCCATAACATTAACGCTTTTTAAACCCTAAGAAAGAGATTTTGAAGAAACGAATAGCAACTTTTCCCATGTGGCATCACTGGACCAACAGAATAACGTGCAAGTCAGGGTTTAGGGTGTTACATTTAGTGGTATCGAGCCCGGTTGCAACAACTCTACTGTGGATTGGGTCCGAAAATCTTTTCAAAAACTTAGGCCTAAGAAAGGTATTTTGGAAATGGTAAGTTTTTTTGAAGATGCTCAAGTTTTCTATTTTAATCAAGTTAAATAAATAGTTTTAAAATAAAGGTGTTTTCAAATCAAATTTTTTAATTTTCGATAAACAAAAACATGGGTTTTGAAATGGTAAAGGGACTGATAAAGAAATGGCTACAATGAATCCCCAGCACCAAGTTCTGTGAAGTGTTCTTTTTCTGCTTTAAATATTTGTATGAACTGAAAATAACATGTAGATATAATCTTGAGCCTTAGAGATAGTACTATGGATAATATAGTAATAAGGCTACAAAGCCGAGACCAGTAGCTAAAGCTGCGATTGCACTGAAAATCACTCAAACTCTATCATTTCATAAGATATTCAGTAATAAGCAGTGGAAACGATAAACTAATGTCATAAAATTCTGTAATTAGATAAATTGATATGAGTGCAAAGGGAATGCGTGGGGCGAGGGCGCGGGCGTGGACGTGGTCGTGGAAGAGTGTCTGGCTGAATCTTCCTCCTCGAGGCATCAGGCCACTGAGAGACATTTGTGCCTCGGACAAATGAGGCGGTCGTATGATCGGGCGCGCAAGGGATCACGCTTGTCTCTGAGCCATGTTGAGGATCTTGGAAAGCAGGTAGCGGAGCTAATGTTGGGCACATGAATGTGGGTCCATTTCCGACCACCGGGCTATCAGAGGCGAGGTTTTTAGGGCGATCATCGGAGTAGCCCCAAATGTGGTAATCATGGTTGGAAGCCACAGAGCGGATTATGGATGACTTGGGCCCGCTCGATGGAAACAGAAGGAAATTTGAAAGGCGAAGTGCCATTCTTTGCGGGATGAAAGCGTATCGGTGGTGGATTCTGTGAGAGAGGTACCCAAGTGAGAGGGTATCATGGAAGCTATTCAGCGGACATTTAAGGCGAAATATGTTGGAGCTAGCTATGTGGATGATGCATGAGAAAGAGTTCTTGGAATCGACCCGGAAATAAAAGGTATTCTTTGAATATGAGGCGAGTTTCTACGATTAAGCCGTTATCTTTGAGGAACATCGTTTCCACTTGAATATGAGCGCGTGATGTCCGGTTTGAGAATGGTCTTGGGGACGGGCGAGGGTACTCATAGCTCCACGGAGAGAACGGGATTTTGGCTTGCATTAGTGGAGAAGGCAAAAGATAGGTTGAGAGGTGAAACAAAGTGAACGGAAAAATCGCGATAGGGACCGAAAATCGGTTCAAGAGAGATCTTTGGACCCGGTGGTGTGCTGCAAATCGTAAATATTAAGAAGCTAGGATGGAGGAACCAGGTTTGCCAGTCCGGTGAACCACAGGTAGAACCATAAGCTGTGGAGATGTGGTAGAATACATCAAGGGAGAGTCTTGAAAGCGTCATCAGGGCTTGTCTTAGTTGTGGAGTCGTCTAGGAGCATAGGATTAAGATTGTCCTAAAAGGAGGCCAGCTCGGGCTCAGAGGTGAACAAAGGGTGTGCGACCAGGCTCAACCGATAATGAGGATGGACGCCGCGCCAAGAGGTCGTGGACAAGGTCGGCAGTGGTAATGAGTGCGTGGGCGTGGCGCTTTTGGCGAGGGTAATGCTTACGCAATGATGCACGTCGACCCGACTTTGGTGTATCTTCTTTTCGTCGTCGCGAGGAAGGAGAGAGCACGATGTCATAAGCGAGTACGTTTTCGATCTATGGTGTGCCTTATCTTACGCTCACGATTGATTTGGGATCAACTCATTCATATGTGGCATATAGCATTTAGGGCATTGGGTGTACACTTGAGGAGGCCGTATGTGGGGTGTATCGTGGTAAGTCCTTTAGGTCATTCGGTTATGGTAGAGAAACTCTTGAGGAGGAGTGCCATTGGAGATTCAAGGTAGGAGGTTTCTGGAGATTTGATGGAGTTACAGTTTGAAGAGTTCGATCGATTTTAGGATGGATTGGTTGACCAAGCATAAGGCAACTCTGGATTATGCGAGAAGAAGGATGGTGTTGTTAATGGTAAATGATGAGGAGGTAATGATTTATTGGAGAACGTAGGGATTACTTGTCCCAATATAGTATCGGCCTTAAGGGCTAGTGAAGTGGATGCATATGGGATGGGAGGCATATTTGGCTTTGGTGAGCAAAGTGGGATGAAGACTCATTTGTGGATACCATCCAGGCTGATAGGAATTTGGGGATGTCTTTCCGGAAGAGCTTCTGGACTACCCCCAAATCGAAGAAGTTGAGTTTGGAATTGATTTATTGCCAGAGCGGCTCCGATATCATTGCACCTTATAGAATGGCACCAAAGGAGGTTGGTGGGCGAAAGCTCAAATCCAAGAGTTGTTGGATAGAGGCTACATTGAGACCTAGTGTGTCTCTTAGGAAGCCACCGGTCTGATAAGTGAAAGAAAAGGATGGAACAATGCGCATGTGCATAGATTATCGCTTGATTGAACAAAGCGGCGATTAAAGAATAAGTATCCACTTGCCGGGATTGATGATGCATTCGATCGACTTAGAGGGAGCGATTATTCTCCAAAATCGATCTTAGATTGCGGATACCATCAACTAAAAGGGTAAAAGAAGGGGATATTCATAAGACGGCATTTTGAACTCGTTATGGACATTATGAGTTCTTGGTCATGCCGTTTGGGTAGCGAATGCACTGCGGCTTTATGGATCTAATGAATCGAGTATTCCAACCTTACTTGGATCGGTTGTATAGTTCGTATTTATCGATGATATCTGGTATACTCGAAGCAGAGACGAAACATGATGAGTATCTCCGTATTGTGTTGCAAGTGTTGAGGGAAAATGAACTCTATGCAAAATTCAAAGGCAAGTGTGAATTACAGTTGAGGAGTAACTTTCTAGGGCATGTGGTCTCTCTTGAGGGATTAAGGTGGACCCTCGTAAGATTGAGCGGTGTTAGAATGGAAGCCACCTAGGTCGGTATGAAAGTCGGAGTTTTCTTGGGTTAACAGAGGTTATTAGAAAGGTTTGTGGAGGAGTTTTCGGTGTTGCATTGACAGCTTTGACCAAACTCATAGGAAAGGAGTACGTTTGTATGCGGGCCAGAAAGCGACAAGAAGCTTTTGACCGATTAAAAAGGGTATTGGTGAAGCGCGGTGTTAAATTACAACCAGTGTGCAGAAAAGGACTTTACGGTATCTGATGCGTCGCATGTGGGGTTAGAAGTGCGTCTTGATGCGAGAGGGTAAGGTGGTGGCTTATCGTCATGCTGGGTTAAGACTCATGAGAGGTGAATTACCCTACGCGCGATTGGAATTAGCGGCGATAATCTTTGCGTTGAAGATTTGGAGGCATTACTTATCTGCGGGAAAAAGTACATCATATACTCTGAGATCATAAGAGCCTAAAGTATTTGTTGATTTAGAAGGAGTTGAACCTTAGGCAGCGAAGATGGGTGGAGTTGTAAGGATTACGATTGTTCGATTGAGTACCACGGAAAGGCTAATGTGGTGGCCCGATGCGTTGAGTCGAAGGAGTTATTCTTGATTTGAGAGCCTTATTCGCTGATTAAGTCTGTACGTATGATGATGGAAGCTTGTTGGCTGAGGCTGCAAGTAAGGCCTACTTGATTTGAGCGAGTTAAAGAAAAGCGGTTGAAGACGATTCATTAGCTCTTCGATTCCGACCAAGTTAGGGATGGTGAAAGCGAGGATTTTGGGTGAACAACGAGGGAGTTACGTCTTTTCGTGGAAGAGTTTGTATCCCTAAGGACTAAGAATTGAGGCGATCAATCCTAAAAGGCTCATGGTGGACTCTGTGCCATGCATCCTGGAGGAAATAAGTTATATCGAGACTTGAGAGGAGGTGTCTTAAGTGGCACAGTTAAAAGCGAGTGGTGGCTTAGATTTGTTGGGAAATGTCGCGCGTGCGGCGGGTTAAGGCGAGCATCAATTGCTTTACGAGGTTCTTGCCAGCCGGTAAAGATTCGCTATGGAAGTGGGAAAGATTAACAATGGATTTTGTGAGTGGGTTACCTTTGGCACCCACCAGAAAGATTCGGTGTGGGTGGTTGTGGATAGGTTAACAAAATCTGCTCACTTCATACACATTCGCATAGATTACTTTTGCAAAAGTTGGCGAGAAGCGCTATCGTGGCGAGAGATAGTCGCGATTGCATGAGATGCCACGGTGTCGATAATTTCGGTCGAGATACTAGGTTTACCATCTCGATTTTGGTGAAAGTTGCGAAGCATTGGGGACCACGATTGGATTTTAGCCTTGCTTTCCACCTGAGACCAGATGGACAATCGAAAGGGTTATTCAAGTTCTAGAGAGGATATGTTGAGAGGGTGTATCATCGATTTTTCGTGGTAGTTGGGAGGACTACTTACCATTGGCGAGTTTGCGTACAATACACGACTATCAAGCAAGTATTGAGATGGCTCCATATGAGGCGCTCTATGTGGCGAAAGATGCAAATGCACAGCAAGCGTGTTCAGGGCGGAGTTAGAGGAGCAGCGAGTGCTTGGGCCGGAATTGGTGGCGAACAAGCGAAAGTTGGTTAGATATGAGGGAGGATCGATTAAAGGAGGCATCATGCGGTGAAGTCGTCGTATCACGGATCGAGCGCAAGGGAGATTGAGTTAATTATTGGGGACATGGTGTTTTTGAAAGTTAGCCTTGGAAGAAGATGCGAGATTTGGTAGGAAGGTAAGCTAAGCCCACGATTTATTGGGCCTGCTCGAGTTGATAAGCGGAGTTGGACGATGGCTTCTCATTAGAGCTACCACCAGGAAGCGTATCATTATCCGCAATGTTTTTCACGTGTCCATGTTGAGGCGGTGTCGTCGACCCGACTCATGTCATACCCGATCGCGAGAAATTGAGGTATGATCGGTTGACTTTGAAGAAACAGGTGCGGATGCTTGATACGTGGCGTGAGGTGTTGAGAAGGAAGTCAGTTCTCTTTTTGAGAAAGTGCTCTAGAGGAATCATGGCGGGAAGAAGCTACTTGGAGGCCAGGGGAGGCAATGCGTCAACATGAGTACCCTCAAGCTATTCTAATAAGGTAAAATTTAAATTGTCGAAATTTCTTTAAGGAAGGAGTAGAGTTGTAACATCCAGATTTTGGATTAATTTGTATAGTTTCAATATTTTGGTTAAGTTTTAAAAATTTTGTATTTGAATGAAATTAATATTCTAAGTATGAAATGGGCTTATGGAAGGCCCGTCGTTAGCCAAAATCCGGTTGGATTTTTGAAGTTTTGGATTTAAAGTTAGGGGAGTTACGGCTGGCGGCCCTTATATAGGGTGATGGGTAGCTTTGCATCACAAAAAGAGCTGTGGTAAAGTGGCAAGGGTGGCGCCCTAAGCTCCACTAAAATGTGGCGTGTGGAAGCATTGGGGGAAGGCGTAGGATGGATCCCAACATCTTTGGCAAATAAGTGCAATTATTTTTGGGTCTGAGAAAGGGTAAGTGTTGGAGTCAAGGGGATTACGCTGGAGGAGTGTCGATCAGTTCAAATGCTTGAATTAAGGAGTGATCAGGAGAGAGATTTAAGGGATTGGGTGAGAGACTAGAGTTGGCGAATCTAGGGGAAGTGATGAAGGGAAAATTCGGCAAAGGGGTTTAGGTGATATATTGTTAGGCACTTAGGGTTTTGATGCCGTTTTCTTCTACTCGATCTCTGAGGAAGATTTTCTTTTTCTTTCTTTTTGCATTCCTAACGAAACTCTCCTCTCTACTATTACATTTCTCTCCACTTTCTTTTCAAAACTATTCCCCAAAGCACATTTGTTGATCACGCATTTACCGAAAACACAAAAAGCGAAATCCTGTGATCATTGCTTGTGCCCGATTTCTTCAAGTCGAGTTTTCTTACATGTTCTTTGTGTTATTTTAATCTACAATGACTTTTTCTTAATTCTAAATACCTAACGGCAATTCTACTTCAAAGGCATCGTCATACGGCATTATTTTCTTCACATCACCCAAAAGCGAAAATATCATTGGTGTAGGGGCTTATAGCCGAATCTTCAAAAGACTCGTGGGTTCAACTCACACTTGCTTTGTTTAGAAGTTAAATCTGCATCAGATTAAGTAGAAATCAAAGAGGGTAAGTGGGTAAGTGCTTTCATCTTAGGACATGGTTTTATTATCGATGTTGGAGCAGAAATCACTAAAAATAGGAAATTTGTCGATTTGAGCATAGGCTCTAGGAGTTGTTGTTAACATTTTCTTTGGTGATTAGAGTCTTCTAAGCGTTGGATCAAAGGCGTAAATCATTGGAGCAATCGGTTCAGTGCAAGCTATTGGTTTTAGCGGGAAGGTAAGATTTAAAAGGCTTTTAGAGGATATGGCTTCGATTTTTGGTTAAGCAATTTTGAGGGTTAATGATGGGTTGTTGTAAATAAAAGCGTATTAAAGCGATAGTAGGGCATCGTAAGGGATCTCGTGCGATTCGTTGCAAGCGATGGTGTATCTTAGACACCTTTCTTTATTCCAAATCGCAAAAAGCGAAAAATCGAAAACATATGGTATTTTATGGACTTGTGAGTATGCGAATGTCCTCAAGTCATGGACTAATGGTTAGACTCGACATGCCAAAGTGGTAAGTTGGCCTCGTGCAACGCGTGGAACATCGGTGGAAGTGGGCCTCGATGGGCCAGCTGGGCCCCAATGGGAACTACTGGACCGATATGGGTAAGAGATGGGCAAATCGACTGTTAGTTAGTTAGTAGACTGGGAAATTGCAACTTTAACAAATGTTATTGAAATAACATATAGATGTGTAAGTTTCACAATTTACCCCTAAATGCAAAAGTACCGATATACCCCTAGGTTTAAAATGACCTAAATGCATGATTGATTGATCCATATGTTTGTATGATATGTTCTTATATTTTATATATATGTTGCATGGGTTTGGGTTATTGGCGGAGGGAAGTGTAAAGTGGTTCATCCACGTCTTGGAGTTTTGCCTCGCCCATCTTGATAGAGGCTTTGCCTCACTTTCACTTGATATTGAGCGGCAATCTCTTGCCTGTGGAGTGTAGGGTTGGGTGGGTTGAGATGGCTTCCCCACATGGAGTGTAGGGGCCAGTGCGGGGAAGTGTAGCGGTTGGTGGGTTGAGTAGTCTCCCCAAGCGGGATTGCATTCATTGTTATTCTTTGTTACATGCATTCTTTGAATTGGGCGATGGGCCTGCTTTACGAAAAAGGCTGAGGCCTTATTCTTGCGTTACGAAAAGGGCTTGAGTCCACTGTGTCTTATTATTCTATTAGTGAGGCTTAGGCCCGATGGGCTCGAGCTGATTTGGGCTTTGGATGGGTTTTCTGTATCTGTTTGAGTTTTCCCAAAGCTGCCTTACTTCTTTCCATCCTTGCGGTGAGCCTTAAATGGTGGACTTGGAGTGGCGGGAGGAGTGGCCATGAAAGAACAATTACGGTTTTTTTAAATTTTAGATCGCATTACTTCTTTTATTTCTAATTATTTTATATTAAAAAAAAAGGTTGTAATAAGGCGCTCATTAAATTATTTCATCTATGGATTATCAGCTAGTTATGCCCAGGCAGCGTTTTATAAAAACTCTATGTTTTGAAAATATCTACGATGATGTATAAAGCTTCACTTAATATAAAGCGTTTTCAAAGGAAATAAAAACCTAAACGAACTTAAACATGACTTATTTTTACGTAGATACGTAACATACTTTAAAGTGTGGCAATGGATGTAATGCATATCTAGAAGTTGGATCAGGAAGGAGCTTGGTACTTATGGCGATCCATGAGACTCACCTCCTCTTCTCGGCTTCCTGCACAGTTTTACGACTTTCACATTCTTAAGCGTATAACATTAACGTTTTAAAACCTAAGAAAGAGATTTTTAATAAAGCGAATACGTAACCTTTTACGTGTGGCATCTTTGAATTTGGCCATGCGTGCAAGTTGGGTTTGAGGTGTTACATATGTGACGTACTCATTTGTGTTAGTATGCCCAGGCTATGGCGTCGAGTGTTAGGTCTGAGTTGGTTTACGAGACGAGAGGATGAGTTAGACTAATTAGGGATTGTCAGCGGCCAGACAGGACAGAAGTCTTATCACGTCTGAATAAGCGTGAGATTGAGTGATACTGCCAAGGGGACTTACGAGTTTCTTAGGTCTCGCCATAGAAGAAGGTTACGAGGATTGGTCGCGAGGGCAAGTTAAGCCCTAGGTTTAGTGAGCCTTATTGTGTGAATTACAGCCCAGTAGGGAATGGTAAAGCTTATCAATTGGAGTTACCTCTAGAGTTAAAAAGCGTATTCATAGCGTATTCCATGTCTCGATTTTAGGTATTCTTTGCTTTGATCCTACTCATATTATTCTTGTTGGGAGATTGAGGTTAGGCCAAATTTGACCTTCTGGAGTGAGTGATTCAGTTACGGATCGTGAAGTAAAGGTTCTTGAAGGAAGTCTATTAGTTAGTGAATGTCTGTGCTGGTGAAATCATAGCCTTGAGAAGACCACATGGGAGCTTGAGGATGCAATCATCGTGATATCCTCATCCATTACGATTAGGTAAATTTCAAGGCAGAAATTTTCCTTTAGGGGTAGAGTTATAACGCCCCAAAATTCCTATTTTTGTTTCTGTTAAAATATGACATGTGTGTATCTCGCTTGGTGGTTAAGTGTTACAGGTATGTGTGAGAGGTCCCAAGTTCCAAGCCTTAGCTTTGGCAAATTTTGGTTTTTTCTCGATATAAGCCCTATCTTTGTTAGGTGGGCTTATATTTAATTAATTATAAAACCATATTAGAATGAGTCTGCTGGTTCAAGTGGTTAAGATGTGTGTTAGTGTGTTGGAGGTGCAGAGTTTGAGTCCCTATTTGAGCATAGGTGTTATTTTGTGCGAATGATGGACAAAAATTTAATTTGAGTGGGGATTTTGGATTGGTTGTAGGTTAATGGGATTAGGGAGTAAATTTAGGGATTGTGGAGATAATTAAAGGGATGTTTGGGTATCTTTTGTCAATGTTCTTTTATTCTTTTTTTTTTTAAATTTCTCTGACTTCTAAGAAAAAATCCTCAAATTTACGACGTTGGTTCATTGCTTATCTGCCGTTCTTTTTGTTATTTTTCTTTTCGGCTTTGTTTCTTTTTGTTACAATCAACCGTCGCAGCACTTTGGTTCTTGTTATTTCGTTCACGTCATGACTCTAGTAAAGCAAAGTTTCGTTATTGGGTAACTCATGTTTTTGTTTTTAAATGTTGATTGGGGTCTCATGGTTGTTTTGGCGATGAGCGAATCATGAAGACCTGAGACTCTACTCTTGTAGAATTATAGTTATTTGCTCGAAGTATTGGGTAAGAGGCTAATGGTTTAATTAAACTATTTTCAATGTTGTGGTTTGAATTATTACTATTAATTAACTTCCCACCATACTTATCCATTTTTAAAAATATATATTTTTAAAATTATGGTACCTCTATGATTGAGTGAAAATATTCATATAACAAATATATAAAAATAAATAAAAAAATACTAAATCGTGACTTAGGTTGAAATGCTAAAGCTTAGATTTATGTTTATAAATACTCATCATTCTTATTATGTGTATAATTTTTCTAAATTTAACAAAATATAAAAGACAAAATCCAAAAATTAATATTGTTTCTTTGTAAAAGAAATGAGCTTCTAGTAATTACTCAACTAAGTTGGAACTCGATTGATGGGAGACCACCTTTAGTTAATCTTTTAAATAAAGTTTATATTTCATTATTTAAAAAAAAGACATTTTCACCCACAACTAAGTTTGGTCAATGAGGTTTGTCTTGTTGGTTAGGATGGAAGCACTAAGCCCTTGAGTACCTACTTTCTTCAATTAATTCGACTTTATTCGGTTCTATATTCATTTTACTTTGTATTAATTGAACTCTACACTATAATTGATTGAACATATATTTATATATATTGTATTTATATTTTTATTGGTCAAACTTTTTTAAAATTTTTAAAATTAAAAAAACAATATTGAATTCAATCAATAATTTCAATAACTTGTTTAAAGTAATGGATTTCAAAGATCATGCAAATCAACCATACCCATTATCTAGGTCATGCAAATTATACATTTCGGTTGGGGTTTTAATAAGTTTAATGTAAACTTTTCCATTAGGTTGCTGAATCGAAAACTGGGTTATTGGAGACTTGTTTCGATCGAATTATAAATAAAGTAGTTAGTAATCTGAATTAGGTTAATTGAAATTATTCTTTATTTAAATTTAATTATAAATTATAAAATTTATATATTATTAAGTATATTTTCAATTTGCATTTTGTTCCAATTGATTATTCTATTAATTATTTTAATTGATGTTGCAACATAAGTTGGAATAGAGCCATTTATAAGGCCAAGTGAAAAGAGGAGAAAAATAAGAGATAATTAACACAAGATTTTTGTTAACACTTTAAATTTATTCAAGACAATTATTGGATTAAGCCAATGCATTGTCTTCTCACAATGAATAATTACAACCCCAAAGTTAAGCCTAAATTGCTATAAATCACTCTATCAAATACCTCACTTACAATCAATGCAAACTTTGTCGAACTATATATCTAAGAATATTCAACAAAACTGTAACACCCTAAACCTAAGAACACAGTCATACTAAAAGCGAGTTTTCCAATCCATAATTACGCCATAAAATCATTCGTTATCGAAAACATAGTTGAATCTTTGAAACTTAAATACGAAATCAAAGACATAAATTCACACACACATATATATATATATATAAAATAAGTTAGATAGATGACCGACTCCTCTTCCGCGTGCTTAGGTGCGGGAGTTTCCAAAATTCAATCAAAATGATTTGTGTGTTGTACTTAGAATGTAGCATAAAAAAATTAGTCTATGTATGATGAGTCGAGATATTATTGAGCTGTTCAAATAACAACTTCGGTCTTGTCGAATGATTAATAACTCAAGATAGTTTGGACACAAAATAGTCCCGATTTGTAGCAGATTAATTCTGAGATGCAAATGTAATACACACCAATATGTAAATAATACCTATCCATCGCTACGCACTTCATAGTGTTGGTATGACACGTTGCGTGTTTTACAGGCCTCATTGCCTAAATCGAGATATAATTATGAGTGGTTTGAACACCAAATCGATCTGACAGAACACTTCTTTCAAACCATAACTCTCGTACCATGTAGATGCAGAACAAATGACGGATATATATATAATTCAAATGTAGATACAATCACACACTTTTAGTATAACATGAGGGTCGATATCATTAATATCTAGCTCATACCCAGTATCTCGAGTCATAAATGTTCATAATAACATAGATCATATAATTCATTTCAGTTCCATACACATCCTAAGGACGACTTACATCCACCTTGCACATCAACTACGACCTTGACAATTTTAGTTTCCAAGCTCACACGTGTGTGGCTCATTACATGATGCACACGAGCCAGTGTAGGTGCTGTGTGTCTCAAATCGAAGAAGTCGATGAAGTTACATGACCTAGAAACATGCTCGTTTATCTTACCCATGTGACCCAATTTCAAGAAGTCAATGAGTTACATGTACCTGGACACATGCCCATATGCCGGCCTGTGTGACCCTCGCACGTTATTTTCCAACAAACAATCTAACACATACCCGTGTGACCCAAATCCAAAGTCGAGGGTTACATGGCCTCTCCCACGATCGTGTGGCTCACGGCTGCAGACACACACTCGTCTGCCGTCGACAATCCCATTTTTATAAAGAAAATATAGGAAAAGAAGGGGTTTCGATACCCACTGTTATATGATGCCGTAAAAGCACCCACTTACAAATTCCAAGCCTAAAACAAGTTCCAAACATTCAATTCAACAATACATTATTCAGAAACATGCAAGTAACAACAATCAAATTTTTGTCTAAAACCTTCGATTCACTACACGAAATGGGTAGAAGTCTACTTACTATGGATTCAGGTACATATTCGATTCCTAAGTAAAACGAGAGGTGTTACACAGTCTCTTGAGTCTCCTAGAGCATCGAAACACAACGCACAACAAGATTATCAAACCTTGAGATTTTGAAGAATCCTTAATCCACACGATAACAAAGTATAACAAAACAATCGACTAACTTACCTTAAAGCACACTGGAATAAGCAATAACTCAACCCAATGGAGCAATTACAGGATGAATAGGAAAAAGAAAATTTAAGAATGAAAAAGGAACTTTAAATAATAGTAGAGGAAAAAGCATTTAAATTTTAGATCAGATTTTATAGAAAAGTGCAAAAATATAAATCCTTATTGCATATGCAGAGACTTGAACACAAAACCAAAGAATAGGCAAATGCTTAACAAGTGAACTAGCAAGATCATTCTCAACACAAAAGGTACAGAATTAAACTTAAACAAGGAATCCTAAGCTAATGGTTCAAATAAAGAAATTAAAAATTCCCAAAATTTATGTGACTTGAACCTCAAATCTCAAGTAACCAAACAGAACACATAACCACGAATGGGACATATATTCATCGATACAACTTAATAAAAAAACTCAAATTTTGGCAATGTCCCGAAAAAGATACTTCAAAACCGATACCTAGGGACACCAAACTACTTCCTATTTATATGACTTTTCAAATGATCATCCAGCTTATATCATAAGCACTTATCATCAATTTGAATGTTGGCATTATCTTCATAAATTATATTGAATAAATTATCCCAGTAATCACTTCAGTATATGGTCTTGAAAACATCTCTAAATACACTTTAAAAGAAAATGATAGGATAAGGATAAACATCTTCAATCATCTCAAACTTTTCTTCTCCAAATACATATACAATTACACAAAAAAATATAGCCACCATCACTTAGGGTTTCTGTGATTATGAGAAAAAGGTCAAGAGGGAGAAATCAATTTATCGGGTGTTCTTCAAGTCTAATGGCCAACTTCAATTCTGCATAGATATTTCAAGAACTTGTGGGAAATCATATTATTCTAAAGATCCTAAATCATTGTTCAGGGCAATATTATGGATTTAATATGCATAATTTCAAGTTCTAATATATTTTAGATATGGTATCATTAGTCGATTAAACAATATATGAATTTCCTAAAATCGATGCGTTACAAATTATGATGATGTATCAATAATATATATTGAGTGTAGAATGAGAGGATTGCATGAAGAAATTGATGTAGGTCAGTATAATTTCGATTTAGGGCCTAGTCGTAATAGTGGTCTCTGGACCACAAATCCAAAGTTGGAGAAATTATTTTATTATTATTTTGGAGTCATAGCATGTTTATTTTAATACATGAAAAATTTGGTGAGTTAATTTTTATGTTTGTGAGCCCAATTGAAAAAGGACTAAATCGCATAAAGTGCAAAAAGTCCTATGTTAGTAGCTAAAAGTACCAAACTACTAGAGAACCTTAATTGGAGACCTTTAAAAGCAATTAGACCCTTTTTCTATAGTAGTAGCTGCCATAGAGTCAAAGAGAGACAAAATTGTCAAAATTTTGAGTGAGTAGGTGAGCCATTTTGACTAGAATAATAATTTAATAAAGAGAAAAAGATGTCATCTTTTCTTCTTCATTTTCCCACCGATTTTTCTAGCAACTAAGGGGGTTTAGAGAGCTCAAATATCAGCCATTTGTATCTCATGCAAGTAAGTCATTTAGAAGGTTTTTCTTGTTGATTTTTACACTTTTGGACTCCTTGAAGCATAAGCTTTCAAATGAGAGTACTATTTTGCAAAATGGTTGAAAGTTTTGGGTTTTTCCATGAGAGCATTTAGGGTTTTTTCTAAAATTTTATGGAAGAATATGAGTCTTGGTTGTATAATAAACAACTTTTGTAAAAGAATTTCTCATGAAAACCCTTATAGGACCATTTTACAAAGTTTGTGAAATAAGTGATAAAGGTATGAAATAGTGGGAATTTAGAGTTTCTATAAGAGTAAAAAGGGTTCGGCTAGGCCTAAGATACGAAGAAGTTCGATAAAATCGATTTTTGAACATAGGCGTAAAATGATCATTTTGTCAAAATCTAGGGGCAAGATGGTTATTTTACTGAAGATGTGAATTTTAGTTACTTAATTTTTATTTAGTGATTAAATGAGTGCATTTTTTCTATTATAGATCAAGAATTACCAAATCCGACCCTAGATCTGGGAAGGCCAAGCAAGTAGATTAATTGTGAGTTGTCTACATTTTGTAATATGAGGTAAGTTGTATGTAAATAGTACAACTAAATTGTTACTATATGTGTTTTAATTGTCATTGTATTGATATAGCATGAATTGCTTGATTGTGGGATTGAGAATATATAATAATAATCGAGATAGTAAAACTCCTGTTAGAACCTTAGGAAGTAAATCGAATATTCATGCCATGACATTTGGGTCACTTGTGTGAGCTAGTGTAAGACATGTCCAGGACATGCATCGCCACATTATGAGAGCCAGTGTAAGACCATGTTCAGGATATGGCATCGGCATTGATACGAGTGCTAGTGTAAGACATGTGCGGGACATACATCGGCCCGGGACGTAAGCCGATTGTAAGACATGTCCGGGACATGCATCGGTAATGAGTTGTGCCGGTGTAAGACCATGTTCAGGACATAGCATCGACATGAATATGCGAGAGCTGAGTGTAAGACCATGTGTCGGGACATGGCATCGGCCTTGATGGTGATAGCCAGTGTAAGACCATGTCCGAGACATGGCATCGGCACTTTACCCCATGTTTGAGGCTTAATGAATATCCAATAGTGTTCCGAATGGTTCAACGGTGAAAGTTATGATTTTGAGTCAATAAGGAAAGCATAACAAATCTTTGTGAGTGGTATGGTGTATCAAATTGTTATATATGAGATCTTGAGCTCAATATATATATATATATATATATATATATATATGCTATGGATTGTATGGAGATTGATGAGTAAGTAATGCTTATGCCCATTTTGTATCATGAGCTTGTGGATAAATGGTTAAGTAGTTGTATTTTTATTTATTTGCAACTTTCTAAGCTATATGCTTTTAATTAGAAATTAATTCCACAGGGGTGTAGGACACAGATATGTCCCTAAGTGCTTAGGTCGTATGAGCCACACGGGCCATGAGCACGACCATGTTAAAATGGTCACACAAGCGTGTTGCCCTTCCACACAAGTGCGTGTGCCCTATTTAAAAGACAAATTTTCATAGTTGATTTAAGGACCCAGAGTGGTCAGGATAGTTTCTAGTGTTTCGATTTAAGGTTCATGGGCCCATAATAAGAAGTTTAAAGTAGAAATTGAAAAAGTTTTATTTTGGTGAGTCTTGGTGACTTGAGATTGCTTTGTGTGCATGAGATCGTGTTAGGTAATAATGCCTTATACTTCGCCCCAAGCATAGGTTACGGGTATGGGGTGTTACATAGGCATTAATTTTGTTTAAAAATACATCTTTTCTTTTTTCAATTTTGTAAGGATATTATTAATGAAATTACGCTTCAAGAATTTCCTTGATGGTGTTTAAGAACATATAAACTTTGTTTTGCAAATTTCTTAGAAGGATATTACTATTGAAACTTATGTTTCATTGTTAGCCTATTCATACTAAGCCTTCATACTAAATACTTTATTATTCATTTGTGTTTGCTTAGAGTAAAGTTACTGAGTAAAATCTTTTAAAATTTATTATCATATTTATTATGTAAGGAATATTTTTTTTCATGAACATTGTTTCCAACTGCAAGTTATTTTTCAAAGTGTAAATGGATATGATATAGTGAGAGCTATCTTTTATCAAGTTTTATTGTTTATATATATATATATATATAATATTTTGAAGTATAATGGTGAAAATTAAGGATATATTAAATTATGAGGTTTTAAGTATTTTACGTAAATGGATATTAAAGTTTTTGTCCTCTAAAGTTAAATATTTTAATTTGATGTCTATGTGATGTATATAATTTGTTAGTCACCAAAGTGCTCAAATTAGAAAGTTCTCATTAATGTTAATTAAATCATGTATGTAAAATTGTCAATATCAATGCAATTGATTAAATGCTTATTATGGATAAATGGATAAATTGACTTTCACAACTCATTAGAATTTCAAAAATTTGGCCAAAGATGAATTATGTATTCTATGAATAGTGAAAGTTATGGTGACAAATTAATGTTTTTTTAGATATATGTTGAAAGTTTAAAGACGAAATGTATATTTGATGAAAATTATTTATTTTTCCATTAAGGTTATTAATATTTGTTTATGATAATATATTGTAGTATCCATCAGAAGGAAAACTAGGATATACTTGAATTGTTTGCATATCGAATTCAATATTTGAGCATTTATGTATTGTTTTGCTTCTATGTGTTATTTTGCAACTATTTCTCTTCATTCACGTGCTTCATTTGTTACTTTATTAAATAGGTTAAACGTCTTTGAATGGAGTGAACAAATCAAGTTCCATTTAAGTGTTTTGGATCTTGACTTGGCATTATTAGAATATAAACATTTGCTATTCTTGAATTAAGTAGTAAGGAAGAGATGTTATCTTTGTAAACAATAGGAAAAATCAAATAGATTGAGCCTTATGTGTTTTGGAATGAATTTTCCCAACGACATTAAGACCACCATTCTACAAACTAAAAGTGAAAAAAAAATCTTATGTTTATGGAAGAATGTTTCTATTCTGCAGATAAGTCACTCATAGGTACTTTAATGGCATTGACCATGACGAGACGCATGAATGTTTGGATAGAAAATACTGTAGGAAAATGATATGGAATTAAACAATGGTGTTCGCAAGTATACGGATTGAGTTGTAATATAGAAAAGAGTTTACAATGAAACACTCTTGGAATTATTCTGAGGATCGTACCCAAGAGAGGTTGAATTAAACCTAAATTAAATCTCTACGCTAATAAGTCTAAATAGTACTGATTCAAAATTATATTACGAAAAATCAATTTTACATCAATTAATCAAAGTATCATAAAAATTATAAAAATTAAAAACCAACCAAATAAAAATTGAAATAGATCTAATAAACCAAGCATGAGATCAACTCACTTTAGTGATCCTAATTAACTTTGGAATTCAGGTTTTATTGAGTTAGATATTAATTAACTAATTATTACCTTTCAGCCTCTAATTAATTAACTAATCGTCCAATACTCGCTTATCTTTCGATCTCACTTTCTTGACCAAGATAAATTATGTGATATTTGATAAAATTATCTTTCAACCTTGTTTAGCCTAAATTACTCTCTAAGGGTGTCACTTCCTAGGTTTAATTGCACATAATTTAAACCAACTAACCCAAATCTTAACCTTAATTCATACATTAATTATTCACACATCCGTTTGTTAATCTCCTAAGAAAATTATCAACTCATGGATCAAGATGCAAAAATCCCTAAACTCACATTTAACATGCAAAAAACAAAAATTTAAGTAAAACTGAAGAGTTAGAAAATAATGAAAAAATATTATATTAAAACCTTGGATCGAAATTGAATCCAAGTTAAAACAAGAACAAAGTATAAAAAAGACTAAATTGAAAATAAATAAAAACTATTATGCTAAAATGACTCACTTGGCCAACACTCCTCAAAATGAGACTTGTCGAAACCTCTTTTTTTTTAAAAAAATGAGATTTTTGAAAGACGGGAGTCGCCACCAACCTTTTAAAGTGTGATTGGATTACTTTATAAAATATTTTGGTCTATGAAATTACGAGAAAACAGGTTCGGGAATCAGTTACGTACGAGGAAGGATTAGCACCCTCGTAACGCCCAAAATTGGTACCAAATTGAATAATTTTGTCTTAATGTCAAAAGTTTGAAAGAATTTAGAAATGAGGTTTCTTTCAAACCTTAATAATTTGAGTTAAAAAAGAATCAAGATTCCATTGCTTCCAAAGAATATAAACATCACATCGGCATGATTGGACACGATATTTTTAAACCTTTGTAACTAAAATCATCTTGATATTTTCAAGGTCAAAACTTATTTAGAAGGATATTTTAGGTATTTAGACAAGCGGAAAATCGCAATCTAGCATGTTAGGGCACTATTTCCCGAATTCCTAACTACCAAAAATATTGCCTTATTTTTTTAAAAACTTTAGATTAGACGAAATAAAATTTCTTTAAGAAAAACAATGATGCATTTAACATACTTTGATATCAATACTAATAATATAAACTACATACTTTAACACTTCATACAAATATAATAAAGTAAATGATGAATGATGACATAAATTATAATATACATTATCATTTCATGCAGTTATAATCATGGAAAACAATGAGAATAACAATATAGATTACATAATACATACATAATAATATTTCATACAAAATATAACATAGAAAGCAATGAATCTAGTAATATATAAATTACATAATATATAACAATATTCTATGAAAATATAACTTAAAACAACATAAATAAACAATTCTTATGTAAATGTGGTAAACAAATAAATATAAAAAATAACAAATAGGTGGTGAGATATTATTACCATTTTAAAATAATATTAAGTAAATATAATAAGATACATAAAATAAATAAACAAAATTATGAACATACAAATAAGAAATGAAGATAAGAAAATGAATACAAAATTTTTAAAAAATAGATGAAGTATTTAATAAAATATTTAAAACAAGGTATAAATGATGAAGGTGAGTTTCCTTAGAGATGATTAATATATATATATATATATATATATAAATATCATATAAATAAGGGTAATATATATACTATTAAATATTTAAAATTTTAGACAATTAATGAATAATAAAATAATACATAATTTATAATAAAAATACAAGGAATAATATATAGTAATATATAATAAAATTTATAAATAAAATGTATAATAATAATAATATAAATAATATAATGGATAATACAAAAATAATATGTACTATTTTATATAACTAGTATTTATATAAAAAAAAAGGTATTTGAAATAAATTAAATATATAAAAAGGATTAAAATTTAATTTAATTTAAAAATTTAGGGTTAATTACAAATAAATAAAAATTTTGGGCCAAATTAAAAGGTGCGTCGAATCAGAGGGACTCATTGGGCAATTAGCCCTAATCCCAGAAAACGACGTTGTTCCTCAGAATAAGTTTTAATGGCCATTGGGACTAAATTGAAACAAGTATGAAAGTTAGGGCCAATTTAAAATAACAGTAAAATGAAATTATAAAATTTTAAAACACGGAAGGATCAATTGGACAATTTCCCCTTTAAATGAAAACACGCGGATCTTGTCCGGGTTTCGAGTCGACACGCGGATCTTCGACCTTAAAGCGATGCCGTTTTGAAGGTTACCGTTTAAAGAAAAACGACACTGTTTACGTATGGCTATAAACGCCAAATTTTCAGCTTTGAAATCATTTTTGCAATCTGATTTTAAAAAAAACAAAGAAAACCCTCTGAAGGAGGGCTTGGGGTGGGTTCTCGGAGTGCTATCGAGCTTCCGTTCAGAGATTTACACGCGCTTACGTACCATCGTCAACGCCGCCACGTGCGGTGGTCAGAATCTGGAAAGCTTCCCGTTTCAACGCAGATCAGAAACGGGTCGTCTCCTCTTTTCTATTTTTATGATATCAGCATGTATTTGTAAAAAAATAAAATATTCACCTCTGTTTGATAATCTGTTGATGTTTCTATGTGTATGTATCAACTGTTTTTATATTTCCTTAGAAAAAAACGTTCCTTACAAATCAAAAAAAGAGAGGTTTTATAACCCCTGGATACATTTTGGGAAAGAATCTGTTCGATTTCTTTCCGAGTTTGTTTCTTTTCTATTGTAGTTCTTTCTTTCTTTTACAGGTATCAGCGAGGAGATTTAGCAATGAACGAACGTTGATGCCAGCACACCGGCGTTGATTCGAACGTCGATCTCGGCATGATTCGAAGCCTGAAATCATGGCCTAGAATTATGGCACTGATGGTGGGTAAGTAGAACGACGCGAGATGAAACGGCGTGACTGTTGGACGCTTACGGCGCCTAGGGTTTCAGAAACCCTAAGCCTTCTGTCTCCTGTCAACATCTTGGGCCGTTTGGGCTCTGTATGCTTTGGGTTGAGGGTATAAACAGGCTAAGGGCTTTGAGTGTAACCGGGTATAGGGTTTTGGGCTAAAAATGTAATCGGGTCTTGGGCTTTTGTACATGGACTGTTATAAAAACTATTGTTTTTTTTGTTTTTTTATATTTATTTTTATTTATTTATTTACGGGCCGGTCAAAAATGGGCTACTACAAGACTTAACATGCCTACCTATAAAGTTTATGCCCAGACCTAATTAGGGTTACTAAAGAACCCAAAAATTTGATTGAGGTACATTGTGAGGAATAAAATAGCCCTAATTAAATTTCCCTGTTTGTCACTTGGCGTCGCGTCACTGCCTTCAAATTCTAGATACTTTGGCTTCAAAGTTCGGTGTTGCGTAATTTAAATATAAAGCAATAAAAATAAAAAAACAACATTCAAACAAATAAAAATACTAAAAAATAAACTTGTTAAGTTCTAGAAATACCTTAATTTATGACAACGAATTGGGCAAATTAGGCATAACTCACGACCATGAAGTATGATGGGTCTAGGAGAATGCAAGAATATATCACCAAGATGAAAAATATTGCAGAAAGGCTAAAGACCCTAGGGATGATGGTTGATGACTCTTTTTTAGTGCAATTCATACTAAACTCACTACCTCGAATTATGGGTCATTTCAAATTAACTATAGCACTATTAAATATAAGTGAGATGTTAACGAATTGACTAGTAAACTTGTTTAGGAAGGAGCAAGGTTAAAGAGTCAAGGAAGTAATTCTATCAACCTTGTGGGTTAAGGAGGGTGACAAAGAACTTAAACTAAAGATAGACAAGTTTAAAAGAATAAAAACTTGCTTTTCGATGTCTCGATGGTGAGAAAAATGAACAAATGACAGATAAGTGCCACTTCTATAAGAAAGTAGGATATTATCAAAAATATTACCACAAACGCATAGAAAGCTTGGTTCGAAAAGAATGGTAATTTTTTTTATATTTTTGTATGTTTTAAATCAAACTTAATTGAAGTTCTTAATAATACTTGGTGGTTTGATTCGAGTGCTACCACTCATGTATCCAACATGATGTAGGGTTTCCTTTCAATCCAAAATACAAACCCAACTAAAGATTTCCTATATATGGGGAACCATACGAAGGCTTTGATTGAAGGCATATGGACTTAACGTTTGGCCTTGGATATTGGTTATTACTTAGACCTATTTCAAACTTTTTATGTACCGTTAATTTTTAAGAACCTTATGTCTATTTCAAAACTTAATGTTTTTGGGTTTAATGTTAAGTTTGGAAATAGTTGTTTCAGATTATTTAAGAATAATATTATTTTAGGTTCATGAAACATTATTGATGGTTTATATAAATTGAAATTTGATAATGTCTTTACATAATCCTATACTTTTTTATAATATCAATGTTGGAATTAAGTGTGGTATGCAAAATGAAAATTCTTCTTACTTGTGACATAAACATTATCCAAAGGCTAGAAACATTAGTAAAGAATGAGATTCTAACGAATCTAGATTTTATTGATCTTGGTGTGTGTGTGTGGATTGCATTAAGGGAAAGTAAACCAAACATATTAAGAAAGGGCCACAAGAAATACAAAACTTCTTGAGATAATACACACGATTGATACATATATATATATATATATATATATATGATCCTTTTGATGTTCAATATTTTAATAGAGAAAATTATTTTATAACCTTTATTGATGATTTTTATGGTATTGCTATATCTATTTGCTTGATAAAGAATCTTAATAAGAAAATGCTCTTGATATATATATTAAGAAGGTTGAAAGACAATTAGATAGAAATGTGAAAATAGTAAGATCTGATAGAGGTGGTGAATTTTATGAAAAATTTGCTGAACCAAGACAATATCTAGGTCCATTTGGTAAATTTCTTGAAAGTCATGTCATATGTGCATAGTATACTATGTTTAAACACTCATTGGATACACGGATCTCCATCACTCCACACTTGATTCATAGAGTCTATATCGGACCCATAGAGTGTAGCATGAAGGTAGCACTCTTTAATACACAAACAAGTCACATGAATGGAGCAATGCTCTACATTCCCTTCTCCCTCCTCATGTCACAATAACAAACACATATATGAGTACTCAAATCCTATGGCATACCAGCTATATCCAATGTTTTCAAAGGTTCACAAGGCCAATATATCCATTTCACACATTAGTTTTCTGGTTTATGCACACTCATACATCATATTCACATCACTTGTCACTTTCACATAATGTACCTCAAATACAAAAACTTTGCTTAATGGGCCAAATACACTTTCATATCAAATGTGTGCATAAAACCAAATTATTCACAAGGCATATTCAATCATATAATCAACACATATATTCACTTTACACACTTGCACATATCACAACACAAGTAAGCTTACTTATAAAAATAAAAATGTTCAAGTAAGAACACTTGCTCTTAAGACTTATATCAGATGATTAGACCACCTCAGCTCCCTTTAACTCACTAATTTGTGCATTAATTATAGCACACAAGACCACTCATCTTAGCAACTTGCTTCTACAACAAAGCTCAAGCAAGCTTTTGTTTACCTTTGTTCTTACTTGAGGAGGCTCCCAAATGAGTTAGCACTTCACATGCATATCAAACATAATATAAAGACGTTATGAAGAACAAAAAACATAATTAAATCCCTCTGAAATTACAGATCACAACCTCCTAATTTCTATATCAAAAACTTAGCTAGTTTTATCGAAATAGATGTTTAACCACTCAAATCTAGTTTCTAATCTTATATTTCAACATACATCCTAAATATCACCTAATTATAGATCTAAACCATAAATTTTATCTAAATACAAAAATATAATCTTTTTCGAAAAAATCAAGTTTGTGTGAACATCAAAAAGGGGAAAACATTCAACTGGTTCAATTTACTAAAGGATTTGTTAAATCAAGATTAAAAACCTTTTAATTAGATCAAAATGAGTTAGAAATAACTTTAAAAGTGAAGCTTAACTAAGAAATACGAGATTTACCATTTTCAAGCCAAAAATCAACTTAAAATCAATTGGTCCATTGAAATCTTCATTAAGTCAATTAAATCTCGAATTGAAATAACAAATCACTTAATTTATCATAAAAAGTTACAATCTCACCTCAATTTTGCAAAACCGACGAGCTGTGAATCTAATTAGAGCTCAAACATGTGAAGACCTCTTGAGAAGTTGAGGATAAAAACGTGATTAATCTTTAAAATTGAATGAGGATTTTGTGTTTGGTGAGCTTGAAAATCATAAATGATTAACTAATTTTAGGGAAAAAGCCTTGACTTGGTGTTTGGAAAATTTTTGAAAGAGATGTGAAAATGAGAGGGAAAAGACGGTGAGGGTTGTTAAATAGACAACCAATTTTTAAAAATTGGGCCATTGCCCATTTAACCACCTCTAGTTTCTTCTTTTTTTTCAAATAGGTGTTTATTTTCAATTAAAACTTATTTTCTAAATTATTTATAAATCAAACCTTGTTTTTAAAATCCGTTTTAACTAAAATTAATTCTCAGACATTTAATTTTAATTTCTTAACCTATTCTTTTAATTCTAATTATTTTAATATTTTATTTTATTTATTCCTAATTATTCAATTATCTAACCTAATTACAGTTTTTGGTTCACTAACCCCCGATTTGCTGACTCGATTCTACTAGCCCAATTTTTAAGGTGTTACAACTGATCTGCCCTTTCCAAGATGTGCCATTGCCATGAACTTTCTTCAGAATTGTCATACCAAAATTTGTGTTTACTATCCCGACAGACTTCATCTAATACCACCACAGTGTCAAAACTCACATCACATAATCTCCTAACACTCCGTTACACCCCATTTCTCCCATATTTTCAATCACGCATCATATATCTAACACAAGTACACATTCAAGTAGACTATACTCATTTTCTTAACCAAATCATACTTCAATACACATTTCACGCACATCATCACGATCATGAATCACAGTATACGTCCTAGACACACACACATAGTTGCTTCACAAAATCACATACACCCATACATACAATTCATAACATACTTGACTCACAAGGACATTATACCAAGATTACATATATATATTTATGATTATTCAAAACTTGTTCATTGTTACTAGAACATCGATCACAAGAGAACTATCTAGAAGGAATTGTAGGAGTCGATATTAAGGACTCACCTTATACTCACCTATTGAAGTTTGAAGCTCCAAACTTAGACACCCTTCTCAACCCAGCAGCAACAACTACTTAAAGAACACATATTCACCATTAAAACCCATTTACATACATATTGCTAATATCTCAATCACAGATAACCCCTATGCAAGATCTTGTATTCATAACTTACTGTTCATATAACTTTTAGCAATCTACTCTTTCAAAAACTTACATGCAGAGCTATAATACTTATCAAAAAGTGGGACAACTACTGATTAAATCAAAAATCATAACTTCCAATTTAATGGAGAAGAGATACAATTAGATTTAGGAAAAAAATCATAGAGTAATTTTGAAGAATGAAGAATCTTTCTCAGAACCCTTTTCACACACATATATATAACCCACTTCTACGTAGTGAAACTTAACAAGTGTCATGAAATTTAGAATTCGTCATTCTTAATGGCTTACAAATTTTCAAAAGAAACATAAATGAGAATCCTATATAGTGGATATTAAACTAGTCAATCCAGTTGGTTCCTAACTAGGTCACTTTGCAACCCAAATAGCACGGTTGTCGGACAAACTAGGCGTACTATACATACATTTTGGTAACTCATATCATAATTACCTTTTAAACACACATTCGTTTCTGTAAATAGCATAATAGCCTGAAATAGAATCTTCACTTTATTACATGACAATTATTATACGCCCACTCATATTCGCCAAAAGAAGAATATGGGTGGATTACACTTCTTAAAACAAATAATTTCACTACTACACATCCTATTCTTAGATCCACCAGACTTGGGATGTGACAAAAGAATTCATGCCTTGGTCCACATTCAACTGCACCAATTGTTGATACAATGATAACTGAACGAATGGGGTGAAATTTCGTAAAATCAATTCAACCACGTTGCCAATTTTTAGGTTTGGAAGATCAATCAAATTGCAATAAATTTTTGGATGAGATTTAGGCATTTCTGGGCTAAGATGTCTATATAGCATTTGAAGATCTATATCTTATCTTCGAAATGCACTTTGCATCACTTGATTTTAAGTTCGGGAGCTCAAGCTATGAACATTTTATTGAATACCACATGACCAAAATTTTTGAACGGAATTATTACAGGAATTACGAGTTTCAGACTTTAATTCAAGTTTAAATCTTATTGGGTTCAAGTTTAAGGCCTAATTTTGATTATATATAAGATCAATATTGTATCTATTAGGTTTTATTATTTTATTATTTATTTATTTTGAATTTTAGGATATTTTTAAGTATTTAAAGTTGTTTAGGAGTTTTATGTTTCTTAGTCAACAAGAAAGTTTAGTTATACTAAAACTGCATATTTAGGTTAATTAGAGTTTCATTATATTTGAGAATTTTATTTGGATGTAATTAGCTAGCCTATATAAAGGCCTCTTCATTATTCATTAAAGGCATTGATGATTCATTCATTAATAAAAATTTTAACTCTTGGAGTTAATTTCTTTTGTGCCAGATTGTTTTCTTGTAATTTTTAGAACTAGTTTTTCTTCTTAATTTCCTTTAAGAAGTCATGGGAGTCCATTCTTCATTCTTGCTTTTTCCAAGGATTAGTTTTTGGAGGGTTGATTAGAGTCATTAATTGAATTTGTTAGGGCTTATATCCAAAAGGGTTCAATTAAACAAAACAACTATGAAAGTAAAGAAAATAAACATAAACATAGAAAATAAAGCAACCATGAAAGTAATGCTTAAGAAAAATATAAATGTTGATATTTTTATACAAGAAAACTTAAATAGCATGAAACCAAAAGTATTTAACAAGGAAATCCAAAGCAAGAAACATAAAAGGAATAAAATTTAATAAATTTAAAGTAAAATAAATTCAAATACATTGAACTAAAACTTAAAGAGTTTTGAAAGTAAGGTATAGGGAATGAAAATATAAATAAACCTTAGCTATAATAATAACTAACTTAACTAACACTAAGAACAAGAATTAAATACATAAAAATAAACTTTAATATAAGGTAAAGAAGAGAAAAATAAAAACCCTAGAAGAGTGCAGAGAAAACTAAAGAAAACCTAGAGAAAACTAAACCTAAACCTAATCTAATGTAACACCCCTAACCCATATCCGTTGCCGGAACAGGGCTATGAAGCATTACCGGAGTTTACAGAACAAATATAATTAATTCATGTCATTTACTATTCATATCCAAATCTAATTATATTCAATTGTATTGCCCCTTAAATGTACCATCGAGGCCTAATTTATGCATTAGAAATAAGTCAGGACTAAATCGAGAACTCAGGAAATTTTTTGAAAAACTTTAAAAATTTTCGTAAATGCAGGGGACACACACGTGTGGGTAGGCCATGTGGCTCACATGGTCAAGTGACACGCTCGTGTCTTAGGCCGTGTGGGCATTCGATGTGGGGCACATGGCTGTGTCCCAGCCCGTGTCTTTACCCGTGTAACTCTCTGACTTGGATCACACGGCCAGCCACAAGCCCATGTGCTAGATCGTGTGGGCAATTTAATTTTCAAAAATTAGGTGCAGGGGTTACACGGCCAGGACACACGCATGTGTCTCTACCCGTGTGCTCAATTTTGAGCATTCTGTTTCTCTAATTTTAAGATGCAGGGGACACACGGCCAAACCACATGCCGTGCGTATGGTCGTGTATTACACACGGTTGAGACACTGCGCCAGGTGTGTGCGCCATGTGGACGAGAATAAGGCTATTTTCCAAGCCTTAATTCTCACCCTGTTTATCTTGCGCCTACATCAACACTTCAATATATTCACCAACCAATTCAAGGCATATAAATCAATCTAATGATCAAGTTTTATGCATGACATATTTACTCATACTTTCAAGTATCATCTTTATATTAAAATTATATACTTACCTAAACTTAATTTCATCTAATATATTAAACCAAACACATTCATGTACTAAATATAATAAACGTTATGCATATGTATGCATTAAATTTACTATCACTAGCCATTCCAATGGCTAGTTACAACCAAAACATTTACATACTCTCATTTATTATCATTAGCCTATACATGCCATTACACCAAGGTAAGATTCCTATTTATACCAAAATGAGCTGGAGGATAGTGTGATGATGCTCCGACCGATCTCTAACCTTTACGAGCTTTCGAGTACTATAAAACAGAGGAAAGAAAACCTAGTAAGCTTTTGATGCTTAGTTAGCTCGTATAACAGGAATTTCACTTACCAATCATGTTCATTTAAAATAAGCATATCAATAATATGCATCCCAAGAAATTTGGCAATTTGCCTATACACATATAATCTCAAGAAACTTGTTAATCATGTATTACATGTAAACATCAAGAATCAAAGATGAGCTCATCATGTAATAACTTTCATATACCTATGCTTTTCTATATCATATTTCCATATAACATGTGTATTTCCATAACAAATCATCTTAAGCTCAGTTTAACCATATTAAAACTTTACCAGTTGAATTTATTTGAAATATTGATGGATACATCAGTAGTACACTCAAAGTGTACAAAACTATAAATCTATCAATTTGTGTTCAGGGGTACCCAGTTAGGGCACATAATCAGGAAGCACTCCTCCAGCCATGTAACAGGATGCCCATGTGAGCCATGTATCTGGAAACTTATCCGGGCTAAACAGGAAACTCATAAGAGTTTTAATCAGGAAGCTCATTGAGCTTAACAGGTAACTTCGAAGAGTTATTACCAGGGAGCTCCGAATAGCCATTTAACAGGTAGTTCAAGCGAGCTATAATAGGACGCTCATAAAGAGCTACGTTTGTGTCCGCAATATATACAAGATCACAATCGATCAAATAACAGGACGCTCACAAAGAGTTACGGTAGTTTGCAACACATGCAAGATCACTACCGATCAAGATGCTCGCAAGAACCATATAATAGAAATGCTTGAGAAGGCTTTTAACAGGATGCTCGTCCGAGTTATAATGTCCGCAACATATGCAGGACTATAATCAATACAGGAAAATAATGTATCTATTGCATTTCATTATTCAAACGGGACTTATCATTTATCAAGCAATATCAAGCATGTGATCAATTTCATACATTAAACATTTATACAATTCATAGAAATACAACATTCAATTCAAACATGTTAATATACATAATTAAGTTACACGAACTTACCTCGACACTTGTTCGTGTGTGAAAATCTACTAATCCAATACATTTTCTTTTCTTTGATCTAATTCTTTATTTGATCTTTTCGGATCTATATAAATGAATTTAGTGTCAATTTAATTCACTTTATACTCAATTGAATTTAATTTACATCTTAGGAAAAATTACCATTTTGCCCCTATACTTTTCATAAATGACAATTTTTCCCTAAGCTCTGAAATTGAAATTCATGCAATTTAATCCTTATTTCAAGCCTAATCGAATTTTACATGTTACAATAAAGCCCATGAATTTCACAAAAACTATAAATTTTTCATGGGTTTTACCATTTTTTTCAATTTAGTCCCTAAATCACAATTTCATCAAAATTCTTTTTGTGAAAGTTGTTTATCTATCAACAACCTTTCATTTTCTACCATAAATTTCAAAATTTCAGCATTTACATCCATGGAAAAATTTCTATACTTCGATATCTTTACAAATTAATCCCCAAAATAGATAGATCAAGCTATTCCGATCTCAAAAATATAAAAATTACTAAAAACGGGACAAGAATGCTTACCCAATTAAGCCAAGAAAGCTTGCTTGAATGTTTTTCTCTTTCCTAGGGTTTCCATGTATTTTGGGGAAGAAGATGATAATAATAATATGTTATTTCTATTTAATTTAATTTAATTATCATCCATTAATTTTTCAACACTCCAATTTAGTCTTTCTCTTTTTCTAATTTTTCATGGATGATTCACCAAAAATATCTACTAACTTTTTCTTAATGGTCTAATTACCATATAAAGACCTCAAGTTTTAAATTCCATAGCTAATTAATCCTTATAGCTACTAGCATTCAACTTTTGCATTTTATGAAATTTGGTCCTTTCTACAATTAAACATGAAATCAGTAAAAATTTCTTAATGAAATTTTCATACGTCACTTCTATCATAATGCAATTCATGCAATAATATTAAAATAAATTTTCTTTCTGACTCGAATTTGTGGTCCTAAAACCACTGTTCCTATTTCACTAAAAATGGGTTGTTACATCTAATGTGTGTGTCTCTCCTCTTTTGCAATTTTTGGCTGTTTTGAAGTGTATCCTGATTAATTTTCGTTGCAAAAAATGCCCTACACGGGCCTTGTGTGATTGGTGGACCAGGTAGACAAAGATTGCCCTTTTTATCTAAGTTTGTCCCCTTTATGAAGGTGATATTACGATATCCAAAATAAGATATCGCGATATCTCGAGCAGTATTAAAACTTGGGGTCCTATTTGGAGGGTGGATATCGCGATACCCAAAGAGGATATTGCGATACCCAAAGAGGATATTGCGATACCACTGAAGGGGATATTTGGTTTTCTATACTGTCGGAGGTATCGCGATTCCAAGGGTTGGATATTGCGATATCTTGCCCTAGGTGCAGTTTCACTCGTTTTTTACCTTCGACACGTCCTTACATCACTCAAAAATACGTTAGGCCTCCCAATGGCACTATTGACTAATTGGGTCACAAAATAGATAAAAATGAGACATTTTCACTTATTAATTGAAAATACAAAAATAATGAAAAACTACACTAAAGACGCTATTTTACTCGAGAAAAAGCTCCTTAAGTACATTAGAAAAGCCTAATTTGCCATATCGATTTGTGGCAAATCAATCTTCCACCCAGTCGGAGAGTCTCATGTTTAGTTACATCATGTCACCGACAATCTCAAGACAAGGTTTCCTATCATGTACAACTCTAACATTCCCTTTGCTGAGGTGGCAAGAGATTATTACACCTTAATGGTCCCTAGTTGGTTCCCTCTTGAAGAGAGTGCAACCACTAATAGCAGGTGGCCTAAGAGGGCTCCTCGCTATCAACAAACGGCTTAGGATAAATGATCTTCCCTTGAGTGATACGAAGCAAGCATGTGGTTGGTTCTTGAATAACCATTTGGACATGATAAGATCGGAGGCCATCGGTGGGCCCCTTTTTGGCTGCTTCTCATAGTGTAACATGTCCAAGATGGGGTAGGGACACAAAGTTAAAGGAAAAACTTCGAATTTATTCAAATCTTCCTAATTTAACTAGCCAAACTTTCTTTATATAGGCATTTACATAATAAAGTTTAGCACTAACAATTTCATATATGGTCAAATTATATTAATAATTGAACAAGAAATTAAAATTTTCTAAAACTAATTAAATATTTATTTTACAAATCTTATGTAACTAAAATTCTAATTAAATGGATAAATAAATATATGATCTCTTAAATAAACTTTGAAGTAATATAAAACTCTACAATCTATAAAAAAAATAATTAAACCTAAAAATCTTTAGATCCCATTAAAAAATTGGCAACAAATTGACCGATGTTCCAAACCCTCCTAAATTTGTTTCATTTAGGTTAAGAAGCACCACATTTTTAAATTCCACTAAATACTTTTTTGCAGAAAAAACTTCCAGTTAATTGAAAGATATTTGATAGAAGGAACATGCCTTGAATTCATGTAGTTTTAGATTGAAAGGAAGATGTTGTGAATTCGTACACTTAACTCTTTATCAAAATGCCACTATATTCAAAACACATCAAATGCTGCAATAAAATGTCTATATGTTCAATTAGTTGTAATATGTATTCGTTATGTGACACTAGCCAAAATTTCAAGACTGTCAGTAATATTAGGTTATCACATAGGATTTTTTTTATTTTTTATCATGGGCTTCAATTTTATAAAAAAAATTATTAAAAAATTTATCACAAGTGTATTTATATAAAATTTATGTTTTTTATAATATAGAATAAGATTAAAAATAATCTATAATAAATAATAAAATGTTTAATTTGAATCTAATAAAATGTACTTATTAAAACCAAAATATAAATATTATACTAAAATAAAATTTTAATTTAGTGATAAAATTTATATTTTATTGATATGAATTCAAATCTAACTGCATAATATATATATATATATATATATATATATATTAAATTTTGAATAATTAATTATATATTTTCTTTCTCATAATTAAAATATAAATCACATTCATAATATTACAAATTTATTATCTTTTAAAAGTTTAGGTACGTTTGTAAAGTTGTTTATATATTTTTAAAAATTATGATGCTAAAAATAAAATTAGAAAAAAAATTGTAAAATTGTAATGAGAATCTTTTAAAATTATATTTTTGAAGATAATTGCGTTAATTACTTGGGTAACTATAATGTTCACAAAACGAAGGTTAGTATACAACATGAATATAATTAACAACATTTATTTCAAGTTTAAAAAAAAAATTCAAGCATAAGCAAGGTTTTGCCTTTCTTTGCCTAAAAAAAAAAAAAAAAACCTCAAATAATTCCCGTCAAAACCCTTTATGGGTTCAAAATCATATCATTTAAGACTGCTAACGTCCTAGTTCTGTTCATCATAATCTGTGGTTCTTCTGAATAAAAACCTGTTTCCTGCATTGTCTTAAGATGGTTATATAACAAAGTGTTTTTCCTTGTCTGTCCCAAATGAAACAGAACGTTCCGGCTGCCAATACAACATTTGCATCACCTGTTGTGTCCCCTTAAAACCCACATTTTAGGTGGAACAACAAGCATTAATCTTGGTTCCATTATCTTGCAGATTGGAGACTTTAATGGTGGTTCCATGAGGAACACCAGTGGTGGAACCCGCTTCTTGTGCTGCCAACGCTTTTTTTCTTATTATCTGATAAATATCCAACAAGATTGTCTGAAATGCCTTCTCGACATTGAAAGCTTCTAGTGCGGATGTTTCGAGGAATGAAAGACCTTCTTTCTCGGCCAAGCCTTCAGCATCTTCCGTTGAGACCGCTCGAAGATGGTTGAGATCGGACTTATTTCCGGCCATCATAATGACGATGCTTGAATCAGCATGGTCTCTTAGTTCACGTAACCATCTTAGGACATTGTCGAAGGTTTGCGTTTTAGTTATATCGTAAACCAACAATGCCCCAACTGCACCTCTATAGTAAGCACTTGTAATGGCTCGATACCTCTCTTGACCAGCCGTATCCCATATTTGGGCCTTAATTGTCTTCCCTTCTACCTGAAATGCAACCAACATGTCTTAAGCTTAATCTTCATTTTACTTGAATTATTCATATCCGACATCTATATCCGAAGAATGTAAAAAGGCTGGGAGGGCCTCGCTACCTCCAAATTCTTCAAAATTTGATTTTAACCCTTAAAATATTTATAAAATACGACAAATTATGTTTGGACACAAAGTTTTCTATTTTGACTTTCTTTTGTGATTTACCCACTAAAGTTTTAATATATATATATATATATATATATATGTATTTGTTGGTTTTACTATTTATGTTATTAATTTATGATCATTCTTCTTAACAATGTCATTTTTAAAGTTTAAATCTTCTTCCCTTAAAAATGTAATATACCTAACATCAAATATATTATTTTATAGAATTTATAATTTTATAGGATAATTTCGTAACTTATTTTTTTTGTTTAAATTTCATTAATTTTAATATTTTTAATATCTTAACACCTTTCCAATCAATTAAATAAATATATTATTAATCTTGAAAACAAATATATTATTATTTTTCACTCTATATTCCTAACAGCAAAAGGTTAAAACCATTATAGTGTCTAATACAAAATGTACATTTTAATTTTCTAATGCGTCTAAATTTATATATGCATCATTATTTAATAATAAAAGTTTATTTCGTATAAAATTTTTATATAGGCACCATTACTTACTAGAAATCTTATTATATGCATATGTTGGTGGAAATAATGTATTTGAAACTCAGATATATCTTTAATAATAACGTATAGTAAATAATAAAAAGTATGATTTGAAATGAATTTACAATAACATATAAAATATGTACGATATTAAAATGAAAAAGGATAGATTAAATTGTGAGCAAAATGAAATTTAAATACAAAAACATATAAAATTAATAATACTAAGTTAATACAATTATTTATCATTGTTCTATCATCAATTCTATGTTGGTGTCGAGTTAATTTCTGAGACTAACTCAATCAACATCGTAAATAAAAAAACTCTATCACATTGGTATGCATATTGAAACGACATATTTAGAACATGTATTTTTGTTTAAAAATAGCTTACCATAAATTAATAAATACATTTTATGGAGGTAATAAAATGTACATAATAAAATTAAAATGTATAAATTTCTTAAAATAAAACTTTGGTTAATTGGTAAATATGAAATTTTGCTAATCCAATAGACATGGGTTCAAATCCCATCATATGCCTATTTTTATTGATTTTTTAGATGAAAAAGATTAAAGTACCCTTATATAATATAATTTATTTTAATGCGAACTGTGAAGGGATATTAAAATATTTTCCCTAACAGAATTGGGACACGATTGATGGGTGATACTAACTCAGTAAATAAATTCATAAATAGTATGTATAAATATACAAGTGATGATTGTAATATATTGTACATATTAAAATAAAAACATATAAAATATATTAAAAGTTAAAGGATTAGATTTGTTATTATGTTTTATATAAAAGAAACATCAAAATAAGCATTTAATGGCACAATTGTAACAGAAAATTAGACTAATTTGTTAGATGTAGAAGGATTAATTTGCCTATTGTTTGTCAATTCTTTAGGCAAAATTGTTGTGATAATTTTACTCGGAAAAGACATATTATGTATATATCATATGTATATAGTATACAGAAAGCTAACCTGAAGAGTCCTAGTTGCAAATTCGACACCAATGGTTGATTTCGATTCCAAAAAAAACTCATTTCTCGTAAATCTTGAAAGAATATTTGATTTTCCTACACCCGAATCTCCGATCAACACAATCTTAAATAAATAGTTGTACTCATGATCCACTTTATATGCCATTAATAAGTGTCTTTTACCCTATCCAAAACCTGTTAATCAAATAATAAATTGGCTTTAAAAAATTGTTTCCCGGAATTTCTTCATATCCAAGAAATCAGAAAACCCAATTGTAAGAACATATTTATTTCCAATGGAAATGTAGAGTAAACCAAATGCGTTATGGTTTTTTATTTTCTTGAGAAACAAACAAGCTTGTGAAAGAAGAGAAGAAACTAACCATTAATTGATGATGGGTTAATATCTGATTACTGATAGAAAATGGAGATTACCGAAACTCAGAGATTTGGTGTTTGTTTTGAGAGAATTTCCTGAAGAGAATGAGAGGAGAAAGGAAAGCATCCCATTTCCATAACCAAAGAGAGAAAACAGAAGTAACGTACAAAAAGGCACTTAAAACGGTGTTTAAGTAGGATCTATCCAATTAAATTCGGTCATTAATTAGTAATTCACTCATTAATTTTATAATTGAATTTTCTAAAATACAAGAGTAAGAAGCTAAGGAGTAACTGTTTTCCTTATGTAGACTCTTTCTCGATAAGGTCTTTAATTGCCCAGGTTTCTACAATTAAAGATGATCGTGGATTTGGATTCGTGACATTTTACGGTTAAAGATCATTATTGTATTTATGCTGCAGCTGCCTATCTTAACCCTCTCTTTTTTTTTTTTTTTTTTACATAATTCTTTATTTCACCTTTCAATTTTATAAAAAAAATTTATTTCAACATTTTCTTTAATTTTTTGTCTCTTTAATTCCTTCAATTTATATCATTTGTCAAATCATCCCAAAATAGATGAAAAAATTAATATTGATTAACTTTGATGATGTGACATACATGCGAGTTGTCATATATATTATATGTTAGCAATTAATTATTATTTTTTAAATATAAAAATGTTTTTTTATAATTTTTATAATTTTAAAGTATTTTTTATTTTTAAATTTTTTTAAAAAGTTAATAAATTGCTTGCGTGATATCCACGTGACAATCTAATGTACGTTACGTCAGCAAAGGTAACAACATTAACTTTTCCATTCATTTTGAGGTGAGTTGACAAACAACGCAAGTTTAATGGCTAATTTGATAGTGATTAACTTTTCATGAAGGAAGATGTAATGACTACCATTAGATAAAATAGGATCATATGAAAGAACGAACATATCCCAAAAAAATTAAGGATATACTATGATGGTAACACACTTACAAAGTCTTTGGGTGAGAAGTTGATTAGCAGTTTCGTGATAGTATATAATAATGGAGAGTTCAATCATGATACTTTAGTGGAATGACTTCATGACTAAATAATATTGTAATGAATATTCTATTAGGGTAATATAATTACAAAGTCATTGGATGAGAAGTTGATAAGTAGTTTTGTGATAGGGTATAATAATGGAGAGCTCAATCATGATACTTTAGTGAAATGACTTCATGACTAAATAATATTGTAATGAATAGGCAAAAAGTCAAAACTTAATTACAAATTATTTGAGCCTTAATTATATATGTTCAACCAATCCCTCTACTAGCCCGAGATAACCAGAAACAAATTGCATGTAGAACCAATAAAAAGAAATGAATGAAAACAATAAAGTAAGAAAACTAGATCTCATATATCACTTTCAGCAGTGAATGCATTTTCTCGCTAAGTATAGAAGATAACTTAGAATTTAATTTAAATTCTTTGAATTATTTTTTAATTAACTGTAATTAGATAATTGAAGTTGGAAGAATGAATTAAAATAATCAATCATTATGGATTTATTGAATAAGACATTAAATATTTTTTTCTCATAGTTTCTATTACAGTAAAGTTGTTATGATCTTAATAGAATTAGAAATCAGTTGAGAAAATAATTTAATTTAATTGAGAAATTAATTTAGTTAATTTAATTAATTGATTAAATAGATAATATTTGGGAAATAGAAATTTAATATTGGATTAGATAAATTATAAGTTTTAGATAAAAGTCCAGGAAACACGCAAAATTGGTCCAATACATGAAAGGCCTGATAGGGCCAAATAACAGGCAAGAGGCAGCAACCCTAGTGTATCTCTAAGGGTGCCACCACCTCTCATTTCTACTTAGAGTAGAAGTTGTATTTTCTATTTAAATATTATTATTTAATCAAGCCTTGTTCGAACAGAACTCTGGTATTATTTCTCTATAAATAGGAACTATGTGTTAAGTAATTTACCACACTTCACATACATCGTTATTTTTTCAGAAAATAGTGGTAATTTATTTTGAAGAATAAATTTCATTTTTTGAGAAAAGCGCATAGTTTCTGGTTAGAGAGAGAATTGACTTTTCTACTGAAAGTTAAATAAAAGTTTTCAATCTATGATTTGGTTCATGTTGTTCGAACCCACACTCGAGGCAATTCATGGTTCAAGAATAGCAAAGAAGGTCATTCGGTAGAAAGTCGAGATCGACTTTAGACCGCATTGTACAAAGCATATGTATATTTCATTTAAGTTTATTCCTATAAATATCACAATGGCTCAATTTCAAATTTCAAAGAAAAAAATTTAAACTTCTGTTGTGCCTATTGACACTATTTTCTAAACAGGTTTTTTCAACAATTGGTATCAGAGGTTCTGTTATGTTTATAATATAAGCGAATACCGAATTTTCTCTCTTTCTCTCATTGTTTGATTAAATTGAGATAAGATGCGTCATTCTTTAAGTTATATTCATGTTCGAAAAACGATGTATGTGTATGGATGTATGATTTATTTTATATGATATTTTATAAAGTAATTTTGTCAAAGGTTTTGATTATTAGAAATTAGACCGATTGTATTTTAGGTTTTTCATAAATTTTGGGTTTGTAATTAGATTGTGTACTATCATCTCCACACAAGTTTTATTATAATTATTTATTTGCTGTAAAATTAGAAAATTCATGTGAATAGGGTTCATATTTGGAACTTTTGTAACTTAAAAATTCAGTGAACAAGAGAAACGAGGCGATTGGCAACGTGACTAAAAGGCACCCTCTACAGGTTTTCGCATTGGCCTCTCCTTTTTTCTTTTTTTCTATTTTTTTGAGTGAAATATTTCTTGACTGAATCAGAATTCACAGAATTAGACAGGTTTTTGTCATCCATTTCAGTTAAAATCAACGCTCCTCCAGAAAAGACCTTCTTTACCACATAAGGTCATTCCCAGTTTGGCATCTACTTTCCTCTGAAGTCCTTTTGTATGGGAAGGATCTTTTTCAATACCAGGGCCCCCTCATGGAATTCTCTAGGGCAAATTTTTTTGTTATAAGTTTGTATCATTTGTTTTAGGTACATCTGACAATGACGGATAGCCCTTAGCCTCTTTTCTTCGATCAAATTCAGCTAATCATACCGAGATTGTATTCATTATTCTTCATCTAACTTCAAATCTGACAAAACTCGGAGAGAAGGAATCTCAAATTCAATGGGCAAAATCACCTCAATTCCATAAACCAGAGAGAAAGGCGTTGCTCCGGTTGAGGTCCTGATAGATGTTCGATAAGCATAGAGGGCAAATGGTAACTTCTCATGCCAATCTTTATAAGTCTCAGTCATTTTCCCAACGATCTTCTTAATGTTCTTATTGGTTGTCTCTACCGCACCATTCATTTTTGGGCGATATGGTGATGAGTTGTGGTATTTGATCTTAAACTAATTACAGACTTATGATATCATGCTACTGTTCAAATTCAATGCATTTTCGGATATGATCTTTTCTGGCATTCCATACCGACATATGATCTCTTTCTTCAAGAATTTGTTAACTACTAACTTTGTGACATTAGCGTAAGAAGTGGCTTCTACCCACTTGGTGAAGTAGTCGATAACCACAAAGATAAATCGATATTTATTAGAAGCTTTTGGTGAAATCGACCCAATGACATCCATACCCCGCATAGAGAAAATGCCATGGAAAAGTCATAACATGAAGTGAATGAGGCACATGAATTTTGTCTCCATAAATTTGGCACATATGACATCTCTTGGCATAACTGATACAATCCCCTTCCATGATGGACCAATAATACCCGAATCTCATGATTTGTCTGGCCATTGTAAAACCATTAGCATGCGTTCTACAGATGCCCTCATGGACTTCTTCCAAAATCTTCTTAGCCTCAATAGTGTCCACACATCTTAGTAGCACCTAATCCTTTCTTCTTTTGAATAGGATCTCCCATCTAAGACCTAGTCACTGGCCAGTTTTCTTAGTGTCCTTTTGTCATTCTCAGTTGCTTGGTCAGGGTATTCACGATTCTTCACATATCGCAGTATATCATGGTAGCAATGGTGATCATCCTTTTCTTCTTCTTCTTCGATGTTGTAACAATGAGCTGAAGTCTCATAAATACTCATCTGGATAGATTTCACATCCTCTTGTTTGTTCACTTTGACCATAGAAGCTAAGGTAGCTAAGGCATCAGCCATTTGATTTTTATCTCATGGGAGATAGCAGAAGGTGATGTCATCAAACTCTTCAATTAGCTCCAGAACTAGCCTTTGATAATTGATCAATTTGGGGTCTCTCGTCTCTCATTCACCTTTGAGCTGATAGATCACTAATGCAGAATCCCCATATACCTCTAGCACTTGGATCTTACGTTTTATGGCTGCACAGATACCCATGATGCATGCTTCATATTCTGCCATATTGTTTGTGCAATCAAAATCCAATTTACTAGTGAAGGGATAATGATCTCCGTTTGGGGATACCAGGATTGCCCCAATTCTGCTACCCACAATGTTTGAGGCTCCGTCGAAGTTTAGCTTCCAAGGATGACCTTTTTGAGAGTCTTCTTCAGTGGTTGCAACATACATTAGATCTTCATTTGGGAAATCAAAGTTCAAAGGCTCGTAATCTTCTAGAGCTCTACTGGTAAAAAAATCTGCTATTGCGCTCCCTTTTATAGCCTTCTGATTCACATAAACTATATCAAAATCAGAAAGCAGAATTTGCCATTGGGCCATTCTTCCATTCAAAGCAGTCGACTCCATCATGTACTTTAGAGGGTCTAGTTTTGAGATTAGCCAAGTTATATAGTACAACATGTACTATCTCAGTCTCCAAGTCATCCAGATTAAGGCGCAACACAATTTCTCAATTGGCGAGTACCTTGTCTTATATTCGATGAACTTCTTACTAAGGTAGTATATCGCTCTTTATTTCCTACCTGACTCATCATGTTGGCCCAGCATGCATCCCATAGAATTCCCAAATACTATCAAGTACAATATCAGTGGTTTATCTAGACTGGATGGCATCAGCACTAGAGCATTGGACAAGTAATATGGGGTCACATTTCTCAGTTAGCTGTGAAATGAACCAGGCGATGTAATTTAGTCTTCCTAGGAAATCTTGAACTTCTTTTTGAGTACGCGGCGGAAGTAGCTCTTGTATAGCCTTGACTTTGTCTGGGTAATAAGGGTATTAAGTAATCATATGTTGTAATGATTTTATGACCTTATAATCAATGATAATCTTACATGAACCAATCACTCCACAAAGATAATATTGTTTGTCAATTCCCAAAAATAGGGGTAAAAGAATATGAATAAAATTAAGATTTTTATTTTTTAAACATAGAGTAAGAGAGTTTAGAATGCTTTAAAAATTATACTTAATAGATAATTAACAAGAATGAGTATGCTGGTTCAGTAGTAAAACTTTAATTTTCTCTTAAGTCCCAAGTTTGAAACCCCTTGTGCACCTTTCATTCAAAATATTTTACTTTCTTATTTTTACCACATAAAGTACGAGATTTTCAAACTAGGATAGACCAAAATCTGTTTTTTTTTTTAATTTGGTCATTAATTCAAAATAATCCTAATTCTACATGAATTCCTAAAACCTATTTCAATTAGGGAAAAAGAGTTTTATATATAGTCAATCTTTTCAAACCCTAGAATTTATATATAGAGAGTTTTTCAAAGTTCTTTCTTTTCACCTCCATTGCCGAACCAATTTTCATCTAAAGTGTTTCAAATTGCATCCTTCTCCTCCCAAGTAGATTGTCGATCTCCTCATCCAAATTAAGGTTGTGGGATTTAAACTTAAATAATTGTGTATAATTAATTGAAGTATTAGAAATTAAGTGATTTGTATATGTGCGAACCCCTGTATGCGAACCCTTAGTAAATGCTAGGCGATCCCTTAATATATTTATGTGAACCTTACATTCATTGATATACATGCAAACCATGTTGTAATTGGATAGGTGAAATTTAGCTCTCAAAAGTTCCCTGCCCCATTTCTTTACCTCTCAAGTAACACAGAGAACTAGGGCTCAGAATGGAATTAGAGGAACTTCGGACTAGTAACTCATTTTCTTTTATTATTATTTAAAAGTTTTCATTAAAGCTTCCTTAATTTTTTTTTTTTTTTGGGTTGTAATTATTAATTCTTGCTTTTATATCTTAAGCTTGAGATTGTTTAGCTTATTTATTTTAAGCATGATAGTTAATACTCTGAAATTTGCATGTTATTTGGTTTAAAAAATCATTATCTTTAATAAATATTTTCCACTACTTTACAAAATACTCAAGTTTTGATAAATCTTTTTCTTAAAAGCCTGAATCCATTTTTCAAATCTTCACTTTAATAATATTGTAATTAAATTACTAGGAAACGTCAGTTTAATGAATGAATATTTTCCTAAGAAAAATGAGGGCTTTATATGATCACTTCGGTGATCAAATGTAGCGCCTTTGACTTAGGGGAAACTCCTAAATCGGGTCGAGAGTGTTACATTATTTATCTGTTTATATTAATAATATAACAATATGCTGAATAATTAAAAAAAAACCAACAGTAAAATGATATTACACTTAATTGGATATTAATTCAATAGAAAAATTACCGGCAGACGAAATTTACATAAAAAAATAAATCAATAAAAATTTTAGTAAATATAAAAAAAAACACTATACCAGCAACAAAATAATGTACAACATCAAAGGTAATAATTAAATTGTTATAAAAATATATTTGTATATGACTCTTTGCGAATTGTTGATGTACAGGCCCAAATTTGCCCGGCTCGTTATAAACCAAAATTAAAAACAATAGGGCCAAATAAAAGTCCAATATTTATCAGTCTAAGTTTTTTTACAACGAGCCCAGATTTTAAAACTCAATGGCAAACCCAATAACCTAAAACTAAACCCAAACCTATGGAGCCCAAAAGGCCCAAGAACCTAAACCAAATTAGAAACCCTAGGGTTTCTGATTCCTCAGGCGCCTCGCCTCCCTACTCCTCACGTGGTGTCAGCACGTTTCGCGCCTGAACAGACACCCTGTCCCATCGCCCATACCACTAGCTTCGACTCTACCTGCAAAATGCAAGAGAACACTCAACAGCAACAAAGAGGGGAAGCAAACAATAATAAACAATAGCAAATCTTGTATTTTCGGCTATAAGAACGATTTTCCAAACTGATGTAGAAGAAGACATTTTTTTTGGAGAAAAGAATAAAAAAATAGAGAACAAAGCTTCAAAGTTTTCGACTTTTGTTTGAAGTTCTTGATCATTTTGCTTTTATTGTTTTTACTCTTATTTTATATTTATATACATATACGAAAAAAAGAAAAGAAAGAAAAAGACTCACTGGAGTCGTTTGGTCTTCTCGTTGTCAGAAGAGCTCCTCTCCTATGTTACAACCGTTTTAAGGAGAGGACAAAAGTCTTTTTTTTAACATTTTTCGGGCTAGGAGGGCTTTATCCTCAAATCTATCTGAAAAGGGGTAAAAAAGGGGCCTTTTTCGCATTCTCTGGCCATCGTGGACGGCGGCGCCGTCACCGACGATCGACGGCCACCACGGTGGTCCGGTGACCGGACCTTGGCCAGATGTTCAGAGGGTGAGAGAGTTGAGAGCTTTTGTGAAAGGGCTTTGAAGTTTTTTTAAAGGTAAAAGGGGAAATGATTTTTTTGGGCAGATTTTTAACTTATATAATACCCCCTATACGGCGTCGTTTTGGAGTAAGCTTCTGATGCCCAAAACGGCGCCGTTTCATCTGACCCGCAAGCGACCCGACCCAGTACCTGGGGGATATGCGTGTTTTTGCTTTTGGGACTAATTGTGTTGCAAGTCCTTCGACTTCTTCAGCCAATGTCAATTTTATACTTTTCTTTTTTTCAATTTTGTCATTCGATTTTAGTCTGTTTTATTTTAATTCTCTAATCATTTGCTCCTTGGAACGCTGCGTTTAAGGGGAGTCTGGGATTAATTTCGCATTTGACTCTTGCTCCTTCACGCGCATTTATATTTGGTCCCTCTTTCTTTTTGGTTTTTTATTTATTTTGCAATTTATCCTCTTAACTTCATTTAAATTACGATTCGGTCCTATCTTTCACTCTCTTGTATACTGTTTCTTTTATATTTTTTATATTTATTTATTACTCTTTTATTTTATTCATTCATTCGCGTATTTACTTATTTATCTGTATACTATTCATTTTATTTCATCCTTTATATCAAGTGTATGTTGTTCTTTCATTTTCAATATTCACCATTTCATTATATGTTTATTTAGCTATCTATTACTTCTTTATACATTGTAAAATTTAAATAACTTATATTTCACTTTTTACTAGTACTATTATTATTATCGTTATTACTATTATTATTACGTTTCCACGTATTTTCCTATTCATTACTATTACTATTTATCTAATTTTATTTATCTATTTATATTTCTATTATTATTATATTTCCATGTATTGCATTTCTATTTATGTTTATTATTATTATTATTATTTTGTTTTATTGCTATTTTCACTGCTATCATTATTGTTCTTCTCCTTATTATCTTTCGTTACTATTATTATTATTATCATTATTACTATCTTTATTATTTTTATTTTTATTTTTTTGCTATCACCATTATATTACTATTATTATTATATACATATATTTTATCTTTATTGACATATTGTGATTGTAATTTTATATTTCTCATTAACATATATCATATAGTTTTTAATTTAAACCATTTTATATGTTATTCATTTTAAAATGTTTATATTATTTATTTTTAAAGATCCTTTTATTTATTTATTTTAAACTTTTATACATTATTCATTCGAAACCCCTTTTTATATTCTTTATTTATAATTGTTTCATTTGTTATTTTTTTTAAACTGCTCTATTCACTTCAAAATTTTTCATATATTATTTCATTTCATTCTTTTGGGATTATTAATGTTGATCTCTTAAAATAGTATATTATGTGGACGTGTCTTCTATGTGCTCTAGAAATTATTTGTTAATATATTCATGTTGTTGACATTCATTAACCTCAATTGTATTTATCCAAATATGGATCGTTTTATTCCAAACAAAATAAATGTGCATTGCTAAATGTCGCATTCTTTTTATTCAAAGTAAGGCAATATTTCGCGTTTCGGGAGTTCAGGAAATTGTACCCTAACTTACTGGGTTTCGATTTTCTTGTTAAACCTAAAAAGTCAAATATCCTTTTAGATAAGATTAAAGGCAAACTTGCTCCCGAAGATTTAAACGTCGCTTCCTAAGTTACGTGATGTGGCACCTTACTATTTCGGGACGAGTAAGTCTTTGATACTCGTTTCAACGTAATTCAAGCTTTTTAAAATTAGCATTCATAAAAAGGGATCAAAAAAATTTGAAACAAGGCAATATTTCGTTTTTGAAAATTTCGAGAAATCGTGCCCTACGTGCTGGGTTTCGATTTATCGTTTGACCGAACGACCGAATATCCTTTTTAAAATTTTAATGCATGAGTTTTGGAAATCATGAGATGATTTTGGTATCGAAGGCTTGAAATGTCATGTCCTATGTGCTGGATGTGATATTTTATTTCTTCAGAACAAGAGAATCTTAATATCCACTTCGAGTTATCCAAAGATTCATAGAAGGGAATCGTACTTTAAAATTCATTTTAGAATCTTTTCAACTTTTGACATTAAGACATTAATTAATCGATTAGGTACCAATTTTGGGCGTGACGAGGGTGCTAACCCTTCTTCGCACATAACTGACTCCTGAACCCGTTTTCTCAACTTTCGTAGACCAAAATCATTTGTTTTAATAGATCAAAATATTTTATTAAAACGACCAAATTTCTAGGTGATCCGATCACACCTAAATAAAAGGATTGGTGGCGACTCCCATGTTCATTTTCGTTTTCAAAACCAAAGTCGATTCCAGTTTTTCAAAAAAATAGTTTCGACAGTTGAGATACAGTACTATTTCAAAGCAGAAATCTTAATGCCATAAGTTAGCATTGCTACTACAAAGCATAATAAATCTCCAAGTCAAAATCAACATTCGAAAGAAACCTATCAGATTTGAGAAGTTCAAATCATTACTCCCAAAATTTTGGGAAGCATTCTTCTCTTGAATCTAGGCTTGTACTTCAGAAAAGTCACCTACCTTGACTTTCTAGGGTCTCGTATAACGTTTTTTCGTTCAAATCTGATCTGAGGCACTTAAATCGGATTATTCAATCGAAAAACACGCGAGAATTAGAGGTTGCTTTCAAGATTTACGGAGTTTGTCGACAAAAACGTAAGAGATTCATAAACGAAATGGAAGATTTAATGAAACACAATGAAATTCAAAATTGAAGAGTTTTAATAAATTGAAATGAGAATTCTTACCAAACTTTTGACGAATTTATGGGATGTGATTGACGGAACTCAACAACCGGTAGGAAAATGAGTTGAAATTGGGAATAGGTTTTGATTTGGAAACAAAGATAATTATCAACAGAAAATATTTTCAAAGAAAAAAATGGAAAAGAAAAGGGAAAAAGAATAAATAGAAAGAAATAAATTCTATTAAGATTTGAAATTCGAATTAGGATAAAAAGTTAACAAGGTGATGGAATTCTTATCATTATTTGAATTTTGAGGAAAGACAAGTTCAAAAGTTTGGGGGCGTGACTAAAATTTTCCAAACTTGACCTAATCAAAAGAAAAGCGTAGAGGGAAGGCGTGATCCGAAATCTGGTCGCATGAGAGACTAGCGCCTCAATCACTGGGCTATGGACCTTCTCTTTAGTTTTGTTGCTGTAATTTAAATTATCTTTTTGCATGTTTTTAACCGAAATGTAATAGAAGCAAAAAGGAAAAGAGGGACTCGAAATCGGGTATGCAGTGCAAGGGAATAGGAAAGCGTGTTCACCTCCACAATTCTTGCTATTTTTCAACGCTTAAGAGAATTCATATGATTCTGGGATGGTGTGGATAAAATAATGAATAAATTGGGAAGAAGGGTTTGGAATCTAGTAAATCTAACATTAGTATTTAGTTCTAACGTGCTAACAAATAGACATAAGCCTATTCTTTGATCAGGAATTTCCTCTAACAGTATTTGTTGTATTATGGATTTTATCCTAGGTTATTAGAAGGAAAGAAAATGAGGAATGGAGTTTGAAACTAGAATCTCAAGGGAACATAATAAATGTTTTCCACTGCTTCACAAAAATACTCAAGTTTTGATAATTTTTTTTCTTAAAAGCTTTAATCCGTTAATAATATTGTAATTAAATTACTTGGTAAAGTCAATTTAATGAGTGAATGTTTTCCTACAAATCAACCAAAGTAAAAGGAGGACTTCACAAGGCCACTTTGATGATCAAATGTACCACCTATTTAACTTAGCCAAAGCTCCTAGGCCGAATGAGTGTGTTACATTATTTATCTGTTTATATTAATAATAAAATCATGTGCTGAATAATTAAAAAAAAATCCAACTAAATTGATGTTAGAAAAATTGCACGAAATTTACATAAAAAAATTAATCAATGAAGTTACAATACTATTACAAAGTAAAAATCTCAATGCGTCAGCAGTACTACTACAAAGAATAAATTCCTATGCCAAAATTAGCATACAAAAGAAAATTATCAGATTCTGAGAAGTTCAAATCTTCAGTCCCAAAATTTTGGAGAGCACTCTGCTCTTTAATCTGATTTTGGATATTCAAATTGTTACTCCCAAAATTTTGGGGAGAACTCTTCTCTGGAGCCTTTGGGTCTTGAGGCTTTCTGTTATATACTCTACATAATGCCCATCCATCAAGCTGGATTATGAAAAACATAATTAATTAATAAACAACAATAACATTAACTACTCATACTCGAATTACGATTAATAAAACATGTATAGCTGTGCAACATAAAAGGAAAAAAATTGCATATCTCCATTTATGACAAATATACAGGATGAAGAAAGTTAAAATCACATAAAACTATTAGGGGTTAAAGTGGTAATAAATTTTGGGATCTAATTTAAATTTTCAAAAACTTTGTACGTTTAATGAAATTTATCAAAATTTTGGGGCCAAAGCTCCTTTCACTCCAGTTACATTCAGCCACTCATGATACGAACACAATCGAGAACAGTATAAATATAGAAATTAAAAGAAAAGAAAAAGTTACCTGGTGATCATTTTTATGAGTTGTTTGAGGAGGATCGCTTAATACATATTCATGCATGATCCAATTGGTTTTCTGAGCTCTTGAAGGTTTCCCTCTGCAATAAACTAGGGTTTTCTTCAAACCAATTAACTTTCCATTGGACTTGACATGTTTATCAGAGTTGACAGCCTTCCAGAACCCGTCGCCAGCGGCTCGATTTGGTCTTTTGCCCTGAGGATGCTTCCGGTCTCTCGACGTGAAGAAATACCATTCATTTATCGTTCCATTTGACGACAAGTTCCCGCTTATGGCTGCGTTTAATATCAATCATTAAAACAAAACAAAACAAAATAAAACCACAAACCCTTCATTCATTCATAATATAAAGATTGAAATGAAAAACCCTACATTTTACGGATTCAAAAGAAAAAAATCCCCCACCGCCCCCAAGAAAATATGCAGATTATGAAATAAATACCTGTAAGAGTATCGGGATCATATTTGTAAAGTGGAACCTCCTTGATTCTGGTGGGTGGTAATGGTTTATTACGAGCTTTGCACATCAAGTAAAATATAAGTTCATCATCTCTAGGCTTGAAACGAAAACCAGACGGCATTGACTTCAGGTATGCTTCGTCTTCGGCCTCCTTCATGCGTACCATTAATTCTTGATTACCATCTTCTTCCATGGCTGCCGACTTATTTATAGGCATAAGATTTACAATAAGGGGGTTAAAAATAATTGTTCAAAGTTCAAAGTGTTTATTTATAGACATGAGAGAAGTATAAATTACATAGAATTCTAACATTACATTAAACTTAATTCACTTAATGATAAAATTTTCAAAATAAACTTATCTTATAAATTATCAAAATAAATTATCTTTTAAATAATTTAAATTAAATAAAATTAAATATACAAGATAAGTATTCATAATTTTAAATATTTAAAATTTCGTAAATAAATTTAAAAAGATAAATATATGGATAATTTTAAAAATTTTACTTAAATTCCTTATTTTGATAAGTGATCAAAATAAATTATTTTTTTAAATAATTTAAAATAAATAAATTTGAAATATAAAAATTATATTGATAAAAAAAATTGAATATTTTTTTTTTTTGAAATTGAGAATTGATTTTGATTTGGGTACAAAGATAATTATCAACAATAATGAGAAAATATTTTCAAAGAAAAGGGAAAGAGAATAAGGATTAATTTGAAATTTGAATTAGGATAAGAAGTTTAAAAGGTGATGAAATTTTTATCCTAATTTGAATTTTGAGGAAAGATAAGATATGAAATCTGCTTAGGATTGGATAAATGTTCGGGGAATTACAGCAATTTTTCCAAAGTTTAGGGGCGTGACTGAATTTTTTCGAAGTTTGCCGAATTGAAGCAAAAGAGTGGGCTTGTTTCGAACTGGGGTCCCATGAGAGATTGGCGCCTCAACCACTGGCTATCGTCCATTTCTTGGTTATTTTTGTAGCTATTATTTTAAGGGGTTACAACCGAAGAAACAAAAGGGGTAGGGGAACTCGAAATCGGGTATGCAGGGCAATAGGCAAGAGTGTTAACAATTTGGCAACTGCAGAATTCTTGTCTGTTTTACAACGCTTACAGCTATTGATATCTTTCTGGGACGGTGTGGGTAAAATTATGAATAAAAAGGGAAGAAGGGTTTTAAACCTGGACCTATCAAAATAGTCCCAACGTGCTAACCATAAAGCCTAAGTCTATTCCATTTTCAATTTTTCCTCCAACTTAGTCTCTCAAAGGCACATACAAACTACTAAACCATCTAGCCTAAGTCTTATTTTTTACTTAATTTTGTCACTTAAATCTATATATTTATTTAGATTTTATCTTACGTATTCCTAAATACCTTACACATTCACCTTCTTCTTTAGCTTATTCAATATATAATTCCTAACACATTCTACTGTAATATTCAATCATTAATATTCATTTTTTCCCTTTTTTTCTGGTCTTAACTCAAGTAAAACATTTTTTTCCAATAAAACTCCTAATGAAGTTTTGTTTTGGATTGATACCATAATATCTAATTACTCTACAATGAATTTTGATCTTGGATTGAGATGTGGAAAGGCTTCCCTGTACCTTTCACTTTTTTCCTATTTAACCGCCTTTTGTATATCGCCTCACTGCAATTATTGTAATTAAAAAGAGTAAAATGATTACGAGCCCCATTTTTATGGTTAAGCCACGTGATAGCCAACGACCACTAGAGGCCGTGCCAGGGGTCAGGTGCCGCCAAAATGGTAAAATTTTAGTTTTAGTCCTTCTAAAACTCCAGGCGTTCTAGTGCCTTAAAAAGCATTCTAGTTGAGAAGAATAAAATGAATTATACATATCTCTGAACAACCGCATGTATTAACAAAAAATTAGCAGGTAAGCAGGAAAAATTTGTATTTAAAACCTGACTTTCAACTTAAGCAAAAATCTAACTTCGCATTTAGACCTTTGTTGATCAAACAGTTTTAATAATAAGAAGAAAAGATTTGTAGATCAAAAGGAAAATATGAGGAGAAGCTAAATAGGATTAATTGTTGGTATTGTATCAAACTCAAGGCTCTTTGCTTAATCAGTTCCCTCAAATCATATCATCTACCATTGTAACAGAAAGGGTTTTCCAGAACAAATTCAGTACCCAAAAAAGAAAAACAGAAATCAATGCTGAAACTGGGAATTCTAAGCACAGATTGTGATTCAAGCAATGAAAAAAAAGGAACTCACATTGATGCATATAATCGTTGTCTAGTGCCGACAGAACCAGGCGAGTTTCCTCTTATATATTTTTCTAAGCTGTTAGCAGCAAACTCATGCATGCAACATCTGATAATCCAGAAAGAAAATAATTTGTTTTTATATACAATTTTTTAAACTTTTTAAAAATTTAAAAACTTATCTTAATTTTTTTGAACTATTTTATATTTAGCACTAATAAATAAATAAAATCATTTTTAAATACAATATAAAATAATTTATCCAAATTTTTATGCATATTTTAGAGTAAAAGATTTATACATTTTAAAAGTTTCATAAATTTGAAATACTAATTTTTAAACAGTTTTCAGAGTTGAAAAATATTGTTTATAGTTTTTTTATAATTTAAAAAAAAAAACTAAACAAAAATACATTTATCAAAATTTAAATAGATTACATAAATTTAAAGTAATTCTTTATGACTATCAAATCTTTTTTATAAAACACACGAATGCACGCTATAAAAACAAGTTACGTTATATTATCAAAATATAAATCCTGATTTGATAATTTAAATATATATTTTAATAATTTTATATATTTTCAACTTTATCTTGTATTATATTATATTTTTTTAAATAATATATATAATGATAAAAAAGATCTATTATTTTCTATTATTATTTTTTAAATGGTTATATATAAAGAATAATAACAAATGGGGATTAATATAATTTACCTTTATAATTTTATAATTATCTTCAATTTAAAAATATATTATAATTTTAAATTATTATATTTTTTTAATTTAAAATGAAAAAATAGTTATATATAAAAAGTTATCACATGTTAACAAAATGAATATCACACGTGTTAAAATATTAGGCTTCAATATTAATTGAGTACCTAAAATCTTGTAATATATATGATATCATAAGAGAAAGCTTGACCCGACCCACTTTCTAAAAACACACATACTCTTAGAATTTTTAAATATTGGGTTCGCAATACCAACCTAGTTCGAAAGAGAAGGTGAAATTTTAGTGGGTGAAAGTACACCATCGATTGTTGTATTATCAATAAGTGAGCAAATAAATGGCATGGCATGGCATATGACTATTTGGGTAATGATGAAATCTCATTGAGGATGATGACATGCATTTATAAAATGCTATTATTTAATACAATATAGAAATTTTAAAAATTTACAAAATAATTGTACATGTTACTAATTATGATTGGCTATAATAATTAGCGATAATGTCATATTTGGTACTTATACTTTGTGTTAGGATCGACCCGATTAAGTAACGAATAAGAAAAATAGCGAAATAAATTGAGAAACTAAACACACAAATTTAACGTGAAAAAACCCTCCAAAGAGGATAAAAAACCACGGGCAAAGATAATTTTACTATAATGGCAAAAGAACGAAGAGCACAAAAGAAAGAGATAAAGACTAAACCCCGAAAACCCGAAAACAAAGAACCCTCAAAACGTAAACACAAAATTCTCTAAATATGTTATGAGTTCTAATCTCTAATGGGTGTTTTTTTCTAAGATTGTAAAAGAGCCTATTTATAGGCTAAATTCATAGGTCAAATAATAATAAAATAATCTAAATTAATCAGAGTTTAATTGAAACGAATAAACAGAGTTTAACTAGAAGATTATTTCTTAAATTTGACTAAAAATAGGAGTCATATTTAACAAATCTCCACCTTGACTCATATTTCCACAATGCCATCTTTGCCAAAGCCCGCCACAAGCCTATCTTGAACTATGCAGGGAATTAACTGAGTCAAATTTGTGCTTAGAAACTGGAAAACTTCTAGCCTTAGACTTGTGCACTGCCAAATCAAAACTAACCCAGGTTTGATTTTCACGAACACAGTGCCCTAACTTTTCAAAACCTGCATCCAAAAGAGAACCTCTCTTCAACGAAACAGTCATACATTTTTCCCTCCTATGACCAAGTTGCCTCCACTCCAAACGAGTTAACTTCGACTCCATAACGGACGAGGGACGTCTGATTTCACCGGTCACTATAGAACCTTCCAGAATATAAAGACTGCCGGTTCTTTTACCTTTTAACAAAACGAGAGCTCCACGAGATACTTTAATGCCGCTCGACTCGATGTTGATTCTGCATCCTTTCAAGTCTAAAATACTCAAGAAGATGAGATTCTTTCGTAAATCAGGTACATACCTGACATCTGAGAGTGTCTTAATTGTCCCATCGTGCATCTTAATTTTAATAGTACTAATACCAATTACCTTACTAGATGAATCATTTTCCGTGCGCACAACTCCACCTTCAATTGAACTGTATGTGGAGAACCATTCTCTATTGAGACACATGTGGAAAGAACATCCTGAATCTAGGATCCACTCTCGGACGTGAGCTTGGAGTTGTCGCTCGTTGACACTAACAAAAAGTCATCACCATTTTCACCGACCAAATTAACACCAGCTACATCTTTCTCGGTACTCTCAGCAACTTTTTTATTTCGCAATTTATAACAATCTGCTTTGACGTGACCTAACTTTTTACAATAGTGACATCTTTTCTCTCATTTCTTTGATGCAACCAAAACGGAAGCTTGCCTATCTGTCTTGCTATCCAAATGAAGCTCATTGTCGAGTTTGTCTCTACTCAACAAATGACTCTTCACATCTTCGAATGAGAGTTTGGCTCTGCCATAAATCAGGGTCTCCCTAAAAGACTTGTATGAAGGAGATAAAGAGCCCAATAATAGCATAGCTTGATCTTCATCATCAATATAAACCTCAATATTCTTTAAATCATTTAAAAGAGTAATGAATTGACTGATGTGATCTCTAAGAAGCTCACCTTCGTTCATGCTAAACGTAAATAAACGTTGTTTCAACACTAAACGGTTAGCCAGAGACTTAGTCGCATAAAGAGTTTCTAACCTTTTCCATAAAGCAGATGAGGTCTTCTCCATCAATACCTCTTGCAATACCGTATTCACGAGGCACAACTGGATTGCAGACAAAGCCTTTTCATCAAGCTCTTCCCATTTTGTTTTATTTAGATTCTCAGGCTTTTTCCCGGTAACAACCTTTTTCAAACCGGATTGTACTAGAATTGCCATCATCCGAACTTGCCACAGATTGAAATTTGTCTCACCATCGAACTTTTCAATTTCAAACATTGTTGCTGCCATATCTGAATGGGCTGATCTATAAAAATTAAACTAGCTCTGATACCACTTGTTAGGATCAACCCGATTAAGCAACGAACAAGAAAAATAGCGGAATAAATTGAGAAATTGAACACACAAATTTAATGGGAAAAATCCCTCCAAAGAGGATAAAAAACCACGGGCAAAGATAATTTTACTATAATGGCAAAAGAACGGAGAATACAAAAGATGGAGATAAAGACTAAACCCCGAAAACCTGAAAACAAAGAACCTTTAAATCGTAAACACAAAATTCTCTAAATGTTTTATGAGTTCTAATCTCTAATGGGTGTTTTTTCTAATGTTGTAAAAGAGCCTATTTATAGGCTAAATTCATAGGTCAAATAATAATAAAATAATCTAGACTAATCAGAGTTTAATTGAAATGAATAAACATAGTTTAACTAGAAGATTATTTCTTAAATTTGACTGAAAATAGGAGTCATATTTAACACTTTGAAATGTCCAATGTGGTATTTAAGCAATCAATATATGTGTTATACCTCTTTCCAATAATGACACGTGGTAGAACAAGAAATGACTTGGTGAGAGCTTAAATAGAAGCCCATAGATAGCCCCCTATTGAGTATCCTTCATTGTGACCCCCTATTGGATTTTACATAACTAGCCATCAGTGCATACCACTTAAAACAACTAGGAGATTGCATGTTTCTAGCCACTCGCTTGAAAGGCCATATAGTCTCAAAGTCAAGTTTCAAGGGACGATTTTTCATTAAGGTTGGTTTGAGAGACTCAAACGGTTCAAACAAAAATTCGCCTAAATTATTTTCAAAATTCTACGCCTCCTAGGAGTTCACCTCAAGAAATTACTAAGTTAATTCTAGATACTTAAACTTTCATGCATACTTTGCTTTTCCAAGGAATTAAAAGTTTCATTGTTTGATTTACATATTTTATTAAGACTAACATTATGTCATAATTCAGCTAACATAACAATTATTGAGATAATAGAACTTTATTTATACTAAAGTTTAACATCATCAACAAAATTTCAAAATTTTGAGCAAAATATAACTTAATCATAATTTGATAGGAAAAATGAATTCTTAAAAAAAAAATTCAATTTTTGGTCCCCCACTTAAGATGAGCAATACCCCCATTGTTAAAAACGTTAGATAGAAGGGACGAAAACATAGAAGTGAATAGATACTGTACACCAAGTAGGATCCTAGGAAAGGGAGATGTGTAACGCCCAAAAAATGATAGATTTTTAATTGTGCAAGCATGTCAATTAATTTGATTTGGTGCATGGGTTAAGTGCCTTGAAAGTCTACTGTAGGTCCTATGTTTGGTTCCCTTATTTTGAATTTTCCTATTATTTTGGCATTATGTCAAGCTTGATTTTTCAGGCTTATTTTATATTCTTCGTTGGGTTAGGAGAAGGATGAGCCTACTGGTTCAATGTTTAAGCCTTTGTATACTTCTTGGTCTTGAGTTCAAATCTTGGCATAAGCAAATGAAGTGTTTTTGTTGCTTGCATTTTTTAGTAGTTGAGTTCTTTTTGAATTACAATAGTCTGATGGTTGGTTATTATAGGATTTTTTTTTTTGTTTTCTTAAGTTATCAAAAAAAAAAAAAACACTAAAATCACTCTACTTTTGCACACCCTACAATCTCTCCTTTCACGTCTATCTCTTTTTTTCTTGTTTACTTCTTTTTCTTTTGAAGTTTTCTTTTTCCGTTTTTTTCTTCTTCTTTCTTTTTTGCTGGTACTCACTTGCTACCATTCCATTTTTTCCCTTGTATTCGTGCATGGTGGTATTATTTGATCGTATTTCTGAACGTGGAGTAAGTTTTGTCGGATTATTTTTATTCTTTTGCTTTGAATCTGTTTATTGAACAAGTTAGGAGTTGTGCTTATGTTTGATCTTCGTTCTTAGTTATGATGAACATTCTTGTGTTTTTTATTAGGCGAAGGGGGTGAGAATCAAATTCCTCCAGTGGAGTATTTCTCGTATTTTGCATTTTTTTAGTAGTAAGTATACAAATCTCATTTTAGAGTCTGAATTTTTGACAAAAAAATGTTAATTTGGATGGGTATTTGATAATTATTTGGTGCGATTTGTTGAATGATTGTAGGATTCGTGAGTTCTTGGTAGTGTGGTTAATCAATTACGTCATTAGGTGTGTGAACTAACTCGAAAAACTCATCGAGATCTCATAAAATAAAAAAAAATAGGGGTTGTTTTCGAAACTACCCAGCATCACACGATCGTGTGACAGACCATGTACACCACACAACCGTGTAGAGCACACAACCGTGTGTAATTTTGCAGCTCGTGTTGGTAGACCGTGTGGACCATACAGTCGTGTAGGCTTTTTGGCCCAATTTTGAGGCCCGAATAATGCCGATTAAGAGACTTGGAAATTGGGTCCATGAGCATTATGTAGGCCCGAAAAAAGGCATAAGTTTCAGTATGAAAACATAGGTATGTGTAGGAAGCATGTTAAGTAGGTTTCGATAAGTATATTAATATGATATGATATGCTTTATAAGTATGTACGTTAACCATGCAAGTTATATGATTTGTGAGTACCTTATGCTATGTTATGTTTCATATAAAAATATGTGTATGCATGCCATATGATTTATGTTATAAGTAGGTACGATATTATGTCTATGTTTTGGGGTGGGATTAATATGATGGAGGAAGTGTTATACGGTAGTATCTACTGCAATTATGGTGGCTGGACTACAAATTTCTATTTGGCAACTCATTTGCGTATTTATGAGTGGCATACCGCCACGTACTAGTGTGATTGGATGGATGGACTCTTGTAGTCTTAATTGGTGTGATTGGTTGGACGGAGATGGTGTGTAGTGGATGAAGGTAGGATATGATATGTTATAAGATATGTTTCGATATGAAATCTGATACGATATGATATGTATAAGAAATGTTCCGAAATGGATTCTGATATGCTATGATACATTCTGGTATATATATTTATATTGTTCTGTTTGTGTGGGCCATATCACACACTCGGCGTAAAGCTCACACGTTTGTTTGTTCCATTTCAGGTGATTCTCAGACTTAAGGTTGGACGACGATACAAGAGCTCAGTTTCCACACTTTTGGTCTAGTACGTTACGAACTGATATTTTTATGGACTTTTACGGACTTTTGGGACATTTTAATTTTGTTTGGGATTTCAAACTTTATTTTGGTGTTTCGTTATGCAAAAGTTATGGTTTTTAATCAGTATTTAAAATAAGACCAAATTGCTAAAAGGTTTCGCTGCCAAATTTTGTTGAAATCTGCTAGAATGTTTTGTCACGTAAATGGATTAATTTAGTTGGATCTATTTTAGTAAAAGGTATTAAACATGGTTTTTATCTCAAAATACTCACGGGTTTTTGGGAATTGATATGTTTTCTATAAGTTATATAAAATTGGATTTTCTTAAAGTTGGAAGTGGTTTTTCACCAAAACTTGAGCACTAACGTTTTCTCGAATGATGTAACCTCCACAATCCAACCATAACGTCTAGGCCGAGTTTGGGGTGTTACAAGGTGAGTCAAGTTTGACTACAAGACTAATAGTTGGGGTAAAATGGGTAACGATTTAATAGTTTAGGTACCAGTTCTGACCAAAAAAAAGTTTAGGTGTCAATTTAGGAAAACTAGTATGGTTTAGGTATCATTTTGTTGTTTAAGCCTATTATTTTTTAACTAGTAAAATGAGTTGAGTTTAGACTTAAAAAAAATATAAGCCATATTAATCTTGGGTTAGTATGTGGTACACTGGTAATGTATATTTTTTATTCCATAAGTAACCTTAAAAAATTGTCGCGTGTCTTCTTTTAAAAATATTTGTTTTTTAAAATATTTTATTATATCCCTATAGGGCACTTGTCAACCCATTGGCTCTGTTTATGAAGTCTAAAAAATTATTTGGTAGTGCATCAAATATTTTCCAATTAATCTTAAAATAATTATTTGATATATTGGTATTAGTTTTTTGGTTTAATGGTGCAAAAAGCCTTCAAACTTAAAAAAAAAAAAAAAAAAACAATTAAGGCCCTACTTTTTTTTTGCACTGAAATTTCAAAATGTATCAAAAAAGTCCTCACACATTTTCAAAAAAAGCAATTAAGCCCCTACTTTTTTGCACTAAATTGGGTACTTGAACTTTCAAAATGCATCAGAAAGACCCTCAAACTTTTTTAAGAAAAAGCAATTAAGCCGCTGCTTTATTAAAAATTAGAAAAAATAAAATTAATAAAAGCTATAAATATTATTAAGTTTTAATAAAAAAATTTCAAATATTAAAAATTTATTAAAATTAGAAAAAATATATAAAAATAGTAAAAAATTATAAAATCATAAAAATATAGAAAATATATAGAAAATTATAAAATTTTATAAAGTTGTAAGAAAATTATACAAAATGTAAAGAGATATAAATTTTGTAAAAAATTTATAAAAATTATAGTACCAAAAGAAACATTTTATAATTTTTCTATAACTTATATTGGTTTTTATTTTTTTTATCATTTTTCGCTACATATTACACTGTGTTGCTAGACATGATGACTTTAATTGAAAAAACTAGGGGTCATTAATTTTTTTTATGATTTTTATAAAATTTTATTTTTTACGATTTTTATAAAAAATTCTAATTTTTAATATATTTTAATATTTTAAAATTTTTATTAAAATTTAATATTTTTTTTCTAAAATTTATTATTTATTATTTATTATAATTGTTTTTCTAATTTTTAATAAGAGTAGGGGCTTAATTGCTTTTTTGAAAAAATTTGAGGGTCTTTTTGATGCATTTTGAAAGTTCAAGTACTCAATTGAGTGAAAAAAAGCAGGGGCTTAATTGCTTTTTTTGAAGAAGTTTGAGGGTCTTTTTTGATGTATTTTAAAAGTACAAGTGCTAAATTGAGTGGAAAAAAAAGGAGGGGCATAATTGCATTTTTTTTAAATCGAGGGCTTTTTACACCCTCAAGCCTAATTCTTTAACACCATAATCAATATTTTTCTAAATTTCACAAGCGAATTAAAATATAGTTATAAGTTAATATTTGATACATTAACAGTATACTTTTTTTAATTTCACAAGCAATTTAAAAAATTTCTTTGTGTCTCTTTTTTCAAATATCTATTTTAATATTTTATTATATCTCTATAGGACACTTGTCAACCTTCAGACCCTACTTGTGGAATCTGAAAACTCCAATGACAATATTTTTTTAATTATAACTTAAAAACACATATCTAATTTTTAATCTAGATTATAAGTCATATATCAAATAATACTTTAACAATTTCTTATGGCTTGGCAAAATATAGAATTTCCAGCTATGAGAATTGGAATCAAATCTATAATAAAAGAATTTGGAAGCATCTTATTCATCTCATATAAAAGTAAAAATATTTGAGAGTTGGGAGAGAGAGGGGGAAGAATATGCTGTCAAAACCAAATTCCAATGGTATAACATGTGATAAAAGTTTTTAAACATCTTTTGCACTTGAAATTTGACACTTTCATTTTTCATTCCTGGCCACTTATCCTAACCTATCCAAAAGGAACCTAGAGCAATTAATAAATAAAATATAAATCCTTAAACTTAATCTATTAACATTGTTTCTAAGAAGTATTTTTGAGACAAAAAATATATATTTTTGAGAGAAAAAGTACTTGTCCCAAACCAAATATTAGCTAAAAAGTACTTTTTTCAGAAACTAAAATTTTTAGCTTTTACCTAATTTGAGAAGCATTGTTAAACTAAGTCTAATAAATATTGAGTACATTAATAGTGCACATTTTACTTTCAAAAGAGAATGCAATTTTAAATATTAAAAACAACCCTAAAATATTAATCTTCATAAACAGTAAAATAAAAATAAAAAAACAATTTAATTAAAAAAAAATCATTGATGCCTTTCACATCTCTTCTTTTTAATCGGAAAAACATAAGAGTTTGGTAAATATTTTATTTGTATTCCATGAAGCAAAAAGTTAATTACATTTGTTGTTTGAAAATTATATAATGATATTATTGTTTTCTATTGAAAAGTATTAACTAAACATCCATGCTTCGTTATGAGAAAAAACTTATTTATTATATATATGTTATAATAATTAGAGATAAAAATAAATAATAGATGTCGAAACTATTTTTATTTTGAAAAATGGGGATCGACTTTTAAACGAGGTGTGGAGTCGCCACCAATCCTTTTTGTTTAGGTGTGATCGGATCACCCTATGGTCGATCATTTTAATAAAGCATTTTGGTTTATTAAAACAACGTTTTTGGTCTACGAAAAACTAGAAGACGGATTCGAGAGTCGGTTACGCGCAAAGAAGGATTAGCACCCTCGTAACACCCAAAATTGGTACCGTATTGATCAATTAACGCCCTAATGTTGAAAACTTGAAAAGAGTTTAAAATACAATCTTTCAAAAACTTTTGGATAACTTGAATTGGATGTCGAGATTCTCTCGTTCAGAAGGAATAAAATATCATGTCCAGCACGATTGGATACAATATTTCAAACCCTCAATACAAGATCCTTTCGTAATTTTCAAAACTCATGCATTTGAAATTTCAAAAGGATATTTGGTTATTTGGCCAAACGGTAAATCGCAACCCAGAACGATTGGGCACGATTTATCGAATTTCCAAATACGAAATATTACCTTATTTTAATTTAAAAAACAAAAACATGGATGAAATGTCAAAAGGATATCCCATATCTTAGTCGAATGAAAAATCGAAACCCTGCACGATTGGGCACGATCCCTCAAACTCCCCAAATACGAAATATTGCCTCATTTAAATTTTAAAAAGCATGGACGAAATTTTCAAAGGATGTTCTGTATTTTAGTTGAACGAAAAAAAGTCGAAACCCAGCACGATTGGGCACGATCTCTCAAACTTCCAAACACAGAATATTTCCTTATGTTGAAGGGGTTTTTTTTTTAAATGAGGATGATTATAAAAGCGGTGAAGTATATTTATTTGGTTTATATAAAAAAATGAAATGAATAATTTAAGATGACATAGTAAGCAAGCTCGATCATAAATCAATACATAAAAATCCAAAAGCAAAGTAACTAATATGGAACATGTGCATAGTTAATATATTACATCATTTATCAACGATATTACAAAGGTGCAGATATGTACATTAAAACACACAAAAACAAACAATAAACAAACAAACAATACATAAAATAAACTATATGTATACAGACAAACAATACATGCAAAACTTTAAAATTGATTATAAAATAAATAAAAATAATTAATGCATAAAATACAAAATATTGTTCTATCTAAATTAATAATATACATATAATGAAAAACTTATTATAAATATATGTATAGAAATAATAATATAAAAACGTTTAAAATAAACAAAAATACATCATAAAATAACTTTAAAAGGCATAAATTATATATATAAATTTAAAAGGAAATGTATAATCACAAATAGATTTAAAAGAAAATACATAAAATAATATAAAATCAATGATATATATACAAAAAAAAATAATGTACAACAATTCAAAGCTGATGATATAGGAAACATTTATATATATATAAGTGTAAAAAAAATAATTTTGTAACGAAACAGTATAAATGATATACAAAACAATATATATATATATATATATACGAATAAATAATATACACAAAATACAAACAGCTTAATATAAATAATATATACAACAATAATAATATAATATTTAAAGAATGTTCATAAAAGAGAAAAATAAATAAAATATATAATAAAACAGAATGAAAATATACAAAAGAAAATAACGACAAGAAAAATTAAAATAAGGTGGAATCAATTAATAAAATGTTAAAATAATATGAAAAGGGGAAAAAAAGAATGAATGAATTATAAAGAATATAAAAACATGAATTTTAAAAGAACTGACTGGAAATAAAAACAAAATTAAGGGAATAATTTGTAAACAAATAGAATTCCTAAAGTTTAGACAAGGACTAGAATGAAATGCGCCCAAATGAATAGGGATTTAAATTACAAATATTCTAACTCACAAAAAGTAGTATTTAAATGAGGAGCAAATTGAAACGATGCGCAAATCCTTCGAAATAAAAACCGTTATTCAATCGCTGTTATTTGTGTTCGTATTCAGTATCTCCTTTCCTTTTCTCCAAAAACTTCCCCCCATTTACAATCGTTTTGAATGACTTTTATATCTGAAATTTACAACTAATTCCTCTTTCTTTTTGTAGGCAAGTGGGGTGATGGAGTTGGTGGGGTGGTTTAGTGGTCGGTTTAATGGGCTGTTGGAGTTAGTGAGGTGGTTTAGTAGGGTGTTAATTGGACGGTTGGTGTTTTGGGCTCTGCTTGTTGGGCCCGGGCAAAATTTGGGCTCTACAATAAATAATATAAATTTAAACTTAAACTTAAAATTAAAATTAGAAATATAAATAATAACTTATCTAAGAATAAGTCTTCTTTAAAATAATCAAAAAATTTTCTCTCTTTATTAAAAATAAATCATAGGAGTGATTAAATATGACCAATTAAATTAATTTATTGTTGACTTTCATGTTAAAACATATGTAAAATACAATACTCTAATATGATACGAAAAAAACCTAACAATAATATCACATGATACAAATATATATATATATATATATTTATATTTATATATATGATACAAATGCATAGTCATGTTAGAGTTTATAAAAAAAAAAATTATTAATGTATCAAAATTTATAGAGAGAGTTTCCTCAAAATATATACTGACAGAATATAAGCACAATTATAATACAATACGTGAAAAATACTTGATATATGGGTAAATTATTTTATTTGTCACCCTAAAATAGTATCGTTCTTATTTTGGTCATTTTAATGATTTTTTGTTAATTTAGTTACTCTAATTAACATAATTGCTCAAATTGATTATTGTCATTAAAAATTTTGATAATCTACTAACGAATTGTTGACATGATATTTTTTTATTTACTTTTAACTAAAGTTAGGGACCTCTCTAAAATTAGTTCATTACATTCTTTTTCTTTTTCTTCTTTTTTTTAATTTATTTGCAACATAAAAATTTCAGTGATTATACTATCAACATTTGAATTTTGTTTAAAAATAGAAAATTCAGTGACAGAACAACAAACCATAATTATGACCCCACTCTTTTTTACGAGCGCACTGGCGATCCTACCGCTACCAACACCATCAACGACTTGGGCATAGTTTGGCAGCAACAGCAGGAAATGTGAAAATGGTGAAAGGAAGAAACGTAAAATTGGTGGCCAAGGGCGTTAGTATTATTGTGGGTCAGGAAGAATGATAAGTGTAGAATTCTACGTCCCTATCTGCTGCAGCACATACGGGACAGGCGGTCATCAGGTGAGAATGGAGGGTAGAGATTGGTTTCATTCAACCGTTCGACATCGTTTGATACTCTTGTATTGGACGTTGATATGAAGAACAAGGTCAAAGCTGATCTCAAAATGTTCCTCGGGTATACCATACATTCACTTTGGAATGATTTAATAGAAAATATAAATTTAAAGATTAAAAAAATAAAATTTTAATTTATAAATTAAAAAAATATTAACTTATAATAAAGTAAAGAGATTTAAAGTTATGGGGTATTTTATGTGTAAACCCATCATTTCCTATCTCAAAATAATTCATCGTTATATCTTTTTCCTTTTCCTAATTCACTTGTTTTATACTATGATATGATAATGATTCCATTATAAAGGTGCTTCTTAATCTCGTCTTTATTATAAAGCAGGAATTAATATCTTGATTTCTTAATCACCTTATCTAAAAATTTGGTGTTTATCTAAGGATAATACACAATATAAACTTTTTAATAAAATATTAAAAATAAATAGATATTTACTTATCACTTAAAAAATTACATTCAGATTATTTTATTTCTTTTAAAATTAAATTATCTTTTAAAGATTTTATGTTTATTCTACATTTACTTCTTCAGCCTCTTCTATTCAAAATGTTTTTTTTTAAATAAATCAACAATTATAGGTAAAATTTTCTTATATTTCTATTTAAATATTTCTCAAACAATTTAATTATATTAATATATTTTTTGAGGAGAATGAGTTTATTTGGGATCGAACTCAAATTTTTATAGTTAACAATATAATGCTCTTGTCGCTAGGCCAAGAGATTGTCTTAATTTTAAGTAGTATACCAAATAAATTTTCCAATTTTTAAGGACACCAACTTATATTTAAGAAATCCAACAATTAGTTAATGTTAATCTAATTTAACTCATAGCTGCTAACGGGGAAATCCTAAAGGAAAAATTGAGGCAACTACTGTTTGTCATTGCTAAGATTGCTTAATTAATGGATGTTATTATCCAATCACAAATTCCTTTATTATATAAGATCGCTTTATTCTTTTCTATTTTTGTTGTTATTCTAGTAAAGTACATCTCTCTTAAATCTTTTCCTTTTCTACCCTTTCAAAATAGTATATATTCTCCTTCAAATCATGTCAAAGTTATGAATTTTAAGTTGTGATCTGTTAGTTAAATATTCGTTTTTTTTTTTTTAAATTGTTTAGACTCGAATTATAGGAGTGTTGATGCTATAACGTGTGTTGACAATGATTTCTTCTTATCAGGAATGTGAGAGTTATTAAAAACAAATATTATTTGTTAAATGAATAATTAATTAATTTCTTGAAATAACAATTATTATTTTTATTTGAATTCAATTAATAATTAATTTTTGACACTAACTTATTGACATGATTTAAATAAGGAAAAGATATATACAATAGATTCATACAATTTATTCTATATGGAATATGTGTCAAGATTTTAATCAAGTATTATGGAATTAGAAAAATACTTTATCCATAGATTAGACACAAATAATAATTATTAAATTTTTATTTAAAAGCAGTTTATGTTTTCTTTACTAAAAAGAAATCAAAATCTGAAACCTTCTCAATCTTTTCTCAAACAACATATATTCGGTCTCTTTGATTCTTCAAAGATTTGTGAAATAGAAAGATTACTATAATATCTTCATTGCATGGCATATGGGTATCTTCAATTTCAATGATTCTGCTCCAAGCTTAATATATACATTGAAAACACCGAGGAGTCAACTATTTATTATGCAACTAAGGCATCCACAACATCAACTTGACCCTAACCAAACCAACCTTATTCATTTTATCTCATTGTCAAGCATCAACGACTAACAAAGAGTCTTCTTCATAACTCCTTTTTAAGAGCCCTATCATATAAATATGTGTCAACTTTAAAATTGTTGAAAGTTTCAAAATTTTAAAGTCAATAAAGTTATATTACTTAAATATGTAATTTTATTATTTTATTTAAATTTAAATTAATAAATACTTAAAATAGAGTTATGTTATACTTATACCTCATAAGTTCACGACCTTGTTAGTAAAAACACTTTTGACCAAAGAGAATCACCTTCCCTAAGATCTCGCGAGCAAAAGAACTCGCGAGCTCAAATCATTAAGACAACATATCTGACATGGACAACATGTTTGCCATCCACACGTCACATATTTTTTCCCAAACATGACAACCCATACCTACGGTGACAAGGCATCAATAGTTTAGCTAATTTCCACCAAGTTTGAAACCAATATATGGGTGACAAGTGGCTCCTCAAGAATTATCAAAAGCAACACCTTAAAGGTTTATTAGCACCAAGAAAAGGGGAAAAACATCTTCTCCTTAAACTAAACTCTCAACTCTCTTCTCTCCTCTCTAATCCTCTCTTGGCATCCACATTCTAATCATCCTTACCTTCCTACAACTCTTCGCCCTTTGGGTGAATCTTCATAAACTATCATAATCTCCTCTTTTTATCAAGAATTGTTGTGATAAGTGTGGACTCACTTCCAACCATCAAAATCAATAAAAAATGCTTTATCCCAACAACAACTTCCCAATGACTCAAACTTCTCAAACAACCAAAGCTTTCCAAACATCCTCAACTTCCAAACCATGCTAACCAAAAGAGTCAAGTCCCTTGAAGAAACAAAAACTTTAGTCAATAGTATCATGATCCTATTGGATCTAGTGCCCTAAATGTAGTATATTCGTCTTTGTACACTTTTATTTTTCAAACAAATTGGTTTAATAAAATATCCATTGGTTACATTAATATTGATTTTATATAGTCCTTAAAGGTTTTTTTCACAAAAAGTAAAATGAAAGAAAATATTGGTTTATTGATTATCTAACGATCGACTAATCTTAAGCAATATTACGTGGTCGGATCGTAATACAGAAAAATAGCTTGTATTAGTAGATAATCTAAATGTGTCTTTAGTCTAATCAGAAACAAGCAAATTGATTGAAAGACTAATTTTTCGTCCATCCTGTCCAATTGGGGAGATGTCTTGTCTTCAGCATCAAAACGAATGACTCCTAAAAGATAGAGACATAGATGTGACTGATTGGACAGACAGGACCCTAGTAGAATATATCCTAGATTCATTTATGAATCTATTCATTTGTGACATTCATAGTGTAGCATAACTTCCTGAGTGGATGATGGACTATGTATATGTGACTCGTATACTTTGATGTAGGTAAAGGCTTGAGTTCAAATAGATAAGGAACTGAAAGCTGATGTATTAGGTATAGGACTTCAGAGTATGTAGCATCATTCAAAATAGTGGAATTCATAGCCCAACTAATGGGTAAATGATATCCTCTCATCGATATTACATGATAGATTAAAAGTAAAAGTGGTCACAAGTCGTATATATTTCTGATAAATGATTTGATTACTATATGATAGTAATTGACTTTTTATGAAGGAAGATGCAATGGTTACCATGAGATAAAATAGGATCATATTGGGAGAACGAATTTATTCCAAAGATATTAAGGATACCCTATGCGAGTAGCACACTCATGACAAAGCCGTTGGACGAACACTTATTAAGTAGCTTTCATAATGGCATGTAATTAGAGAGAGCTCAATCACGATACTATATTGGAATAACTTTGTGAATAAATAAGTTTATAATTAATAGGTGAACAACTGAAACTATTAATTATAAACTATTTGAGCCCTAATTATATATGTACAATCGGTCCCTTCTCTAGCTCATTGAAACCCAATGTGTATTGCATGTAGAACCAAATTAATAAAAATGAATGAAAATAATAAAGTCAGAGAAATAGGCCAAATTCACAAATGATTGTGTTTTATTGACTGAATTTTTAGACTACGATAGGCGTAGTAAGCAAAATTATATGAGTACTTTTATGCGAATCAAAGTCCGACTGGATATTGGTGCTCCGTTGATATGGAAAAAAAAGATTCAGTAGCAAGGGGACAATTTTGTGGAGGCTTTGTTTAGTCATGAATGTATACCTATGGTTCAACATTTGTATGGGATCATTTGGCACAGTTAGTCAAATTGTCGTAATATGCTTAAGACGCCGGAGAAGTCATGGTGAATGAGTGGTCGAAGGAATTTCCTAATGAAATAAAGCTTGGAACTAACAACCATGTGTTTAGTAAGAAAAGAGAAATTTCCCAATGAAACTGTAGGCCCTAAGTAAAGAAACAACGAAGTCAAATTAAAAGAATAAGTGCATATTCAAATAACAAAAATTATTATTGAATGATGCAAGTGAAAACTCTTAATTGAGTAAGAAGCTAATATGTGGTAAATTCTCTAAAAGAGTAAAGTGAATAATTAAAAAGAATCAAACTTAATCCTTATTGATAAGTGGCATAATTGAACTTAAGTATTATACTTAGAAAAGGCAATATAAGGAATTTTAGTGAACTTACCAAACACTTCAAGCTTAACACATTAGTGGTTTAAACGCTTAGAAAGAAGATCTTTTGCATGAAACTAGAGAGCGTCTTCAAATGATCACATCATCATACGAGATTTAAAGGACTTAGAGAATTTGGTTTTTCACTCCTTGTGTTAGAAGAGTTTAAAATGACATGTGTATAGACTAAGTGTGTTATATATTAAATTTGAAAGCTTAATGATGAGTTGTGTTGATTTGATTTGATTTGATTTAATCATGTTTTTAAAATGAATTTATGCTCAAATTAGTGTTGATACAATTATAGAATGAATTGGGATGTAATGATATGATTTCTTGAGATTTGAGAATGAATTTGAGTTTAAATGAGCTTTAAAAATGTTTTAGAAATGAAGTGTCTTTGGTTAGTGTTGTTTGGACTGGTAGTTGTAGGGTCATCTAGATGGCAGAGTTTAACTATCCATATAGAAGGCAAATTGTCTTAAGAGATGTGTTTTTGCCAAAATGTTATTTGAGGGGGAGGGGGGATTAGCCACCTAAATTACATCAGGATTGCTTTAACATATGTAAAATTGTGTTAATTGCATTTTAATTTATCGAAAGTCCATTTTATGTAATTGTCATATCCAAACACTTAGGGGGTCATTTGATATGGTTTTTAAAATGTCTTTGAGCCATAGAAAATTTTGGAATTTGTTTTTATGATATTTTTATTAAATGATTTTAAAAATGTATTAAAGCTTTGAAAATGTTTTAGAAATGTAGTGTCTTTGGTTAGTGTTGTTTGGGCTAGTAGTTGCAGGGTCATCTACATGGCAGAATTTAGCTATCTAGATAGAGGACAAATTATCTTAAGAGATGTGCTTTTGCCAAAACGTCATTTGAACGGGAGGGGGGAATAGCCACCTAAATTGCATCAGGATTGCTTCAATATATGTAAAAGTGTGTTAATTGCATTTTAATTTATTGGAAGTCCATTTTATGTAATTGTCATATCCGAACACTTAGGGGGTATTTGATATGAGCTTTAAAATGTCTTTGAGCCTTGGAAAATGTTGGAATTTGTTTTTATGATATTTTTATTAAATGATTTTAAGACTGTATTAAAGATTTGAAAATGTTTTAGAAATAAAGTGTCTTTGGTAAGTGTTGTTTGGTTTGGTAGTTGCAGGGCCATCTAGATGGTGAAATTTAGCTATCCAGATGGAGTGCAAATTGTCTTAAGAGATGTGCTTTTGCCAAAACATCATTTGAGGGGAGGAGGAATAGCCACCTGAATTGCATCAGGATTGTTTTAACATATGTAAAAGTGTTTTGATTGTATTTTAATTTATCGGAAGTCCATTTCATGTAATTGTCATATCCAAACACTTAGGGGGTGATTTGATATGATTTTTAAAATGTATTTGAGCCTTATAAAATGTTAGAATTTGTTTTTATGATTTTTTATTAAATAATTTTAAAAATGTATTAAAGTTGTTTAAATGTTTAAAATTGTTCTAAAGGATTTAATAAGTGAAAAATTGATGCTTTTTGTATTAAAAAAATTGTATAAGCAAACAAAATATCAGTAAGACATCACTTATCCATGTTTATCATTAGACCCGATAAGGAGATGTTACAAACTCAATTGATTGATATAGTTTTTATTAAGTACTTAAATTTATTTGCATGAAATGGATATCAAATTCTCAATGAATTTTAATAGTTTTGATATTTAAATTTATTTATTAAAATTTTCAATTTAAAAGGTAGAATTGCAATGAAAGAAAAGTTAAAATGTTACTTTAAATTTGTAAATAAAATGAGTCTGCCTTTTGGCACGATTTCATCTGTCTCTTGACATGTTTCTTGTTTGTTTTCTTCATTCTGTTTCTCCCAGTTTTTCTTGGTTCAGGATCTTGTTAGTGGTTTTGGCTTGCTTTGGTTGTCTTGGTGCTATGGAGGACGACTTGGTAAATTAAATCTGGTGGATGAGGAAGAAGAGGCCTTCTAGGAGGATGCAACAGTGGTAGATCAAAATCTGCAACTAAGTTTGGTGGGATGTTGTTTAACTGATAGCATTGTGAATTTTCCTTCGCTAAGAAACACTATTGCTGACTTGTGGCATCCTATTCAGGGCATTTGCATCTCAGATTTGGGGGAGAGACGTTTTCTTTTCCAATTTTTTCATAAAGTGGATATTCAAAGAGTGCTTGCAGGAACACCATGGTTTTTTAACAATCATCTTCTTTTACTTCACAGATTACAGCCAGGTGAGAATCCATCTTTTGTGCAGTTAAATTCATCAGATTTTTAGGCCCAAGTTCATGATCTCCCTCCGAGTTTGATGACGGAATCAATGGCTAAACAGTTTGGAATTTTTTGGGCCAGTTTATAGAGTACGATACGTCTTTCCGATCAATAAGTTCCCATTCTTTTATGCGCATCAGAGTTTGTTTAGATGTTAGTATTCCATTAAAGCGAAAAAAAATTGTGATTGGCACCGACCGGAGTTTTTATGCTCGTTTCCAATACAAAAAGCTGAGTCTTTTCTGCTTTATTTGTGGAAAACTTGGGCACGGAGAGAGTTTTTGTCCTTTTAGAACCAGAGTTGATCCATCAAACATCGTTTTCAGTTGAGATCTATCCCTACGCGCGGCTGTAAGAAGGCGCGTCTCATCTGTTAGTCGGTGGCTTCGGGAAGCAGATGGGACAAAGAGTTTCTTGATGGAAAAGGAAAGGGATTTTAAGGGCCAAAATTTAGGCAATTTAAGAGATCTTGGGAATAATTACAGGGATGCTTTAGTTCAACTTTATCCAAATTAGAATTTCATTCCCCTTGGATCTGGTCAATCAGCGCATAACAAAGGATTGCCTAAGTGGACTAACGTGGCAAATCAAGCATTTAATGAGGCGATGGATGGACAGGGGCCTATGGAGTTGTAAGCAGATGATGAGAATGACCCTTTACGTGCTTTAGAAGGAAAGAAACGTCAGCGCATGATGAATAATTTGATACAAAGATCGGGCCAGTTACCTGACTTAGAAATTAATAAATTATCGGCTAGCTCTGCTGAGCAGAGCAGCCGGTCGCAATGAAGTTACTTAGTTGGAAAGTCCATGGTTTGGGGAGACCTCGGATTGTAAATAGGCTCTGTAACAAATTAAGGGCCATTAATCCTTGTATTTTGTTTCTTATTGAAACAAAATTGAGTTCGAAAAAAATGAAAATGGTGTGTCTGAAATGTAGTTTCCCAAACGGGATTGATATTAGCACTGTTAGTTCAAAGGGTGGTTTATCCCTGGGTTGGAAAGGTAATGATTTGGTCTCGATTAGAAGTTACTCACTTTATCATGTGGATGCGGACATTCACGACCCTGAAAATAGAGAAACATGGAGGCTTACTGGTATTTCTAGTAATCTTGATGACTGTTCTAGACGGGGATCTTGGGATTTGATTCGTCTTTTGGGGCATGATGTTTCAGTACCTTGGCTTGTGTTTGGAGATTTTAATGAAATTACAAGCTCTTTTGAGAAGAAAAGAGGTAGGCTTCGATCAAAAAGTCAAATGGCTAAGTTTTGATCTATTTTGGAGGATTGCTCGCTTCATGATATTGGGTTCGATGGCAGATGGTTCACTTGGGAAAGGGAGAGATTTTTGTCTACTAATAATCGGGAAAGACTGGACAGGGTTGTTGCAACTTTGCAATAGGTAGATCTTTTTCCATGCTTCTCATTGGAACATCTAAGCCACTCGTTTTTTGATCACTGCTCGATTCTTATGGATACCATGGGAAAGTTGAGGCATGACAAAAGTTGTAAGTCAAACCCATTCCGTTTCGAAGCTAACTGGTGTTTAGATAATTCTTTTGAAGAGACAGTTCAAAAGGTATGAGCTACTCATAATAACAGTTTGTCGGCGAAGTTAATTAATGTGGGATATCATTTTCAACAATAGAGTTGTTCAAGATATCATGAACAAAAAAGGAACCGTTTGAAGCTTAAAAAAAGGCTTTCTGCTCTTATTACTCAGGATCCGACTGATGAGGTTTTGGCTAAAATTATAGAGGTACAGCTCGGGTTGAATTTTGAAGCGGATAAAGAGGAGGTTTTTTGGTCGCAACGTGCTCGTGTGAACTGGCTGCAAAATGGTGACAGGAATACTAGTTTTTTTCACAAAGCTGCTGTTGCTCGTCATAATCGTAACCGGATCTTTGGTTTAGAGGAAGAGTCTAATCAATGGGTTTCTAATTCTGAGGATATGCTCAAGGTGGCTTTGAAACATTTTAGAGATCTTTTTACGGATTCTGACTCGGAAGGCAACGATAGGGTGCTTGATCTTGTTGAAAAGAAGATTTTAAGCAGCATGAATGAAAATCTTCTTAAACCTTTCTCAAAGGAAGAAATTTGGCTTGCGGTCAAATCGATGACACCTCTGAAGGCTCCAGGGATTGAGTGTTTTCCAGCACTGTTCTATCAATGGTACTGGCATATTGTTGGTGACGAGGTTTCACACTTTTGTTTGGAGGTTTTAAATGGTAGGATTGAAATGGGGGAAATTAATAAAACCCATTTGGTTCTTATTCCCAAAGTTGACAAGCCAAAAAATCTTTCACAATTCTGGACTATAAGCTTATGTAATGTTCTTTATAAGATCATTGCAAAATTCCTAGTGGATTGAATGAGCCTTTACTTAGGTTTTTGCATTGACGAAGCTCGAGGTGCTTTTATTTTTGGAAGACAAATATCAGACAACACTTTAATTTCCTATGAGGTACTGCATTCTCTAAAGATGAAAAAGAAAGGAGAAAACAAGACTTTTACCCTGAAGCTTGATCTTAGCAAAGTATACAATCGAGTTGAATGGGATTTTTTGGCTGGCATATTATCTAGGATGGGTTTTCACTAAGACTAGGTTGTTCTCATTATGCGCTGTGTTTGTTCTGTTACATATACGGTAGGAATAAATGAGTTCATCAGTGATTGCTTTGTGCCGTCTAGAGGTTTGCGTCAAGGTGACCCACTCAGTCCCTATCTCTTCTTTCTTTATGCGGAAGGTCTCTCTTGTTTATTGAATGAGGCTAAAATCAATAATAAGTTAAGGGGTGCTTTGATTGGTAAAGGCAAGTTATCAATTACTCATTTGTTATTTGCTGATGATTGCATCATATTTGGTAATGCCTCGGCTAAGGGTGCTCATACTGTTCGTAACATTCTTTTGGAATATGAGGTAGCTGCAGGGCAACGAATTAATTTGGATAAGCCGCTCATCTATTTTGGCTCATGGGTTGGGTCTGAGGTTAGGAATATGATTGTAAGCATTCTAGGTGTTAGATTGGCAATAAACCTTGAAAAATATTTGGGATTGCCTATGATGATTGGGAGGAAGAAAAAAATAGGCTTTCGCTAATTTCGTTGACAGATTTCGCAAGAGAATTGAGGGTTGGAAGATTCGGTATTTATCGATGGGCAGTAAAGAAATTTTTATTAAGGCTGTCCTTTAAACAATTCTGGTTTATGTGATACAATGTTTTACATTGCCAAAAAAGTTATGTTATCAACTTGAAGGTATATTGAACAAGTTTTGGTGGGCAAATAGTAAAACTGCCAAAGCAATCCATTGGAGCACTTGGAGTACGCTCTGTTTGCCGAAAGTTAATAGTGGGATGGGTTTTCTAGACCTCTATTTGTTCAATATAGCCTTTTTAGCTAAGCAAGTCTGGAGGCTTTTAACCCAGCCCGACTGCCTTCTCTCAAAAGTCCCGATATTATCCTTTTACTAATATACTATCAGCTAAAATTGGTTCTTATCCTTTTTTTACATGGAGAAGTATTTGCTGTGCTGGGGACGTGTTTGATGACGGACTCCTGTGGAGAATTGGCAATGGTACGATGGTAAATATCTAGAATGATCCCTGGCTCCTTGGTCTTGGAAATGGTAGGCTTTTAGTAACGAATATGGATACTTGTTGGTCTACTGTTGATCAATTGATTAATGCAGATTCTGGTACCTGGAAAAAGGAGGTGATTTTTAAGATATGCGATGAAGTTCATGCTCGACGAATTCTCAGCATTCCTCTTGCTGGGTGTAGTATTTTCAATTTGCTTGTTTGGTGCCATAATTCTTCAGGGGAGTATTCGGTGAAGAGTGGGTATCGAGCGTTACTTACAAAAGTGACCTAGCATACAGACAGTAATTTGAGTACAAACAATAATGACAAAAACTCTATATATCTATTTGGGACCTTCAAATCACTGCTAAGATTAAAATTCATCTATGGCGTACTCTAAAGGACTATGTGCCTCATTTCTCCAATTTGGCCAAAAGGAGACTGGGAGTTGATAATATCTGTCCTTTGTGTAAAGAGGCCCTGGAGGATATGCATTATCTATTATGGTCTTATAGTGTCTTGCGTCAACTCTAGCTTTCTCTGCATCTCTCGTTTGATAACATTATAGGTCCCTCAGATGGAAGAACACAATTCGTAAGTTTCTTTCTTGCAGTTGATATGAAATTTAAGAAACTTATAACTATTTCTTTGTGGGCCCTTTGGTTTAAGAGGAATAGGCTGGTAAATGAAGGTCTCAATTTTGACATACATGAGATTATGGAGTTTGTTCAAAGTTATGCCCAGGATTTCAATACCAGTAGAGTTCAAAGTTTTTTCCTAATATGCCAAGGAATGTTTTGTGGCGGCCACCTACATCTGGGTTTATTAAGCTAAATTTTGACGCATCGTTTATGGACAACACTAAGATTTCTATTGCAGCAGTGTTAGCTAGAGATGAGGAAGGACATATATTGGGTGCTTTTACTTACCCGATAGCGAATGTAGCAGATACTTTTGTAGCTGAAGTGAGAGCGTGTGAAAGGGCTCTTTACTTTGTGTTGGATATGGGTTTTAGAAATATCATCCTGGAAGGTGATTCTCTTATTGTTATTAAGAAGCTAAACTCAAACATAGTGGATAGATCTATTTTAAGCCTAATTTCACAGAATATTTGGCTTTTAGAGAGGTTTTTTGAGGCGGCAGCGTACCAGTTTGTTCCCAGAGATACTAATCGAGCGGCACATGCATTGGCGATGGATGGTCGTCATCGGATCTCACCATGTTTCTGAGTTGAGGAGGCACCAAATTCTGTTGCAGTGTTGGCCGAGATGGATCGATCTACGAGGTATCATAGGTGCTGAGGTGGTTGTGGGCTTTGAAGATTGGAGAAGGTTCATTGAATCTCTTGTGCTGGGTTTCAAAGTCGTCTATTGCTGTTTCTTTTTTGAGAATATGAAGGGGTTCTATTCGTCGGAAAGAATTGGCTGGTATTCTTAGTGGGTTTCTCTGCTGATGGTTTTGATTTGGTGGCTGTTTTTTGTGTCTGTTGATTTTCTGTTTGTTTTTGTTGTTTTGGTTAGTGTGCTTCTGTAGTGGGTTTAATTTTTTTCTATCGACTATGTTTCCTTTATGTCATTTCTTGTTTTATGTGTCAGTCTTTTTGAGCCACTTAATCTTTTTAATGTTTATTTAAGTATTATCTTAACATAATTTTAAAAAGGAAAGCATTATCTAAACATATTTTAATATCAATAATAAATATAAGAAATAATTTATTTTAATAAATTTGAAAAATGTTTGTTGTTTTTATAGTTTGAATTTAAAAAAATGTTATCAGTTAAATTGTTACAAAAGTAATGTAGACAATAAATTATTGATAATGTTTTTTTTAATAATCTCAATTTAAATTCTTATAATTTAATCTTTTTGACACAATGTTTAGAACTACCTATAGCTCCTTCCCAATCCATAAATAAGAGAATAATGCGCTTTAGCGCACTCACATCCACGTCCTCTTGCATTAACAACAATACCCATTACCAATCGAGCTAAGACTCAATCAACTAATGAAAAATAAATATTAATTAAAATATGTTTTTTTGATACATGGTGTCAGCCAAAGGGAAGAAGGAGGTGGTCGGTGTTTTGTGAAGAATTAGAGAGGAAAAAGATAATCCAATCCTATCTAGAATCCCTTCAAATGGAGCATCTTGGGGTTATTTAAACCATAGGCTGTCGGGTCAGATTCGGGTCGGGTTATTACATATTTTATTATAATTGTATAACAATTTGTCCCCCACCTGGTCGAAGAAGATTTATAAAGTGTCTCTTCACAGAAAATCTAACATTTATGAAGTGTGTATAATTTGAGGCTTACCATATAGGTTTTAACTTGAAGCTTTATTGAACAAGTTTTGTTGTTTGATATTGTGATACAAAAGTAAAAAATTGTATTGCAGAATACTGCGAACTATATTTCTCGTAAGAAAGAATTTGTATGTAAATTGACGGACTCAGAGAAATTTTAAATTAGCGAGCTGTTTGGGAGTTGCAATCCTAAATCAGCTAACTCAAAAGAACTTAGGTTTTGATCTTAACTCAGCTAACCTTTAATCATCAATTGGGAATGTAAGTCCACGAGTTTTTTCGAAGTTGTGAGCTTAACTCAGCTAACTCAAATAACTGGAAGTTATGAGCTTAACTTAACTAACCTTTAATCATTAGTTGGGAACATAGGTCCATGAGCTGTTTTAGAGTTGCAAGCTTAACTTGGCTAACTCAAATAATTTGAGGTTTCGAGCTTAACTCAGCTAACCTTTAATCATCAACTAGGAGCGTAGGTCTGCAAGTTGTTTCAGAGTTACGAGCTTAACTCAGGTAACTCAAATAACTAGAGGTTGCGAGCTTAACTTTGCTAACCTTTAATCATCAGTTGGGAACATAGGTTCGCAAGCTGTTTCGGAGGCTGCGATTTTAAATCTGCGAGCCTTTATATTGAAGGTCGCGGTGTGAATGTTGAGCAAACTTATATAGTTGAACAAGACTACTCTCTCATATACTGCTCTACAATCTCAAATAACATTTAAATAATTGAGCAACCTAGACATACTTCAAGAATCTGTAAATTTGTAGTGATCATCAATGGTGTAAACAAGGCCCTCAAATACAAGAAACTCTAAATATTTCCTGAATTTATCATATGACACATTTAGTTCTCGAGCCATGACATGAGAAGGTATCCCAATCTCTAATGCACTAAAAACATAATTGAAATTTATGTTTATAACCCTCAGAATATTGATCAAAACAAATCACCCAAACTGCAAATAGTCAAATGCAACCAAACTTCTATTGGACAATAACACATTAGCAAACATATAATTAATTATAAATAAACATATATAAAATACAAATACAAATATAATGATTTATAATTAATTTTTCAAATACAAAAATCAAACAAAACCTTAATAAAAAATTGAAATAAAGAAGAATAGAGATTTTATGATACGTTGAGGCCTGTGAGACACAATTTTCTTAAGACAGATTCGCTCCTACGGTACTTAGAGAAACGTTGATCGAATGTCTCCCAAAATACAACAACAACAGTGATCAAAATAGAAGTACCTCTACAACGATCAACAAACGAACATTGTCTTTTTCTATCACTGGAACGTTTGAAAAATACAGAGAAGAAAAGGAATAGTTTTAAGAGCAGAAGAGTTTCAGAAAGAGAGTATGAGTGTATAAAATTTTACAGAATACACAGCCTTTTATAGGCATTTAAGATGGTGGAAAATTTAGAAATAACCACAAAATCTATCATTAATGAGCCAAAAAATGAATTTGATTTAAAAAATTAAATCAAATTTATTGGAATCAGATTCTGTCCATATATAAGCAAATTATGTCTGCTGAGGAATCGTGTTGGGATAAAATATTCGCAGGCTTGTTTGGGCCTAACCGATCCAGACATTTTGTGTCGCCGCACCCTAACCCCGTCGGGTTTGGACCTACACCCCCCTGTGTGCGAGGCAAGGTCACAAGCTTAGTCGTTCAATTACTTTTCAAGAGGTTTCACATATATATACACATCTCGCACTTGGTATTTAACCAATGTGGGATCTAAGCCTTTACTTTTCCTCAACAATATTTCCAAGTAGCTTACTTTGAGCATCAATTTCTCATTCACCACTCAACCATTTTGAGCATATGATATACCGTTGTAAAGATATCATGGAGTAGAATATGAAACCACAAAATTATGATTCAACTCTCCACCTTTACCTATTGAAAATATACCTCAAAGTTCTCATAAAATGTAATTTTTCTATCATAAAATGTAATTTTTCTAACAACTTCTAAGTGTGTAAAAACATGAAATGAGGCATGCTGGTCGTTGCGAGTATTGTAAGACCCTTGAATTAACACCATGGATCTATTCTTCGACAGTGTTATATTGGCCAAAAAACTGGTTTGTTAGGTTAGCTTGATAACCATAGCCCTTTGTTGGGTTACCAAAATTTGAATTTGCCACCTAAGGCTGAGTGGTCATGCCACCCTACACACAAAGTTGGGATAAAAGAAATAGTTCCTAACAATAAAAATATAAATATTTACATTCAAACAAGTTGAAAGTGTCATTTTGCAAACTAGAGCCTCAACTCTTACCTTCAAATTGGTGTTGTACAAATGAACATACATACACTCAATGAAGTGGTTTGCAATCTCATTAAAATCAATAACAGGCCTGAAAGCAGCACCAAATTTCAAAGAATAGAAGTATGCACAACATCCAAAAATTTGACAAGAACATAACAATGGCAAAAGCAAAATCAATTAACAACTCAGATAGGAAAATTTCCATTCTTTTGAAATGCAGGATTATAAACAAAATTTCAATATACATCATTCCATGATGTTTCTGATTTATTTGGTATAACTAGCACTATGGAGACTAATTATTAGAGGAACATAAATCATAAAATTGCAAAATTTGAATCACAACCTATTGATGTGATGCTAGTATTCTATTATTATGAATTCATATAAATGTAAAATATTTATTTTATTGCAAGAAAATGTTTAGATATGCCATTCTACCATCCTTCAAGTCAAGAACAAGGAACAAATGAAAAAGTAACAAATAAAAATAATATAAACCACTTTCAGCATGACAAACTTCTCTTTCAAATCAAGAGAAAATAAGTAATAGAAATTTACCTCCTTTAAGAGGAACTTAAGCACATTTAAAAATATAAAACAACAAATAAAAAATCCCTAGTTAAATAAAATTTCAAACATAAATGAAAGGAGAACTAAATCCGTAGAGTTTCCAAAGGGATAAATATACAATATCCACGAGCAACACCAAGGGAAATTTCTTTCATTCATGATTCATGCATTCACTCACATAACTATAAACTAACTAGTATTTTCTAGCATAGATATAAGTTTTTGATTTTTACCTCTTGTGTAATGGACACATCATCCAGCTTGATAACAATAATTTTTATAAATAAACCAGTACCTTTCTTGATTCTAGATAATTTAATTTTTTAGATAATTTGATAACAAAAAGTTATGGTTGCTTGACTCTAATAGCAGTAAACCAAAATAAGAGATGACTGCAAAAGTAATATTACTACCTAGTTAGCTTGTAAGTCTTAGAAATTTTGACCTATTATACTACAAACAAAAAATGTAAAATTCAACGACATGTCGAATCTAAGATAATATGGAATAAGAAAGTTCTTCACGTATTGGTGCATTAATCAAACTTAGCATCCTCCTTAGCCTCTTCATTACTTAGCAGGCCATACTTTCTAGATAAAATGGATTGGGTTGTAAGGTTCTTCATCATCTGCTTTACAAGCATCAGCCTTGTACCATGACTAGGTGGCCATAATTTCATTGATAGCGAGCGTTGTTGAAATGCTTGCGTTCCAAATTCCATATCTAATTAACCTAGGAACACCAGATATTACAAATACATCATAAAGATGAGATGACAAAATATAGGACCCATAAACGTAACAAAAACCAAAAGAATCACCAAAGCTGAAGTTCTTGTTAAATGAAGTAATTATACGACATAGTAAGAACATGAGTAAAACACGTAAAAATGGCATAGAACAAATCAAAATTGAAGAAATCAAAATCTCAGTAATTTTGTAACACTAAAAAATAACCTTAATTTTGAAATCCACCCTGTATGAATAGCATATAGGTTCTGGCTATGAAATTCTTATCATGATAGATCTATTAGCCAATTCCTTCACAAACAGTTTATGCAACTTTAGTAAGAAATAACCAAAAATAGTCTTATTTTATTCTAACTAAACCCACATGACTTCAATTACACTTCATACAGCAAAACCAATTACCAAAATGACATTAGCAATAGTGATGGTGATAGCATGTGGCCATCAAAGGATTAGAAAAATATAAGCATTATCAATGATACCAGAGTGGCAAATCCTAAATTCTACAAATCAGAGTTTTGATGGAAAGAGCAAAATTAGATAATAACAGCAATAACAAAGAACTTGCAACAATAATTTGGGCAAACAATACAATACAAAATAAGACCCAATTTTTGTCCTTCTCTGGGATGATAGGCAACCAATTTCTCTCAAAGTTCATTTTTTTCCCTTTAATATGACATTTCTTTTCCTACTCCAACAAACAGAAAATACCTAGACTTTGTTTTCATCATCCCTTTGATTTTCACACCACAAACCACACAAATTGGTTTTCTGGGAATTTCTTTTTCTAAAAAAAAAATCAGTTCCTTTTAACTACACTACATGACAACATAACAAATTTAATAAAACAGAACCTCTGTAGGACTGCTCATGTGATTAATTCTGTAAATTCACAAAATTGTAGCATTTCGTTATTACATATAAAAAGAGAAAGTAAGACTTATCTGGGAAATGATGTGAGGCCAGTGTCCGATGATTCAATTTAGTTGCATGCAGAAACTAATGACAGGTTCAATGGTAACCCTTAATGGCATTGAAGGGTGATGATGCCAGATATCGAATAGTGATGGGTTTTGGAAAATTTCTAACAAGCTTGACAAGTTGTCTTCAAATCCAACTGAACCAAGGTTTTATAAGGTGTAGAACCACCAATTGAGAGATTTTGGATTGAAGGTACCTCTATAATATGAAGGTCACGTTTTCATTTCATGCTCACTGCACAAATTGTTGATACATGGTGTAAGCAGAAGTGGAGAATAAGGTGGTCGGTGTTTTTATAAAGAAGCAGAGAGGAAAAAGATAATCCAATTCTGTCTGGAATCCCCTCAAACGGAGCATCTTGGAGTTATTTAAACCATGAGTTACCCATGGATTTTCGGGTCAGGTCATCAGGTTGAATCCGAATCGGGTTATTACATATTTTATTATAATTGTATAACATATTTAAAAAGTATATAAAATTTAGTGATGAAATTATAACTTTTCTAATTAAAATAAAATTTTTTGAAAATTTAATAGGTAAATATTTTAATTTATCTTCTTTTAATTTCAAATTTATAATACCATGTGAAGAATACTATTTGGTAGGTTGAAATGCATGGTAATACAACCTATCATCCACCATGATAATACTACATCACATAATTATTGGTCTCCAGCAATTGGGTGCCTAAATTTTTATGTTTATAATGTTAATGCTTAAGTTAATAATTTTTACAATTGGGTAATTGAGTGATTGTTTAAATATTATATGTATACTTTATTCATAACATTTGATAAAAAATCATAACTAAAAATATATTTTATATATGATAAATAATTTACAAGATAAATTTTGAGATGTAAGTTCTTTTAGGAACACAAATTAAATTTCGGCTATATATGTCCTTTTTTTTCTTCCATAAAATTGTATAACAAAACAATATTTGAAGTGGGATTCATTTGAATTTAATTAAGATGATTTATACAACTTGTACTACTATATATTAAGCCTTTAATTGAGTTGTTGTTATGAGTTAGTCGAGAATCAACTCAATTAATAATGACTAAAATACAATTACTTTATAAAATAAATTATATTATTTAATGATGTTTTTTATTTTTTATATCTTTTATATAAATATTATACACCTAATAGGATTTGACTTAAGACACTATATTTTTTAACATATATCTTTGGTTTATCATTTCAGCCAAAGACTCAATTGTTTTATACCTCATTTTTTTATAAATATATTTATTACATATATTATTAATATCCTCCATATAAAGATTGAGGGTAATTTAGGAATTATATTAAAAAATTAATCATATATTATTAATGATCGTTATTGCAGGGAGGTCAGACTTGTTTTAAAAGAAGTTTACAAAGCGTTGTAGATAAAGTGGTACCTTCCTTACCTACAATTGCCATATAAGGGTATGGGCTCAAATCAGCAAATATTGACATTTTCTCAGTGGATGAAGGCACTCTCACTCCATGAACCCTCTGAGGCATTTAGTAGAGTCGGGAGACAAAACCTAAATAAAATCGAGCATAGATGCCTCAGGTCCAAACCAACTTGTTGAGGTCTATTGACTCCCGACAAATGACACTTCACAGATTTCTCTCGAAGCAAGCTCGACTTCCCCTCAACAATATAAACTATTAATATAATACAATATTTTTATTTTATTTTTTGTTCAAAGGAGAATATATAATTAATTATGACATTAGTAAAATAAAAAAAAATACTACAAGATCTTAAAAACATTAGATAGCTTAAGAGAAATAACAAGAGAAAACACAGTACGCAGACTTGACATAAAATCAAACCATACCAAAAAGGAGCAAACAATTTATATTATATCTAATAATTTTATAAAAGAAATAATTATGTAGAGATGAGTCATATTCTTTATTAACAATAAAAAAATAAAAGAAGTACCCAAGGAGACACGTGGCAAACAAGGGTTGGAATTGAATCAAATGAAATGTCCAACTTGTGTTTGGTGTTTGAATGATACATGCATAGCCATTTGTCAAAAAACCAGACATAAAAAATGAAGGAATTCACATGGGTTTTCTTTTTCTAGGCTTTAGCAAAAATTCCATTTCTCTAATTCTCTTTCGATCTTCAAAATGGGGTTGAACAAAAGGAGCTCAAACAGTAAAAAACCCCTTTTCTTGGGCTTATAAATAGGCTTGGATCCTTTGCCAACCAACAAACATATCTCTACATCTGCACTGCAAACTCTTCACGTGTTTCTCAGCTTTCTCTCTCCCTCTCTTTTGCTTTCCTTCTCTTACCTCCTTCCTACCTCTCTTGCACTCGTCTTTACTTTTATCTCTTTGGTTTGTTTCTTTTGTTTTCTGAGAAAAAAGAAAATCTTATCCACTGGCCCGACATTGCCAGCCACCTTTTTGTCTTTGTGTTTTTTGTTCGGTCTCGTTCTTTGAGGGTCGTTTCTTGTTTTAAGATATATATATATATCTCAAAGAGTAGTTTTGTTCGTTGCTTGTCAAAGAAAGATATTTTTTTAAACCCCAAAAAAAAAAAAAAAGTTTTACTTATTTTTCTGGTATGGAAAACAAAAGGCAAGTGAGTGGCTCTTCATCATCATCATCATCTTCATCGTCTGTTTCTTTGGATCATCTCTTTGGTCCAAAGGACTCTTCTTCTTCATCAACTACCACAACTGGGCTTTTTGGAACTATTTTTCCCCCTCCGTCAGTGGTAAACCCTTTTGCTCTTCATTTTCTATCCATAAAATGATACAGCTTTGTTGATTTGACGAAAAATGAAATACCATTTTACTCATTAGTTAGCTATTTACTTGCAGATGTGTGAAATTTTGATACTGGGGGATAATATACTTTGATTGGAAGTAACTGAGAAGTTGATATATTTAGGATAAACCTGGCTTAATTGTATTTAGAGTTTGTATATTTCTTTTTCTAACATTATGGATTTATATATTTCAAGTGAATGATTCTTTAAAAAAGATGCAAAGAGATGCTTTATATAATACACTAAAATTCTGTACATCATGTGCTTGGATATATTCACTTAGTGGATAGATGCTAGCTAGTGGGGTTTACCGGTCAATTTTTCTTTGTAACATCTTAAATTTGCAAAGTTAATATGTATATTCCAATGCTAGCTAGTGGTGGGCGAAAAGTTGGCTTTGGACTGTGCATTAATGGAATTATTGGTGACCTCTGGCTATGTATGGCTTGTTTTAATTGTGGTTATCCATTTTTGTTCTAATTTTTATAGGTTTTTAATGGTGAATAGGTCTAAATATTGTTCTCTCTTTTCTGATTTCAGGTGCTGGGGAGGGACTCAACTCACTCCGGTATTAGAGGTTCATGGAATACTCAGGGTTTGCCCCATCATGCCAGATATGGAGCAGGTTTTTTTGTTGCCTTCTTGTATTAATTTTTAGCATTTCTCCTTGCATTTTTCTCCTAGTTTTCTTCTGTTCGACATATTTGGATATATATATGTGTGTACTTGACACGTATCTGAATATGAGGATATGATATATAAAAAGATTAAACATGTAGATTAATTATGTTTGTTATAGTAAAACTTTATGTGGGGTCTTAATGAGAATAGTTAAGTTTGGTTTTTTGTCAAGCAAGAAACAAACATGAGAGATGAGAATGTTGCTCATGCATGTTTTGTTTCAGATCATAACACTGATTATAGCAAGGGACAAAGCAGCAGCACAAGGAATAAAGACAAGAGTTCATCCGTTTATCACAATGAAACAGTGGAACCTAGCTATCTCAGCTCATCTATTTACTATGGAGGCCAAGAAAACTATTCTCCAAGGAAGAAAACCACTGAGTCTCCCCCCTATGTAAGTATATAACATACGCATTACAATATTCCTTAAGGTGTATTAGGAGGGATTTCTGTACATGTTAAATTGATAACTAGGAGGGATTTCTCATTTTCTTGTATCATCTGTTTTGACAGTTTCAAAAAGATGGGGGAGATGATGATTCCAATGGAAACAATTCTAATGGTGCTTCAAGAGGAAATTGGTGGCAGGGTATGAAGAAGCATTAGCTTTATGGTGATAAATGAATAATTACTCTTCACTTCCCATACAAGTAATTGGATAATCTTTAAACAATTCTTCTTTGTTTGGTGCAGGCTCACTTTATTACTAACATCTTAATCCTAAATAATCCAAGTTTCCTATCCAAAACTGTAAGGTGTGTATGTGTGTGTATATATATATATATATATAAAATACTCTGCTGGCATAATATTACTTCATGTAGTACATGAATAAGTCTGCTTTGAATTTTCCTTTGAATCCAACTGATTGGAATGATGTAAATGGATTTATTTTGCAGGAAGTTGGGCTGGTTGTATGATCAAAATCTTATTACTGCTATGGACAATAAGCTGGTAGATATAGCCTAGCATTGCAGTAGAACCCCATATATATATATACATAGCTTAGGACATAGTGGAAGAATATTCGGTTCTTTTTGTCTCAACTCTCCCACTTGAACAAGTCTCATCCTGTAAGCTTATGTATTTATAGCAGTCAGTTTGTGAAATCTTGTATTTTATTTCTTTTCAATATATATATAATCTATCTATTTTCTATGAACTCCATTTTAACTATGGACCAAAATATCTTTCTAAAATATTTAATTTTAAAAATTAAATAAATACCTGTAATATTAAATTTAAAAGTTTAAAATAATTTTTATATATTTTAAAATATTTAGTAGGCTAATATTATAAAATTTGAACTTCACAAGTAGAGTTGAGATTTTGACATGTGTCCTTAACTTGTGTTTAAATTTTTTTAAAAAACATGTGACAAAATCTACCTAATTGTGGAATAAAAATTTCCCACAACATATGAATCAAATAATTACCTATAAAGGAATACTTTTTAAGTAAGTATTTATATTTTAAAAAAGAGAGAATTAAATATATGAGATAAATCTCAAAACAACAAATGAATTTTAGTTTAATTTATAATTTTATAGATGAAATTTTGATTTGATTCAATTCTTATAAACTATTAACACAGTTACCGGTTTAATACCATTTTATGTTTATATATTACATATGTAAATAATTATATTTATCCAATATAAAAATAAATTGATATATTTATTTCTTTAAAGGTGTATAATTGAATCAAAATTAAAATATTATGTATACATTTGAACCACAATCAAAGTTTTATGTATATAATTGCATTGAACCAAAGTTCATGTATCAAATTGCAAGTTGAATTAAAGCTCATAAATAATTTTGAGATTTATCCCTAAATAAAGAAATATATATATGTGGGTAGTTATAATATTGTAAAGGTTTAAATATGCCAAAGGTCGCAATACTCTTTTAAAATTTTAAATTTAGTTCCTATATTTTAATTTTGATATAATGAGTTACTATATTTTTTTTATTTAAAAATTTTAGTCCCTCTATCTAATTTTACCGTTAAAATTAATAATATTAAAAATAAAATAACTTTTTAACCTCAACATTTATGATTTTTTGGTCAGTTTGATATTACTATATCAATAATATGATACCAGTTAGAAAGATGATATATATTCTCTACCTCCCTCTCGACTTGATCTTCACTTTCCAGATTAGATGCGTTTTAGCATCTTGTACAGGATAAAACAAATCACAAACTTATTGAACCATGTTGGAATGATTTGTTCCTTCAACTTTCTTTTTTTTTAGTCTGTATTTGATACAATGCATATTCGAACATGGATATGAGAATATAATCTATTAAAACCCACATGAAAAAATTAAAATTTTGAACATGTTCATATCCAACACTTCCACTTATTATCTAAATCTTCACTTATCCAATTACTTAAAAGGGGATTTTGTAAGTCATTTTGTAGAATTAAACTCCATTTAAAGTCATCTGATTGAATATTAGTTTCCATAGTTCAGTTATATGTATAGGGGAGCCATGTAAGTTGAGTGTCTTTCCAAAAGCTTTTGAGAATTGAGCAATAAGAGAATAATTGAAGTCATAAACATAAACTTTTATTTATCATTCAAAAAGCTAGATTTCACTGTTAATTCATCAGCTAGATGAACTAGCTAACGGAAAGCACAGAATCCAGCAAACGACGAAACTGGGAACCATGACTTCAGCCTTCGTGCTCAAGGCAAAGTGTATTCTGCAATACGCCAAAAAAAAAAAACCAGTTTTAAGTGATGCAAGTGAAGGGAAACGAGACTTAAAACTTGGAAAATCTGTAAATAATGCTTATTGCAAAGAAATATATATATACCTCCACACTGGTAACCAACAGGACGATCAGCAATGTTGCAGCGTTTTGGAATAGTGATAGCAATTTCCGGCTTGATCCCAGAACTCTTAGCCGTGTTGGAAAGCATGACGGCACATAGGCATCGCGGATTCTGGCCTATTTTCTTCACCTGTTGGCAGCAACTGCTGGAAACTGGAGCGTTAGAATCTTGTGCAGCCATTGCACAAGGAGCTAACTTCCAGGCTTCCCTATCAGGGGATGATCTCCCACATTCACCAGCTCCTTCGGCAACATTAAGCAAGGCAATGCCTAAAACAGCAAGAAACACCAGAAAACAGCCAATGAACTTCATATTCTCCGATATTGCGATGCATAAAGCACTCGTCTGACTTGGAAATTTATAGTGAAACCAAGCAACTAGAAAAGGGTTCTTTCAGCGAGTAATGATATATGTCAAAACCCCACAAATTGTAGTGGGGGCAGCACTAGGGAGAAAAAGTGTTTTGTTTATTGCAGCACCTACAACTCCAAAAACATGTATTTGGGAATAACCTGCCTATTTTAAGCCAATGGCGGTTAGTGCTTGATAAAGCCATTACTGTAATTCCACCACTTGTTTATCCTAAATGGGCACAAAGAAATCTTTTCATGAGAAGCTGACAGCATAGCATATGCAATAGGTTCAAAATCTACTAACATATCTATTCTCCAGAACCTGAATTTCCTCATTGTTGACATTATTGAAATCCCATTATAATTCATGTGTAGGTTAAATTTAATCTACTATTTCTTTAGAGGGTTTCAACATGATATTATCCTTCAAGGCCTCTTAATTGAACAAAACCATACATAAATAGTCAATGAAATCAAGTGATCTTCTCTATTAGTGAGCCTATTGACAGCATAAATTGTGGAGATAATGCTTATTTGAACAGACATAACTGAGCATTTATTTGGTATTTTTCAAAGAAACATTTAAAGTTTTTTTATCATACAGCGAAAATCCAAAATAACTCTATAAATTAAGAAGAATAAAAAGTAAGAAACTCTAGATTCTCGAAGTTCTAACTTTTTTTTGCCTTATTGATTCATCATAATACCACTTAAATCATCCATCAACATAACAACAAACTTTTTAAAAAAACATACACCCAAATTACAACATTTTCAAAGTTGCAATCTTTTCCCTTCATCCTACTGTAATTCCACCTACACCATACAATAAAAAAGTGCCGAAATGGAGGAAGACCAATACCTTAAGGAGTAAAAGCATAAATGCAGGTCAAAGGAGCCAGTGGAAGCCAAATAAGGAACAACAGCGCAGAAGTATGTCCTTCCCACAAGCCCAAGTCCCTACTTTTATCTAAAGAACGGCTTTTTTTTTTTTTTTAAATTTACCCAAAAAATTTTTTACTTACGAAAATGACCTACTTGCAAAATTATGTACATAAATGACCCGTTTGCTACAATAAACCTTGGTGCCACCGTTGCCATTGGCGGCATCACCCTTAATAAGTGCCCAATCATTGGCTAGTTTATAAAAAAATAATTTCCTAAGGTATCGTCATTGCCATTGGCGGCATCGGTTCAAATACGAGTACATGTCATGCTAAAATACCCGTATTTTGAGAGAAAAAGTAAAAAATAAATTATATTTTAATAGGTGTCGTCGTTGTCATTGGGGGCACCAGTTTATATATTTTAAAAAAAACATTTATTTGGTGTTGTTGTTGGCATTGGTAGCATCGATCTCTTTTTGGTGCTATTGTCATTAGTGACACTGATTTCAGAATATTGAATTTTCTTTTGGTCCCTCCGTTTCCATTGGTAGTACCAGGGTTATTTTGTTAGAGATTTTTTTTTTATTTACAGCCTTAACTTTGGCAGCATTGGGGTTTGATGTCCCTGAAACTAATTAATAAACTTAACTAAGAAAATTGCACCTATTAATTAATAGCATAGTTACGGTGAGCAAAAATATCGTTCTCACGAGAATTACAAGTACTAGTATTTCTATTATTTAACCGAATAATTCGAATGATTGATTAAAAACTAAAATTAACTAATTTAATTAACTAATGAACACGACAAAGAAAAAATCACGAAATAAATTGAATAACAACTAAGAAACGACACAACATCGAGGAAATGATCCACCTAGATTTCATCTATCACTATTAATCTAAATTACACAACTTTTTTACTTAACACCTTGATCCCTAGAAATCCTTAAATTATGATAATATCTCTTTCAAGTATAAGAGCAACTGACTCTAGGTTGATTAACTGAAATTTCTTTCTAATTAAAATCCCTATTATCATATTAATTTATGTTATAGATTCCCCCATTAGATTTGACTCTAATCTGGTAGATTTATGTTGTCCTATTTTTAGGATTGCATGCAACTCCACTTAATTACGCAAGACCTAATCTTAAACAGGGCCTCTTCAACCACCGATTTAAGCACATCTAACATGGATCAATACTCTACAAATATTAAACCAAGAATTAATCACACATAATCGAAAACAAGAAACTAAGTATTTATTGTGTAAAATAAAAATCAAACAATAGAATCCATCATAGGGTTTATCTCATCTAGGTATTTAAAAAATTAGTTCAATTTAGAAAATTAGTCCATACTCGAAAAGAGAAAAATCAACGATACAATATAACTGAAAGAATAAAAGAAATTCATGATAACTTCCTAAGAAATCAATTGAGAATATTCAATCTTGATGGAAATCTGCTTCAAAGTTGGCTTCAATGGTGTTTTTCGAGTTGTTTTCTTGAGTATTATCTGGCGGCTCCCTCCTATCTTATTATTTTTGTCATAAATATGTCTTAGAATGCCCGAAAAATTTAAAAATCATGATTTTTTGCTATTTAGTACACAATCTCGTTAATTTGACACGACGTACAACACACTCGTGTGGGCCATACACCCGCGTGGCTCCTTCAACTTGCTCTGACACTCTGATTTTCACTCGTTCTTTGCTCCTTTTGCTCCTAAATGCTCTGTTAAGCATTAAAACATGAATTTAAAGGATTAGGAGTCTAAATTTTATAATTTTGATCGAAAGATCACCCAAAACGTGTTAAGATTGAGGTCAAAACTTGTTACTTTTAGCACTTATCAAATATCCTCACACTTAAGCGTTTGCTTGTCCTCAAGCAAAATTCTTAACCCATATTCGAGTTAATTTCACTTAATTTATTATCTTCACTGACCATGTCTTACGATAATTTATAGGTAAACTAAAAAGATACTAAAGAACACAAGCAATCCAAGCAAACATTTTTAAAGCATAAAAACATAGGCCTCTCCCCTATCTCAATAATTACCTGAAATTCAAACACAACAAGAATTAACACCGTCACTAAGATTCACTCAAAGCATTCAAGGTGTTTAAGGTTCAAACAATATGCACTCAACAATCAAACAAGAAATGCTATCACCATAGGCTTGCTTGAGAATCAATTCTCCACCACTATAGAACGAGATGACACATCAATCAAGGGGTCTTTACGAGGTTACAATGGGGCTTAGGTTAAAGATATGGAAAAGGTCATAAAAGGTGGTTACAATAAAGAGTCAAGTTTATAAGTTACCAAACCAAAAGAATCAGTTGTTGAATTACAAGAATTTACATCAATGTGAAATAAAGAGCGGAGGTGAGTTTTCATACAAAAGATGAGACAAATGATTCAAGCTTAATTTTTTTTTCAATTTTTCCTTTTTTTAGAACAAAGAGGAATTCAGCAATACAAAGGATAACACATAGTCAAACACTAACCAAGTCGAATCTCAACAAAAGGGAGTCAATAAAAAAGGTGATTTGTAAAATTAATTTGGTTTTCAGGTTAATATGAACAGGTGATAAGTGAAAAAAAAATGGATTAGGATCAACGAGGTTTACTAAGGGATAATATAATGGGTACGCTGTTAAATCCTAACTGCCTCTAGCATCTCAGTGTATCAAATTAGTAATGTGGTCTCAACATGTATAACTGAAAAAAGGTCTAGAATAACAAATTCAGTTGACATAGTCACAACCAAAATAAAATGAGCATGAAATAGTAGGTGTCCTATAGGCTCAAAAGCTCATAAAAAATTATAGTTTTGATGTCAAACTTGCAAATTTAAAATTCAAGATAATGCTTCAGTTCAATGAGACGGCTAAAATAATAGTTTTCTAAAAATGGCTTATCATGCTTAACTCTCTCGTGTATTAAAGTATAAATAACACCATGCATAAAAATTCACAAATTAATCCCAAACAGAGTTAACAAAAACTCCAAATTTAGAAAAATTAACTCTAATGTAAGGTTTGAGGAAATTACTTAAACATAAACAACAATTCAGGGACTATATCGCGTAAACATATAAAATCCTCCCCACACTTAAGATGTGCATTGAAATGTACAAACAAAATTAGTCACAATAAGCAAAGTATCATAAAAAAAGGAGGAAAAGAATTGAAACTGCCCTGAATTTGGATGATTTTGTTGGAATAATGAAATTCGAAAACGTAAGAGATCCTAAATTAAGTACATTGGTTCATGCACACTAATAAGAAAATATAAAATAATAAAATAATGTAAAGAGGTGGTGGAACAAATAGAAAAATAGTCGAAAAATCAATAATATTAAAATACATAAAAAACACATCAATTTGAAAAACAAAAGAAAAATAAATAACACTAAAAAATGATAAATAAAATAAAAAACTAGGTAGGATCACTGATCGATATCATGAGGAATGTCAAGATCGAGAGGCTCTTGGTCAATCTTGCGAACTGATGACGAGAGATGAAAGTGCTGGCAAAACTGCAGTAAATACGCCTCCATACAGTCCTGCTGATGTTGTAAGTGATCGATCTACTCTTCTTGCTATTGTTGAGTGTGACAATATGGGCAGTAGTAGAATGACTAGTGGGAAGAGTGGGTCGAGATGGGTCTTCATATCTAGGTGGGTCATCGCTTGGGAGCTCATCATGCTCATCCTACGGATCTGGACGAAGCAATGTAACTCAGTTTGAACCAGCTCCGAGCTGACGATGAATCATCCACATATGGTTCATAATAGTCAATCTGAAGGGCCATTTGTCTGACGAGACTCAAGAAGGAGGACTGCTCCAGATTATCTAAAAGTCTAAAATATCTTGCCAGGCGAGTCATGTTGGGACCCATAAAGATTGGTCTCTTCCTATGCCAATCCAACTTGTGGTGACAATAGTGAGCCACAAAATATGCCACATTAATCGAATAGCGCTCCTCCATGCTCCATAAAAAGTAGGCATTCAAAGTACTCACGACACCCGTGCTTTCTTTCCATCCCGTCACTGTGTGTGCTAATATGGCATGGATGCATCCTAAGGCAGGGGATAAGCATGTCTCCTTTGATTGACTCGGGTTATATTGGGAATAAATTTCGATAATGTTGGACCAACAGAGTGAAGTCGGTTGATGGATGTGCCTGGAACCTATCGGAAACTCGAGGGTACTCATAAACTTGTTAGAATATAATTCGAGTGCAGCTCCAAAACTTAAGACGCTCAAGTAACGCGTTATAACCCTAATCAGAATGAAATAGTGCGAGGCTTGTCCCGCCATGATATAGTTAGCTATAAAAAGCAAGTAGAGTAGAACTCTAATATGAGGAGTTCTGCGTAGGTGGCCTTCACAATGGTAAAGAACTAGTCCCATAGTATTGTACGATCAAAATACAGACCCAGGTAGATAAACAGATTCAAGCAAAAGATGATGGAACTGGAGGAAGAAAAGAGAAAAAGAAACGAGTAAAATTTAGACTGTATGGAAAAAATTAAAATAGAGATAAAGAATAGAACTCGAAAGGAAAAAATTGAAACGGAGATGAAAGATATGGCATTTCATTCCTACTTCTTTAATGAAGGATGCTCAAATTTTAAGTTTGATTTGGTTCTATTATTGTTTTGTTTAAGAGATCTTTAGATTTGTATGATATGAAATCTATATTACTTTGGGATTGATGTATGATTTGTTTGAGTTAGTAATTTTTTAAAATTTTCAAGTATTTTTTTTCATTTATTTGATTTGAATTATGGAAATTAATAGTTATTTGAATACTTTTTTTATCTAAAGCATTTTCTATTATTTGTTTACATAATTGTTTTATCATATATAATAATGAAACATTTGAAAGCCACGAATTTATTATCATGCTAGATGATTTTTTACTGCACTTGTTTGTTTTACATCTATTTATTTGACAAGTATAAATATATGAAGTTTTTAATACAACATGATAATATGAAAAAAAAAATTGTGATAAAAAGTTAGATATATACATAACAAAGCCACGATAATTAAACAAAAAAATAACATACACAAACTTTGAGAAAAAACAAAGGAATGAGAGAAATAAAATTAGGGGAAAAAGGAAGTCATTGTCATAATTAAGAAAATATTTGGGTCAATTTTTAAATAAAAAAAAGCTAAAGAAAAAAAAAGGCTAACGCGTACGTTAAAATGCGTGACCATTAGGTCATATCACTAGCAGGCATTGCCGGTCGGAAAGTTGGCGGCACTAGCCACCGGATGATAAAGTGACCAGACGGTCATGTGTTCTGACGCACGCGTCAACCTTTTTTTTTTCCTTCCCACCTTTTTTATTCCTTTCTTCTTTCTTTCTTTTCTTCCCCTCGCACTGGTTCCCCTATAAATTGCCCCCCCATTTTTTACTCGGTCCCACACCTAAAATACAAGTAATCCAAAAATTAGAGGTGAAAAAGCATTAAAGAGTTGTTTTTTTGGAAAATATCCGGAAATTAGAGTCTGTTGTGTTGGTTTTTTTTATTTTATCTAAATTTAATAGATTTGAGGTATGTTAATTTTGTTATTGTAATTTGCGTATGTTATATTAAAGTAATTATTATAATATAATGTTTAACTGTAATTTGTGTATGTTAATTTTTTTATCGTATTTAAGTGTTGATTTTTTTTTTTTAAATTATGCAGATATCAATATGAGTTATTTACTCCGAGTTGTCAATCACACTGCTTTGATGATAAACAAGACGGTAAAATATTATCATATTTGTTATTGAATAGAGTTGCAGTATAATTTTCCTTAGCTAATTTAACAAAATCAATTATATGATATGGACAGGATGAGAACCGGGTGTTGAACATTTTTTGAGGTACCGTCCGGAAGAACAAATTATGTCGTACTTGGAGGCCGTAGGATTTGGATCAGGGGCATTGGTCCGAATGCTCAACTCGAAGGTGAACTTAATATCTGCCTTGGTTGAGCGGTGGCGCCCGAAGACCCATACTTTTCATCTACTATGTGGGGAGTGCACCATCACCTTGTAAGACATCTCGATGCAACTGGGGCTCCCAGCTGACGGTGACGTCGTCATGGGTCAAAGCAAAGTGGTCGAACCTTCGACCCTATGCTACCAATTTCTTGGACACTCCCCTGGTGATGGAAAAGCCAAATTCACCAGTTTGAAATTTTCCTGGTTAAATGAAAATTTCCAACACTTATCAAGCAATGCCACTGAGTTCAAGATGATATGCGTTGCTTGAGCATATATATTGCAGCTAATAAGGGATACTTATGTCGAACACAAATAATAATAAGATTCACATTATATACTTGCCTCTATTGGCCAATTTATACGAGGCTCGTTTTTGCAGTTGGGCCTCAATAGCATTAGCGACATTGTATTGAGAGCTTTGTCAGGCAACAAGGCATGAAACACAATATATTTCTGATTGTTTGATACTACTACAATCCTAGGCTCTGTACAGGATGTCATCTCTAGCATCAATGGGTTACCAACCACATATGTGGCCACTTGTACATAGGTAAAAAAATTTGTAATGATAGAGGCGTACGCCGACGACAAAGTAATATATATTTTGAGTTAAGTTATATTTATTTAATTTAATTAATTTGATCATGTTATTTGACCCGTGTAACTAGCATCACGTTAAATATTGTGTAGTTTGTGTGGATGCTATATTCCGTATCGGATGTTGTGGTTGCCATTCCATCGTAGGTTTAGGAACATACAAATGTGTACCGTATCAACGCGTCAATATTGAACTTCTCAACGATGGAGTGGTACAATGTCGATCGAGTTCTACGACAAATTTGGTGTAGACAATATGTTTCGGACGTTCCATAAAGATTTGATGATGTCCACGGGATCAACAAAAGGGGAAAAGAAGGAAAGAATTGGGTCATGGAACATCAACAATATATAGCATTGTAGAACGCCCAGTTTGAGAGGCGACCTCAGTTTCAATCTTGCTTTTTTGACTTCATGCCCTCGATCGAGTACCAACATTGGTACATGCAGTATGGGGTGCTTATTTATATGGTGGGTTGTTTATGGTAGTACTGAAACACAAGCACCGCCAAGGGCCTCAAAAATCAAGATCGAGTAAACCATGGCATTTCGGAGGTCAGTCGTCTCATGCTTCCCAACCTGTGGTCGATCCCGAGCCAGAGCCTCAACCTCAAAACCCATAAATTTCATCAACGGCTACTTTTTCTCACCAAGAGTTGTGGGTTGACACTTTTGTTCTGGGGTCCGAGGCCTACGCAAATCATGCGGAGATGCTCGGTTGCAATTCTAATTATTAGCAACTGCAATCATCAATGATGGTTGATTAGTTTAGCTCAGCACCTCCGTATTTGCAATAATCCACCACACTTAAGCAAAGCTTTGATCTAGCATACAATTATTCAGGTGTGTTGAATACACCTCAGGGGTCGTACATGGATGATGATAATTCTAGCTCAGGGGAGGAGGAAATGGACCGCAACGAATAGCCCCACTACCGACGAATGGCGTCGCAACGTTTCACCTCCAGGACGATACAACTCCTAGTTCTTGCCTGTTTTGCTAGTTGTAAATTTGATAACTTATACAATATTTGTATTTTTGGAATTATATATTTTTGTAAATTTGATAAGTTATATGATATTGTAATTATGAAATTGTATATATTTGTTAAAGAAATTTAGACTTTCACGCTCGTACAACTTTTTGCTTATTAAAATTAAAAAAAAAATCAATTCGAACAAGTATAATATTTTAAACTTGTTTTTTTTTTTTTACTTATTTAAATGTTTGAAACATTTTTTGGCTTTTTAAATGTAACATGATTTTTTTCTTTCATGTTTAAAAAAATTCATATAAAAAATAATAATGGAAAAAATTCATATAAAAATAATAAATTAACCGGAAAGAATAAAAAAATTAAAATATTGGTAGTACAATGGAACATTGGGTAGATAATTTTAGCTTCCCCCCGACCGTGAAAATTGACCAACATGGTAGTTATGATGTAGGCAATTGTTTTGGCTGTGGCCAGCTGTTCTGCACAGCTCGAAATGTTTTGGTTCGATCGTCTCCCTAATGTCCATGCCATTACAAATCCTAGTGATTTGTAGTCAACCTTTAGATACCCTATTTAGTCATTGGTCTAATAGCAACTCGGATGTAGGCGAAAGTACTTCCCAAGTCGAGACATTCCGCAGTACAGGAAACTTGTTCCCAAAAAATGCAATGCGCATTCCAGCGTGTACACCTTGTCGATATATTATTCACCATTTAGATTTGCAGATGTATGCTGCATGGACATGTGCACATGAATAAGAAAGGGTCTAGAACCTCCCGCACTTGCACTGCCTGTTTTGAAGATCAATTTTGTAAGTCTTAATCAGGACCACTGCTCGACAACTGATGTACTTTTGCACCTAGAAAGTTTTCATGTTCCGGGAATATAGTTCTGCATTCATCGATCTCGCCACCGAGTGTTAGCTTCCATAGCCTTCCTAACCTCCTACATGTATACATGTCTCGTCTCTATCTAATTCACTTGTCTCAGCCTTATTCTTGGCATCAATGTTGCCAACCTGTAGAACATAGCTAAGAAAACAACTAAAATTGGCAAATAACGTGTATGCTTCAAGACGAAGTTAACCACATTTACGAGGTTGGTCATCATATGACCGTATCAATACTCGTCATTGCAACTTTGAGCTATTTCCACGGCTCCATACTACCTGACCACTGCCATAAATGATTTAGTACCCCCACCATATCAACCTCCAGCCTCACCTCCAGGACGATACAACTCCTAGTTCTTGCCTGTTTTGCTAGTTGTAAATTTGATAACTTATACAATATTTGTATTTTTGGAATTATATATTTTTGTAAATTTGATAAGTTATATGATATTGTAATTATGAAATTGTATATATTTGTTAAAGAAATTTAGACTTTCACGCTCGTACAACTTTTTGCTTATTAAAATTAAAAAAAAAATCAATTCGAACAAGTATAATATTTTAAACTTGTTTTTTTTTTTTTTTTTACTTATTTAAATGTTTGAAACATTTTTTGGCTTTTTAAATGTAACATGATTTTTTTCTTTCATGTTTAAAAAAATTCATATAAAAAATAATAATGGAAAAAATTCATATAAAAATAATAAATTAACCGGAAAGAATAAAAAAATTAAAATATTGGTAGTACAATGGAACATTGGGTAGATAATTTTAGCTTCCCCCCGACCGTGAAAATTGACCAACATGGTAGTTATGATGTAGGCAATTGTTTTGGCTGTGGCCAGCTGTTCTGCACAGCTCGAAATGTTTTGGTTCGATCGTCTCCCTAATGTCCATGCCATCACAAATCCTAGTGATTTGTAGTCAACCTTTAGATACCCTATTTAGTCATTGGTCTAATAGCAACTCGGATGTAGGCGAAAGTACTTCCCAAGTCGAGACATTCCGCAGTACAGGAAACTTGTTCCCAAAAAATGCAATGCGCATTCCAGCGTGTACACCTTGTTGATATATTATTCACCATTTAGATTTGCAGATGTATATCTTTGCATGGACATGTGCACATGAATAAGAAAGGGTCTAGAACCTCCCGCACTTGCACTGCCTGTTTTGAAGATCAATTTTGTAAGTCTTAATCAGGACCACTGCTCGACAACTGATGTACTTTTGTACCTAGAAAGTTTTCATGTTCCGGGAATATAGTTCTGCATTCATCGATCTCGCCACCGAGTGTTAGCTTCCATAGCCTTCCTAACCTCCTACATGTATACATGTCCCGTCTCTATCTAATTCACTTGTCTCAGCCTTATTCTTGGCATCAATGTTGCCAACCTGTAGAACATAGCTAAGAAAACAACTAAAATTGGCAAATAACGTGTATGCTTCAAGACGAAGTTAACCACATTTACGAGGTTGGTCATCATATGACCGTATCAATACTCGTCATTGCAACTTTGAGCTATTTCCACGGCTCCATACTACCTGACCACTGCCATAAATGATTTAGTACCCCCACCATATCAACCTCCAGCCTCACCTCCAGGACGATACAACTCCTAGTTCTTGCCTGTTTTGCTAGTTGTAAATTTGATAACTTATACAATATTTGTATTTTTGGAATTATATATTTTTGTAAATTTGATAAGTTATATGATATTATAATTATGAAATTGTATATATTTGTTAAAGAAATTTAGACTTTCACGCTCGTACAACTTTTTGCTTATTAAAATTAAAAAAAAATCAATTCGAACAAGTATAATATTTTAAACTTGTTTTTTTTTTTTTTACTTATTTAAATGTTTGAAACATTTTTTGGCTTTTTAAATGTAACATGATTTTTTTCTTTCATGTTTAAAAAAATTCATATAAAAAATAATAATGGAAAAAATTCATATAAAAATAATAAATTAACCGGAAAGAATAAAAAAATTAAAATATTGGTAGTACAATGGAACATTGGGTAGATAATTTTAGCTTCCCCCGTCGTGAAAATTGACCAACATGGTAGTTATGATGTAGGCAATTGTTTTGTTGTGGCGGTGTTTGCTCTGCATGACTCGAAATGTTTTGGTTCGATCGTCTCCCTAATGTCCATGCCATTACAAATCCTAGTGATTTGTAGTCAACCTTTAGATACCCTATTTAGTCATTGGTCTAATAGCAACTCGGATGTAGGCGAAAGTACTTCCCAAGTCGAGACATTCGCAAGATCTGAAACTTGTTCCCAAAAATGCAATGCGCATTCCAGCGTGTACACCTTGTCGATATATTATTCACCATTTAGATTTGCGGATGTATGTTGCATGGACATGTGCACATGAATAAGAAAGGGTCTAGAACCTCCCGCACTTGCAATCGCTCTGCTTTGAAGATCAATTTTGTAAGTCTTAATCGGGACCACCGCTCGACAACCGATGTACTTTTGCACCTAGAAAGTTTTCATGTTCCGGGAATATAGTTACGCATTCATCGATCTCGCCACCGAGAGTGTTAGCTTCCATAGCCTTCCTAACCTCCTACATGTATACATGTCCCGTCTCTATCTAATTCACTTGTCTCACCTTATTCTTGGCATCAATGTTGCCAACTTTGTAGAACATAGCTAAGAAAACAACTAAAATTGGCAAATAACGTGTATGCTTCAAGACGAAGTTAACCACATTTACGAGGTTGGTCATCATATGACCGTATCAATACTCGTCATTGCAACTTTGAGCTATTTCCACGGCTCCATACTACCCGACCACCACGCCATAAATGATTTAGTACCCCACCATATCAACCTCCAGCCTCACCTCCAGGACGATACAACTCCTAGTTCTTGCCTGTTTTGCTAGTTGTAAATTTGATAACTTATACAATATTTGTATTTTTGGAATTATATATTTTTGTAAATTTGATAAGTTATATGATATTGTAATTATGAAATTGTATATATTTGTTAAAGAAATTTAGACTTTCACGCTCGTACAACTTTTTGCTTATTAAAATTAAAAAAAAATCAATTCGAACAAGTATAATATTTTAAACTTGTTTTTTTTTTTTTTTACTTATTTAAATGTTTGAAACATTTTTTGGCTTTTTAAATGTAACATGATTTTTTCTTTCATGTTTAAAAAAATTCATATAAAAATAATAATGGAAAAATTCATATAAAAATAATAAATTAACCGGAAAGAATAAAAAATTAAAATATTGGTAGTACAATGGAACATTGGGTAGATAATTTTAGCTTCCCCCCGACCGTGAAAATTGACCAACATGGTAGTTATGATGTAGGCAATTGTTTTGGCTGTGGCCAGCTGTTCTGCACAGCTCGAAATGTTTTGGTTCGATCGTCTCCCTAATGTCCATGCCATCACAAATCCTAGTGATTTGTAGTCAACCTTTAGATACCCTATTTAGTCATTGGTCTAATAGCAACTCGGATGTAGGCGAAAGTACTTCCCAAGTCGAGACATTCCGCAGTACAGGAAACTTGTTCCCAAAAAATGCAATGCGCATTCCAGCGTGTACACCTTGTCGATATATTATTCACCATTTAGATTTGCAGATGTATGCTGCATGGACATGTGCACATGAATAAGAAAGGGTCTAGAACCTCCCGCACTTGCACTGCCTGTTTTGAAGATCAATTTTGTAAGTCTTAATCAGGACCACTGCTCGACAACTGATGTACTTTTGCACCTAGAAAGTTTTCATGTTCCGGGAATATAGTTCTGCATTCATCGATCTCGCCACCGAGTGTTAGCTTTCATAGCCTTCCTAACCTCCTACATGTATACATGTCCCGTCTCTATCTAATTCACTTGTCTCAGCCTTATTCTTGGCATCAATGTTGCCAACCTGTAGAACATAGCTAAGAAAACAACTAAAATTGGCAAATAACGTGTATGCTTCAAGACGAAGTTAACCACATTTACGAGGTTGGTCATCATATGACCGTATCAATACTCGTCATTGCAACTTTGAGCTATTTCCACGGCTCCATACTACCTGACCACTGCCATAAATGATTTAGTACCCCCACCATATCAACCTCCAGCCTCGCCAGCTTATGCTTAAATCGGTATAGTTCCAACTCATATCTTACATATGTATTCCTATATGACATGTTACCATTCATTTTAGCAAAGTAATTCAAAATATTACAAATAAAATAAAAACAGGATTTTTTACCCATGTTCAAGAGTTGTTTGTGCCAGCCTTTATTCTTGTACTTCTAATGGAAGTTGACGGCAATGTGGAGAAGGTAGTAGACAGACCTCCACAGAACCTCAGAACGCCTAATTGCAGCAACTAGTCCCTTCGGTCTATCAAATATAATGCAAATGTTGTCTTAGCTAACGATATGCTTCTGCAAGTTTATTACAAAAAATTCCCACAATTCAAAGTTCTCTAACTTCACATGGCAAAGGCTATCGGTAGTACGTTCCATTTACCATCTTGTGCAACCGTAATCAGAAGTATCTGCATATATTCTCATATAACTAGGCTTCATCAACCTACACAAGCGACTTGTAGTAGGGAAAGGCCAAACATATAGGTCAAATGTCTAAAAAATATGGTGGAAAATTCTTCTCCCCAGTGGTAGTTGGTGGTCCGACCCGTAACACGACAATGTTTGCAAGTCAATGATAGTACTTGGCATGTACTTCTACATTGCAAATATCCACCCCTGAAGTTTATTGTATGACGCATCCCAATCATCGTACAACTACTCCATAGCCATCTGTTTGGCCAACCATGTCTTCTTGTATGACACTGTATACTAGAACCAAGCTTGCATGTCAGTAATCAAGACCGATACAGGAATTGTAGGCATATCTTTCACTAGTGACATATTGTAATTGCATATTGTTTTCGCATCCATTTTACGATGGTCTTGCATCATACATCCAGAAGTGCATGTATTGGGCCCTTCCGATTTTTGGATTGTCCACTGTTGAGTCCTCTATATAAATGCAACTCAAACTTGCCAATTGTGCCCATTGCCAGCCTTCCAACATTCCCCAACATATAATGTCAGTGTAGACTTCGCAACTCTATAGTCCACCAACATCTTCATGTTTGTACCGCTTGATGGAAAATACGCAATTTGTCTTGTTCTCAAACTGTTTCCTTACAAACAACTCTTCCAACTTCGAATTTACCGTCAAACGTTGAGCAAGTATTATATCGGCATACTCGGGGAAATCGGTTGCATACGTCGCATCTGTATCTACACTTAACATGTGGGCCCCAAGGTTATTTCGTATAACAACGCCACGACCCGAGTTCCCAACTGAAGAGGGTGTACATATTCACCCTCATCACCTTCATCGTCGATATCTTCTGGAACCACATCCACATCGGGGTCACTATATTCTTCAAAATCTTTTGGGACCACATCCACATCAGGGTCACTATATTCTTCGATATCGTATTAGAATCCTCATTATTATCAGATCCTTCATCAACATCTGCCTTGGTGCACACCACCTCTGAATGTATCTCCAAATGGGGACTCGAGATAGGGTTGTTATACGAACTCCCACCATAGTTTTGATTTTCGAGTTGTTGCGATATCCCTTCATATCCTGATTGATCTGTCCATCCGATATTAATATCAAATTCAAACCCACGATGTTGACTTATTGGAGTGACATTTTCAACAGGCTCTACATCGACTAACTAAGAGAACAACTCAATTGATTAGGGGTTCTCGTTCCCAACCGAGCACCATGTTGCGATCATAGTGCCCAAGTCATCATCATTTACCAGTTTCATCTCCGTACATTTCCACAAATCTACGGAAATTGAAAACTTGTATAATAATCTTGACATCGCCCTTCCACAATAGAGAGCTATTTTTGCACTAGTCTTTCTTCTCATTTCTTCTAGGTTCACACTTTTATTGAATCTCATCCCTATTCTCTGTCGACCTTGAAATATACAACCAATGTCACATTCTATAATTGCTCCGTCGAAAATAACGTATACCAAAAATATTGGGTTTTTATCTTCAAAACAATTTTTGTTTCCTCTTCTACTAAACACAAAACTTTGTCTTTCTTTTTCTTTTTCCTTTTTCCTTTTTCCTTTTTCCTTTTTCTTTTCTAGTTTAAGAGTTACAACAATGTTTAACAAAAAAACAGTATATGTAGGGGCTGGTGATGCCAAAGAGCCTGGTGGCACCAAAAAATTGATTTTTTTTGTTGACAAAAAAAGCCCTATGCCACCAATGAGAATGACAGCACAAAAAAAAAATCATGATAGAAAAAACCAATGTGCCGCCAATATCAATGCCAACAACAAAAAAAATTTTGAATTTCTACCACCGATGTTGTCAATGGCAACAACAGGACCAAAAAAAGAGACTGGTATCGTCAATGCCAACGACAACACCAAATTTCTTTTTGACATGCTTTAAAAAAAAACGCTAGTGTCGCTAATGAAAATGGCAGGACCTATTAAAATATATATATATATATATATATATATATATATTTTTTCCCCTTTTTCCCTCAGAATACAATGGTTTTAGGATAACACGTATGTGTATATATATTGGTGGCGAAACCTAGGAAATTATTTTTAAAAAAAACTAGCCAATAACTGAGTAATTATTAAGGGTGGTGCTGTCAATAGCAACGTCGACACCAAGATTCACGGTAACAAATAGGTTATTGACGTACATGATTTTAAAAATAGATTATTTTTGTAATTAATAAAAAAATTTGAATCAATTAAAAAAATGCCGTAAAGAACATTAACTTCAATTCTTTTTTCCCTAAGTAGGGGAAAATACAAGAACATTAACTTCTCTTCTTTTTTTTTTCCTTTTTCCTTCCCAAAGCCAAAGTCCCTACTTTTTTTTAAGAACATTGACTTCTCTTTTTTTCCAAATATAGAAAAAAAAATTCGAAATTTACATCGTTGCCAATGATCAAACCCAGTTGCCCGCATGTTAAGCAGGAATACTCATCACTATCCTATTTGCTTTGATATTAAGCCATAATAATTTTTTTATTGATAATAAACCTCTGAATCTCCATAGGCAGGTGGAACACGGACATGACATGCTAGGTTTTAATCATTTCATAATTATGGTGATTATGAATTCAATGCATGCTATCGTGGTTGGTATCAACGATAAAGAGAGCTGAATTCACAAAATTTTCGGTGGCTCTAATTTGTCTAGATATAGCATTTATTTTGCTCCTTACCATTACTGGTCTGTTTATGACGAAATTTGCAAACCAAAACTCGTAAGAGTTTAAAACTTATTCATATATGACATTTAATAGGTTTAAGATTCAACTATCATTAATTATTTCTTTTATTCTCAAACAATTATCTCTTTTATGCACAAAATGTATAGGTTAGATTAGGATGAAATTTGATTTGAAGGGTTAAATATTTTTTAAGTTTTGAACTTAATAATTTTGTTTACTTTGGTATCAAAATTTTTTTTTCCAAATTAAACTTTGAATTTGACAATTGTTTTCACATTGAGGCTTGAACTTTTTTTTATCCTAACTTGACAATTGTTCTCACATTGAAACATAAACTTTTTCAAAGTTAGCCCTTGAAAACCTTAAAATTCAAACCCCCAATATGGGAATAATTGTCAAATTCAAACCTTAATGTGAAAATAATTACCAAATTTTGGGCCTAACTTGGACAAAAAAATGTTCAAGCCCTGCTATAATAACAATTACCTAATCCACACCCCATTGTAAGAATAATTACTAAGTTTAAAGCCTAACTTGAATCAAAATAAAATTTAGACCCTAACATGAAAAACACTATCAAATTAAAGCCCTAAATAATTATTTAACCAGAAAATAAATATGATGGAGTGGTCTACCTTACCTATGCATCTATGCAAAGATTGGTCAATTCAAATTAGAATTATTTTGAAAGTTCATCAAGTTCATTATATTTTCTAAAAATATTAGAATTATTATATCAAAATTGATATTTAAAAAACTATTAAATTCAAAATCAAAGGGTCCTTCCTAACGTTCTTTTCACCCTCCAAATGTATATATGGTCCCCTTTTAAACTAAAAGGAAACCTAGGACAGTAAAAGCTACTGTCCCTCCTCCTGCTACTCCATTAAGGTAATTTAGCTATGTACCATAACAGTAACACTAAGACCGTCCAAAAAGGGGGGGAAAAAATAGTAATGTACCAGAACATGTGGGAGCAACCCAAAATTACGGAGGATTTGATGAATAAGGTTTAACAGTTGGTATTTTTTTTTTTGGTAAAATAGGAAAAGCATAACAATAATTAGATAATATAGTGGATATGAGTTAGTATTAATAATACTAGTTTTCATGATCTTACGTTTGTTCATTAATTAAATGATTATTGATTTAATTTATAATAAAAGTTTATTAATTTTTAAAACAAGGAAGAGAATAAAATAATATTTTAAAAATAATGAAGAACATTAAACAAAAAAGTTGATACATTCAGGATGAAATTTATTAAATTTAATTTATTGAAGTCATCAATTTTTAAGTTCAGAAAATTAATTAATTTGCGATGAATTTTTTTATGGGAATCAAGCATTTCTAGGTCTATCAAGAGTTATCTCTTAGCTTCAAAGTGCATTTTGAATCACCTAATTTCAAGTCCAGGAGTTCAAACTATAGTTGTTTTAGTGAAGACTGCACGAATAAAATTTCTGGACGAGATTATTATTGAAATTACCAGTTTTGAACATTGATTCATGTTTAAATCGTATTAGGTTCTATTTTAAGTAAGTCCAATATTGTATTTATTTATCTATGAAGATTGATCCATTTGACACAATATATCTTGAAGATTGGATTGAATCAATCAAATCCCTTAAAATAAGGAGATCGGGTCAGGATTGCATTGAAGACTTATCTCCAACATTTATACATTATCTTGGACTTTATTAATATATTGTATATGCTATTTTAGCTGTGGTTTTTTAAGAGAAATGATTATAATTGATCTAGTATGTTAGCAAGTCTCAAATGCTTATATACTAAAGAGACTTGTATAGGTTTTATATCGGGCCTTAATGGAACTTATAATTGAAAGTGTCAACAAGTTTATTGCTTGGTTTACAAGTTGTAAATTACAACCTAAGTTTCCAATGGTGATCTAGATGTTTTAGTACAAAAGTGAGGTTACTATATTTGGGTGTGATAAGACTTAAATCACTTACATTAAGTTTTAAAAATAATGAATTATCTTATTTAACTAGGCTCCACAGATATAAAAAAAATTAAATTTTGTTTGAGTTTTTCTCTTTTTATTCTTATCAGAGAACCACTTTTGATGTACATTGCAACTAGCACTGAATATATATTTTTTCCTTTTGCAATTATGATAATAAATTCCAACAAATATTACTTTTTTTATATTTTTACGGGTTAAATTATCAAATAAAGCCTCCAACAAGAGGTTACTAAATTGGTTAAATTCAAATTATTATTTAATAATAAACAAATTATTTATTTAATCTAATTATAATGACCATAAAATTTTTAAAAAAATCATAATCACCTGATGGAATTATAAACAAGTATAATTTTAACAAATAAAACTTGCTGGCATTCTTTCTTTTCCCTCGCATTCTCTTTCAAAAACTATGGTCCCCACTCAACCAAACCCCAATCCCTATTTGATTATGGGGCATTTTTGTTCTGTATCTTTTCCTTTACAAAGTTTAAATTGAATGGCATACTAAAAAACACCAAAAGTACAAACATACATTTGTGTAAGGTGTGATTCTAATTAATAGTCAAATCCATCAAAAGGTCCTTATCTTTACTATTTCCGCACTAGTAGTCATATATTTTTATTACATAATTACTAAAAATTATAAAATAGTTTTTAATTTTTTTAATTTTTTTTATCATCAATCGTTAAATTATTAACAAGAAGATAACTTGGTATATTTTAAAATTGGCATAATAACAACTTTAATCCTTAATATTTATACTCTTTTTTTTTCAATTTAGTCTTGATTCTAAAAAAATTTAACCTTCAACATTTACACATTGTGTAATTTAATCTTTTTTGCAATTTTGTATTTCTTTGTGAAAATGATGATTAATTTAAAAGAATGAGAAAAGATGAAAATTATTATTTTGATTTTTTTGGTGTTTCCAATTTTTTATATATTTTTAATCAATTTTAGTTGACAAATATATTTTTTTTAGCTTTTTAGGTGAAAGGACCACAAAGAAAAACAAAACTAAAAATAAGACCAAATTACACAATAGATAAATGTTGAGGGTTAAATTTTTAGAATAAAAACTAAGTTGACACAATGTATAATGTTGAAGGTTAAAGTTACTATTATGTCAATTTTAAAAGCTGCCACATCATATTTTCATTAGCCATTTAACGACCGATGACCAAAAAAGGCAAAGTCGAATAGTTGGGTGATCATTTTGTAACTTTTCATAATTTGGTGACCAAAAATGAAACTTACCAATAGTTGGGTGACTACTAGTGTAGTTTTTATCCTTACTACTTTTAGAACATAATTAAATTTAAATATAGAAATATTATTTTATTATCAAATAAAACATGGCTTTTCTCATGGATTGTTCGAAATTATGTTAAAACAAGTGTATGTTCTAGTCAAAGTTCTTTTATGTTGGCATTAAAGGATCATGTTTTCAGAGCCAAACCAGTAGAGACATGAACTTTACTTGAAGCTCATGTTTAATTAGCTCGACGTTTTCTTGTGATAAAAAACTGTCTATACAGCTTAGCTCATTTCATGTTCAAATAACAGTTAGAACAAGCTAGTTTGGAACAATCAAAGTCTTCATGTTGGCATGTTTGACTTTTGATTAAATCTTATTAAAACAGGAAATGTGGAGATATTTTGTGGCCCAACATTCTAGAATCATCATCGTCATTTTCATCACCACCACCACCATCATCATCATTTGCTTGTATATCTTGAAGAAGAATATGAAAAGTTTAAACTATTTTATTTGCTAAAGCTTATCCTTATATTTTTCTCTTGGTTGCTAATTAGTGTTGGAGAATAGTTACAAATAACTAGCTAGTCGACTTCCTCATCTGTTTTGGGGTTATTTTAGACACTCCTTGTTAGGAATTTTTATAGATAGATATTGACTGTAAGTGAAATATTTGGGGAGAGTGATTTATAACAATTTGGGTTCGACCTTGGGGCTACAATTATCTTTTGAGAGAGGGTAAATTAGATTTTAGCCAATAGTTGTACCTACAACACCCCTTATCTGAGCTCGTACCTAAACCTGAGCAAGGAATGCTACATTTTGGGAAAAATACTTGGTTCATATAGTGCCCCAAACCCGGTCGGAACGGTCCGACCCAAATTTTGAATGTCACATTAGCCACCGAAGTGATTCTCCATTAAACCACCACGAAACACACCATCCAACCAATCACAACTCACATATATTGAATTTTTTGGTATTTAAAATTCTAACACATGCTTTTCTAAACCAAAACAACATAAAATAAAAAAAAAAACTCAAGAAAATTAAACACACAGAACTTGCGACACTACCTCGTGATGAACTCAACTAGAAATCCTAGCAGCTCATAGACGACTTAGTGAACCCCTAGCTCACGACCTACCCTACGGATACCTAGTTCGCAACCTACCTTACGAACTACTAGTTCTCAATTTACCCTACGATCTCTTATTTTTGGCGAACCCCTATTTATAGCGAACTTTGAAACAAACCTCATATCATAATTAACAAACTATTTTGTGAATAGTACACCCACGAACTCTCTTACCTTGGCGTACCCACTTACCTTGGCGAACCCCCTATTTTGGCAAACACCTTATTGGCGAACTCTATATTTTGGCAAACTTTACCCTCGACATAATTCATTTTACTAAACAACTTATTTGTTGGTCTATACGACATCCCTTTTGCAATTTATGAAGTTCTTAGTCTTGCGTCCCCTAACATGTTTTTGTCTCATACATCAATTAGACATATCGCAAGCATCAATGTAACATATCACAACCTATTTCTCATGCATACTAAGTCATCACTTTGATTCAAACAAACTGAAGATATAAAATCGTACCTTATCTTCCGGAGAACTTCTTAGTTTACATTTACTTGTTAGTTTATCAGTTTTCAAACAAATCATCATGCATAAATCCAACATTTATTCATTCAATCAAGCAGTTATAAAAGATCCAAAAACACAAAATTAACAATCTGTAATGTCCCTTGGACCAGTCCCACATTGCCTTCCTTGTTTAGGTTTGGAAACACAACACATACTTAAGGGATTTTGCCTTACAATGGATCACTAGGAAAGTTCATTTTGCCATGTATCCTATAAGTTATTTTTTTGCATAGTACATGCAATGAGTGTGAGCTTATTGAAGCTCAGTGAGTGCTCAAACATACTATAAGTAAACACATTCATCGAGATAAAAGTAGACATACTATAACAGTTAGCATAAATAACAATTTGCATGATAAAGCAGTTTGCATAAAATACAATACTCAAAACACATAATATTGATACATTGGCAATTTGTGATTGTGAAACATATTTATAATTTATATGCTTTGGATAAAAGGATCTCCAAACACTCCAAATAACTCAAAGAGTCTTGCGCTATCTCCAATAAGTGTAGCACGGATGCTCACGCTCTCCAAACACTCCACACTACCTATAGTGAATGGAGCTATGCTATACATTCCCTTAACTCTCCAACGCTATATTCAGGCCACAATGCCCTAATACATAATAAAATGTGAGTACTCACAGTCCTATGGCATGCCAATGATATCCAACAGTTTCAAGTGTTCACAATGCCAACATATCATTTTTAACACATTCACAGTGCACAATATAATAGGGCTCGCAATACAGCAGAGCTCGCATAATATTGCATAATTTTTAATTCATAGTTTACAATATCACAGTTCATAATTTATAGTTCACATATAACATAGGTTCGCATAACAGTATAGTTTACACATGGTATAGGTTCGCATAATAGCATGTGTTCACATAATAGCATGGGTTTGCACAGAGTATAACATGGTTCGCATATAGTATAATAAGGTTCTTATATAGTATAACAAGTTTCGCATATAATATAACATGGTTCGAATATGGTATAATAGGGTTTTTAAAATACTTAAGCTCCCCTTAGCACGCGAACTAGTGCTTATTTGCAGTATATATAACCACTCACCTGTTAGTTCGCTGCTTGTTGTCGAACCTAAGTCGCCTTCTCTTTGCCTTCATCTTTTCTTGATGAGGCTCCTCGTGATCTAAGCTTCGCACAATAACACAAAAACATAATAGATTATAATTGTTCTAAGGCAAAATAATCTTCCTAACATCCTAACAGCTCACCAGTCACACATTCCTAGAGAGCTCACCTCAAACAACACCGATCTTTTAATTTCTTCACTCTCACTCAATTTAATCCCTATTTCCTACTTCCTAAAATCATATTTAATGTTTAATTACAAGTCTATACCTCTAGTTTCACGCAATTCCACAAATCTACATTTTCGCGAAAATCACATTTGTTTTCAATAACATAGAAGAAAAATCATTCAATCCATTCAAATTCGTTAACGATTTGTTAAATTAAGATTATAAACCTCTTGATTACATCAAAATGAGTTGAAAATCGTTTTAAAGTGGTCACTTAGCTCACTATTACAAGATCTACCATTTTCAAGCAAAAACAAGCTTTAAATCAATATATTTCATGAATTCTTGATTAGATTTATAAAAACTCAAATTGAAACCACATATTATCTATTTAAACCACAAGAAAACAGATTGATACCTTTGATTTGAAGAACTCTACGAGATTTGGATCAATTTGAGCAAAATGTGTTAAAAATAATAGAGAATTTATGGAGAAAAGATGAGTTTCTTTTGAAATTAGAGAAGAAAAATGTTTTTGGATGCTTGGAAAATCAAAATGGTTGAGAGAATTTTGAGAGAAGACTCATAATTTGGATCTAACAAACTTTTCAAATGAATAGAAATATGGAGGGAAGGGACGTTGGGTGTTCTTATATAGCCAACCAATTTTCAAATTTTGGTTTATTTCCCCTGCCACTTCCTATTCTCTCCCTTTTTTCAATTAAATCCCATTTCAATTAAAACTTTTATTTTCACATTTTCCTCTAATTTAAAATTCATTTCGATTTAATCCCTAGTAATATATATATTTATTAAACTAATTATTATTATTTTAATTAATTAATTGTTTTTTATTTTAATTTCTACGACTCTAATTCTGATATCTCTCTCTCGAGCCCACAACTTAATTACCTTATTCTACTAACCCGATTTTCAAGGTGTGACAGGTCAAAAGTCAATTTATTATTCAAGTTCTCCTAATCTTTTAGACCTTTTAAAAGTCATTTAAGGCTTTTGAACCATTTCTAAGCTTTCTTTAAAGTTCAATTAATCAAGGTTCGTACGAGACCTTTTTAGAGCAAAACAAGGTATACTATGCATTTGAAACAAAAGGGTGTGGTACCTGGACAGGAAGGTGCGATACATCTATGTCTAGGGATGTATTTTTCACTTACTGACTTCCAAGTTCCAATATTATATCTTGGCCTACAAAATTCTTAAATTTTTATGGTAAAAAGGTTATTAAATCTAGTTTCAAAAACAACAAACGAATCTTAATTTTGAATTTTGTAGGCCAGGATATAAATAACTTAGTGACTGATACTCAAGTAGGCAACCTTGTTATGTGTATATGTGAAAGCACTTGTTATTCCTACATGTGAAGATAGTGAAAGATTAAGGTTAGTATGTGTGAAATTAAATAAAAATATTTGTGTTTTTCATGAAATAATATAATGAGAAATTATAAGAAATCAATTGAGAAAGTAAAATAATAAGTGTCATGAAAAATGGACATGAAAGATAAATTCATTAATATTTGATAATCAAGCTCAAGGGACTAAATTAAATAAAACATAAAAGTGCAATAAGTCATGAAAAATAAGTGTCAGGTAGTGTGAATTAATATGTGGTAATTGTAATAATTAGGAAGTGAAGAGATCAATGAATTGTGTAACATTAAATGATAAGTAGAGTAGTGAAAGATTGTATATTTCATGTAAGGACTAAGCGTGAAATAATATTCGTGTAAGAGTCGGGAAATGTATTCGTGTTATGCTAAGATATAGTTGAATTACAAAATAAGATTGTGATATGTTTCAAAAAGAAAAGAAGAAGAGAGTAAAATAATGTAATATGTATATATATATATATTTTTCAAAATATAAAATGTAAGCATGGAAAAATAAAAAAAATAATAAAGTATCATGCTTAAATAAATAAAAGTGTGCAATCATGTAAAAGCCTTGATAAACTAGGTAAGACTCGTGGAATATAGTTGGCATGCCATAGGAACCCAAGCGCTCCAGTATTATTGGTGTTACTTGTGGCATTCGTGGCACTAAAATGCAACTCATGTTATTCGTGATATTCGTGTTTGTTTTGTGTTTCCTTCATGGTTCTCCATCATTTACTCGAGGTATTCATGGAAGAAAGAAGTAAAATAAAAGTCTTGATGTGAATAAAGAATGAATTGTGAACAAAGTAAGTAATAACTCGCAGTAAGTAAATCTCTAAGATTATGTATTATGTTTATGGTATTAAGTGATAATAATATTTCTTGGTAATTCATCTATAAAATGGCATATCATGAATAATTGTGTTCATAAAGAATTAATGTATTAAAAAGATTTTATATTAAATATCTAGTTATAATTAGAATTAATAAGAGTACTTACTAAGCTTCAAAGAAGCTTAACATGTTGTTTCTAACTCGTAGTATGCAAATAATACTTGGGAGGAAAAGGGTTCACTTAAACTAGATGGATCATATCTCATCATCATCAAGGTATGAATTATGAATTATGAATATAAATGATGGATTTAAAGTGGCATGTGCATAGGTAAACAATTTATTGAAATTGAAAGATAGTGTTATAGGTGTATTGATGTCTTGAAATCAAGTGGAAATGTTCAAGGTAAATGTAGATAATTGTTATCTAGAGAACTCAGTGTGTAACACCCCAAACTCGGCTCAGACGTCATGGCCGAATCTGGTGATGTCACATGGAATGGAATTTTGAAAATTAATTTATTACGATAAAACCATGTTCGTTTATTACTCCTATTGGTTTTGGAAACCGCTTACTCATCTAGTCGATTGTTTTAAAACACAATTCATTGCGGAAGCTTTAGAAATCATTTATTATAAGTAAAGTAGTTCATTTCATGGAAAACATTGGTTATTAGAAATATCTGTATTTTGTTAAGTCTGAAGTTGTAAGTCTGTAAAAGCAGTTATAATTTCCAAAGTTAAAGCAAAACAGTCCATAAAGTCCAACTACAAAAAAATACCCCATAATCAATAAAACCACAAACGAAAGTAAAGCAGTTTAAATATGTGTGGCCACCGTCGAGTCCTCTGCCGCATCGAATCAACAGGTCTGGGGATTACCTGTATAGTTAAAACAGAAGGGGTGAGTTTATGTAAACTCAGTGTGTAATCTCCACAGATAACATACATGCAGTCAATCCCAATTAAACAGTCAAATGCAGTATGGGCCTAAGCCCATTTCAGTCTCAATAACAGTTCGGGCCTTAGCCCATTTCAGTTCAATATCAAATATGCATTAGGGCTTTAGCCCATCACAATGACAGTAATGCAAACAGTAATCAGTAAATAGAGTCCTATCCAACCAGCCTCTACACACCATCTCCATCCAACCCTACACTCCATTTGGGGATTAAATCAACCCACCCATACCTACACTCTAGGTAGTACCGAATGTGGCAATAAACAGTAGTCTGCAGCTGAGCTGCCAGTATGTTAGGCTTAAGAGTCTTTTAGTACACTTCTGCCAAATAAAATCAACCTAACCCCATGCAATTCAATATACAATAGAGTGTCATGCTATCACAGATCTATCAGATACACATGCAGTTCAATATACATGCTTATATATATAACATGCTCAGTACATAATTCACATAATCAATTTCACACAGATAAGGGTCTAAGTAGTGCTTATCGACCCTACGAAAGGTTCACAATCAACTTGGGCAACCTGTGCAACCTTAGCAAGCATTTCAGTGAAAATGAGCTCACACGCCCGTGTAGGTCCACATGGCCCAAATTAGTCCAGTCTGTATGTTGCAGACGGCCATGTATTGTACGCACAGCCTGGCCTCGTCGACCACACGCCCGTGTTATGTCACACGGCCTACCAACTGTAACACCCCCTAACCCTTATCCGTCCCCGGAACAGGATTATGGAGCATTACCAGTCAGTACAGTTCAATTACAATCATTAATTAAAATAAATGCTCACACTTATCATAAATTAACCATATTGTCTCTCAAATGGACCCTCGAGGTCCAATATGAACAGTAAAACAATTCGGGACTAATTTAAAATGACTATGAATTTTTCTCAAATTTTTAAATTTTTCTTTATGCACAGTGTCCACACGCCCGTGTGTTTCACACGGCTAGGACACACGGCCGTGTCGTGAGCCCGTGTAATCTCTAACTTGTAATATTAAAGTGCAGTTTTCACACGGCCGTATCGCACGCCCATGTTCAAGACCGTATCCTCCACACGGCTGAGACACACGCCCGTGTCTCTACTCGTGTGCTCTATTCGAAGCTAACATTCAAGATGCAGGAGACACACGGGCTAACTACACGCCCGTGTATAAGCCGTATGTCTCATACAGTCTGGCCACACGCCTGTGTGCCAAGCCGTGTGGACTCAAAATGAGCCCTAAATGTCAATTTTACCAACCCTGCAATTTATCGACACCAAACAATTCAATAAGTATTCGTTCAATCACTTTGAATCACATCTAGACTACTCAAAACATGTTAATTTAGATATCTTATACATTTGTCCAATGATCCTTTTTAAGCATTTTATTTACATTATCAAATATCTTAAATTCATAGTAATTAAACCAATTCCTTTCATATACTATTACCAACTTTAATTTACTTATTTCATCAATATATTCATAATCCAAAATGACACGTACATAAGACATCCTAGGTACATGCCAATACCAATAATTAACACGCTTTACCTCATTGAATTTGGGATCGGCCTAGGATGCTGATTCAACATTCTAGCTTTAACTTAACCTGTGCACGGAAACAAACCGTACGCTGAGTATGAACTCAGTGGTATTTCTATAATCTGAACACTTAATAACATAATATACACATAATATCATATAATGTTCATAAATATTTATTTATTCATTTCATGAATAAATTCTTTACAACTTATTCGATCTTTATCATCTAATAACCCGATTAGCTTTTCAAATAAATTCACAATCACTTAAACAATAATATTTTTTGTTCATATGTCTCACTTATACTTCTGTCATTATTCAATATCAGTAAATAATTTTAGTATCAATCAATTATCAGTTTCATTCAGTAACACTTAATCATTCAATAACAATTAGTTATTCAGTAATATTCATTCGTTCAGTAACAATTAGTCGTTCAATAATATTCAGTCACTCTTTAACAGTCAGTTATTTAGTAACGATCAGTTATTCAGTAACGATAAATTATTCAGTAACAGTCGGTTATTCAGTACCTTTATTTACCCCTATTAACATGACTTGGACTCGGACGGATACACGAATCCAACCCACACACCGGGATAGCATACAATGTTTCATCGGTCGGTTTCAAATACAATCAGATCGAGATGTGAATGCAGTAATGATAATAGTAGCAGTATGGTACACAGAGTACCTCATCGGAACAAATCTGGAACAGTAACAGTAAGGTACGGAGTACCTCTTCAAAACGAATCTGGAACAGTAACAGTAAGGCGACACTTATAGTGTCTCATCGACACAAAGTCGAAATATCCCTGAACACTTCCAAGCCTATAGCATGCCAATTATATCCGACTTAGCCCGATACTGTTAATAGGGTACTTAACCAATTTTCGGTTTTCAATCAATATGTATATATTTCAATTAATCACATAATTTAATAAATCAACACAATTCAATATAATTCAATTCACTTTTCATTAACATATAATCAAATTCCACAATAAACACATATTCATAATTATTCCACCACATTTTCAAATCAATTCATTTCAATAATAAACACAATGCCAATAATTCACACTTTATTTATTTACCATAACATTCATTCAAAATATAACAATTAATAATAAAATTCACTCTTTAATTCCAATCAAAATTTATTCCTATTCAAATATTTACCTTTAAATACTTACTATACTTATCAAATAATAAATTTAACAATTAAGTATTAAGTTCGGATTATAAAAATACAAACCGTAATTTTCGAACTATCCCTCGTCGACTTTGTCTTTTCGTTGCTTAGTCGAGATTTTTCGGCACAACGCTAGCTACGGAAATCAATTAAATATCATCAATAAATTACCATTCAATTTTCATATTGAATATTTCAATTTCTATCCAACTTTTGCCTAAATTCCAATTTAGTCCCTAAATCGAGACTAACTTTTATTCTTCACATTTAACTCAATATTTTCATTCAATTTTCACTTTAAACGAATTTCAACTCTCTAATTTCATCATAAATCCATAATTTCAGATTTACTTTACAACTCAATCCTTGTTTCACTTCTAACTTGAATTTCTATCAATTTAACCCTTATTTCATCATTTTATTCAACATGGACAATATCTAGGAATCTTATAACTTTTAAAATATCAACTTAATTTCATCAAAACCTTATTCCAAAGCTTTTAAAACGTTAAAATTAAGTGAAAAGGGCTAAATTGACATACCTATTTAAACCTCAAGCTTCAAACCCTCAATTTTCCCTTTCTTCTTTCTTTTCTCCTTTCTTTCTTCCCTTCCCCTTCTTTTCGTTTTGCCTATTTTGTTTCTTTTCATCCTTTCCTTTTTCTTTTCTTTATTTCATTTGTTATCTATATATATATACTTAAATAATAAGTATTATTTATTTATTCATGTGTATATTATTAATACATTTATATCCATTTATAACCATACATTTGTCATAATTTAATATATTTATTACATAAAAATCTTATAATATAATTATTTAATTAATAGTTATCTTTTACTAAATAATAAATATCTATTTAATATCAAATACATGTACAAATGTATGTATTTTTATTGATACACTTGTATCAAATCATTGCCATACATTTGTCTTTATTTATTTTATTTCATAATATAATATCAATTTAATAGTAATAATAACATTAATATTTACTTAAATAACAAATAAATACATACATGTATTAAAATTGTACACAATATTTATTACACATGTATTTTATTTTCATCACACACTTGTCATTCACTTTGGCTTATTTACTTATTTAGTCCCTTCAATTTTCCTTTATTCTATAATTTAAACTTTCACACTATATTCAATTTAATCCTTTTTTTCCAATTATCCTTAATTTAAGCTAATTCACTTAATTAAACTTTAATTAACCACTCAATTAACTTCGTAAATATTTTTAATAAATATTTACGAATCTATTTTTCAGAAACGGAGACCTGAAAATACACTTTTCCGATAACAGTAATGTTCGGGTCATTACACCAATAATAGCTCCCCCGAAAACGATACCAATACACGATATACACGATTTATCACCTTCAGCCTCCTCCTTCGATCGAACCGCCACGATTCTCACAAATCCAAAATCTCTAGCAATCAATTATGAGTCCTTTAATCTTCCCGGAATGAAAAGGGGGAGAAAAGCGTTGTACAGGAAGGAAGCAAAATAAAAACCAAAAAGGGGGAGAGAAGGAAGGCAAAGTTTCGACAGGGAAAAGATGTGGAAAAAAGTCAAAAATTTCCTTCAGTAAGAGGGAGAAAACCTAATTTGATAAGGGAATAATGGTTAAACTAAAACACTAACCAATCCCCTTAATTCGCTCCCCACACTTCCCACTACACATCCACTACTCGGCACAAATAGCAAAAATAACTCCCTTGCACGCATAGGGATTCAAACTCAAGACCACCAGCATACCAGCACACTACTTAACCAGCAAATTAGTAGACCCATTCTAATATAAGCTTTTCAACAATTAAATAAGATCCTATTGACCTAAGATTGGGCTTTAATCATAAAAATATCAAAATTTGCCCAAGTCATGGCTTGAACTTGGGACCTCCCACACTCACCCAGAACACTTAACCACTCAAGCAAACAAATATTTGTGTCACACATTCACAAAAACAAAAATTTAAATTTTGGGGTGTTACACAGTGCCTATATTTGGCATCCTTTGCTCGGGTTATTATTTTAACTTGGGTACAAGGTGTTACAATACCAGATGAATTGTTGAATGAAATCATTCTCTGAGCGAGACTTCGTAGATGTATGATTGGTAAATCTGAACTGCGTTAACAAATATTGCATGTTGATTCTTTATTTACTTATCCCTTTGACTTGCTTACATTTTGGATTTGTGATGCAAACTTTGTAGTTTTCTCCCAACTCCTATTCCAACAGAAGATAAAACGAAATTATTTTGAAGAGATGCAAACCGAGGCTTTTTTAATAAGTAAACATAAAATAATTTTAAATTAATAATTGTGTTAATAATTTGTGAAATTAAAATTAAAATCACAAAATCAAAATTTGTGTCTTGCATTACACATTAAATAAAAAACTCGTATATAGATTTAAATTTTATCCCTGATATTTCAAATCATTCAAGTCAAGCTTCAAGATTAGAAAGATGTCTCGATCATTTGGTAAGTCGTATAACCAAAAGAATAACAAGTAGCAATTTTAAAATTCAAATGGATGAAAAAAAGAATCTAAATAGTACTTAATTTAACCAACCATCTAGGATACATTATACTTAGCATATGATGAGTGTAATTACTTTTTTTGTACTTCAATTATAAGGCTAAATAAGGCCTTTAGGCCCCTTTTATTTGTTATTTAGCTTTTTAGGCCAATTTTAATTTTAATTAGGGAAGTATTTATTTAGCCCAATTATAAACATAATCTAATTAAAATTGAATATCATTATTAAAAGGCTTGAATACGAAAATATATGTTATAAAAGAAACAAAAGGCTAAGGCTTCTTTTGCTTTCCTTCTTCTAATAGGCTGCAAAATAAATCCAACTGTTTGAGTTCAAATTTCGAAATTCCAACCTCAAAAACAATCATCATTAAGAACTCGCCGAATGACAAAGAAAAGATTATTGAATTTGTATTTTAACCATGTATTGAGTTTATTTTACTAGGCATCTTCATTCTAAATTTTCTATTTTCATTCCAAACTATTTATATTATATTAATTAGGTTTTACGTTATTAAAATAATTAATTTAACCATTAAATAATACATCATATTTTATGTTGCTAAATTTAAAATGAATATTTTTAAAGAACAGAATGTTGTCACGTAACTTTTAAAAATAAAAACTAAAAATAAAATATGTTGAGGCAAAATGAGCTGAGAATTGTTAAGTGGCACTCGACAATGCCAACTATAGACTACCACTAAGGTATGTAGCTAGCAATTTAATGAAAAAGATCTTTGAACCTGGTTATTTTTCATATAAAATTTCGTTTTAATATATATTGTTTTAATAAAAATACCATTTTTTATATATTTAACATTTAAACTTTTTACATCAATAATAAAAGTTTTTAGTTTAGTGAAAATACATAGATAAATCATAAAATACATAGAAGTTAATTTTACTAAACATCCTTAAATTATGACCCTATTTTTAAATTGGTCTTTAAACTTGGCAATTCAATGAAGAAGATTGTAACATCCCGAATTTTGGGGTTAGAAGTTTTGGGGTTTTGTGGTTAGGGTCAGTGAGGAGATTGCACTTATGTCTTTAGTGGCGCACATTAGTAATAGAATGGGCCTGTTGGTTTGGTGGTTAAAATGTGTGTCAGTTTGTTGGAGGTTGGGAGTTTGAATCCCTGCTTAAGCATAAATGTTTTTAGCTTTGATTTTTTTTTTTAAATGTGTTAAATATTGTTGTTAAATTATTTAGTTTATTATTATTATTATTATTATTATTATTATTATTATTATTTTATTTGGCATGTTCCATCTTTTTCTTCTTCTCTGGATTTTGTTTGGCTTTTCCTATCTTTTTGAAACGATGGTGGTGGTGCTCGAGGAATTTCAATTTTCTAGTCATCGAGTTGGACTACGTTATTTTAAGTGATTACTATTTCTGCAAATTTTCTATTCGAATTTTTTTAACTGTATGCTAACCCATTAGTTTTGGGTTTTTAGTCAATGGAAGTGATGGGAAATCGTCACTTTTTGATATATGTTGATACGGCAAAGGTTAGGGACTGTTATGGTGGCTTAAACGACAGTTTCAGGGTTGATTTGGGGTGGTTTCGTGGCCTTCTCAACGACCACATGGGCGTGTACCGAGGCACACAATCGTGTGGATTTGGAAATTAGGGTTTCGGGCCAATTTTAGAGCCACACGTTCGTGTGGCCGATTTGGGGATTTTGTCGAATTTCACACGGCCGTGTCCCTTATGCACACGGGCGTGTGGGTTTGGGAATTAGGGATTTTGAGTTTTAGGGTTACACGACCGTGTGACTAATTTAGGGATTTAGGGATTCCACACAGGTGGTGTTTCAGAACACACGGCTGTGTCTGGTGGCACACTGGCGTGTGAGACCCTCACACGGCCGTGTCTGCCCTGTACTTGATTTTAGTGAAATTGGACAGTGAGTTACATGACCTGTGCACACGGTAGTGTCCCTGTACCACAAGAGCGTGTGCCTCTGTCACACGGTCGTGTGCTACCTTTCACACGGGCATTTTGAACCCCCACACGGCCTAGATTGCTCCACACAGCCGGAGCACACGAGCATGTGGCCTTATCTTGCCAAATCATGATTTTAGGTCAATTTAAGTGTAATCGCAACTCTGTGTGTTCCAACCCTCAACTGATATTTACTGGGGGTAATTATGACTCTGATTTGGGCTTGATATGTGTGATTAATTGTGATTGGTGATAGAATAAGCTTGATACTGAACTCCAGTTATGAGTGTGCATATGTCTGATTCTGTAACTGACTGATTGGATATAAGTGTCTGCTTTTGATTCAGTGACTGAACTAGTATTCTGAGTGTACATTTAACTGCATACATACATATGCATATACTATTTTTGGGAGGGATTGTGAAGAGAAGGAAGAATGAACTAAATTGAACTGGCAGCTGCTCTGCTGGTTGTTACTGAGAGCCCCTAATACCCAGAGGGTCGTGGGCATTCCCAATACCCTGAGGGTCGTGGACTTTACTGATAACAGTATAGCAATTTACCATATTGCACTGTACCACATGTACGTTAGCTACGCTACGTAGCACTATTTGATCTGGCAGTTTATACTGCATGTCTGTATCGCGGTTTACCGCATTACACAGTACAGCTTATACGCTAGCTTTGTTGTGTACTATATGTGACTGGCAGTTTATCTGCATACTGTTAGCCCCAATACCCAAAGGGTCGTGGGCAGTCCCAATTCCCTAAGGGTCGAGGACAATGCTGATGTCCATTGTTGCCAGGCAACCCAGGATGACATCATATGGAGTGTAGGGTTGGATGGGCTTTTCGAGGTCTTTTATGGAGTGATGGGTTGGATGAGCTTAATAGCTCTATTAAGGAGTGATGGGGGGACGGAGAGGTGTGTTGGTTGGATGGGTGGGTTTTCTGTAACTTAACTGCATTCATATGCATCTCGTTGACTGACCTATGAGTGTGATTGTCTGGTTGTACACTTCAACTGAAACGTGCTTGTACTTATGTGAACTCTGTAGAACCTGAATTGTAACTGTCTGATTGTTTGAAAATTATCGTTATTGCGTCTGAATGGTATTTGCGATTGTGTGTTGTGAGTGTGTTATTAATACGCACGAAGTACTACTATCTGCCGGCATGTCTGATACGATTGTACTAATTGGTTCTGTACAACTCTGTAAGCATGTTCCACTTTTGAACTGCTTTCAAGTTTGCTGTATCTGTTTTTGTAGTTAGATAGTTTTAATCTCACACTGAGCTCAAGTAGCTCACCCCCTCTTCTGTTTCCCCTTTCAGGTACGTTTCAGAATTTAGATGCTGGACTTAGTACGCGGAAGTCTCGGACAATTTCAGCAAAATGAGAAGTTAGATTTTGTTTCTTTACGACTTTATTATTAGGTTAAATGTTGAACTGTAAGGTTTTATCAGTCTATGGTATAGTTTCCACTTTAGATTTTCATTCGTACATTTTTTTTGGTTGTTTACCAAACTTAACGGTAACTTTATTAAAATGATTTTAAATGACTAAATGTTTTTGATTTGTCAAGATATTAATGTTTTCGAAAATGAATTAAGATCGACTGGTTTTGTAAAATTTTCTCACGATCACTTCGGTGATCAATGTAGCATTCTGAATTCGGTTTAAACTCCTAGGCCGGGTTTGGATTGTTACAAATATCTTTGAACCTGGTTATTTGTTGTTATATTGAAGATATTTTGGTCCATCTATGGGAACCAATTCTTGGCATTTGAAGATTGGATTGGATCATGTGAATCATTAAGTCCTTGGAATTTGGAGATGTGATAATATAGTGCTGTTGATTTTGGAGACTAGATCTTCGAGTGATTTTATTTTGATTGTTATCGATGTAATAACTATTTTGAAGGAGTTATTTTGTATTCACTTAGATTCTATATTAGCAAGTCAAAATTAATATGTGCTTGAGGCTTTACTCTATTATGTAATGAGAGTTTATTGAGTGCATTCTAATTTGTTCATTGAGGAACTATTGTTGTTAGAGAGTGCAAACTGAATTGTAAACATTGTTGAGTGTTTAATGCCCAAGTTTTTAGGGGGAGGATTGGAGGTGAATATTCTAGTTTTTTAAGTACAAAGGTGAGATCTCTATACGTGAGTGGTAGAGTGTGAATCACTTGTATTTATGATAAAAGATAGTAGAATTACTCATTGAACTAGGCTTCGCAGACGTAGGAAAACTGAATTACGTAAACAAACCTTAGTGTTATTTTTGTTTTGTTTGCACAGTTTTTAACAATGTCAAGTCGTAGTGGCCACTACATTGTAGCACTTCCATTACATTTGTCATTTTAAGCAAATAGATAACTTAAGGTAGAAACAAAATAAAACTGAAAAAAAAAAGTGAAAGTTTGAAGAAAAAATAAAGTAAACGATAAAGTTTCTGTAAAAAATTGAAAACCTCAAAATTAAGATTTTTAGAACATTTATATTTACAATATTCATCTTTTTCTTAAATTTTCTATTTTAAATTATGCACATAAGATTTGACATATCATTTAATAGTTAAATTAACGATTTTAGTTACAAAATGACCTAATTGATATAACATCAATAATTTAGGAATGTAATTAGAATTATTTGATGTTTAAAGACCAATTTAAAATTAGGGTAATAGTTTAAGGTTGTTTTGTAAAATTAACTCCTACGTATTTTACGATTTATTTATGTATATACAATTTTCACCAAACCAAAAACTTTTATTAATGTAAAAATTTTAAATGTTAAATATATAAAAAAATATATGGTATTTTTATTAAAATAATATATATTAAATCGAAATTTTACATGACAAATGTGATTATATTCTTAATCTAAATCTATTTGTCAAACGAATTAATTTTACGTCTAAATATATGTGCTTTTCAAATACATTTAAACTGCAAATCCAATTATAAACTTTGAAAAAAAAATTAAAATTATAAATATTTGAACAAAAGAAAATTGAAAATTCAGTGATAAAAGAATTATGTAAAAAAATTTTCAACAAATGAATTTATATTAAATGTGGAAAATATTTTTACTGTAAAATGAAAGAGATAGTTGAAAGAATCCTTCAAACTCATCTTTCCGCGGGGAAATCGAAATAAAAATTGCAGATAACATGGTGCAATCTTAGAGTGTCAGATGCAGTGTTCCAATAAACAAACCAATGGTTGGGGTCAAACAACTGGTTCTTGATTCAATTGGTTTGATTAATTCAACTGCTAGACTAACAATAATTAAATAAGTAATCAATGCAATAAATACTAAAACATATTAATAGCTAACATCTTGAGCTGCATATTTATTAATTTCAGTTTGGGTCTATGTAAACTCTTAATAATAAAAGGTGTGATCTAAATTAACCCTAAATCTACAAACATATTAAATGTTATAAAAAATTAAAACCTAAAATACATTCTAAATGTTGCATATAAATAAGTTTTTACCTTCTTACTAGTGGAAAAGATAATGGATGGGAAGGGATTGATGCTATAATCAGTATCAACATCTAGGTCTATACTTGAGAAGGGCACAATAACCATTCAATTATTTTTTTTCTCAATCAGTCATTTTGTTAAAGGCTCAATATAGAAATTCCAATACCATAGACCTCCAACTATATGTACAGACACGGGCAAGTTCCTCTAGCAATGATCAATACATTAAGCGGTAAAGACTCCCAGACTTATTAACCATATACAATCCACCAATGACGTACAATACGTATGCATTAATATATCGGTCAAGTTCTTCATTGCTCACATCATTTGCTTTTAGACACTCAACCAATGTATTCAACATGTTAACTTCACTTGACTTCTCTTGAAGTCATTCTTGTCAACTGGATATTGGCCAATTAACCTTTTCACTTCTGGCTCAAGCTTAAACTTGTAGTTTCAATGACAATGACTCCTTCAATTGGAAGGCCCATGATTAGGACTACAACTTTCAATGTGAATGTCATATCACCACAAGGGCAATGAAAGGTAAAAGCCTCTCGTCTCCACTTTTCCATCGAGCTGTTGTTGGATCCGGTACCTTAAGTATATTCATTTGTATGCTTGTATTTTTCGAACAGATTGGTTTAATAAAATTATTCTTGAATTATATTAATACCCTTTGAACATTGTCATTAATGGTTTTTGCATGCAAAGCAAAATGGAAGCAAATATTAGCTCACTGGTTATCTATTGTTTAACTAATACTAAGCAAAATTATGTGGTCAGATCATAATATGGAAAGACAGTAGTAGATAAACCTAAACATGTCTGTAGTTTAATTAGAAATGAGCAAACCAATTAAAAAACTAATATGTAATCTATCAAGTCTAATTGGGAAGATGTTTTGTCTTGAAGATCGGAGCGGATGACTCCCAGAAGGTAGAGACATAGATTTGACTAACTAGATTGACAGTACATCGAACCATACCCAAGTAGAATAGATCTTGAATCCGTTTATAGATTTATTCACTTGTGATGTTTATAGTGTGGCATACCTTAATCCTGAGTGGATGGTGGACTATATATGTGTGACTCATATACTTTGATGTAAGTAAAAGCTTGACTTCAAATAAATAAGGAACTGAAAGCTGGTGCATTCGGTATATGACTTCTGCAGTATGTAGCATCATTCACAATAGTGGAATTAATAGCCCAAGAAATGGGTAAATGATGTCATCTCATCTGCATTACATGATGGATGAAATGTAAATGTGACCATGAGTCGTTTGTCTTTGTGATGAATGACTTAATTACTATTTGATAGTGATTGACTTTTCATGAAGAAAGATGCAATGTTTACGATGAGGTAAAATAGAATCATATTGGGAGAATATTTATCTAAAAAAGATCAAAGATATCTTATGAGGGTAACACACTTATGACAAGGTCATTGGACGAGAACTAATCAAGTTGCTTTCGTAATGCTATGTAATTGGGTAGAGTTCAATCACGATACTATAGTAGAATGACTTTGTAACTAATTAAGTTTGTAATTAATAGGCAAAAAGCTAGAACTTAATATAAATAATTTGAGCCCTAATTACATATGTCTAACCGGTCCATCTGCTAGCTCAGTGAAACCAAAATTAAATTGCATTTAGAATCAAATTAAAAGAAATGGATGGAAATGATAAACTTAGAGAAATTAGTTAAATTGGGAAATGAATGTGGTTTTTCACTAAGTATGGAACTGGCTTGAGAATAATTTTTAAGTTTTTCAAATTATTATTTAATTAAATAATTGAAGTTTGAAATAGAATTAAATTAATTGGACATTGCGAATCCTTTGAACATGGAAATTCAATATTTTCTCATAGATTCTTTTACAGTAAAGTTGCCATAACTTTAATAGAATTAGAATTAGATTGAAAAAATTATTTAATTGGAAAATTAATTAATTTAATAAATAATACTTATTTTTGGCAATAGAAAAACATGTATAAGGTAGGATTAAATTATAAAGTGTTGGGTTAAAAGTCTAGGAAGCACATATAATTGGACCAATACAAGGGAGGCCCAAAACCCCTTATAATGTGTATAAGGGGCCGACAACCCTAGTATTCTACAAGGATTAAATTATATCAGGGTTGTTGCCCTTTTATCATTGTAGAATTAGGGGACTTGTTTTTCTATCAGATAAATATTATTTGTATTCTACTAATTCAACTAGGATTCTTCAATCTCTCTATAAACAAATGGCACTAGTAGGGCTAAAAACACACAACTTTGAGATTTTGTTATTCTACTCGAAAATAACAATAATTTATTTTCTAAATACAAATTCTATTTTCTGAGAATAACAATTCTACCGGTTTCTATACAGAGAAATTACTTTCCTACTAAAAGTAATATGATTGTTCCTAGTTTTGTGTTTGATTCGTGATTGTTTGAGCCCACACTTGAAGCGGTTCATGGTACGAGAATAGTAGAGAATTTCTGGTTGAAAGTCGAGAACGTCTAAGATCCATTTCGCACAAAGCACAAGTACTTTTTGGGAAAAGTTTATTACTACAAAATATCAAATTTAAACTAGATTTTTTTTCCAACAACTATGAGCAATGGCAGCTGTAGTGGAAAATAAGGCACTTTGACCACTTTCAAAATATCTATTCTCTAACTTTCCACCAAGGTTGTGAGCAATAGCAATTGTAGTGGAAAACAAGGTACTTCTTCCACCTTGAAAATATCCACTCATCTATATCGTCTATAAGTTAAACATACTCTTCATCTAGAATAAGATTACTCTGAATTCGGGGTTTCATTCCTCAACCTAATAAGTAAACGAAAAAATAATCAATGTTACAATGTATATAATATTAATAATAAATACCCTATCAATGGTTACTAAAACTATATAATTCACATCCCTCAACGGAGCCTTAGTAGGGTTTAAAATATAGATTCTAAGGTGAAATGTACACCCCAAATTTGGTCTAGAAGTTTAAGCTGAATTTGGATGAGTTACACCAATTTATTGAAAACTGATTTCTTTTCGGAGTTTTAACTTTGAAAAACAGAAATTCATTTTAGTCGATTAAGGTGGTTTTGTAGTTTCATTTTAGAAACTGACAGATACGGATGAAATTATCAAAAGAAAAGCAAGGTAAATCTAAAAACAATTTACAAACCCCAAAAGATCAAATCCTAACTCTATCAATGCAAAACAATTCGAGCTCCCGTACACCATCCGATCCTAAGTCCGATGTCTACCTAAACAGATTAAGGTAAGACAAAAGGTGAGCTAGGAAGCATCGCGTATAACCAAACTCAAATACAAATAAACAAATCTTATTATATAAATCAAAGTAACACAAATAATTTAATAACATTTTTATAACCAGTACGGAACAGATCTAGGGTATCACGAAGATTTCCACAATAGTAGTACAACAAAACCATACAAAACAGAATGAAACAGAACATAACAAATCAATTAGAACAAAATAGAACAAAACACAGTAGAAGATGTGTGTTATGCAGATGTTGTATTTTTTAAACATAATAGAATTCAGATTTATCAAAAAACATCCTACGTAAACTCTGCTACACACCAAAATAGAGTTCCCCTAGAACTCGTTCAAGCAAATCACACCAACAGATAACTGTAGACGGTGCCACCAGAATTTTGCAGTTAAAACTGCCAAATTGGATACATGTGGTCAAGCCACTATAATAAAGCCAAGCTGTCGGAATAGAATTGTGGATAAACCACCAAAAAATGTAAATCTTTAAACTATCAGAAACTTCCTCCTTTCATATCAACCCAAGTCCCATGTAATGTGTCATGGCATACATATGCAGAATTAGAGTAATGAGCATGTAAGTCATGCTATCTTTCAATAACAGAATCAGTAAACATGAGAGTCCATGTTTTGTAAAACAGAGTTATCAAACCTTAACATATCATTTCATATTTGCCATGAAGTCACATACACAGATAAAAATCAGAATCAGTAACAATCAATCTAACATATTCAGGTATCACACATTCTTCATCAACAGAGTAATGTAGAGGCGTACCAACAAACTTAACAAAATATAGATCGTACCTAGATAATTCGCATACATTAGACAGTGGCACATTATGTTCTGGCAGATCTTACTCATTTAGGTTCAAACATAACAAACATACATACAAATCACAAGTTGTTCATCGTCAAATCATTCGATATCAGGATATATAGCCTAATTCAAATCGTACGGACCCTACAATAAGTCTATATTTGTTTCAAATGATGCTTAAGGCCCAAGGGAAAAGGTCCAACTATTGCTTCACACGCTCGTGTGGTTTCACATGGCCTGGAGGATTGGCCCGTGTGACTCCACATGGTCTGGCACACACCCGTATGTCCCACACGGCCTGACACACACCCATGTTACTTGCCAATGTGGTCCTAATTCGCGAACAGTGAGTTGCATAGCCTGGACACACGCCCGTGTTATATGCCCGTGTAAACCCTGCACAATTCATAACCACACACGACCTGGGCACACGCTTATTTTCCAAGCCTGTGTATCTCTAATTTTTGTGAATAGTAAGTTACATTGCCTGTCACATAGTCGTGTGGCTCACACAGCCTACCATGGCCTGATACACTGTCGTGTGGTGTTGACAGTCTCGTTTTCTAATGATTTAAATTTGAAGAAGAAGAGATTTTTGATACCCATCTGATACGGATTCAATGTAGGAGCAACAAGGATGAATTCATGTCCCGACCAATGAATCAAACTAGAAGGAGAAGTCAAACCCCATACAGAATTGGTGTAACGTAACATAACAAAAAGAAAAGTCATTTGAAAATAAGAAACCAAAATGAAGAAACTAAAAAATGAAAAAAGAATGACAGAAAAATGTCATAAAAAAAGAAAGAATAAAATGAAAATAAAACACACCGGAGGTTTCTGGAAGGTTTTAAATAACCAACCGAAACTAACTACCATACAATAAAATTCAAAAATAAAATATTCCCTATTTCTTTCGTCGGGATTCGAACACAAGACCAAGGATTATATAGAAGCTTAACCATTGAACCAGTAGGCTCATTCTTAACATCAATTGACTGAATTTAACTTATAAACAAAACATTCAAATGTAAAGGTTTAAGCAAAATATTTAAATTTCCAGAAATAGGATTTGAACCCAAAACCTCACACACGTACCCAGAACACTTGACCACTGAACCAAACCAATTTACTTGTCAAAAATTTCCAAGATCTAAACTCATAATCAAGGGATGACCACTTTTGGTTTCAAACCCCAATTTCTTCTAACCCAATTTTTGGGATGTTACATGAAAAGGAAGGATTTGGAGAGTTATTTTATTGTTTTTCTTAAGGAATTGACAATTGTAGGAGGCAACTTTGGCTTGGGTGAAAAAAAAAGCAAATGAATGAGGTAGTATTTATAAGCATAGTTAAAAACATTTTTTAAAAGAAGTCAATGCCCATGGACTCTGTGTTGGGAAATTTTCCCATATTGTAGTAAATATGTAGTTGTTTTCTATGTATTTGAATAATGAATAAATAGATAAAGTTAATTTCACATTTCACTAGTATACATATTGTATTTTTGTCTTTCATGTTTTTCATACATAGCGAAATTGTGACAAGAAAATATTAGTTTATTGATTATCTAAGTTCAAACTAATGATAGGTGGCACTGTAAGAACATTTACATTGTGAGAAAGACAACTTACTTTAGTAGATAATCTAAATGAGTCTGTAATCCCGTAAAAGAATCAAAGTGAGCATTTGATTCAAATACTTAAAAGAATTTTTATGTCACCTACAATTCTAATTAGGGAGATGGCTAGTCTTAGGTATCAGAGCAGTTGACTCCACGGGTAAAGATATAGATGTACTTATTGGAAGAATAATACATTGCACTGGACTCAAGTTAAATTAATTCTAAAACCATTTGTGAATTTATTCGCTTGTGACATTCATGGTGTAACTTACCTAAATCTCGAGTTGGTCACTGACCATGTGTATGTAACTCATATGCTTTGATATAAGTGGAGGCTTATGCTCTAAAGATGATCGAGCCGGTAGTCGGTATGTTGGGTACATGACTTGTGTATAGTATGACTTTACTAGCAACAATAGATTTCATAGCTCGATTAAAGATTTAACGATATTCTCTCATTGGGATTGTGTGGATTGATAAATAAGGAACATGATCACGGGTTGCTTGTTCTCAAATGATCAATTTATCATATTTGTTAGTTGACATTGATCATATTAATCATTAAGAAGACACAATAGCAACAATGAGATACAATAGGATTGTCTTGAGTGAACTAATTTAACTCAAAAGAATCAATGATATCATATGAAAGTAACACACACATGACGAGGTCATTGGACAAAGCAATTGAGTAGATTGCTTTCGTAAAGAGTATACAATAAAGAGTTTTCAACCATGGTACTTCTTGTGGACTGACTCCATGATTAAGTAAATTGCGAATTGTCGAAACGATACTTCTGTACGTAATTGCAATTACTTGAGCCTAATTGTATATGTCCAATTGGTCCCCCCACTAGCTCAACAAACACTTGATCAGGTTGTATTTGAATCAGAAGAAAATGTTATGACTTAAGAAATAATTTAATTGAGTCGATTTATTCGATGTAGAATTAAATTAGGCGGTCGTGAGAATTTATTCAACTAGTGAATTTGATTAAAGAATTTTTTAAAAAAAATAATTTGGAAAATCTCAGTGATTTTTGGGGAAATTAATTTTTATCAAAGTAAAATTAAATTAATCGAATTAAATAATATAAATATGATATTTTGAAAATTAATTTTCAAGTCAGACAATTTACTCAATAGGTAATTGAACTTGAAATTTGGACCTGATAACCAAAAATTGAGACTAAGAACTAAAAGTGGCAGAATCGAGCCCAGTGTATGAAGTAATCGAACTGTCACTGGCTCGGACTGAACCAGAAGTAATCAAACCGGCTGTCGCACCAGCTAGGCATGCAAATGCATAGCTGATGGTGCCCTGGCCATGACAACAAGCTGTTGGAATAGCCTGCTACGGGTCTCGGCCAACTCCATCAGCAATATCGGGCCAAGCGTGTGAACACCTAGCCAAGGGATGTTGCACCCCATGCTGCATGGGCAAGCACCTTCTGATAGAGAAAAAATGGAGGCTAAGTGTAGGGCCAACCCCACCCCAACTACAACACTAGCGACTTCAAGAGGAGGCATCATGTAACAACCCGGTATAATGGTGTCGAAAAGTATGGTTTCGAGTTTCATTTTAATGAACTGAGTCTGTAAATAATTAATAAAAATATTTACAGAATTATGCTATAAATGAATTGAATTGAGGATAAGTAATTTAGCTGATTTGAGTATTTAATCTAGTCCAAGGATAAAATTGTAAATTTAGATAGCTATAAATTTTAATTTGAAAATAGTTAAAGGGACTAAAATTGCTAATAGCCCAAAAATTTTGAATGGCAATACAAATGTGAAATTTGTGGCTAAAAAAAACGTGGTTGATATGTGTTATTATTAATTATAAAATAATAATAATAATAATAATAAAGTTAAAATAGTTTAAGTGGAAGGAGAGAGAAGATGTCTTCTCCATTCTTCCACGTGAGAGAAAAAAAAAAAGAAAAAAGAAACATAATAGATTTGCTTAGGATTTTCAAACTTTAACCCACAAATTGGTAAGTATGACCATAAGTCAACTTATTATTTATTTTTCCTTTTAATTTCATTGTTAAGTAAGTTGATAAAACGAAGGAAGTTACACATGAGTGGCTGACTAGAAATACAATATTGAGATTGATTATTGTGATAAAGAGTTAAATGAGATAAAAATTTGAAACATTATGATTTATTAAAGTTGCACATTTGGCTTGAACATGAGATGAATCATGCCATGTTTTTTTATGATATGACATTTAACAGAAGAGTTGTTGTTGAGATCAATAGAATGGAAACTGAAGTAAGAATGAAATTAGACTATGGGTTGTTGTAGTAATTGTTGGACAAAGTTGAGAATAATTTTGTTAAGATCAATAGAATGGAAACTGAAGTAAGAATGAAATTAGACTATGGGTTGTTGTAGTAATTGTTAGACAAAGTTGAGAATAATTAATGAGTTATAGAATCAAATAAAATAATAGTAATAATAATTGCTTCGAAAACTATAAGTCGATGAGCGCTAGGCGCATTTTCCTTCAAACGCCCCAATTGTGGCTTTCACAATTACTACTCCGGCTGAGCCGATGAGTGCAAGGCGCAAATTTTTTACGTCAAATGTATCGATATAAAATTACTTCAACTATAGGTCGATGAGCACTGGGCGCACTAACCATCAGACATACCGACGAGTGTTGGGCACGATTATTGCTTTGGATTAACCGATGAGCGTTGGGCGCAATTTGTTTAGTTTGGGACATATCGATGAGGCAACGAGTGTCGAATTATAGTATTAATAGGGACCGTAAATTAGTTTGGATCTGAGCTATGTATTAGCGAATAATCAATATTGAACAGGAAGAATGGTTAGATTCAAATTGTTAATGTAATGCAATATGAAAAATTGAGACAAAATCAAATAAGGTTGCGTACGTCGTTAGCAAAAAGTGTTAATAAGTTCGTTAAAATAGATTGGTTAGTTATAATGTCGCATTTGGTTTGTTTGGGATACATGTGTATCTTACTGGATTGGATAAACTTTGATATAAAACATACTTGAATTGATCTAAGGAAGAAATAAATCAACTGAGTCCAATTATTTAAATTTAATGCTATATTGAGTAAGTTATAGTAATACCACTTGAAATTAATACTCACCGAATGGTCTTATTTTCATATGTAGGCTAGGTGTGTTTTGAGATTTTGTACACAGAGTTGTCAGCATCCAACTAACAAATCCTAAACTCAACAAAGTTCATATATTTTGTTTTGTTTCAAGTTGGCACGTACTTGGTTTTTAAGAAAGTCATTTGGCTATAGATATGTATTTGTGACATAAAAAAAGATTAACTTTTGGTTGCTATAATCATAATATTATTAGTTAACTAAATGGTTTTAATGTGATATACTTAGTTTGTGGTAAGTTTCAGAATATCGAAGTGTTGGGAATTGATTTGGGAGATGATTTGAATATGAATATATTGTGAAATCTAAATTTTGCAGGGGGTTTTACGTAAAATAAGCAGAAATGCTGTCGAAATTTTTAAAAAAATAATTTTACCACTACACTACCATTTCAATAAAGTGAAATAGTAAAATAGATTGTTTCAGGATTTGAATGTGGCATTTTATATTCAGATCCTCTAACTAGGTCGAATGTAATGTGTCACACGTCGAGCCGGCTAGACCCATTTGGAAAAAAGGCGACAATTCAGGGTGCCAACAAGAAGTTGCATCGGTGATGGTACCATTGGGCATGGCGACTGCGACGGCGGCCGATTGATGGACGGCAGTAGTGGTTCTTTAGCTGTAGACCAATAGAAAAATTATACTCCTAGTAGGACTTTGCCGAGTAAATTAATTTCAAATTAACTTTTTCCAAAAATAATATTATTTTAACAAATTTAACATTAAATTTTATTTAATATTGATCTTAATAGTATTTTATTAATTTAATATTAATGTGAGATATTAAATGTGATTTAATATTTATCTTGATAGTATTTTATTAATTTAATATTATGTGAATAATTTCAATCCTAGTTGAACTCTCTCTAAACACTCCCTATATAAAGAGAGTTTAGGTCATTATTCTTACATACTTGAATTCAGGAAAAGTCGTAGAGAGAAAAATCTCTGAAAATATTATTTCAAAAAATTTCTAAAGATATTTTTATTATTTACAGCTTGACCCTATAATTTTAAAGAAATTATGAAATTACGAAATTGCCCCACCAATAATTTTGTGAAAAAAAAATTTGATTCCAAGCGAGCCCGCACTCAGCAGGCATGAGCTTGAGAATAGAAAAGAAGACCACTTGGTCGAAACATTCATCCTAAACGAATAAAAAAGGTTTCAATTTTGATTAAGTATTTATTACTTTAGATAACACAGCCAAATTCTTATTTTGGAAAATAAATTCAAAACTCTAGTTTTCCCTTAATCCTATTTTTCACTGCGTTTTCCAAACTCAATCTTTCAACACTTCAACATTAATTTATAAAGGTTAGGCTTAGGTAAACGGTTAAAAATCAATAATAACTAAGGTTGACATCCACCAATGGCAATCTCTTATTAAGATATTTATTAAAGTTAGGTTTACGATAAATGGTGAAAATTTAAATACATAAGAACTTGAAACATAAGCAATTATTAGGATTAGGTTTACGATAAATTGTGAAAGTTTAAATAAGTACAAACTCGACATCCATAGGTGTAAAACTTAGTATAATGCATTTATTAGGGTTAGGTTTAGTAAACAATGAAAATATTTAATACAAAGAAACTTGACAACCATTGGTGTCAAGGTCCTTTCGTATATATATCAGGGTTTAACTCCCAATTGTAAAAATTAATTGCATATAAATCACATATAAAAGAATAGCTCAACACCCATGAGTGTTGATACTATTGGATGCTAGTTACAATTAAAAAATCTAGAGGTCCTTACTAAATACACTAAACTAAGGATTTGTAGGAGTAGAGATTATTTAATCGTTGCATAATTAGTACTATGATTCAATTGGGGTGATGAAAATTTTGTGGCGCTAATTTTACAAAAAAAAAAAAATCAATATCTGTGTGTGTTGAGGTAGTTCTAAAGAAAATGTATTCTAGAAAATAAGTTTAAGGGATACTTACAACTAGAAATAACATTAAAAATCATTATATTCTAGTAAAAAAAACCAAATATAAATATAAAATGTGAGAAATAAATGTGTATGTGTGTGTGCGAGAGAAAAATGTTGTAATGACTCAATAGTTGGGTAATCAGAAAAGTGCATTTTCGAGTCATTGTTTACATGAAACGGATTCACAAATATTTATTAAAAATATTTAAGAAGTTAGTTGTGTGGTCAATTAGGTTTTGGTTAGGTGAATTAGTTTAAATTAAGATTAAATTAAGTGTGAGGACTAGATTAAATATAGGGTAAAAGTTGAATTAAAGAATAGAGAAAAGTTAAAGGACTAAACTAGAATTAAACCAAAACATGACAAGTGTATGGTGATGGTAGTGAAATGTGGATTAATTAAATACATATATTAGTAATTATTATTTACTTATAATATAAGTAAATATATTATATTATTATATATATTATATTATTATTATAAATATAAAATAAATAAATCAAATTAATACAATTGTATCGTAATAAAAATGTATAAGTGTAGTAAATACATACATACATTTGTAGTATACATATACATTTACTTAGTATTTAAGAATAAATAAATATATTATATTATATTAGTTTAATAATAAAATAAAAAGAATAAAAGAAAAGAAAAAGAGACTAAAGAAACAGAATAGCAAGAAACGAAACAAAGGAAGGAAAGAAAGAAAGAAAAAGAAGGAGAAATTAGGGTTTAAGGTTTCAAGCTTAATTTGGTAAGTTAATGTAGTCTCTTTTCTTATGATTTTAATGTTTTTGGAATCCTAGTACAAAATATTACTTGATTTATGTGGAAAGTTTGAAAGTTAGTTGATTTTTGGATATAGTTCAAGTTGAAATAATTGAAGAATTAGGGTTTAAATAAATCATAAGTTTTTAAGTAGTAGGGACTAAATTGAAAGAATTTTGAAATTAGGAAATTGTGGTGAAAATTAGAGAATTAAGTTTAGTTTTGGGTGGAAATTGAATGAAAAATAAAGAATAAATTGTAAAGAAATTAAATTAGTTTTGGTTAGGGATTTAATTAGAATTTATACAAAAGTTGAAAATAAATTGAAATATTCAAAGTAAAATTGTATGTGTATTGATAATTTTTAATTGTTTTAATTTTCGTAGCTAACATTGAGTTGGAGACATCGGCTAAAAAGGGGAAAGAGAAAGTCAACGACGAGTGACTCGAAAAAAATACGATTTGTATTACTATAATTCAAGTTATTTATTATTAAATGTTAAATTTTAATTTATGTGTATGGTAAATGAAATATGAGGTAACTATTTTCATTATTATTATTATTATTATTATTATTATTATTATTATTATTGAGATGAGTGGGAATTAAATTGAATAGTTGATATGAATTGGTATTTGAATTATATATTGATTGAAAGCGGAAAGCGAATTTGAATCGAATTGTGACTGATATTAAATTGAATGAAAATGTATTGATTTGTGAAAATATGTGAATTTGTGAATTGAATATTGGTTGAAAGGTGGAAAATATTTGAATTGAAAATGTAAGAAATTGTAATTTAATTGAGGTATATATGTGATTTGAATACCCTATTAACTAGTCGAGCTAGGCCGGATATAGTTGGCATATCATAGGATTGGAAGTGTTTCGACCTCGAGTCGATGCGACACTGGGTGTCACTATATTACTTCAGATAAATTCGATGAGGTACTAGGTACCAATTTACTTCGGCATGGCCGATGAGACACTGGATGTCAATCTAATACTTCGCATTATCTGATGAGGCACTGGGTGCCGTACTGGTGTGTTTTGGTTAGACCCGTGTATCCGTCAAAGTCCGAGTCTTGCTAATAGGGGTAAACAAATAATTTGGCCAATTGGTTGACAATGACTGATATTGAAAATGGATTGGAATGGACAATGAAATGAAATATGCAATTGAAATGCATGGAATTGCATGAATCAGGGATTCATGAAATGGATATTGGTTTGGAATTTAATAGTATAACCTATTGAGAAAAGCTATTGAATAGCAATTATGAAATTGAAATAGTAAAAAAAAAATTAGAATTGAAAGTGTTTTGAATAATTGTTTATTAATTTGATTATTTGTTTGAATGATTTTTATTATGTGTGTTTATATATATAAATATTATAAATTCTTATTTAATAAGTATTCGGATCATAGAAATACCACTAAGTTTTATACTCAGCGTACGGTTTGTTTCCGTACGCAAGTTAGGTAAAAGTCAAATTGCCGAATTAGCATCCAAGGCCAATCCCGAACTTATTATGATGAAGTATTTTTCTTTTGGTATATGGCATGGACCTAGGTTGTTGTATTTGTCATTTTGGAAAATGATTGTAAATAATATTAAAGAATGATACTAATTCATTATATACATAAAAATAAATTATTTGTTATGTTGAAGTTATAAATGGCTTATTTTGGTTAAAGTATGAATGAAGTTAATATATGCAAGTTTAGGTTGACATTTGGCTTTAAATTTAGTTTGGCTTGAATGAATTTAAATGAATTGAATTGGTTAGTATTTGTATAGTATCTATGTTGGTATATTGATTAAGTCAATAGATTGATTATTTTGTCATGTTTTAGATATATTTGAATGTGTTTTGGATTGGTTGAAAGGTTAGCAAATGAGTTGCTTGTTGTTCAAGATTTGCAGGGTTGGCAAACTTGATGTATAAGTGTAATGCCCCAAAAATTTAAATTTTTATTTTTACGAATGTGTGACACAACTGTGTATCTGCTTTAGTGGCTATGTGTTCTGGGTGTGTGTGAAAGGTCCTAAGTTCAAGCCTTAGCTCTGGCAAATTTTGGTATTTTGTTTCTGAATAAAGCCTTAACCTGGTTCTATAGGCTTATTTAATTGTTGGTAAGCTTATATCAGAATGGGCCTGCTGGTCTGATGGCTAAGCTTGTGTAAGTGCAGTTATGAGTCATGTGTTCGAATCTCAGTGGAAATGATGAGTGTGATATTTTTGCTTCTGGTTGTATTAGGCATGTAGAGGAGTTTAAGGGGAGGTGAAATTCTGATAGTGGTCAATTGTTGAGAGGATATTGTGGGAGTAGTAGATTAGGGCTAAACTCATCTTTTTCCCAAATTTTTCTCTTTTGGTTTTCTAACTTTTTGTTTTCCCCCAACTCTGCCAAAACTTCCCTTGGTTTCCCCTCCATTTTTGTTGTAATCTACTTTTCTCCTTCCTCTTCTCAATTTCATTTCCAATTCGTCTTGTTTTCACAACGCAGTTTCACACGTTCAATAAGTTTTGGTCTTCACTTAATCTTAACTATTTCTTTTCTGAATTTGGATTGAGGGGTTTTCGTTCTATGATTAGGGGATATTCAAAGGGCTGAAGTTCTTCCATCGCCATTGTAGTGTGCGAAATTTCTATTTCACGATCGAAGGTAAAGTTTTGGAAGTTTGGGTTGAGCATCTCATTATAGTCTCGTTTAAGTTCAGTAGTAACACTAATTTGTGGGTGATGGAATATCAATTTGTAGATTCTGGAGTACTCGGGGATCGTTTTAACTTCAATCGAAACTAGGTGTGTACTGGGAAACGCAGCAACCGAAGTTTCAGTGAAAGCCAAAAACCATTCTGTCAATGTCACACGGTCGTGTGGTAGGCCGTGTTGGCAGCACACGAGTGTGTGATCGACGAACTAGGTCGTGCGCGCGTGACACGGGTGCATGACACGACCGTGTGAGGACAAGCGAGGCTGTATGCGAGGTACGGGCTCGACCAATTGGGTCATATTGGCTACATGGGCGTGTGGAATTCTGGGCTAGGCCTTGTGATCTACACGGCCAAGGCTAATTTGGGTCGTGTGGGCCCACACGGGCAGGCCGCATGGGCTTGTTAGCCCAATTTTCTAAAATACTCTAAAAGGTTGCTCGGGTAGCCCAAGTTTACTGGGACCTACTGAAGGGTCGGTAAGAGTTACTTGAGCCCTGATTACATGATCTGCCTATGAGATATATGTGTTCTAGCATGTTACTCTTAGCATATAGACCGATTTGTATGTATGATCTGTTGATTGCATATTTGTATGTCATGTATTGTACGCTGCATTGCATCGGGTTTGGGTTATTGTATATGGAGGAAGTGTTCTGAAAGGCTCTTAAGCCTGATATCTGGCAGCACAACTGCAATTATCTTATTATGTGCCGCATTCTGGTACAACATGGTGTATAGGGATGGGTGGGTTGATTTTATCCCCACATGGTGTGTAGGGTTAGACGCAGGCCCGGTGTGTAGAGGTGGTGGGTAGGACTACATTACTCTGCTCAGATCGATTCTCATATCCGAGTGGGCTAAGGTCCACACCGATTCTGTAAAGGGCTCATGCCTGAACTGTGTATAAATACATGACTGATTTCAGATTTGTGCTGTGTGTATATTTTTTTCTGTGGGAATTACACAATGAGTTTGCGAAAACTCACTCTTTTCTGTTTAATCTGTTCAGGTAACCCCCAGCATTAGACGAATCGGTGCAGCGAAAGTCTCGGCGGTGACCACCACAATTACGTACTATATTTATGCAGTTTTCTTAGTTTTCTACTTTCTCTTTTAATTTGAGTTTTACTTTGTAATTTCTAGGACTTTGGACTATCTGGTTTTAACTCGTTTATACTGTTGATGTTTCATTTTTGACAAGCATGATCAAACTCTGTTTTCATTAAAAACAAATGGTTTTTCTTATAAACTAAGGTTTTTGGAAATTAATTATAGGTTTCCCTAAAATAGTTTGTTTCAAAGCTTCCGCGAAAAAGAGATACGATGTTTTCATAACAAAGACTAAGAAATTGGAACGATTTTACTCACCAAGTACGATTTCAAAAGCACTATCATGTGACATCACCAGATTCAGCCATAACGTCTAGGCCGGGTTTGGGGTGTTACAATAAGGCTCATAAGGGGACGATATGATTGAAGTATGATATTTATGTGTGAATAATTATATGATATTCGTATTTGATCTGAAATGTCCAGTAATGCTCCGTAACTCTGTTCCAGCGACAGATAAGGGTTAGGGGGTGTTATAAATGTATTTTAGAAAAGAAGTTTGAAGGATAAACATGTGTGTGTTTGTAACATCTTATACAAGACCTTGAATTCGATCAGATGCAAGATGTCACATATGTTGCCAAAACAACTCAAATAAACAATACAATGACCATTGAAGCTAAAAACAAGTCAAGTGCGGAAAATATATTTAAAAGACATTACAAGTGTTAAATGCACATAAATAAACACAAACAGGCCAACATACAACAATCTAGGGTTATAGACCACCAAACACAGAGCCGGGTTATGAATCATAGGACAAATTAGCAAATCGCAATGTTATGTTTAAAGATAGTGAAGCCATGTCTTGTGGTATGCCTCCCCTATTTTTGAATTTTAGCTTTGAAGTTTCATGTCCCAAGATAATGCAACTATGTCTCGAGACTTGACCCATATTCTTGAGACAATGTACCATGTGTCACAATCTTGGACTAAATTTTTGGTATTTTGGCTTCGATGTTTTATGTCCTAAGACAATAACACCATGTCTCTAGATTTTGTGCCCTATGTCTTGAGACATGTACCCAGAAATGTATAAATCATATGAAAATGCTCTTGAGGTCTCGAGACATGTTCTTGATACCTCAATACACATGCCTATAAATGTAAAAAACAATCATTACTAGTCATGCAATTGAGCCTTTATATGCACCTAAAAAGATACAACATGCAACCCCAACACAAACACAATTGATATACTAAAACAAGTCAAAAACTTGCAAAAACATTAGCACTAACATAATAGATTAAAAATTCACTAGGTAAGTAAAATGTAAACCATAAACTATAAAATTAAACATTGAAAATGACAATGAATCGCAAAGATAGAGAGGAAAAATAGAACACAGAATTTTATGTGGAAACCCTTTCGAGAAAAAAACCAAGGGCAAAGGAGAAGAAAATTTACTATGTCAATTTGAATGATACAAGAGGAGAGACGATTGCATCTATTTATAGGTTTAAAAACCTTATTCTAATCAAAGTCAAATAGAAGTAATGCAGTAAGATTAAAACACCTTATTCTAATCAACATCAAATAGAGGAAGTAAACTTTTATACAGATTTTACTTATGTAGCCTATTCCGTACTGCAAGGCCCAGAGGCCCCCGCACCCCTAGTTACAACCCTAGTCCAATATTTTGCTTATTATGGATCTACGATGGGCTACAACCTTTGACCTCATAGATCCCCTATCTTGCCTATTGTATTTTATTTTAACAGGAATTTGGGTTACATAATTTCTAACATAAACCATACATTCAACTAAGGAAATTGCATCACAAATCATAACCAAAAGTATTTCAAAGTCCCAAAATAAGCTAAAACTTGCCAAATATACTCAACATACCAAATCCTTATGAAAATATACTCAAGACAAAAGAATTCGCCTAATAACCTAGTACATGCCCAAAACTAAGTTCAAAATAGATGAATTACAAAGATTAACAAGTGTGTAGCTGAGACTTGTGCACACTTCCAATACCTGCACATAGAACAAAAAATCCACACAAAGAGGTTTTAAAGATCATCGGTGTTAACAAAAAGTCAATCCCGTGATATAAAACCATTAAGCAATAAAGCATGCTAACACATCAAAGATCATCAATTAAACGTGTTTCATATAAAAAATTTAGAAATAAATTAGTTTCTTTATCACATTTTTAGCAACATAATTTAAGTCGCATAACATATCCAAGTCAAACTTGACATTGCCTCCAAACCTAGGATAACATATTTCCATAATCATAATCATCACAAATTTCAAATCATCTCCATCATTATCATATTGAATCATAATTAAGTTTATGCCTTTATTAACCAATTATGGATCAAGAATGGAAACATAGATTAATCCCTTAACACTTCACATAGATGCGCAGAAGTACCAAACGAGCGAAAATGTCCCAATGCATGTAAAAAAATGACTTCCCCTAACCCTCCAAAAATGCAAAAAACTTCCAAATATAAATACATACAATCGCCAATAAAATGCACACAAGTGCCAAATATTCATCCATTACAAACAAACCCTATGGCATGCCAACTATACCAAAACTATTTCCAACACTATTTAATAGGACTTTTGTTTCATAAAACATGTCTCAAAAACATCAAGCATAATCAATTATCATCATATGTCACAAATTACTTCGACTATAAGTCAATTAGCACCGGGCGCACTAACTATCAGACATACCGATGAGTGTTGGGCACGATTATTGCTTTGGATTAACCGATGAGCTTTGGGCGCAATTTGTTTAGTTTGAGATGTATCGATGAGGCAATGAGTGTCGAATTATAGTATTAATAGGATCTGTAAATTAGTTTGGATTCGAGCTATGTATTAGCGAACAATCAATATTGAACAGGAAGAATGGTTAGATTCAAATTGTTAATGTAATGCAATATGACAAATTGAGACAAAATCGAATAAGGTTGCGTACATTATTAGCAAAAAGTGTTAATAAGTTTGTTAAAATAGATTGGTTAGTTATAATATCGCATTTGGCTTGTTTGGGATACATGTGTATATTACTGAATTGGTTAAACTTTGATATGAAACATACTTGAATTGATCTAAGGAAGAAATAAATCAACTGAGTCCAATTATTTAAATTTAATGCTATATTGAGTAAGTTATAGTAATACCACTTGAAATTAATACTCACCGAATGGTCTTATTTTCATATGAAGGCTAGGTGTATTTTGAGATTTTGTAGTCAGAGTTGTCAGCATCCAACCGACAAATCCTAAACTCAACCAAGTTCATATATTTTGTTTTGTTTCAAGTTGGCATGTACTTGGTTTTTAGGAAAGTCATTTGGCTATAGATATGTATTTGTGACATAAAAAAAATATTAACTTTTGGTTGCTATAATCATAATATTATTAGTTAACTAAATGGTTTTAATGTGATATACTTAGTTTGTGGTATGTTTCAGAATATCGAAGTGTTGGGAATTGATTTGGGAGATGATTTGAATATGAATATATTGTGAAATCTAAATTTTGCAGAGGGTTTACGTAAAATAAGCAGAAATGCTGTCGAAATTTTAAAAAAAATAATTTTACCACTACACTACCATTTTAATAAAGTGAATTAGTAAAATAGATTATTTCAGCATTTGAATGTGGCATTTTATATTCAAATCCTCTAACTAGGTCAAATATAATGTGTCACACATCGAGCCGGCTAGACCCATTTGGAAAAAAGGCGACAATTCGGAGTGCCAAGAGGAAATTCCATCGGCGATGGTACCATCGAACATAGCGACTGCGGCGACGGCCGGTAGATGGTCGGCAGTAATAGTTCTTCAGCAGTAGAGCAGTAGAAAAATTATACTCCTAGTGGGACTCTACTAGGTAAATTGATTTCGAATTAACTTTTCCAAAAATAATATTATTTTAACAAATTTAACATTAAATTTAATTTAATATTTATCTTGATAGTATTTTATTAATTTAATATTAATGTGAGATATTAGATGTGATTTAATATTTATCTTGGTAGTATTTTATTAATTTAATTTTATGTGAATAATTTCAATCCTAGTTCAACTCTCTAAACATTCCCTATATAAAGAGAGTCTAGGTCATTATTCTTACACACTTGAATTCAGGAAAAGTTGTAGAGAGAAAAATCTCTGAAAAAATTATTTCAGAAAATTTCTAAAGATATTTTTATTATTTACAACTTGACCCTAGAATTTTAGAGAAATTATGAATTTACGAAATTAACCCACTAGTAATTTTGTGAAAAAAATTTCTGATTTAAAACGAGCCCACACTCAGCAGACATGAACTTGAGAATAGCGGAGAAGACCACTTGGTCGAAACATTCATCCTAGACGAATAAAAAAGGTTTGAATTTTGATTAAGTATTTATTACTTTAGATAACACAACCGAATTCTTATTTACCAAATTCTTATTTTGGAAAATAAATTTAAAACTCTAGTTTTCCCTTAAACCTATTTTCCACTGCATTTTCCAAACTCAATCTTCCAACACTCCAACATTAATTTATAAAGGTTAGGCGTAGGTAAACGGTTAAAAATCAATAATAACTATGGTTGACATCCACCAATGGCAATCTCTTATTAAGATATTTATTAAAGTTAGGTTTACGATAAATGGTGAAAATTTAAATACATAAGAACTTGAAACATAAGCAATTATTAGGACTAGGTTTACGATAAATCATGAAAAATTAAATAAGTACAAAGTCGACATCCATAGGTGTAAAACTTAGTATAATGCATTTATTAGGGTTAAGTTTAGTAAACAATGAAAATATTTAATAAAAAGAAACTTGACAACCATTGGTGTCAAGGTCCTTTCGTATATATATCAGGGTTTAATTCCCAATTGTAAAAATTAATTGCATATAAATCACATATAAAAGAATAGCTCAACACCCACGATTGTTGATATTATTGGATGCTAGTTACAATTAAAAGATCTAGAGGTCCTTACTAAATACACTAAACTAAGGATCTGTAGGAGTTGAGATTATTTAATCGTTGCATAATTAGTACTATGATTCAATTGGGGTGATGAAAATTTTGTGGTGCTAATTGTACAAAAAAAATCAATATCTGTGTGTGTTGAGATAGTTCTAAAAAAATGTATTCCAGAAAATAAGTTTAAGGGATACTTACAACTAGAAATAATATTAAAAATCATTATATTCTAGTAAAAAAACCAAATATAAATATAAAATGTGAGAAATAAATGTGTATGCGTGTGTGCGAGGGAAAAATGTATTCTAGAAAATAAGTTTGAAGGATAAAGATGTGTGTGTGTAACATCTTACACAAGACCTTGAATTCAATCGGATGAAAGATGTCACATCTATTGCCAAAACAACTCAAATAAACAACTCAAACAAACAATAAAATGACCATTGAAGCTAAAAACAAGTCAAGTGCAGAAAATATATTTAAAAGATATTACAAGTGTTAAATGCACATAAATAAACTCAAACGGGCCAACATACAACAATCTGGGGTTATAGAGCGCCAAACACGGAGCCAGGTAATGAACCTTAGGACAAACTAGCAAATTGCAATATTATGTCTAAAGATAGTGAAGCCATGTCTTGTGGTATGCCTCCTCTGTTTTTGAATTTTAGCTTCGAAGTTTCATGTCTCAAGACAATGCAACCATGCCTCGAGACTTGACCCATATGTCTTGAGACAATGGGTCAAGTCTCGAGGCAATGTTTGGACTAAATTTTTGGTATTTTAGCTTTGATGTTTTATGTCCCAAGACAATAACGCCATGTCTCTAGATTTTGTGCCCTATTTCTTGAGACATGTACCCAGAAATGTATGAATCACATGAAAATGCTCTTGAGGTCTCGAGACATGTTCTTAATGGCTCAAGACACATGCCTATAAATGCAAAAAAAATCACTACTAGTCATGCAATTGAGCCTTTATATGCACCTAAAAATATACAACATGCAACCCCAATACAAACACAATTGATATACTAAAACAAGTCAAAAACATGCAAAAACATTAGCACTAACATAACAGATTAAAAATTCACTAGGTAAGTAAAATGTAAACCATAAACTGTAAAATTGAACGTCGATAATGACAGTGAATCGCAAAGATAGAGAGGAAAAATAGAACATACAGAATTTTACATGGAAACCTTTTCGAGAGAAAAACCACGAGCAAAGAAGAAAAAAATTTACCATGTCGAATTCAAATGATACAAGAGAAGAGACGATTGCGTCTATTTATAAGTTTAAAAACCTTATTCTAATCAAAGTCAAATAGAAGTAATGCAGTAAGATTAAAACACCTTATTCTAATCAACATCAAATAGAGGAAGTAAACTTTTATACGGATTTTACTTATCCAACCAATTTCGTACTGTAAGGCCGAGAGGCCCCTGCACCCCCAATTACAACCCTAGACCAATATTTTGCTTATTATGGATCTACGATGGGCTGTAACCTTTGCCCTCATAGATCCCCCATCTTGCCTATTGTATTTTATTTTAACAGGAATTTGGGTTACACAATTTCTAACATAAACCATACATTCAACTTAGAAAATTGCATCATAAATCCAAATAAAAAGTATTTCAAAGTCCCAAAATAAGCTAAAACTTGCCAAATATACTGAACATACCAAATCCTTATGAAAATATACTCAAGACAAAAGAATTCACCCAATAACCTAGGTACATGCCCAAAACTAAGTTCAAAATCGATGAATTACAAAGATTAACAAGTGTGTAGCTGAGACTTGAGGCCTTAGATGTTGTGAAAGATTGAATCAAGACTTGAACACACTTCCAATACCTTCACACAGAACAAACAATCCATACGCAGAGGTTTTAAAGATCATCGGTGTTAATAAAAAGTCAATCCCATAATATAAAACCATTAAGCTATAAAGCATTCTAACACATCAAAAGATCATCAATTAAACATGTTTCATATAAAAAATGTAGAATTAAATTAGTTTCTTTACCACATTTCAAGTAACATAATTTAAGTCTCATAACATATCCAAGTCATACTTGATATTGCCTCTAAACCTAGGATAACATATTTCCATAATCATAATCATCACAAATTTCAAATCATCTCCATCATTATCATATTGAATCATAATTAAGCTTATGCCTCTGTTAACCAATTATGGATCAAGAATGGAAACATAGATTAATCCCCTAACACTTCACATAGATGCGCACAAGCACCAAACGAGCGAAAATGTCCCAATACATGTAAAAAAATGACTTCCCCTAGCCCTCTAAAAATGCAAAAAATTTCCAAATATAAATGCATATAATCACCAATAAAATGCACACAAGTGCCAAATATTCATCCATTACAAACAAACCCTATGGCATGCCAACTATACCAAAACTATTTCCAACACTATTTAATAGAACATTTATTTCATAAAACATGTCTCAAAAACATCAAGCATTGTCAATTATCATCATATGTCACAAATTTAGAGAAACATTATTAAACATTAAATCCACCTAAAACCATCATTGAGATGCAATTCAACAAAATGTAACTCTTTCTCGTTTTTTTTCGACAATTCAAGATAACTCTAATCTAACCCATCGAAAAACAAAAACTAACTTCACAACGAAGTTTAGCAACTCCTAAGCACTGAAAAACCATTAGCAATTCAAACTCTTACACTTTCTTACTAGAAATTTCCAAGCTTTTGACAATGACAATTATCAAGTCCTTCAAATATATAAAGAAACTACAAATTCAAGTTTCCCACAAATTCTAAACTCAAATTTGACAAGAATCTAGCTCAAAAACGTAGATCAAAGCTTTCTCACTTAACCTTGAAAAATACTCAAAAATGAAAGGAAATGCAAGAAAAAAAAATCATTTTCTCAAGCTTAGAAATCATAAATCTTATTGGAGAATTCATTACCTTGCTGGAAAAATTTTTAAAAAAAATTATCAAAGACTTCAAAACTTAAACTCTTCTTCTTCTCTTCCAATCTAACATGAACACCAAAAAGAAGGAAAAAGAAAATGTTCAATAGATCTCAAATATTGATTATGAAAATGCAAGGAAACTTGAGAGAAATTTTTTAAAGTTTTTGGAAAATGACTCGAATCGTTGCCTCCAACTAATTTTTCAAATTGGTAAATTTGCTAAGATGGGTTTGTGAAAATAACCATTTAAGGATCTCTCCTAACTTAAACTTTATTTCCTAGCTTTCACACATTAACGCCAATAATTTAGCTATTCTTACAATCTAGTCCATAAGCTTTAAAGTCTAGATTCTCAATTCTAACATTACAACACACCTAATTAATGAATAATTGCCCTTTAATAAACTATTAATTCACTATTGTGCTCATTCTTGAAAACTTCTTTATTTAACTTCTTAGAATGACACGGCTTAAAAAATCTGACCTAAATTGAACTTCCAAAAATAAAAATGTTACACACACATATACAAAGAGAGAGAGACGGAGTATGTTGGTAAAAACTAACTGTGTCAGTGATATAGACGAGAAAGTCAAAAATGTTATTTTTATAATTATTTTAAGGCGAGATGGAGTGAATTTTTTTTAAACCTTGAATTAAGTTACATCAAATGTCATATCAATTTTTACTTCAAAGAAAATTGACCTAATTGAATTGATTTAAAGCTTATTCTTTTTAATTTTTCTGATCCCTATATAAACATTATATTAATAATTTTATTATATCTATTTTATTTTTATTATAATTACATAAAAATTATAATATACTGATAAATTATTTTTTATGTCAATTAATAATAAATTGCGAAAGGTATTTTTATGAGTTTAAAAATTTGTCCTAAAATAATGTACATTAAGAAGTTATGTAAATTTCATTTTAATTTATAAAGTTTTGAATCATATAAATAAATGAAATAAGTAAAATCATCTCCATGCTCCCGCCTTTCGACCGACATTGCTGTTAATTTCAGTAGGTTAAGACGTGGCCCCACCGCACACTTTTTTTGTTTTTATCATTAAATAAATTATTATGTTTTCCGATTTTATTTTTTATAATTCCTTGTTTGGCGGGAAATTTACTGAACCCAATTTGATACCTGGCGTCAAGTCCGGAATGTTAACGAGCCGTTATAACGTACCTGAAAGTTTTCCAAATGCATTCATGCGATTTGCCGTTTAGGAGTAAACGGAGATCACGGTGGAAAACGGCAGCCGTTTAAATAGGCGGGGATAAGCCAATAAGGTATAAAGAAGTGGGATTCTGAATTTGTACAGGTGCCACGTCATCGAAGATTCAGATTCCATGATATTTGTACGGTACAGATTATGATCTTATCACCAACGAGTTCATGGGGATTCCGTGACACACTAAGTTTAGCTACCATAAATTAAATTAAAAATTTTATTACATGCATATTTATATGAAAATTATGCATTTAAATTACAGCTATACATTTAAAAATAATATACACTGAAGAATAAAAATATAATTTAAGACTAAAGATAATACATATGTAAATATATACGAAATCATAATAAAAAAAAGTACTTAAAATATGAATAAAAAGATATTTAAATATGTAAATACATCATATTAAATGCACTTCATTTGTTTATCATGGTATTGACAACTTATTTGACAATCCACGTATATTTCATGCTAATTTTTTTAATTTTAAATTTTTTAAAATTTTTAAATATTTGATGACATGACATATAAAATAAATATTATTATGTTAGCATGGAGTACACATTAATTACATTGAGGGTTACCACTATTTTAATCAATTTTTTGTTAAAAATAATTTGACTATTTTAAAATACTAATTATCAAATTTAGTTAAAAAAATAAACATTAAATTAAAATCCATTTTAGAACCTATTTTATTTGGTTTACTAAACACATGATAATTAATGCATTCTATTATTAATCAAAAGATAAGTTTTAGATATTTTATTATTTGCAATATTTTTTTATCATTAATAAATATTTGATTAAATATTTTAATAGGTAATTTTTCAATTTATCACCTTAATTGATTATAAAAATATTTTAAATTATTTTATTAAATCGTGTTTATTTTAATATTTTCTTTATCATTTCATTTCTCTTGCCTCTAATATATATATATATATATATATATATATATATGTATTTTTTTTTTAAATATGGCCATGTGTTATGTATATATGTTTTTTTTCCAATCATTTGAATGTATTTTAAACAAAATTAGTATTATATTTTAAGCATATTTTAAAATAAATTTTAAGTAAAATATTTTTTAATAATTGGACCGATATATTTTATTAATAATGAATGCATGATGTGCCCATTTGTCGAAAATTTATGGTTCCACGTCGTATTGTTTCTTAATTTGCTAATATACCTTATTTGATATTAGTTGCATTCCCATACTATCCACAAGTTTATTATATTTAATAATTAGTTTTTTCTTCATATATACATAAGTTCATCATGTGTATTAATTGAAATATATTATATTAAATTATTAAAAAGATATATAAAATCTATAAAATTTCATGAATAAAGTAAAAATAATTAAATATTTTTTTAAAATAATGATAGTTTAAATTATAATGAATATAAATTAAGATAAAAAATTTAATATTGAAAATAAACTTGAATGATTTGTTATTACTCCCAATTATGATTTTAGCTTTACTCTTAAAAAATAATTAGAATATAATTTAAATATTAAAATAGAATTTTTTTGTAAATTAAATTATTAAAAAATTTTACATAAAAAAGTTGTATAAAAAAATACATTCATTAAAAAAAAATACAATTGGAAACTAAATTAATAAATTAATCTTATGATTTCAATAACACCTTTAATATCTTTCTCATTTATCTGAAAGAAATATTTTATATATATTATATATGAAACTCAATTTTCAATAATTAAAAAAATGAATGCATAAATAAATGAGTAAAATTTAAATTTAAGGGACTTGAAGTACATATTGTATTTTCAATATTAGACATTAAAAACCGTATATAAGGATTTAAAATTAAGAAAAAAAATTAAAATTGGATTAAGTGTGTATGTATTTTTTTTTCGTAATCTATTATTAAATCAATTATAGTAAATATTATTGACATATATGATTCTTGTTATATGAAGGAGTATTCAATATTGATATATTTTTCAAGTCGTTTGCTTCTTATCTTTTATTTTGCTCAGTGGCGGTGTCAGCTTTTGGGTTGGCTATCGCCCACATTTTTCCTTTCCCACATCAACACTTTCTTTCTTTATTTTTCTCATTCAGTGCACATGTCTTCTTTCTTTTCAGTTTGTAATCTATTTTGTGGGTATCTTTATTATCTTCACAAGTTATGATGGACAAATGGTAGTGTCTGTCATTCGCTAAAACTCCACTGGCCACCAGTAGTTTTTCTTGGAAAGTGGGTGGCTCTTCGTCAACTTCTTAATTTGTTTATATTTTGATAGAATTTTAGAATAATAAATAATTTCACATATCTATTTGGACTCGTGTTGTCTTAAGTTTTATATGTTTTTGGTTTGTTTTTCTATTGTTTAATTAGCCTTCAGTTTTAGAATTTTTTGTTTGGTCTTATAGCACGTTTTTTTAGTCTTGCTTATGCATGTAATCTTAGTTTTATAAGTGATTTTAGAGATGATTTTATTGTCACCCTCTCTAGTTTGGTGAATGCTTGATTCTTTTGTCGATTTTTGTTCGCTGCTTTGGACCATCAGGGGCTGATTTTCTTATTGTATTAAGTGCTTGCAGTCACTCTAGATATGTCGTGATTGAGTTGTGACAAAGCCAATTGTCAACATGCCATCATGTTCTATTGATGCCGAGGCTAAAATCTTTGTTGTGTTGATGTAGTTTGTCCTTCATCATCTACGGCGAGTGTTTGTTATTATTTTCTCTCTGAATTGTATAGTTCCATTAATTGAATGAATTAATGAATTAACCTTCTAAAAAATTATATATTTTCATAAGGAAACCAGATTGAAATAATATTCATTTTAATCTTTACTCAATAAAGACACATGACAAATAATTAGCGTGTCAAATGATAGTTTCTTGATTGTGCTACATTAGAATATTTTCCTTAATTCTAACTTTAAATTGCTATAGTATCTATCTATCTATTTATCTATCTATCTATCTATATCTATATCTATATCTATATATATATATATATATATATATATATATATATATATTAAATTACTTGGTATTAATTTTTTTAAAAATTAAAAGGATTTACGAATAATATAAGTAAAAGATATAAAATAATGTGAAAATTAATATATCTAAAAATAATAATTCAAAAAGTAATATGTCAAATTAAACTATTATAAGAAATAAAAATTTTATTTTAATGAAAAATAAAAAAAATTCAATCATAAATATTTTTTTAAAATAAAATACTTAAAGTGGAATATATATATTTCATTTAAGATAATTGATTAATGTAAATATAGAGAAAATATTCATATTCATTTCTAAATTAAATGAAGTATTTTATATTGATTAGGATGTGGACGTAATAATTATACTAGGAAGTGTCAAGTACTTGCCATAATTACTCAAAACATTTATTTCCTTATTCAAAATAAATTATATTACTTCAAGTAGGGACGAAGCCAGAAAATTTTTTTAGGGGGTCGGATGAAATTTTAATTTTTTATAGTTTATATCTTTATAATTTGTAAAGAATTAAATCAAATTTTTATAATTTTAGGGGGTCAAAGTAAAATTTTACCTTTATTAATTTAAAATTTTTAAAAAAGTTTAAGGGTTAAAATAATAATTTTACATTTTAGGGGGGGCCGGGGCCCATGCCAGCCTCCCGGCTTCGCCCCTGACTTCAAGGTCTTTTAACCTTTATAATTTATTTTAAAAAATCAATAAAAATTTTGCACAATTTAAACTTATATTTGAGTTCAGATTAAAGTATTTTAATTTAATTTATTTTTATTATGTATATATTATTATGTCCATCAATTGTATATATTGACAATGTTGTTGATAGAGTTGATGTCACAAGTTAACTCGAAACTAATTAAAGATCAATGATAACACCATGATAAATAATTGTAATGCATTTAGTATTTTTAATATGATGTATTTACGTGTTTAAATTTTGCTTTTCTTACATTTTCTTTTTGCATTTTAATAGCGTACATATTTCATGTGTTATTATTTATTAGTTTCAAACCGTATATTTTATTATTTGGGTGAGTATTTGATACGCTAGTAATGTACTTTTTTATTCCACAAGTAGTCACACGTCTCTTTTTTTAAAATATTTATTTTTTAATATTTTACTATACCTCTATAAAACATTTGTCAACTCCCTGATCTTACTTGTGGACTAAAAAACTCTATCAGTGATGTACCAAATAATTTCGCTTATTATTTATGGGTTAGCATTTGGTACATTAATAGTGTACTTTTTTTATTCCACAAATAATCTTAAAATATTACCACGTGTCTCTTTTTTAAATATTTATTTTTTAATATTTTACTATATCTCTATAAAATACTTGTCAACACTATAAATTTAAAAACTCCACTGACAATATACTCAATATTTTCTATTATTTATTATATTTTATTTTTAAATATACTTTTATATTTTAAATATGTAATTTTCACATACATACGCGTGATAAAACTTTTAATAAAATTTATAGAGAAAGAATGGGTTGAATTGGATTGGATTGAGTTATGTACTATATGAATATGAGTATGATGGGGATTTGTGATGATGTATAAAAGAAAATCAAGCAAATTGGATCAAGATGGTTTTAAAGGGGAAAACAATTATAATCATAACAAATAATGCATAGAGGGGATGTCCTAATGATTATGTTTTCTCTTTTGAATTATGAAAAAAAAACTAGAGTGGGATGCTAATCTATGTAGGTGTAGTGTGGTGGTAATTCATTCCATTCTTTAATTATATATTTTGGGGTTGGACTATTATTTATGAAAATAAAGAATATTTTAAAATAAGTTAAGCTCTTGTAATGAGAGAATTAATCACTGTTGCTAACAATATTTACCTTAAGTTCGATAAAAAAAATACTTGATATTGCAAAATGAATTTTGGTTTACTTCTAACCTTTAGAGATAGGGCGAAAAAAAAAATCGAAAAATGATGTTTGAATAATTTTTGGAATACAAGTTAAAAAATTATTATGATTAAAATCAAATTAAATTATATTTTTTCATTAATTTATAATTAATTTTATTTTTATGATGTAAAAAAATATTTTTATTTAAAATATTAAAAAATAACTTAAAAGTCGTATATAGATATTATTTTATCCAATAATGTGGAGAAACCATAAAAACAAATCTTATTTTATAAAAAAAATTCAAACACAAAATTAAATATATAATTAAAAAATGTAAAAAGTTGGATGAAAATGAACCCAACTTACAGCTATATTATATAGATTCCTAATCCAATTGGGCAATAAATATAGATGATAAAATCATAATAACTCCTCTAAAATCCTACTTACTCTGAAGATTGAGTCTGTGTGTTATTGATAAATAATTTAGGCGCACTTTCCACCTTCCGTAGCAAATACCAAAGTTATTATCACAATCGGGTCAAAAGCAATGGCCAATTTCCAAATTTATACCAATAGACTTTGACTTCCTACTCCCTTAAAGGGGTAAAATGACTTGCGAGAGCTCAAATACATCTAATTTTAATTTTTGAATTTCAGAAGCAAATTATTGATAAACAAAATAAGTCATTTTTACACTCAATAATTTGCAACAAACCTTAATAATGAATGAGAGTAGCATAGGATTTTGAAAAATACAAAATCAACAAATAATATTTTCTTTTAATTCTATGTATCTCGTTATAGGTTCTGATCATATATGTTTCTTTTGACACAAACACTCCCAAATTCAAATCCTGCCTTGTGTTTTGTCGATTATGAAATTCAATAATTGATAATCGACTAATATAATAATATAAATCAATCCTACAATTGAATTAATTGCTATATTTGTTTAACCATAGTTGAATTACATTGAGTTGGTTATGATTATTTTTCTGTTTCTGAAAGATTGCATATGATCGGTCTCTTTTTAATTTTTAAGAAATTGGCATTTATCTTTTCTTTTTTTTTTTAAAATTTTTATAACCCTAGTGTAAAAACTGGTTTTTTACCTCAATATTATAAAAAAAAAAATTTATACACCAAAATAGATTGTCATCCAGATTAATTACGAAAATGGTATTTTTTTTAGGTCGTGCCTACCTGATAGGCACAACTGATTTTTTTAATATTAAATTTTTTTTCATTTAAAAAATTATTATATATATTTTTTTTCAGATTAGTATAAAACCCGTGTATATGGAAGCATACATACATGTTGTGCCTACCTGACAGGCTCAACTAGTTGAGCCTATCTGACAGGCACGACTAGTTGTGCCTTCTTGGTAGGCACAACTGGTGGGGCCCACATGCTTAATTTTTCCTCTATATATTCCCCCGAAAATCAGATGAAGAACATATAGAAAATTTAGTAGCAAAATAGAAGTAAGAAGAGAGTGAGAAGAAGGAAAGAAAGGAAAGCAAGAAGAAGGATAAGGTATTTTAATTTATTTATTTTTAAATAGAATGTAGAATTTTGTTAGAAATTTTATTATTTAAAAGTTTGTTAGATTAATAATTTTGTTAGCTTTTGAATGAAAAATTTTGCATTAAAAATTTTATGGAACTTTTTTGCTATTCGAAACTATTTTGAGAATTTTAAAATTTTTTTAACAGATCTAGTATTGAATATGGAGAATCAGTTTTTCGTATGCGTTTATTTTGATGGAGAAATTTTGACAACAAGCGCAGGATGTATATTTGAATGTCGCAAACAAGTAGCAATGAGATTCAATAGAAATATCTCTTTTGATGATATGAAGGAAAAAATTAGTGAAAAAATTTATAAACATTGTCGCTCTTTATTGTGGAACTTGGAGCAACCAAAATGCACCGATTCAGTTATTTGCTGAGTTAGCTGGTGTGGAGGAAACTGAAGATGCCACTCCATTAGGTGAAGAAGATGGAGCTCAAGAACCGTGTATGGTGGTTCCGGTATCATCGTTGGTAGTCAATCAACTATACATGGGATCGACATTGATCTTAACACTGCACTCGAGACTGCTGTGGTTGGTGATAATATATACTATAGTAGTGATCCTTCTGATCATGAAGTCGATAGTGAAAGTGATCCCGACGTGGATGAGGTCCAAGATGATATTGACGATGAAGGCGTGAATGAGGAAGTAAATGTTAATGCGTCTTCAATCGGAAACCAGATTCGTCGTATTGTGATACATAATAATCCTGGGGCACACATGTCTCGGATAGACCCCGATGCGGTGCATGTAGCCGAGTTCCCAGAGTACCCTGAAATACAATCTGCTCATCGGATGGCTGTATATTCTGATCCTGATGAGTTATTCGTGGGCCAGAGATTCGAAAATAAGGAAGAATGCATATTTTCCATTAAATGGTATAGTATGAATATATCAGTAAACTATAAAGTTGTCGTGTCTAAACTGACATTATATATTGGAGAGTGTTGGAAGTCAGCGGAAGGCTGTAATTGGCGGATACGAGCTGCATTTATCCAAAAGTCGCAGATGTGGGAGATACGAAAATTATTGGGCCTCACACATGCACTTCATCACGTATGATAGAAGATCATCGAAAACTTGATTCCAAAACTATCTGTACGTGCATCATGCCAATGGATGAAGACATGCCGACCATTAAGGTTTCGGTACTGATTGCCGAAATACAGGCATGATTCCAGTATCGAGTGTCATATCGGAAGGCATGGATAGCTAAACAGATGGCAATGGAGCAATTGTACGGAGATTTCGATGCATCATATAATGAGTTGTAGGGATGGATTACTGCTATGAGGGAGTACGTACCAGGGACTGCTATTGAGTTACAGACATGACCTTATTACAGCCCGAATGAGCAATTACAACCGAGAAAAAGAATTTTCCAATGGATGTTCTGGACGTTTGATCCATGTGTACGTGCATTTCCCCAGTGCAAGCCATTTGTACAAGTAGATGGGACATGGCTATACGGTAAATATACACAGATCTTACTTCTTGCGATTGCTCAGGACGGGAACAATAACGTGCTCCAGATTGCGTTTGCCATAGTAGATAAAGAGAATATGGAGTCATGGGAATTCTTCCGTACAAACCTGTGGAGGTATGTTGTTAGTAATGATAGTATTTGCATCATCTCCGATAGAGGGAAATGATTAATTGCCGCCATTAGGCGTTCCGGTGTGCCATGGAGATCTGTTTACTGCATATGGCACATTGCGTCTAACTTTCATCGAGATTATAAGAATGCAGACTGGAAGAGACAAGTTGTGAAAATGGGTAAAGAATAACCTTATCCTTTCAATATATAACCTAATATTTTGTGATGAGTCTGTAACTTATATTTTCTTAATACATACACAGCGTACAAGCATGAGCCACACATTTTCCGGCAAAGGATGACTCGACTTGGGAATGACATGGAAGGTCAAACGAACACATCTTTTCGACAATGATTGGGTATCATGGAGCCGTGGTAATGGGCTCAAAGTTTTGACGAGGGCTTTTGTTACAGCCAAATGACCACAAACTTGGTGGAGGGCATCAACGCTGTATTATTGAAAACACGACATCTTCCGATTTCATCTGTCTTTTCGGCTACATTCTACAGGTTGGCTACCTTGATGCCAAGAATGGGTCAGCAACAAGTCAACCAGATGGAGGCAGAACACGTGTTTGTCGAATATGTTAGGGATGCAATGGTTGCAAACCGTCGGATGGCGAGGTCGATGAATGTAGAAGTATATTCACGACGTAATGAAACGTTTTGCGTTACAGAGACCATCAGTCGTCGACCCGGTATACCACCTAGGTCCTACGGAGTTGATCTTCGAAATAGACGGTACGATTGTAGGAGGTTCCAGACACTTCATTATCCTTGTGCACATGTTGTAGCAGCTTGTGCTAAAGTCTCGCTCAATGTAGATCAATTTATCGATGAAGTGTATACCCTCGAACGCACGTTGCGTGTATGGGAGAATGAGTTTCCCGTACTTCCTGACCTATCTATTTGGGAGGTTCCTCCAACGACATTCGAGCTTGTCCCAGACAAAAGGTTGCGTAGGAACCCAAAAGGTCGTTCGCAATCATCTAGAATTCGGAACAAAATGGACATTAGAGAGAAATCCGATGGGAAGTTGTGTAGAGTATACAGATTACCAGGTCATAATCGGAATAAATGCCCGCTTCGAAACTACCATATTGGACAATCGTCGCGATCAGATAGAAATTAAGATTTTATTAATTACATGTTGGAAGAAAAAGTCCCGCCGAGTAGCATTAAATAGATTTTTTAAGCATTTTAAAATTGATTGTTTTTAATACTCCTCTTTTTTTTGCAATTATGTACTTCAACCCAAGCAAATCCAAAATTCGCCTTCGAAGCACATATTTATATACAATTTACATACTTACTCCGGGTGAAGCATGACTATTTGTGTTCATACATACTTAACTTGGATTTATTATTTATTTCATTTACTATTATAATAATGTTCTTCAACCGGGGGAATGATGACTATCCTTTGTAACTAAATGATAAAAAACTCATTACATAAATAGTCATTACATAATTTGCCAAAAATAAATTAAATTGATAAATAAAATGCCAAAAAATTTATTACATAAAAAAGGAAGTTATTTATATTACAAACCCCCCTAAAATTGATGGTTTGATGGTGTGGTTCTAGGGGTATATTTTTGTGGAGCCCGACGTTCACGTTGCGGACGACTATGACGATCAACGTTCTTTTCATTTGTATGCGGGGGTGTGTGAAACATAGACGAAAAATCATATGTCTCAAACGCCATCGATGAACTTGAGCCGAGAGGAGTAAAATATGGAAGTGGATATGGGCCGGGAGGAGTAGAGTACGGCGGTGGATACGGCTCTGGAAGAGTTGAGTACATGGATGGATGCGGGCCGGAAGGAGTAGAATACTGAGATAAATATGAGCCGAGATGATTGGAGTACTGAGGTGGTAGTGGGCTGAATATATCAAACTTTGAATGATATCCGTGGCCTGAGGAGCCCGAGAAATAGTTATCGCCCCCTAAATCTGGATGATAAGAACTACCTCCAGAGTGTAGTTCCGGCTCTAGATCCTGCTGTGGCTCCGGCTCTGGTGCATGATGCGAATCTGGAAGATGCTGCCCAATTCGTGTCGTATGCGGGGGGACTACCATCGACCGCCCACCAAACAAAAATGGTTTCCCTATCTCTCACAATTACACATCAGAGGTACTGTAACGAAAGGGTGAAGATCCAAGCCACGATCCATCTGAGGTACCCTCTCAAACCAGTTGTTCCACATCGTAACATATTCATCATGCTCATCTCCCCAATCAAGCCCATGCCTCCCCCTCCTGGTTATCCCATGGATATCCCCCAATCGTACTGGTGGACTCGGGATATTTTGAATGCAACCGAATTACTGAAGTACTCGATCGCCATGATACCACTCTACTATCTGAAAATTAATAACGGGTGCGCTAATGCACCATAAGTTTGAGTGGACGCGGGCAGACGAGGGAATAACCACCATAATTTCTAGAACAGAATACGGCATCCAAATGAACTGCACAGTTAATCACATTTTTATATTAATGTAGGTCGAGCAAAATTAAATAATAAAATAAAATTGATATTGGAAAAACTTACCCCCTCTCCAGAATGATTCTCGATCATCAGGCAGTATATCGGAACCGTGTATGACCTTCCGATACCTGAATTTGTGCTCCATCTAAGAAAAAAATTGTTAGAACAACATAATCCGAAAAATAAGTCAACTAATTGTTACAACGCATAAAAATTCATCACCTATTAACAAGTGGAAATATATATGATTGGTGACTAATTGATGCCAAGAATGGCATCTGGTAATGTGCCCACGACTGCAGCAGTATGAGGCATCCACCTATGTCCATCGCAGAAGGATCTGTCGTCCGACAAAGTTCTCGATACAACATGGCTAACAATGCGGACCCCCAATTGTATGAAGCGGGTGTTATGCAAATTAGATAATAGAGGTAAGTACATCAAGTGAAGCAGATCTTGCCGTTTGATTCCGTCATAAGTACACCCCCTATAAGGTGCATAATGTAAGCTCGAGCGGCCCGCATCACCTCCCGTTCATTGGCGTGACTCGGCAAATACTCAAAATTGTCCTTTAGCCATGACAACCTCAACCGGCAAATTTCCCCTCACTTGGCGGCGTCCAAGTAATTCATAGCAAAGGGTTGCGGCACGGAGATCGAACTTATGCCCGTGACGCGTTCCGTCGATAGGGAGCGAGTACATCTTGCAACATCTTTCAGAGTGATGGTGCACTCCCGCAGAGGCAAATGAAATGTGTGGGTCTCAGGCGCCATCGCTTGACTAAAGCGGAAATCAAGTCATATCGCAGATCAAAAGTCCGGATCAATCTGCGTGCGATCCAACCCGCTAACTCAAGAAGCGGTATTAGGCATTCATCCATTTGAAACCCTATACTATTGACACGGCCTCTCAATACGAGGTATGACTCCTGACATTATTATATTAGCGAAATAATTAATACAATATAATTTAATTCAACAAATAACATGACTATGAAATAAAAATTATATTACCATCTCCTTAATGGCACTTGATATGTGATTTGTATTATCAATCAAAGAACCCATTTGTTACAAATCTGCAATTAAAAAAAATTGAATTCATTTTTTCTTATTTCAAAAGATACAATAATTTTTTTCAAATTTTAGAAATAAACACAGTAAATATCTCATAATTTCTCATTTTTTACCTACAATTTTTTTTATGTTAGATAACAATAATAATATAATTAAAAACATATAAATTATCTAAATATAAAAAATATATGAATTAAAAAAAAAGAACTAGAAGCATACCTAATTAGAAGAACTTCCAAATAACCTATAAAATTATGTAACAACAAATTTAATCAACATTTTAATAAATCAATAAAAAATATCAAATAAATATATAATAATATAAAATTACATTATATAAAAATTACATTAAAAAATCACAAAACTATAAACTATAAATACTAACAATTTATAATCATATACAAACACAAAATAACTATAAAATTATTTTTTAAAATACATTACTAAAAAAAAAATCACAATACACTAATACACACTAAACCACTAAACACTAACAATCTATAACCTAATCTTAAATTACTAATAAAATAGCTATAAAAATATTTTTTTAAAATATATTACTAAAAAAATCACAATACACTAATACACTAAACCACTAAACACTAACAATTTATATAACCTAATCTTAAATTACTAATAAAATAGCTATAAAAATATTTTTTTAAAATATATTATTAAAAAAATTACAATACGCTAATATACTAAACCACTAAACACTAACAATTTATATAACTTAATCTTAAATTACTAACAAAATAGCTATAAAATTATTTTTTTAAAAATATATTACTAAAAAAATCACAATACACAAATACACTAAACTACTAAACACTAACAATTTATATAACCAAATCAACTATAAAATTATTTTTTAAAAAATATATATTATTACTAAAAAAATCACAATACACTAATACACTAAACACTAACAATTTGTAACCTAATCCCATAAATTATTAACAAAACAAAATACAAAAAAAAACTAATAATTTATAACCTAATCATAAACTACTAACAAAATAATTATACAATTTTTTTAAAAAAATTTACATTACTAAAAACTCACAGAACACCATAATTTTATAATAAATTACTAAAATAATACATTACCCTTTTTTTTCTTCTTCTTCCTTCTTCTTCTCATTCTCCTTTCTCTCCTTTCTTTCTCACATGATGTAGGTCTTGATATGGGGGCCATGCTTATAAGGTCCCCATAAATTTTTTTTTTTCCATGAGTGATAAGACTCATGCATGAGAAAAAATGGAAGCATGCATCTGAGAAAGCAGCAGGAGAGTGTTGTGCCTACTGCGACGAGCTCAACCGTTTACAGTATTTTTACCCGTATAAAATTCATATTTTTACATATATATTAATATAAATATTAAAAAAATAATATAATAATAATTTTTTAAACGAAAAAATTTTAATATTAAAAAAATCAGTTGTGCCTGTTAAGTAGGCACGACCTAAAAAAAATACTATTTTCATAATTAATCTGGCTGACAACTTATTTTGGTGTATAAATTTTTTTTATAATATTGAGGTAAAAAACCTGTAAAAACTCTACAAATAAATTTCGTAAAAGTAAAAAGAAAAAAAAGAAATAGTTGCAAGTATCTTTCTTTAATATTTGAATATAATTGTTAATTAAGTTTAAAAATAACCAAAACAAAAGAGGACAAAAGCAGGACAAATTTTCGGTTGTTTGCACATCTTACATTCCAAGAAATTTTCATTTCTTTATTTTTATTAAATATTATTTAGTATTTCCATTTTTAAGGCTGACCCTGAAACCTTAATAAATGCAGTTTGTCTTCAACATTCTCTACCCCTATCCCCTTCTCCTTCCCTCCTTTCCTTTCTTTCAAAATCCTTACTTATTAAGTCTCACCATTATTGTGAATCCTTCACCTCATCTCATCTCGCCTCACTTCCCTTTTTCCTCTGTTTTTCATTGTGTTCTTTTGGTCATGGCTAAGCAGATGGATGATGCTGAGTTTTGGCTTCCACCCAAGTTTTTAATGGATGATGACTTTGTTTTGGAGAAAGAGAAGCTTCAGAGAAGCAATATTGGCGAAAACAACCCTAAATCGTTGGTTTCGGTTCATGGTTTCCCAACTGAGTTCCCCTACGAGTTCGACTCTTCCTCTGCTCTCGGCTCTCCTGTTGAGTCCGTTGTTGGGTCTATCGAAACTGAAAGCAGTGACGAGGATGAGTTTCTTGCTGGGCTGACTCGTCGACTCCCTCTCTCAATTACTCATAAACTCACCGTTCCTAGCTTTTCTTGGGACAAAAATGAGGTAAATAATTTTTGGGTTTTTCATGTCGAGCTTGAAGCTGTTAATCTTAATCCTCTGTTAATATTCAGAAAACTGGAGCTTTGGCGAGTTCACCCCAGTCAACTCTGAGTGGGTTCCTAAGCTGGTCAGCTTCAAGCAATGGCAGCCCAAATGGTCCTTCCCAAGTCCCTTCTCCACCAACAACTCCTTTCGGTGCCCAAAATGACTCTTGGGATCTCATATATGCAGCAGCTGGCCAAGTTGCAAGGCGAAAAATGAGCAATGAAGCCTCCAAATTCATCAACTTCAACCATGGAAGACTCCTTCCCAAGACACACAATCATTCCTTCATGAATAACTCACCCTCTGGGTTGTATCCAAGTCAGAGTCTTTCTTATAATCTTGCTCCTACAAATCAGGTAAGCCTTTTTTTTTTTCTTCTAAAAAGTAGGGTTTTGATTTTATTTTGATATGGGCTTACACGGTTCCTTTTTTTTAGACTCATAGAAGGCAAATGAAAGCAAGCAACTGGAAAGAATCGCTTCAACAACAACAGCAACTGCAGCAAACCCAGTGTAGAGCAAGGAATAATGCTGTTGGGGGAAGGTCCTCTGGTACTTGCACCAGAGCTATGTTTCTTGGTGGATCTCAAAGTGTTAAAAGAGAGAGTGCTGGAACTGGTGTTTTCTTACCTCGTACATATCCAAACAACACCCCTGCGCCTCAGAAGAGATCAGGTACTAAATCCTTGTTTAACCCACCATTCTTTTGAGAGCTCCTTTAAACCCTTTGAAACAACATATTTGCTCCTCAGTTTTTGTTCTTAAAGCCATGAATTATTGAGTTTTCTTTTGCTTGGTTCTTATTTCTGTTTGAAACAGGTTGCTCAACAGTGCTAGTCCCAGCGAAGGTTGTTCAAGCTTTAAATCTGAACTTTGCTGATTCCAGCAGTCATGTTCAGCCACATCTCAAAGCTAGCTTTGCCCCAAACTATGGTGAGCCTACGGATCACACCATTTTTGCACTCCCGAAAGCTTAACTGAACCAAATTTAAGTCACTGAATCCTGATTGTTCTAAATTATGCAGGTGCTTTGGTTGCCAGAAGAAATATACTGTTGAACCAAACAAGGAGAAATTATAGAGCAGAAGGAGGCCTAAATCTTCCCCAGGAGTGGAGCTATTGAACCCTGGAAATTTTTGTTGAGAATACTCTTAATAGTATTTGTTTTGTTGGGAAATTTGCAGTATAGTATTAGGTTCGTAGTTGATGTTGTATTTTGGTTTATATAAGGAAATCAAGAATGTGATAATGTAGTTTAGGAACCAATAAAAGAGCATTTAACATATCTTTTATATGCCAGTGATTCCTAACTAAGCATTAATAGTCAAAAACTGCTTCGTACCATTTCATACATTTGAGACAGAGAAATCATTTTGGATCCTTTTCTAACAAAGCTTCAAGAACAACAGACTTTGGATTCTTCATTGGAGGGCCTTTTTCTCTGCGTTCAAGCTCGTCCAGTCGAAACGTGATCAATCTATCCCAGTTTCCACCTTCGAAAAGAACCCCTGCTTTCCCATCAGTGATCCGCTGCACAATGCCGCAGTACATGTAGAAGGGGTTGTTAGGGTTCTTAACAATCGCGATCATTCCCGGCATTAACAGTGGCAACTCTGGTGATTTTGGCTTCCCAAGCCTAGCAATACTTACCGAATCGGAAACTGTTTGCTTCGCCTGTGGTGGGTTTTCCTCAATGAACTTTTTCAATCCCTTTTCACCACCGGGGAACCCCCCGGTTAGCCCCATCATCTCCTTTTCGAAAGCATCATCTGGAACTGAGATTGCTGTGCTATCAGAACTTTCAACATCTGTGTTACCAACTGATGAACATTCATCCACGTTTCTCTTTAGCTCAACTTCAATGCCTTTTTCTCCATTGCAGAGCCCCCTACCTCCCAAGATTTCAAATAGATCAAACTTGGCATAGAAGGCCTTTTTAGGCTGTTTGGCAACCGAGAAAAATGGTTTATGAAGACGATGGGTGATGGGGCTTTTTCCTAGGAAATGAGATTGAAATAGAGAACCTTGAAGGGTTGGGAGAGTGATGGAAGAAGAAGAAGCCATGGTTTGGTTCAGAGTCCAAGTGGAGAAATAGCCCTTTTCTAGATTCTAATCCTAACCACAAATGTTTTCTATTGGTTGCTGATTTTATCTTCAAACTATTCGTCCCACTATACATTGTAACATCGGATAGGAATAAGATATCCAATTCATTAACAACCGCACATTAAAAAAAAAAATTATTGAATTTTAACTCGATTAACATGTGCATTGTTGTCAATGCAAAAAGATTTAGTTTCGAGTGTGTTGAAGCACATTATTTCTCCTATTTGTAGGTAAAGAGGAATTATAGTATTGTATCAAAAAGATTAAATATGATCAGAATCTATAATGAAATTATCTAATAAAAACAAAACTATAGAATTTAAAGTTAATAAAATGTGAATTTTATTAATAGCATGAATATTAATCTTCATTGTATATATATTTTTAATGAGGTATGTGATTAACCATTTCATTATATTAAACTAGAAAGGTACTCGATTTTGCTGCAGATGTGTAATCAAATATAGGAATAATGTATTAAGAAGTTTTACGGGAATGTTACTTTGGATTCCAACAAAATTAGTTTAAGATGGTAAAATGGATGATAATCAAAACAGGAGAATGGCGGGAGACCATAAGCGTTTATGGAGAATGCAAAATGAAGGAGAAAATCTGGAATCAATTTTAAAACAATTAAAAAAAACTATAAATCTTTTGAACGAAAGAAGAAGTGACTTTTTTTTTTTTGTTAATTATTTTATGAAATTGGAGGTTTATGTTCACAATGTGACTTGATATAATTGGTGGTAAGAGTTAGGATCGGAATTTGATATCTAATTCATTAACAACTGCACATTAAAAGCCAAATCTAAATAATTTAGAGTTAATATAATGGGTATTTAAACGGTTAACCGAATTAATCGAACTTTTTAATCTTTCAACCGTTAATTGAATTGAATTTTTTTTAAAAAAATTAAAAGAACTGAAATTTATATATATATATATATTTGTTAAAACAAGTATAAAACATATAAAAAAATTAATAATATTCATTTGACCAAATTAACCGATTTAACTGTAAGGTCCCAAAAATTTGAATGTTCGTTTATTAAATTTGATCAATAAGATAAGTGTTTGTTATAGTGGTTTAGAGCCTTAACTGTGCGTTTGTAAGTTCTAGAGTCACTTCTGTTGCTTCTACATTGAATCTATAGTAGGTGTGTAACAAAAATCGAGTTTTCTACGAACGACAAAAGTCGGAATCCATGGCTGTCGATGCCACACGGCCATGTGCTAGGTTGTGTGGTAGGCTATGGAACTCCCTAACTTAGGTCATACGGTTGTGCGACACGGGCGTGTGTCCAAGCCGTGTGAATGACTGTTTTGATTGTGAGTTGTCGAAACCATTTTTTTTTTATTTAAAGAAGAAAAAAGAGAATCGACTGAAAAGAAAAGTATGGAGTCGCCACCGATCTTTTCGTTTTGGTGAGATCGGGTCACCTAAGAATTTGGTTATTTTAATAAAACATTTTTGGTTTACTAAAACAATGATTTTGGTCTACGAAAACATGAGAAACGGGTTCGGGAGTCGATTACGTATGAGGAAGGGTCAGCACCCTCATTACGCCCAAGATTGGTACCAAATTGATTAAATGCTGTCCTTATGTCTAAAATTAAAAAAAATGTTTTCGAAATGTGATTCCTTTTTTAACAATCATTTGAATGACCCGACTTGGTTGCCCAAAAAATCTTCTTATTTCGATATTCAAAGGATGCTCACTATTTAGTTCAACGAAAAATCGAAACCCAGCACGATAGGGCACGATTCTTGAATTCCCAAATATTGACTATTGCCTCGTTTGAGGAAATACGAGGCGAAATTCGAAGGATCTTCGATTGTTTTAAACAAATGAGAAAGCGCAACCCAACGCGATAGGGCTCGATTCTCAAATTGCCAAGCGTCGAGCATCGCCGCCGTTTTGAAAGATTTTTAATAACCATGAATGAAAACTTAAAGGAATATTCAATTGTTTGAACAAACGAGAAATCACAACCCGGCCACGATAGGGCATGATTCGGATTATTAAACACCGAATATTATCTTCGTTTTAAAGGATTTTTATGAGTGAAAATCTAAAGGAATATTCGATTGTTTGAACAAGCGAGAAATCACAACCCAACACGATAGGATGTGATTCCGAATTGACATCCGTCGAGATATCACCTTCGTTTTAAATGATTTTGAAAAGGCATGAGTAAAATTTTGAAGGAAATTCGATTGTTTTGAGCAAGCGCAAAATTGCAACCCAACACGTTAGGAGCACGATTCCACGAATTGCCAAACATCGAATCTCGCCGCCGTTTTGAAGAAATTTTGAATGAATAATTATAAAACTAGCTTAAAATGTATTAATGCGTTTTTGAAAATTAAACAAAATTAATCATAAAATTTGGATTTTATAAAACGCATTTTGAAAGCGATGAGTTGGGATAATTGACATACGTGAGATACGATCGATTAACAAACTAATAATTGAAAGCAGCTAACCTAGAAGTGTAATCCGATTTGATAATGCATGGAGAATAATTGATATAATAATACAATGACGAAGAAGATAACAATCACACAAGCTAAACAATAATATGCCACGATAATGTACATGTCATGACCAATGCAAGATATAAAAACAACATAGCAATTAGAAATCAATGTGCTATAAAACAGTTTAAAATAATAACGAATAAATGTACACATAACCTAGGTTGACAAATTAGTATAAAGGCTAAGGATGTATGATTTTTGAAATAGATATTATAAAATAAAAGTTTGAATCAAATTGCGTATGAAACGTTTTAAACACAAGTGCATTCAAAATTGACAAACTACATGATGATTTATCAAACATATATGCATGTAAATGAGATTAACAATAAAATACATATAAATTTTTAAAATAATCTAAAAATTGTACACATCTTTATATTAAAGCATTTAAAATAATAGGCTATATATACACAAAAGCAATGTAATATGAGAGCATACTCGAACAATAATAATTAAAAAAAAACAATGGAAGTTTCCGAGATCATTTCACACATATACATATATTGAAAATATTCAATAAATCGCAAAGCAAGGTATTTTAAATAAATGAATAAATACGAAAAAAATTGTTAAAGTAATAAATATATTAATATATATATACATAAAAGTTTAAAAGTGAACACATGCAAATTTATATAGAAATGATGATACGTGTATGTTTAATAATATATATAGATCAAACGTGTGTACTAATATAAGCAAGTAGAAAAGTAATTTTATACAACATGCATATGCAAAACATAGTATTATGGCAAAAATATATGTCGAAATATATGGATTTATTAACACATAAATTAAAAATGAGCATCAATAAATATGTACATGTATATAGAAGAGATTTAAGTGTATTAAAAGAAGGTAATGAGGTGTACAAATCAATGGGATCTAATTAATTTTTTTATTAAAATAAAGGGACTGATTTATAAATAGAATAGCCAAAAAGGGACCAGAGTGTGAGGCGCATAAATGTGTAGGGACTCATATTGGAAATAATCCAATCCTCCGAATGCAGCGCTGCAACATGGGTCAAACTGCAACCACACGCGAATTATAGGGCGAATTTTAAAAAAACGGAATAAGACACATTAGACATGATTGAACGTTAGCTCGAAAGGGAAGGATCTAGCGTGCAATTATTCCCTCACCACAGAAACACGCGGATCCCAGGGGGCAATCGGGTCGGGTCGCATGTTAAAGCCTATACGGCGTCGTTTTATGTTCTTCATTAAGAACAAAATTGAGAAAGAAACCCTAGGTTAGACACTTAACTGCTGAAATAAAGTTAAAACAAAAACCTAAGCCCTCTTTCTCTTCCAATCGGCCGAAACCTGATTTTCTTTGGCTCAGGCGCCGATCCACCATTAGTGCTGGTGATAGGTGCCTTCGAACCCCAGGAAGGATGGCTTTTCGGCCTCGTGGTTCCCCCTTTTTCGGCCGATATCTACTAAACTAAGAAGGAGAAACTCAGCCGAATCGCCAGTATCGATTCTCTTACATTTTTGTTTTATAATGCAATGATGATGAATGATTTTGAGGCAAATGAATCCATGAGATGTAAAGAAAAGAAACTTCAAGAAAGATGAACAAAAAATCACCTTTTTCGATTTTTTTTGACTATCCTTTTTTCTCCTTTTTACATTTTCGGTTCTTGAATATATAACCGAGATAATACCTATTGTTTCTTGCTAGATTGCTACTCTATTCATCATTATTGTCTCTGCTCTGTCCTCTCTCTGCTTTGGTCGATTGTTTCCCTTTTTGTGTATTTGCAGGCCTCAACATGGTGGAGATTTCTATTTCGGTGCATCGGGACAAGAAGGCCGAGCCTTGGGCATTGGTCTCACCGGCGGGGCACGTGGGTGTGAGAGAGGAGGCTCATGGCGCTAGGACAAGTCTCAGAAACCTTAGGGTTTCTGAGTTGGCTTAACGTTTGGGCCTATTGGGCCTGTAGGAATTGGGTTAGATTTGGGTTTAGGTTGGGTCTGTTTGGTTTAGTTTGGGGTTTAGTTTAGGGTTTAATTTTAGGGTTGTTTGGGGTAGTGTTGGGTCTGTTTGTAAAATGGAGATTTGGGCCATCAAGGCCTTTGTAAATGGACTGTTGAAATTAGGATTTAATAATTCTGGATTTTATTTTTATGTTTTAGTTTTTTGGTTTGGATTTGGTAGGGCAAAATGGGCCCATACGTTTGCCCCTCTTTGCTCATTGTCGTGCAACGAGAATAGAGCAAAGACTATAAAAAGGGTCAATTTTGCCTAGACCTATTGAGTCTTGACTTCTCTTGGCGTTTCTTTTCTTCGAGCAACTTCAATATGCCCCACTCTAGTCCGCTCCATTGCAACTTCAGGTAGATGAGACTTGTCTTGACTTGGCTCTACTGTAACTCCTGAGAGATAAGGTTAATGGCTTTAATCTGTTTCACTGCAACTTTAGGCAGATAAGATTCGCCACGATTCAGTCTGCTCCACTGCAACTTCAGGGAGATAAGGCTTGTCTTGCTCTGCTACAACTTTAGAGAGAGACAGGACCTGTGACTCGTAGCTTCAATCTATTCCACTGCAACTTTAGGGGAGCTGGGATGGTGACTCAAATCGCTTCACTTTGCAACTTCGGAAAGCAAGATTCACTGTCTTTGATCTGTTCCCCTACGCCTGGGGTGATAAGATTTTGTAAATCTTCAGCCTGTTATCCTACTGCTTAGGGGGTTAAGGCTTGTCAATTCGACTTGTTACCCTACTGCTTAGGGGGTTAAAGCCCATTATCTTCGATCTCTTTCCCTACTGCTTAGGGGGTTAAGATCTGTAAATTTAGCCTGTTACCCTATTGCTTAGGGGGTTAAGATCTGTAAATTTAGCCTGTTACCCTACTGCTTAGGGGGTTAAGGCTTGTGGCTTAAATCGCTTTCTTTGCAACCGGGAAGATGAAATTTGCCATGGTTGGTCCGCTCACTTTGCAACCGGGGAGATAAGACTTGTAACTTCAATCTACTCTACCCACTGCGTCATCAGAAAGGTAGGGTTAATAGCTTTAATCTGCTTCACTGCAACTTCAAGAAGATAAGATTTGCCATGATTCAGTCTGATCCACCGCAACTTCAGGGAGATAAGACTTGTAACATCAACCTACTCCACTGTATCTTCAGGGAGATAGGGTTAATGGCTTTAATCTACTTCACTACAACTTCAGGAAGATAAGATTTGCCATTTTGGTTCGCTCCTCTGCAACTTTAGGGAGGCAAAATCTATAGAATTGGTCTTATGTATCTATGATTTGGATGCCATGATTAAGATAAATCAAATATTCCTAACTAGATGTGATGCTTAGGTCAAACAATTAGGGTGCTATGATTGAAATGAATCAGATGCTCCTAACTAGGTGTGTTATGAATGACATATGAATGCAGGAATGAGAATGATCCATTTTGACGGGCTTAAGATGTCATTGCTCATTATTCATTGGGACATGACGCATTGATCAGTCTTTCTCTCCTATCGGTATCCCTTGAAGGATTCAGGTTATTCTTTGCCTAACGTTCCCTTGCCTTTGGGTAATTCAAACTAACTGGTCCCGTTTCAGGTCCTTGTATCATTTAAAATTAATTTGGAGTGATATGCGGAACTCCTTTCGAATGTCATTAGCTCATTAATCGTTATTTCAATGAGGAAGGCTCGAAAAAGATTATAGCAATGGACAAGACGGAATTTTATTGAGAAAAACCTTGAAACAAATGAGGTAATTAAGATGATAAGTTGTTAAGATACAGAATGAACGAAAAGTGAAAACAACTGCCCCAGATATCATAGCATGGGCTTCTCTGCTTAAAACTTCTTGAGGACCTTTCGAAACTTGATATGTGTTTAGAAGACCAAGAGTACTTTGTCGATGCCCCAAGGTGTAACATCCCTCCTTTTGTTGAATCAGAGAAGACAAAATTACTATATGCCCCATTTTTTATCAAAATTTGAATTGCCCATTCCTGGGTTTTCAATTCAAAACCCTATGGTCTCAAAGCGCCCTTTTGTGGGTTTTCGCCTTGGCCTCTCCCGTTTTTTTTTTTTTTTTTAGGTAAAGTACTTCTTGACTGAATCCGAATTCACGGGGTTAGGCAAGCTTTTGCCATCCATATCGGTCAAGATCAGAGCTCCTCCAGAGAAAGCTTTCTTTACCACATAAGGTCCTTCCCAATTTGGCATCCATTTTCCTCTGAAATCTTTTTGTATGGGGAGAATCTTTTTCAAAACAAGGTCTCCTTCACAGAATTCTCTAGGGCGAACCTTCTTGTTATAAGCCCGCATCATTCGCTTTTGGTACATTTGACCATGGCGGATAGCTTTCAGCCTCTTTTCTTCAATTAAATTCAGCTGATCATACCTTGACTGGATCCATTCTGCTTCGTCTAACTTTAATTCTGACAGCACTCGTAAAGAAGGAATCTCGACCTCAATAGGCAGCACAGCCTCCATTCCATAAACCAAGGAGAAAGGTGTTGCCCCGGTGGAAGTTCTGACTGACGTTCGATAGGCATAAAGGGCAAATGGTAATTTCTCGTGCCAATCTTTATAAGTCTCCGTCATTTTTCCCACGATCTTTTTGATGTTTTTGTTGGCCGCTTCCACCGCGCCATTCATTTTTAGGCGATATGGTGACGAATTATGGTGTTTGATATTGAATTGGCGGCAGACCTCCGCTATTGTGCTATTGTTCAAATTTAACGCATTGTCCGATATGATCCTCTCAGGCATCCCGTATCGACATATGATTTCTTTCTTTAAGAACTTGCTGACTGCTGATTTCGTGACATTGGCATAAGAGGTGGCCTCTACCCATTTAGTGAAGTAATCGATGACCACAAAGATGAACCGATGCCCGTTGGATGCTTTCGGCGAGATCGGCCCGATGACATCCATTCCCCACATCGAGAAAGGCCATGGGGACGTCATAACATGGAGCGGTGAAGGAGGTACATGAATCTTATCCCCATATATTTGGCATTTATGGCACTTTTTCGCATAGTTGATGCAATCCCCTCCATAGTAGACCAATAATACCCGAATCTCATGATTTGTCGGCCATTGTGAAACCATTAGCATGCGTTCCGTAGACACCCTCATGGACCTCTTCTAAGATTTGCTTAGCCTCGACAGCGTCCACGCATCTTAAGAGCACCTGATCTTTTCTTCTTTTATACAGGATCTCGCCGTCTAAGACATAGTCACTAGCTTGACCTTCTCAACGTCCTTTTATCATTCTCGATCGCCGCAGTGCGGATATTCGCGATTCCGCACATATCGTAGTATATCTTGATACGGGGTGATCATCTTTTCCTCTTCTTCGTCAATGCTTTGCAGCAATGTGCGGGGCCTCGTAGATATTCATTTGAATAGGCTTCACATCCTCTTGCTTGTTTACTTTGACCATAGAAGCGAGTTGCCAAGGCGTCGACCATCTAGTTTTCATCTCGTGGGAGATAGTAAAAAGTGACATCGTCAAACTCCTCAATTAGTTCGGGACCAATTTTCGGTAATTGATTAACTTAGGGTCTCTTGTCTCCCAATCGCCTTTGGTGATAGATCATTAGTCTTTGAATCTCTATATATTTCTAGCACCTTGATTTTTTGCGTTCAATAGCTGCACGGATACCCATGATGCATGCTTCATACTCTGCCATGTTATTCGTGCAATCAAAATCCAATTTACTAGTAAAGGGATAATGATCTCCATTTGGAGATACCAGAACTGCCCCGATTCCATTACCCGTAGCATTTGAAGCTCCGTCAAAATTCAGTCTCCAAGGGTGATCTCCTTGGGAGTCTTCTTCCGTGGTTGCAATGTACATTAAGTCTTCATTTGGGAAATCAAAACTCAGAGGCTCATAATCTTCTAGAGCCCTACTAGCCAAAAAATCTGCTACCGCACTTCCTTTTATAGCTTTCTAGTTCACGTAGACTATGTCAAATTCAGAGAGTAAAATTTGCCAACGAGCCATTCTTCCGTTCAAAGCGTTTGACTCCATCATGTACTTCAGAGGATCTAATTTTGAGATGAGCCAAGTTGTATGGTACAACATGTACTGTCTCAATCTTCGAGTTGTCCAGATCAAAGCGCAACACAATTTCTCGATTGGCGAATATCTTGTCTCGCAGTCAGTAAACTTCTTGCTAAGGTAGTATATCGCCTTTTCTTTTCTTCCTGACTCATCATGTTGGCCTAATACGCACCCTATGGAGTTCTCGAACACTGCCAAATCTGATGTCGCGGTTTATCTGGGCAAGGTGGCGTCAATACCGGGGCATTAGACAGGTAATGCTTGACTTTATCGAAAGTTCTTTGGCACTCCTCATCCCATACACCCGGATTGTGTTTCCTAAGGAGGCGGAATATCGGGTCACATTTCTCTGTTAGTTGCGAAATGAACTGGGCAATATAATTTAGCCTTCCTAGGAAACCTCGAACTTCTTTTTGATGACGTGGTGGAGGTAATTCTTGTATGGCCTTGACTTTATCGGGTCAATTTCGATCCCTTTTCATCGACTATGAATCCTAACAACTTTCCCGACCTAGCTCAGAAGGTACATTTTTTTGCAGGATTGAGCTTTAATTGAAACTTTCTTAACCTTAAGAACAATTTCTTCAGGACTCGTATGTGCTCCTTTTCCGTCTTGGATTTCGCTATCATGTCGTCAACGTAAACTTCGATCTCCTTGTGCATCATGTCATGGAAAAGAGTTACCATTGCTCTCGATATGTCGCCCCGCATTTTTCGGTCAAAGAATGGCATCACTTTATAACAAAATGTTCCCACATGGTCACGAATGTGGTCTTTTCCATGTCTTCGGGATGCATCTTTATCTGGTTGTATCCCGAGAATCCATCCATGAAAGAGAAGAGCGAGTAACCTACCTTGTTGTCTACTAATGTATCAATGTGAGGCAGTGGAAAATTATCCTTTGGGCTGGCTTTGTTCGGATCTCGATAGTCCACGCACATTCGTACTTTCCGTCCTTCTTAGGGCGGGACTATATTGGCTACCCATTCGAGTATTTGACCACTTGTAAGAAACCGGCGTCGAATTGCTTCTTGACCTCTTCTTTTATTTTCAAGAGAACATCAGGCCTCATCCTTCGAAGCTTTTGTTGCACTGGCTTGCACTCTTCCTTTATTGGGAGCCGGTGTACCACTATATCAGTATTCAACCCGGGCATATCCTGATACGACCATGCAAAGACATCCTTGAATTCTTGTAGCAGTTCAACGAGATCTGGTTTTGTTTCTGCGGCGATACAAGCTCCAATCTTCACCTCTTTTCCTTCTCCTAGGCTCACAGTTTCCACTGATTCCTTGTGAGGTAGAAGTTGTTTTTCATCTTGTTCTACCATTCTTAACAAGTCCGGAGATAGATTACAGTTTCGGTCATTTTCAAAATCTTGATAATCCTCCGCACACATATCTTGCTCAAAAGGAGACTCCGAGTCAATAGCAACATTACTCATATCATTGATATCTAGGGACCTGTTATAGGAATGAAGAAAAATCCAAAGAACAAAAGAATCTAAGAATATTTATTTGTATGGTATGATTATGAATGAAAAGGAAAGAATAAAAGAATGTCTGCTCAAGATGGTACGCAAGAGTGCATTTTTATTGAAATAACGATATTGGATAAAAGCCTATTTCACAAAAGGATTCCTATTGCCCCTAGGCTTAGGGCAACAGGTTTGTTTCGGACATTACTCTGAATTAATTTTAAAGGTTACAGGGATCTCCTCTGCGGTCCAATTGCTTAAAATGCTCCCGGGCACGTATGGGCAAATGTCTACATGATCTTCGCTTCTTGTTCCTTCCTCGGATATGGCATTAATGCTCAAGTTCCCTAGTATTTCTTCGGTAAACCCTTTCTTCGTCGTTCTTTCTCCAGTGTGAATAGTCCCTCCTGACACAAATGTCCTAGATATGTGAGGAAAGATCATTGGCTCTCATTTGACCTCTTCTCCATTTAAGCGCGCTCTCCTCCTCTCTTGTTTCTTCTTTATCTCTTTTTTCTTCTGCCTTACGTCTGGCTTGTATCCTAGGCCAAAACAGTCTCGTTTGTCTGTGAGCCCGGGTGCTTCGATCCTTCCTTGTAGATTTCTTCCAAGCCCCATCCCAGGTACAGCTCCTTTTCCAACCGTCAACTGCAAACCCATCTTGGTAGTTTTGGAGATTTTGGGCATCGGGATCTTGTTCCCTTCGACAATAAATGTAGCGTTGACAAATTCTAATGATCAAAAAGAACACTCTATTGCCTCATCGTCTGTGCCTACATACGGGGCATCACTGGTAACGGATGCAATGATATCTTCTTCTTCGTTTATTGTTACCAATCTACCATCAGTTACCAACTTTAACTTCTGATGTAGTGATGATGGTACTGCTCCTGCCGAATGGATCCATGGCCTTCCCAACAAGCAATTATAAGACGGCTTGATGTCCATTACTAAAAAGTCTACCTCGTAGGTACTTGGGCCAATTAAAAAGGGTATTTCAATCCTCCCATTACCCTCCTTTCGGTGCCATCAAATGCCCTCACTATATTTTGGCATGCCTTCATATGGGAACTATCTCTTGGCGACCTATTCAGCGTGAGCGGGGTAGGACATTTAGTGCGGACCATTGTCAATCAACACTCCCGGTAGTGTATGCCCTTTACGTGGTGGTGGTGATGTGTAGCGCTTTGTTGATCCCATTCCTCCGGTGGTATTTCATCGTCATTAAAAATATAAAATTATCAGCGCTTATATTATTTGTGAGGCGGTCCGGCTTGTTGCGGAGATATCATTCGCGACATAAGTTTCGTTCGATTACCTTCATTAGCGCGTTTCGATGTGTCTCGAACTCAAGAGCGAGCTAGCTACCTAGAGAGAGATACGAGCCGGTTGCTTATGTAAGCTGTTCAACCACACTTCTGTACTCACTATGCTTGAGGAATTTCAAGAACTCTTTAGCCTCTTTTTTGATTCTGAGCTCATTGTGAGCGATTCAGTGCAGTTGTCTTTTCTTTTTCTTGTTCAACAACCGCGAATTTTCTTTTAGTAGGTTCTACCTTTGTGTTCGGGGTATAACGCCTTTCACTTCGTGTATAGAAGCCTTCGTCTTGACCTTCCTTCGAAATGCCAGCCGGGTTCTCCTTTCCCTAGATTGTCACATTGCAATTGTAATTCCAGGGCACGCTCTTGCTATCTTTGTAAGGGAAAGCAACGGGTTTCGTATTATGACTTTTAGCACAATTGGTACTCCGCTTCATTGTTTTACGGGTCGTGAAATGATCACCACAGGATGATTGACTTTTAGACCCCCTTCGTTGTCCCTTCCTGCGAGGCGTAAACTCCTTCTTCCGATCCTTGACTTCTTCGTAAAATTCCATCTCTTTTCGTCCATCAACTTTTGCACTATGGACTTGAACTCATCGCACTCTTGGATGTCATGGCCTTTATCGGCATGAAACTCGCAGTATTTTCTTGCTTCTCCGGGTCTTTCCCTTGAATCTTGTGTGACTAAACCTCTTCCGATCATTTGTTTCCAAACCCATCTCAACGGGGTTTTGACTTCTACTATATCAGCTTTGATCTTTTTGCCCCTATTCTCAACTATCACATTTATCCCTTTATTAGCATGATCGAGCAATGGGTTTCCTGCCACGTTGGGTTCTGATGGGTTGTCGAACTTTACGATACCCATTTGGATAAATCTTTCGATCAACTTTTTGAACGCGGTATAGTTCTCGATCGAGTGCCCTGTTATCCCCGCGTGGTATTCACATTGGGCGCTAGAGTCATACCACTTCGGGAACGGGGGTTGTATGGGCTTCAGGTAGAAGGGTGACACTACATGGGCCTCAAATAAGTTTTGATACAGCTCTTTGTATGACATTGGGATAGGCGTAAACTGGACTCTTTCCGTGTTAGGCCTAGAGCTTGCATCTTGTCTTGCTGAGCTCTGATGACTAGTAGTTACTGCCTTTGGGTACAGCTTCTGATGGTGGCTTTGAGTAACTCTTATTGTATACGCTCATGTTGTTCACCTCATTTTCTTTTCTTCTTGGGATTGACTTCTTGGCATTTTCTCCGGTTTCGATCTTTCCGCATCTTATCGCGTTCTCTATCATCTCTCCTGACATTACTATGTCTGAGAAGCTCTTAGTAGCACTTCCCAACATGTGGTTGATGAATGGAGCTTTGAGTGTTGACAAAGAGCATTGTCGTTTCTTTCTCCAATAGAGGTGGTTGGACTTGTGTTGCCACCTCTCTCTCCATCTGAGGCGCATCTTGCTGAAGCTCTCATTTGTTTTTCTCCATATTTTGTAACGTGATTCGATCGGGTGCTATATGTCCGTCATGTGGCGTATTGCTTCATGAAAGCTTGTGCTAAGTCTTTCCATGAATAGATTTTGTGTGACTTAGTTGATTGTACCACTTGGCGCGGACCCAACCAAAAGTCTGTCTTGGAAGCAATGGATTAATAATTGCTCGTTATGAACATACCCTGCCATTCTTCGACAAAACATGGTGATGTGAGCCTCTGGACAGCTAGTTCCATTGTATTTTTCAAAATCTGGGATTTTGAACTTAGGAGGAGGAGGACTAGATCGGGACCAAGCTCAAATCCTTAGCGTCGATCCCACTATGATAGTCAAGCATTTTCCATCACTCTAAACTTTTCCTCTAACCATTTGCAACGATCCTCCAATTCTTTTGAGAGCCCCATTCTTACTCTTTCTTCTTCTACTACATTATCCAAATCGGGGATGGTGTGATGGATAGGGTTATCCCCGGGGTTGGAGCCTGAGCCTGTTTGATAATTGACTGGCATCGAGGTATCGATGCGAAATTGTTGAGGCTTCGATTGTAAATGAGACGGTCTTCGCATATGCGGCTCGGGTTGCGTTTGAGCATTCATCGGGGTGAAACCAGGGGGGTAGAGAGGATCTTCAGTAATAGACGGTCTTTGCATATGTGTTTCATGCTGCGCTTGGACGTTCACCGGGGTAAAACCAGGGGGGTAAAGGGGATCCCCATTGTTATTTCCCACATCGGCTATAAGGCCTTTTCCTTTGTCTGGCTTGTTGGTCAGCAGCCGGGTTAGCTCTTCCATCATGTTTTTCTGCGACTCCAGCATTTGGTCCCGCATTTCTTGCTGGATTTTAGCTAGCTGTTCTTGTACTTGTGCTTGCATTTGCTCCTGCATCTCTTTCTACATTTGCTCCAATCTCTCTAACTTTTTATCCATTGCTTCAGTTTTCTTTCTTGTACCGTAGGGATGTGTATTCGGGAGATTTTCGTTGGTTTCCAGGTTACTGAAACATTTTTAATTAATTAGAATCTTTTTATGGCCTTTAATGCATATGATGTAATGTAATGCAAATGCATGAATGCAAAGGAGGCATCAATTTTGATTCAATTCCTTTTTAGAAAACTTCACTAGAAAATAAAATTCTTTTACATAAAGTTGAGTTTCTGAGTAAAACTTCGCTCTAATGCCCAAAGCCCTAATTTTCTTAAGCGATAAAGCTAACTCCCGCCCCGATCCGATTCCGGCTCGTATTTCGTGCTTAGTACGTTCGCTTGTACTGCCAAGGTCTGCAGATAGTCGGCTACCTCTCGGATCTGAGTTATGGCTTCCCCCATAACGTAATCTCTGTTTCGGACTTGGTCTTGCGTCTGGTGAAGCCGCTCTTTCCAACAATCCTCGTTTGCCTCAAAAAACTGGATCCGCATCTCACAGTTCTGCAGTGACGCTTCTAACTCTTCTATTCTTCCTTTCATTTCTTCTATTTTGCTCAAGCTTGCCCTCAATTCCAATGCAGAGTGTTGCGGTTTGGTACGATATAGAGACTTCTCGAGTTCCACCACTCTAGCCCTTAATTCCCCTTGCTCATTCCTGTTTTCTGACAGACTCTTCTCCAAATCTTCGTTTCGTGCCTGAGCTTTTAGGAATTTCTTTTCCCATCGGTCAGCTTTGGTCTTCTCCTCTCGAATTTCGTGGCGCCATTGTTCGGAAGTCTTACCTAACCCCATGATCCTCATAGACACGCGTAACTTCTTATAGCTTGATCTTCAAGTTTGTCTAGATCTTCTTCAAACCTTAGTTTTCCCTTTTCTCCACTTCTCGACCTCGACCTCTGGACATCAGTCAATTTTAAATGCATCTTCTCTTCCTCTAGTTGTTCAATCTTTTTTTCAAGCTCAGAACTTTTCTTCTCGAAGTTTTGCTTTATAATTTCCAATTCTGACGGGGCGATTTGTAATTGCTCCATAGTAGGTCGAGTATTTTCCAAGCCCGCCCTAGGAACATTATCATTAACTCTTTTCTTAAACCATCCATCATACTCGGGTGTTATCATGGCACCAACGGCCAACCTCTTCATCCAACGAGTTTGCTTCCAGGCATCAGATAACTCTCGAACTTTCTTCTTGTAGTGGGCGCCTTTGAAAGAAAATTCACATTGAGCAAGCCCGTGGGTCGTAGGTACAAACCGCCTCGATTTATACTGCCTTAATGCGAGCAACGGAGTATACCCGGTGGCCCCCCAAATTCCTAGCAGTGGCACCCAATCAAAGTTACCGCATCGGTACATGATCTCATCAGGAACCATCCAATAAGCTCTCCACTCTATGTCCCCCTCTTTGAGGCTTTGGAGGATTTCCATCCACTTCTCCTCCGAGATATCCTCTCTCCTTTGTATGGCCGCCTCTTCCTTTAAAGGGGAATAATTTTCGGAAAAAACCCGATAAGAAATCTTGTCTACTTTCTAAAAGTGCCCGTGAAACCACACCATCAACAATTGTGCGCATCCAATAAACCGCCCCTCACCTGTCTTCCGACAGGTGCTCAAGGATCTAAACGTTTCAGCTAATATCGCCGGTACCGGTGTGATTCCCTTCTCAAGACGATCGAATAAATCAATTACTGCCTCGTCCACGTGCCTTAAAGCCTTAGGAAAAATTACTAATCCATAGATGCTCAAGGCGAAGATATCAACCCTCTTTCTTTCATCTGGGTGGGTCAAGACCAAATCTCGTAAGTTCTCCCAAGGATGCACTTTGCTGTCTCCTTTTGTTGAATCCGAAGCGGTGACCAAGGCTCGCTCATCCCCGAAATGCTTATCAATTTCTTGTGAAGGTCCGACTATTAAAAACTCGCATAAGCCTTTCTAACTTGGACTCTCGGACACCGAAAGCGAGGCGGTGTATTCCTCCATGGTAGGTACTAAATCCACTTCTCCAAAGGAGAAACACTTATGTAATTCCAAAATCGAACCATACCGGAATAGATGCTTGTCCACCCTAACATCTAGCAAGTAGGATATATCGCCGTAATTTTGATAAAATAACTGCTTGGTCCCTTCGTCCCAACTAGCCCAAACATCTCTCAACTCTTGCAGCTCATTCTGTGCTACATTGATGCGGGTGAAATCCTGCAACTCGATACATATCCTTACATCAAGCTATCCCTCTCTCTAATCAGTAGCTTTTTTTCGACCATGCACGAAGCAATTGCATTATCCTCGACTTTACTAAGAAATTCATTCTCCATGTCAAACTTTCTAATCTTAGTAATTGAACATGAATCAACACCTCCTTTAATATGCGAGGTCATGCAAAACACAATTACAAAGAAACACGAGTTAGCATCAAATAATAGTAGTGAGAATGCAAGCATATAAATGATAATTACAACGCATATATGGGTGAATGCTAAGGCTTGACGCTTGATCCTACCTAAGGATGGCTCCTAGGATTCACTATATGCGATTTAGTTCTAGAGATAAGGTACCCGAACCAGCCGATTCCTCAATCTTCACCCATTATAGGCTCATATAGATCGAGTTCGGTTCGGGGGGATACATTTCCCTATGACCATGCGGAGATGAAAATCTCACGAAATCATAGGTACGGATGTACCCCGGAAGCAGTCCACTAGCCCGTGCGGAGGTGAAGACCTCACGAAAGCGTAGTTTCTTACTCCCACTTAGAAGGTGTGACCACAACGGTCATACAATGCAATGCGGTATTATTCTACAGGACTGGAACTATAGCAACCATACAAAAGAATGCATTTGAAAGAAACATGATTTTCCAAAACAAATTTTCAACTTCAGACAAAAGGACAGGCAATAATCAATTTTTGCCTTGACTCTCTTATTCGGTCCCCAGTGGAGTCGCCAAGCTGTCGAAACCATTTTTTTTTATTTAAAGAAGAAAAAAGAGAATCGACTGAAAAGAAAAGTATGGAGTCGCCACCGATCTTTTCGTTTTGGTGAGATCGGGTCACCTAAGAATTTGGTTATTTTAATAAAACATTTTTGGTTTACTAAAACAATGATTTTGGTCTACGAAAACATGAAAAAACGGGTTCGGGAGTCGATTACGTATGAGGAAGGGTCAGCACCCTCATTACGCCCAAGATTGGTACCAAATTGATTAAATGCTGTCCTTATGTCTAAAATTAAAAAAAACGTTTTCGAAATGTGATTCCTTTTTTAACAATCATTTGAATGACCCGACTTGGTTGCCCAAAAAATCTTCTTATTTCGATATTCAAAGGATGCTCACTATTTAGTTCAACGAAAAATCGAAACCCAGCACGATAGGGCACGATTCTTCGAATTCCCAAATATTGACTATTGCCTCGTTTGAGGAAATACGGGCGAAATTCCGAAGGGATCTTCGATTGTTTTAAGCAAATGAGAAAGCGCAACCCAACGCGATAGGGCTCGATTCTCAAATTGCCAAACGTCGAGCATCGCCTTCGTTTTGAAAGATTTTTAATAACCATGAATGAAAACTTAAAGGAATATTCAATTGTTTCAAACAAACGAGAAATCACAACCCAGCACGATAGGGCATGATTCCCGGATTATTAAACATCGAATATTATCTTCGTTTTAAAGGATTTTTATGAGTGAAAATCTAAAGGAATATTCGATTGTTTCGAACAAACGAGAAATCACAACCCAACACGATAGGGTGTGATTCCCGAATTGACATCCGTCAGATATCACCTTCGTTTTAAATGATTTTGAAAAGGCATGAGTAAAATTTTGAAGGGAAATTCGATTGTTTTGAGCAAACGCAAAATTGCAACCCAACACGTTAGGGCACGATTCCACGAATTGCCAAACGTCGAATCTCGCGCCGTTTTGAAGAATTTTTGAATGAATAATTATAAAACTAGCTTAAAATGTATTAATGCGTTTTTTGAAAATTAAACAAAATTAATCATAAAATTTGGATTTTATAAAACCGCATTTTGAAAACGATGAGTTGGGATAATTGACATACGTGAGATACGATCGATTAACAAACTAATAATTGAAAGCAATGCTAACCTAGAAGTGTAATCCGATTTGAGAATGCATGGAGAATAATTGATATAATAATACAATGACGAAGAAGATAACAATCACACAAGCTAAACAATAATATGCCACATGATAATGTACATGTCATGACCAATGCAAGATATAAAAACAACATAGCAATTAGAAATCAATGTGCTATAAAAAGCGGTTTAAAATAATAACGAATAAATGTACACATAACCTAGGTTGACAAATTAGTATAAAGGCTAAGGATGTATGATTTTTGAAATAGATATTATAAAATAAAAGTTTGAATCAAATTGCGTATGAAACGTTTTAAACACAAGTGCATTCAAAATTGACAAACTACTTGATGATTTATCAAACATATATGCATGTAAATGAGATTAACAATAAAATACATATAAATTTTTAAAATAATCTAAAAATTGTACACATCTTTATATTAAAGCATTTAAAATAATAGGCTATATATACACAAAAGCAATGTAATATGAGAGCATACTCGAACAATAATAATTAAAAAAAAACAATGGAAGTTTCCGAGATCATTTCACACATATACATATATTGAAAATATTCAATAAATCGCAAAGCAAGGTATTTTAAATAAATGAATAAATACGAAAAAAAAATTGTTAAAGTAATAAATATATTAACATATATATACATAAAAGTTTAAAAGTGAACACATGCAAATTTATATAGAAATGATGATACGTGTATGTTTAATAATATATATAGATCAAACGTGTGTACTAATATAAGCAAGTAGAAAAGTAATTTTATACAAGCAAGTAGAAAAGTAATTTTATACAACATGCATATGCAAAACATAGTATTATGGCAAAAATATATGTCGAAATATATGGATTTATTAACACATAAATTAAAAATGAGCATCAATAAATATGTACATGTATATAGAAGAGATTTAAGTGTATTAAAAGAAGGTAATGAGGTGTACAAATCAATGGGATCTAATTAATTTTTTTATTAAAATAAAGGGACTGATTTATAAATAGAATAGCCAAAAAGGGACCAGAGTGTGAGGCGCATAAATGTGTAGGGACTCATATTGGAAATAATCCAATCCTCCGAAACGCATTGTTTGCAACATGGGTCAAAGCGCAACCACACGCGAATTATAGGCGAATTTTTAAAAAAAAAAGCGGAATAAGACACATTAGAGACACGATTGAACGTTAGCTCGAAAGGGAAGGATCTAGCGTGCAATTATTCCCTCACCACAGAAACACGCGGATCCCAGGGGGCAATCGGGTCGGGTCGCATGTTAAAGCCTATACGGCGTCGTTTTATGTTCTTCATTAAGAACAAAATTGAGAAAGAAACCCTAGGTTAGACACTTAACTGCTGAAATAAAGTTAAGACAAAAACCTAAGCCCTCTTTCTCTTCCAATCGGTCGAAACCTGATTTTCTTTGGCTCAGGCACCGATCCACCATTAGTGCTGGTGATAGGTGCCTTCGAACCCCAGGAAGGATGGCTTTTCGGACTCGTGGTTCCCCCTTTTCGGCTTCGATATCGACGAAACGAAGGAGAAACCTGTAGCCGAATCGCCAGGTATCGATTCTCTTCTGTTTTTTGTTTTATAATGCAATGATGATGAATGATTTTGAGGCAAATGAATCCATGAGATGTAAAGAAAAGAAACTTCAAGAAAGATGAACAAAAAATCACCTTTTTCGATTTTTTTTGACTATCCTTTTTTTTCTCCTTTTTTACATTTTCGGTTCTTGAATATATAACCGAGATAATACCTATTGTTTCTTGCTAGATTGCTACTCTATTCATCATTATTGTCTCTGCTCTGTCCTCTCTCTGCTTTGGTCGATTGTTTCCCTTTTTGTGTATTTGCAGGCCTCAACATGGTGGAGATTTCTATTTCAGTACATCGGGACAAGAAGGCCGAGCCTTGGGCATTGGTCTCACCGTGCGCGGGCACGTGGGTGTGTGGAGAGGAGAGGCTGTGCGCTAGGACAAGTCTCGAAACCTTAGGGTTTCGAGTTGGCTTAACGTTTGGGCCTATTGGGCTGTAGGAATTGGGTTAGATTTGGGTTTAGGTTGGGTCATTTGGTTTAGTTTGGGGTTTAGTTTAGGGTTTAATTTTAGGGTTGTTTGGGGTAGTGTTGGAGTGTCTGTTTGTAAATGGAGATTTGGGCCATCAAGGCCTTTGTAAATAATTTGTTGAAATTAGGATTTAATAATTCTGGATTTTATTTTTATGTTTCATTTTTGGTTTGGATTTGGGCCGGGCAAAATGGGCCCGTTACATGAGTCACACGGGCAAATGACACAAGCGTGTGTCTAGACCATGTAACTCTTTAACTTGAGTCACACGGGTGTGTGTCAGGTCGTGTGCCAGACCGTGTAACTCTTTGACTTGGGTCACACAGCCGTGTGCCAGGTCGTGTGAGGCATTATGATAAGCCACATGGACAGGTGCCAGGCTGTGTTGACCACACGGGCCAACCATCCAGGCCGTGTGAATCCACATAGGCATGTGGGCCAAAAATTAGAAATTTTTTTTAGGGCCGTAAATGTTGTTCGAATTGAACGTAGGCCTTTTGTAAGGTTCGTATTATCTGAATTAGGCTATAAAACTTATTATTTGATGATTTGTGATTGGAAAATCTATTATTTGAACATTCATATGATGTGGACGCATATCTGATTCTGTTAATTATGCATCTGCATTGGGGCGGGATTTGTGATAAATAAGGAAGTGTGGGTAGTTTAATTATCTGCCGATTCTGGTGCCTAAGCCATATATATATATATTTGATTTTTACAATTTATCGCCCTCTGATCTGGCAGCTAGTCTGCAACATTCTGAACGTGACATATAGTCACTATGTGGTGTGTAAGGATGAACGGAGATGGTGTGTAGAGGATGGAGGTAGGAAATCTGCAACTGTATCTGATATGATCTGTATTTGACATATCCTGTTTCTATTTCTGTATCTAACTTTGAGAATTATCTAAATACTGAGAACTCGAATACTTGTCTGGTATTTTCTGCTATTTGAATACATAAGTTGCACACTGAGTATGTAAACTCATTTCATCTGTTTGGTTGAATTTCAGGTAACCCACAGACTTAGGTGGGTCAGCGTAGTAGGAGCTTGGTCATGTTCGTTTGATTACTTTATTGTTTTATATGAATTTATACTATTGCATATTTCTTTTTGGGTTGCTGTTTTTAAGGTTTGGATTTTATGGTTTGTTTATGAGCTTTTAAATGACTTTGAATTGTTTGAAGTTTCATCATTAGACGTTGGGCTATCCATAGGTGGTTTAATGTAGCTCTCCAGATTCGACCATAATGTCTAGACTAGGTTTGGAGTGTTACATTAACCGAATTAGTAATAGCCTAATACATATAATATATAATATTATTTATTAAGTTCGGTTAATTCAGTTAATTATCCAATTTCGAATCGAATTAATCGTTAATCAAAATTCTAAAAAACTTTTAATTGATCTCCAATCGAACTAAATAGGTTAATTGACCGATTAATTGAATTAGATCGGTTCGATTAGTTAATTCAGTTTTAACCGAAATTTGAACATCCTTAGTTAATATAATGTGACATTTTATTAATATCATGAATATTAATGCTCATTTTATAGATTAATTTTTTAATGAGTTATGTGATTAACCATTGAAAATGTATTTTTATTTATTTATTATCATTAAATCAAACTAGAGAAATATCTCAATTCACTATAGACATAATCAACATTTAAATAATGTATTGAGAATGTTTTACTTGAATATCATTTCGGGAAAGAATAAGATTAGTCTCAAACTGTAAAACGGATGAGGACCACTTGTAATTATACTAAAAAAATTGTAAGGAAATAAATAAAAAAGGTAAATGATAATATAAAAAGTTAACATTAAGAGAAAAGTAGTATCTTGTACACTGGCAGTGTACTTTTTTTATTCCACAAACAGTCTTATAAAATTGACATGTATCTTTTTTATTTTAAATTTTTATTTTTTTAGCATTTTACTATATCCCTATAGGACACTTATCAACCCCTTGGTCACATGCCACAAATGAGTCATCGTGGGATAATCTTACCGAGTAAAATGCTGTGAATAATTGTCCTCTTCGAAGAAAAATTTCTTGTTATATCGCATGATAATACCTACAACTACAATTACAAGATAATTTTTCTTACTTTTAGGATATTTCCTCAATGAGGTTCACATGACAATCCTTCCGTGGGGTAGTTAAATTGTCATGCCATCATAATAGACAATTGATGGAGGCCATAGGTCTTATTTAAGGACCTTCTCCCACTCAATCTTTTAAAAACATGTAATGTTTTTAATATCCGATTTCAATCATGAATGATCAATATATGCATGAAAAGTACATGTGGCATTTTTTCCCTAAACTGTATGACATGCTTATCATACATATGCATGAACATACATTTGTAGTAAAAAAATATCATCATGCTATCATAAACAAAAGTATAAAATTTAAATGACCCTAACTAGCCAAAGTTTCCATGATTCCATTCAAGAAAAATAATAAAAAAAATACAAAATTCAACCCAAAGCATACTTTGGGTCTTCTATCTTGCCACCATGGACTTTCGCTGCGGTATCGGTTCATGCCGCCATTGCCGTCATTTTTCCCCAATGTTGTCGTATCGTTGTCGCTGCCATTGGAAACCATTAGATTGCCACCTACCACTGTCAAGTCTATATCGTTGATCATCACCGTCAGTCTTTTGTCAGTTTGGCTGGGTTAGGTTTTTGTCATCTCGATCAGCTTGGATGCATCTCAGTTTTTCGAGTTCCGCCAAAACTATTGGTTACATAAGTCCTATGTCTTTTTTCGGCTCACATTATTTATTCTAAAAATAATAAATAAATCTTACGTGGAGATGATAGTCCACGGTTTAATTTACATACTCAAAAATTAATAATAATTACATTTAAATTTCTAGGAATCACAACATTAGCAAAATTACTTTATCATATAAATAATAAAATAATCACATACATTCATTGATATACATATCCCTAAACATGCTGGTAGTTACAAGAATGCCACATATTATAAAAAATTAAACACACATGAAGAGAGAAATTTTGGTATCAGTTTATATTATAAACATAGCACAACCTGGATTTGATACCAATTGTTGAAAAAAATTCAGTTTGAAAATGCTTTTCTTGTACAACGAAAAATTAAACTTTTGAAAATCGAGCTGGTTTGTAATATTTATAGAAATAAACTTTTCTCGAAATAGCATCTTTGTTTTCAGCTAGACGAATCCTTGTCGTTCTCGGCTTCCAACCGAACAACCTTTTCTACTATTCTCATACCACAAATTTCTTCGAGTGTGGGTTTGAACGAATTCAAATCAAACACAAAATCATAAATTATTTACTTTACTTTCAGTGGAAAGCAAAATTCTCTCTTTATTAGAAATCGGTAGAATTGTTATTCTAGAAAATAGAATTTATACTTAGAAATTAAATTCTCACTATTTTCAAGCAGAATAACAATATCTCAAAGATGTGTAAACCTTGTTGTGTATTTAGCCCTACCAGTGCCATCTATTTATAGAGAGAATAAATGAAACCCTTATTGAATTAGTAGAAGTCTTTTTAATAGAAAAACAACTTCCTAGTTGATTTAGCAGAGAGAGGAGCTAATAGGGTGTGCTTCCCCTCATATGTAATATGATGGAGATTCAAATATCTCCTGTATTGGGTCTAATTAGAAGTGCTTCCTAAACTTTTAATCCAACACTTTACAATTCAATCCAACCGAATACATGTTTTTCTATTTTCTAAAACAAATATCATAATATAATTTTCCGATTAAATAATTTTCTTAATCCAATTCTGAATCTGTTAAAATCATGACAACTTTATCGTAAAAGAATCTACAATAAAATATATTTAAATTTTCTGTATTGAACGGATTCACAATGACCAATTAATTTAATTCTATTTTCGAACTTAAATTAATTAATTATTAATAATTTAAAAAACCATAAATCAATTCTTAGGTAATTTTCATACTTAGTGAGGAACCCACATTCATTTCCGAATGTTTCTCATTTATCTAACTTTATCATTTCTATCCATTTCTATTCATTTGATTCAACATGCAATTCATTTCTGGTTTCAACGAGCTAACGGAGGGACCGATTAGACATATGTGATTAGGGCTCAAATAATTTATAATTAAGTTTCAGCTTTTTACCTATTAATTATAAATTCATTTAATCACGAAGTCATTTCACTATAGTATCATGACCGAGCTGTCCCTAATAACATACCATTACGAAAGCTACTTGACCAGTGCTTATTTAATGACCTTGCCATTGGGATAAATCCACTCTCCCAATATGACCTTATTTTATCTCATGATAACTATTACATCTTCCTTCATGAAAAGTTAATTAATATAAAATAGTAATCAAGTCATTCATCACAAAGACGAACGACCCATGACCATGTTTACTTTTCATCTATCATGCAATGCCAATGAGAGGATATCATTTACCTGTATCTTGGGCTATGAATTTCACTATTTTTAATGATGCTACATACAATAGAAGTCATATACCTAACACACCAGCTTTCAATTCCTTATCTATTTGAACTCAGGCTTTTACTTACATCAAACTATATGAGTCACACATACATAGTCCATCATCTACTTAGGATTAAGGTATGCCATAGTTTGAGCATCACAAGTGAATAAATCCATAAATAGATTCAGGATCTATTCTTCTTGGGTCTAGTCTGATGTACTATCAGTCAAGTTAGTCACATCTATATTTATATTACTTGAGAATCCGTGAAAAAGGTTGGATCTCGTTATATTACTCAAGAATTTGCAATAAGGCTAGATCTTGTTAGGTTACTCAAGAATCTGCAACAAGACTAGATCTCGTTATGTTACCCAAGAATTTGCAACAAATGCTAGATCTCATTATAATTTGTAATAATCTCCGATCAAGCGCTCCTATGACTTCTATTGGCATACCAATCATATCCTAATATTTTACTAAGTTCGCATGGGCATCAATTACATAAATTTCATTATCATCATTGTAATTGCTCACATGTGTCAATTTAATCCGTTCTAGCCACATGTGCCAAACTACTAGTATACTAAATTATAGTTAGTCATACATATACATTTATATATTCAATTAAATACAATTACACATACCACACAAGATGAGTTAGTAAGTTCCATGTGAACTGAACTATTCTAAACACCGAAACAAGTGGATTCTTTATGGGCTAATCCATAATTTTAGCTTTTCTCCTATTAGCTCCACTTTAATTCAAATCGTGTTCTATATTGTTATTTTATATAACCAATCAATGCAAAAAAATTTCATACTATTCCATGATATGTATGATCTTATATAAATTTATTTTTTTGTTTTCCTTATATTTTACATTTTATTCAATTTATTCCTTGAACTCGAGATAGGCTTAACTTTCAATTTCTAGCTTCGGATTAAAATCTGATTTCATATATTCTCATCAGAGACCTTATATGTCGAAACCATTTTTTAAAAGGATGTTTGAAAAACGGAGATCGACTTTTGAAAAACAAAAACGGGAGTCGCCACCAACCTTTTTAGGTGTGATTGGATCACCTTATAAAATGTTTTGGTCTACGAAAATTAGGAAAATAGGTTCGGGAGTCGGTTACGTACGAGGAAGGATTAGCACCCTCGTAACACCCAAAATTGGTACCAAATTGAATAATCTTGTCTTAATGTCAGAAATTTGAAAGAATTTAAAAATGAGATTTCCTTAAAACTGTGATATTTTAAGTTAAAAGTATCAAGATTCATTCGCTTCAAAAAAAATCAGACATCACATCCAAAGATGATTGGACACGATATCTTTAAACTTCTGTAACTGAAATCATATCGTGATTTGTAAAACTCGTTTAAAAGGATATTTTAGATATTTAGACAAACGAGAAATCGCAACCCAGCATGTTAGGGCCCTATTTCCCTAATTCCTAAATATCCAAAATATTGCCTTACCTTAAAAAATCTCTTGGATCGAATATAAAGGTTTTTTTAATAATGATGCATTTAACATATTATCAATAGGTCAACATTGGATTAATCAAGCTTCATATTTTAGTATTTCATAAATATAATGTAATCAATGGTAATTACGACACACGTCACATAATACTTTAATATTTCATGCATATATAATCACAAATAACATTAATAAACATATTATTATTTCATGCAAGCGAATATAAAATGGCAAAGATAATAATATTTCATGCAAGAATATGACATAATAATCAATGAGGATAAAATACATACAATCATACTTCATGACAATATAACTTACATAAATAAATAATTTTCATGTAAACATATAAAATCAATGATGACAAGTAACTTGTGCAATGAATTTACATATTCAAACAATTAACACAAATATATTAGTAACATATATACATATAAAAAAAACTTAAAGAATCACGTATTCGTCACAATAACTAAATAAGGGGAAATTTAAAATGTTTAATAAATACTAAAACGTAGTATAATATATATGAAATAATAATAAAATAATGTAATGGTAAATGAATTTTAAATATTTAATAATATATATATATAAAATAATGCTTAATAGTTATTTATAAAATTTTAAAGCTATACATAATGATGTGTATTAAGATATAAATATATGATAAAATATAAAATAAGATAATATAATGTATAATGTATATAAAATTTATAGGAAACATAAATAAAAATAATTTTATTATTTATATAATTATCATTTAAAAAAAGAATATAATACATATATTAAAAATATTTAATTAATAAAATATAAATAATACATATATCACATAATATAATAATATATAGTATTCATAAGTAAAAATAATTTTGTTATTCTTTGTATATAATTAACATTAAAAAAATATAATACATATATTAAAATATTTAGTATAAATAATATATATTATATAAAATAATATAATAATATATAATAAAATAAATATAATATAGAATATGTATAAGAAAGATAGATATTATAAGGAATAATATATAATAAAATATAGTTATAAAAATATATAAATAAAATTAATGAAATATAATAAAGAATATATAAAATAATAGTAATAAAATAAGTATTTTTCACATACAACATAGTAGAATAAATAATATATAATAAAAATATATATAACATATAGTAAAATTTATAAAAATGTACATAATATTATAAATAATATAAATAAAATAATATGTTATTATATAACTAATGTTTATAAAAAATATATATAAGGTATTTTAAATATATTAATTTTTTTTAAAAATATTAAAACTTAATTTAATTTTTTTTAAAAAGGGTTAATTATAAAATAAATAAAAATTTGGACTAAATTGAAACAGAGATAGAAGGTTAGGGTCAGATTTTAATAAAAATAAAATTAAATATCAGAAATACAGAAGGGTCGATTTGACAATTAGCCCTTTTATTAAAATGCGCGGATTCTCCCCGGGTAAACTGGTTAACGCGCGGATCCTAAGCATCAATACGACGCCGTTTTGTGTCTATTGAATTAGACCATAACGGCACCGTTTCATAAGGGCTATATAAGCCAAAACTTAAGCCTAAAAAATCACTTTTAACCTGGTTTAGAAAAAAAAAAAAAGAAAATCCTTTGAAAGAGGAACGGGGAAGGGGCTCTCGGCGCTTCGTTGAGCTTCCGTCTCCGACCTCTCACGCGCCCACGCGCCGCCCTATACGGTGGCTCAGAAGGCTAAAAGCCTTCATTCTTCTGGGTAAAACACAAGTAAACTTCTTCTCTTTTAATATTATTAGTTTTTTTTTAAAAAAATTGATTCGTATGCTCTAAAAAAATAAATAAATAACAGAATATAAAACTTTAATCACCTCTTTTAAAGAAACTGTTTGAACTTCTTTTTTATGAATATGTGTAAGTATTTTCTATTCTAAAAAAAAAATGGTCCTCTGTACAGATTTGTGAAGAGGCTTTTATAGCCTTCTATGAACTGTTTACATTTAGAAAGAAATCTTTGATTTCTTTTCTCTTATCTATTTTCCTTTTCTGCCGTGTTTTCTGTCATTGTTTCCTTTTTTGTTAGCAGATAAACCGCGAGGATCTTGCTCGATCACTGATGTCTGTGCGCTGATGGAGCCAACACCGTATCGTAGCGCGAGGAGATCTGACGATTCTGGCGTGATTTGCGCGTCGATGGTGATGTGATGTATGATGGCAGAGTCGAGAAATCATGGTGCTTGGTGGCGACGATTGGGCCATTGAATCTGCGCGAGATAAAAGGTCACGTCGCTTAGAGTGCCAGAAGCTTCCAGAAATTCATTGCGGCGCTGAGTTCTCAGGAAACCCTAGGGTTTCCTTGTCTGTTTTTACAGTTTTACGCCTTTTGGGCCCCGTGTAAACCTGGGTCAAGGTGTTGGGTTATTTTTGGGGTGTAAATGAGCCCAATAAGTTTAGGCTGTTTGGATTTGGGCTTTAGCACTGTAAACGGATTGTTTATAAAATAAATGGACTTTATTTTTTATTTATTTTTTATTTTAGTTTAAGGCCCGGACGAATTTGGGCTCTTACATTATACATTCTATTTCTAACATAATTTTATAACATGTTTTACTTTTATTCAATTTGGTCCATAATGTAACAAAATTTATAAACAAGCTAAATTAACTTTACAATCTAGTCCTTTTCATAATCTAAGCTTAAAATCTATCAATTTCAAGCATATTTCTTCAAGTAATCCCTAAAACTTTAACAATTTATGAAATTTATACATGAGTTAGGTAAATCAAGCTTCCATAACTTGAAATCTATAAAAAAATTCATGAAAAAGGACCTAGTTACCTTAGTTTCTCATTGGGCGAAAGCTTGAAAGCTTGGGAGGGTTTTCTTTTATTTTCATTAATGGTGGACGGTGAAAATAAAAGAAGATAATGCCTTACTGTCCACTAACTTTGGCCTTTATACATGATTTATAGTTCAATTAATCTAACTTAATTAATTAAATCATGGTTTAATTTACTTAATCCACCATTAATCAAGTTTAGTGGAAATTTTCATCATCATCCACTAAATTTAATTTAAAAATTGGTTTAATTACTATTTTGGACCTTTGACTAATTGTTATTCAAGTCCTCAAGCCTTTTGTCAATTAAAACTCTATAATGATTAAATTTTTATAATTTAGTCCTTGAGTCTTAATTAGCTATAAATTTGGAAAAATTACTCGATCAATCTTCAACATATTTTTATATTAACCTGGTTTATGGAAATGGGATTCTGAAAATGTATTTTATGGTACCACTGGAAATCGGGCCATTACAAGTCTGGCTGTTAAGTGCTTCTTCGTTTGCTTACTAACATTACAGATCTTCATGTCAACGACCCTTGGAAATCTCTTAGGAATGAGGTTTTTTGCATTAGAAAAAAAATATTTATGAAGATTGTTACGCGGTTTTGTGCCTTGCAATAATAAGCTTTTAGCTCGTGGAGCAAATATTGATCATTTGTCCAAGATGCCGTCAAGCCAATGAGTATTTATAGCATATTCTTTTCCACTTCCCTTTCGTGGTTGTTCTATGGATGAGCTTGGTTTCACACCAGTTGTTGCTTTAGTAGAGGATTTTATCACTCGAATCTTGGCCGAGCAACAAGATGATAAAATGAAGCGTATGTTGGGGATGATATGGGGTATTTGGTTCAACATGAATGAGGCAGTGTGGAAGCAAAATGTTATGACGGTGGACCAACTTACGCATCATGCAGACGAATTTATACATTGTTGGCTAGGGGTGTGGACGGTTCACTCTACTCAATTGGTTTCACGCGCGATGGTTAAGGGAGGGGATATTTGTTAGCATAGGTTGGAAACGGGGAAGCTAAAATGTAATGTTGATGGAGCCATTTTCGCGTACAATGGGTGTATGGAATGGGCAACATGTAACACCCCCGACCCGTATTTGTCGCCGAAACCGAGTTACAGAGCATTACCAAAGTTTATAGATCAAACAGACAAAAATTTCAAAAATTTCATATCATCAAAACAAGTCATCAGAGCATCATTTTAATCCAAATTATAAACATACCAAATCCAAATCAATTTGCCTAGTTCATGAGCATATAAACATAAAATTAAATTAACATGCACCTATATAGACTTAGTTCAATTTTACCATGCCATAATATGGCTTCAAAAACAAACACATTTATATGTATAAAACCAGCCAAAATAAAACTTATAACCTCATTTACAATCAAACCACAAAATAACTATTATTTAGACACCCTAGGTACATGCCAACACAAAAGAGATATACATCACCATGTTTAAGATCGGGACCATTAATGGATGCTGAATCGACGATCACACTTAAGTACCTAAACTGCGCACGGAAAACAAAACCGTATACTGAGTATAAACTCAGCGGTATTTCTATAATCTGAATATTTAAAATCAAAATTAATATAACATACACATTTAATCATACAGTAACAATAGCCATTCGATTAATCAATTCATAACAATTCATTCATAATATATTCATTTCTCATCATTTGCGATCTCAAATAGCTTTTCACAATATAATACATGTAAGAGCCCAAATTCGTCCCGGCTTTGAAACCCAAAACCAAAATGAAAAAATAAATAACAAATGTTTATTTAAACAGTCCAGGTTACAAAGTCCAAATCATGGGCCCAAAACCAAAACAATTCAGCTAAGCCCGTTTACATCTTGCCCAAATACCCCTGAACTAACCCAGACCCAGAATGGCCCAATTAAACTCAAACTCTCAGAGGCCCAAAATTAGAAGCATTTGGCTAGGGTTGGAAACCCTAGCCCTCTCCTCGCGCCATAAGGGATTCTGGAAGTTTCGGGAAACAGTTGTCTGACTTTCCAAAATCGAGGCCATCAATGCGCTATTGACGTGCCTTCAATGCCCATCGATGCCCTGATCGTCGGTCGTCCCTCTATCTGGCCCCGAATCACGCCACGAACACCACGGCCATCGCTGAGATCTGCGGGGAACCTGCAAGGAAAGGAAGCAAATAGCAGATACACGAAAACAGAGCAGGAAATGGCAGGAAATGGTAGGAAAAGCAAGCGTGGGTGAGATCGATACCTTTTGCATTCATGCATTTGCATCTCATAGCATTTCATTGCATCATTTGCATTCAAAATTATAAAAAGACCCTAATTAGTTAAATTTATTAAAAAGAAAAAGAAAAAGAGAGAGAGAAGAGGGTCACGGCTTAGTGAAAAAGAAGTTGAATGGGAATTAACAGCGTTCCCTTACATATCCCTGACTTTTGTTTCAAGAGGGATAGCTTACCCGGAGAAGGGGGTGTTTGGAAATGAAAATCATCCCATCAATGACATACATGAGGAAGGGACTGAACAAAGAAACCTTGAGGGCATTTGCCCTTATGAACTGAGAAGTTCTTTAAACAATTGGACTGCAGAAGAACTTCCTGTAATCTTTAGGAATTTTACGGAGTAATATTTATAACACTCTTGTTGCTTTAAAGCCTAGGAGTAATGAGATTTCTTTTGAGAAGTGGGCTCATGTTCAGACATTTTTATTTTCAATAAAACATACTTTTATTATTTATCCGAGTAAATATTCTTTCATTCTGATTCTTTTGACCTTTGACATTCTTTATAAATTTTCATTTCATGTAAATAGTCATTCTTGAATTCATTTATTCCTTGTATATTCTTTTGTGTGCCTATCATAGATCCCTAGATATCAATGACACGGGCAACGATACTATAGATTCAGAGTTCCTTTTGAGTGCGATATGTGTTTAGAGGAATCTCAGTACTTTGAAGGTGACAGAAATTGTGACTTGTTTCTGAGTTTGTTGAAAATGGTTTTTACCCCATGAAGTGGTGGTAGGAAATATAGCCTTAAAGGAAAGAAATATTGCGAAATTGGAATTAGTTGAGGAGACAAAACAAGACCTTGTTGAGACTATTATGGGAATTCAAAAATGTGGTCCAAAGACGCATGTAGGAGGATTTGCAATTGCCAGGATAAACATGAGGTTTTGAGGCACTGTTGGTCCACCATGGAAAGGGATTGCATCAGTTGTGCAATGAATGCCAAATTTAAAGGAGTCAAGACTTATGAGGCATGTATGTTATGGGCCCGAGCTCGTCAAAAGTTTCAAGCTAATAATGACTCATCTTTGTGGACGTCAACTACTCCATTAAGAGGGGGAGATAGCTTCATATGCCAATATTACAAAGTCAAAAGTCATCCATTTCAAAAAAAAAAAAAGATTATATATAACTGCACAATGCCAAAAATTTGCAGTCTTTTCAAAGATAATGCGCCATACCACAGTACAACAAAGGTTGCCAAAAGAAAAGAAAAAAATTACAGAAGATGACCGAGATTGGTAAAAAATTGGCATAAGAAACTACCGCCTACTCTCTATGCTTACGCTGGGGCAAACACCTTCAATTCCAGTTGTTTCAAAGGTTCCAATGATCATCCTTGGAATGGGTGCATTGTTTGGCTTTCCTGAGCAGTCTGATGTGCCGTCAATAGCTGCGATGGTTAGCTCCAGGCGGTGGTCATTGATTTCCAGCTATGGGGCATTAGGCCGTACACAGTTTCTGAAGCTTAAAATGATAGATTCTTTCTTCAAAACCAGTTTCTGACAAAGTGGATGACGGTATCATGAAGGAAGCTCTCTTAGACTTCTATACAAGTTCAGGGAAGAGGAAACCTGATCAAATCATTATTTTCAGGGATGGGGTTAGCGAGTTTCAATTCAATCAAGTTTTGATCAAGTTATTGAGGCTTGCAAGTTCCTTGGCGAGAAGTGGAACCCTAAAGATTGTGGTTATTATTGTACGAAAAACCATCATACCAAGTTTTTTTTCAACAGGGATCTCCTGACAATGTGCTACATGGTACTGTCATTGACAACAAAGTATGCCATCCAAAGAACAATGATTTTTTTACCTTGGTACCTATACTGGAATGATTGGAATCACGAGGCAGACCCACTATCATGTTCTCTTAGACCAGGCTGGGTTTTCGGCTGATAATCTGTAAGAGTTTGTTCATTCTCTATCCTATATGTATCAAAGGAGCACCACAACCATATTTGTTGTGGCTCTATTTTGCTACGCTCATTTGGCGACTTCACGGTTGGGGCAATTTATGAAGATTAGGGATGCTTGAAACATCATCGAGTTATGGTGGGATGTATGCTCAGGAGTAACCTCCGTACCTCGACTTTCCAAGTTGAAGGATAAAGTCAACAACTTCATTCTTATCTCTGAGAATCATTGAACCATCTTTTTGTAGGGTTTGACAAATAATGGCCCGGGGATCTTTGTTGGGGCAATCCCTTTCTCATGGGCTTATGAATCAAGATTTTTCCTCCAAGCTTTTGATGGAGTCAAGAATTGAATACCTCTAGTAAACTTGAATGTATTCATCCTAAGCAAATGTACCAAGAATGGATGACACAGACTTATGACAAAGGAGGTTCGTCCAAAAGAATTTCATAAAGGAAACCTTGTGCTGAAAGAGATCCTTCCCATGCAAAAGGATGCCGAATGGGGAAGGGCCATATGTCGCGAAGAGGGCTTTCTCTAGAGGTGCACTGATTTTTTATCTGATCCAGTGAATTCAGACTCGGTCAAGGAGTACTTTGTTTGAAGGAGAAGGGAAGCCAAGGTGAAAACCCGCAAAGGGCACTTTGGGACTTCTATTTCAAAAAAAAAGAAAAAAAAGAAAAAAAGAGAAAAAAATAAAAAAGAGAAAAAAAAGAAAAAAGAAAATGGAGAGGCCAAGGTGAAAATCCGCAAAGGGCGCCTTGAGACCAAAGGGGTTTTGAGTTGAAAACCCGAAAGGGCAGCTCAAATTTGGAAAGTCATGCAGTGACCTTGCTATAACGGATTCGACGAGAAGTGAAGTATGTTACATATCGAGGCATCAACGAATTACTTTGGATCTTTTAAACACATGTTGAACTCAAGAAAGTCTTCATGGAGCTGGTGTATAGACGCTCAAGAGGCGATATCTGGGGCATCTGATTTTTTTTATCCTGTTTACTATATTTGGATTCTCTTTCTTCTCAAAGATAGATTCTTAGATTAACCTCTTTGTTTTTTTTTGATAAATCATCATCCTCAAGATCAATTTATTCGTCCCATTATTCATAAAGTGTGTTGCATAGAAATAATGATTGATGAACTAAATATCTTTACAAACGAAGTTTTGCATATTACTCTGGAAATTTCTAGATAATACAAGAAACTGAAACAAGACAATTGTTTAAAGAATTTTCATATTTGAGGGTCGGAAGTACTCGGGGAAATTTCTTCTTTAGTCCAAAAGGTGGTTGGACATTTTAAGCAATATTGATCTTAAGAAAGGATCATTTCATAAGCATCTCCAGCGGGTCACAACATTTGGAAAATGGCACAATAGAACTAAGTTGATTCAAAGCATACAAGTAGAGTATGATTGATACATCAAGAAGTATAAAGATAAAAATTCGATGAGGGAATGAGTGATAACGTCTGAAATAGGGGTCATATTCATAGCATTTTGCATCATAACACATTTAATTAGGAACATTCGACTCACTCCAAGCATAGCATCCTAATTATCAAGCATAATCATTCTACAGGTTATCAAAGACGGCGTGCCCTAAACAACAAGATAATAGGCCGCAGTATAGCAGATCCAGACTTCAGACGTTTATGCTGAAGCAGATCCAAGATGATTTGGTATTCTTGTGTTTACAAGAAACAAATCGAGGACACAGTAGATTTGACTCTCAGATGTTCTCAGATGTTCTCAGATATAGCAGATCCAGACTTCAGATGTTTATGCTGAAGCAGATCCAAGATGATTTGGTATGCTTGTGTTTACAAGAGATAAATCGAGGACACAGTAGATTTGACTCTCAGATGTTCTCAGATATAGCAGATCCAGACTTCAAACGTTTATGCTGAAGCAGATCCAAGATGATTTGGCATCCTTGTACTTACAAGGAACAAATCGAGGACATTGCAGATATGACTCTCAAATGTTCTCAAATAGACTCAAGATGGTTTGACATCCTTGTGCTTACAAGGAACAAATCGAGGACATTGCAGATATGACTCTCAAATGTTCTCAAACAGACTCAAGATGATTTGGCATCCTTGTGCTTACAAGGAACAAATCGAGGACATTGAAGATATGACTCTCAAATGTTCTCAAATAGACTCAAGATGGTTTGACATCCTTGTGCTTACAAGGAACAAATCGAGGACATTGCAGATATGACTCTCAAATGTTCTCAAACAGACTCAAGATGATTTGGCATCTTTGTGCTTACAAGGAACAAATCGAGGACATTGCAGATATGACTCTCAAATGTTCTCAAATAGACTCAAGATGGTTTGACATCCTTGTGCTTACAAGGAACAAATCGAGGACATTGTAGATATAACTCTCAAATGTTCTCAAACAGACTCAAGATGATTTGGCATCCTTGTGCTTACAAGAAACAAATCAAGGACATTGCAGATATGACTCTCAAATGTTCTCAAACAAACTCTAGATGGTTTGGCATCCTTGTGGTTACAAAGGACAAATCGAGGATCTGGCAGATATAACTCTCAAACATTCTCAAATAGATTCAAGATGATTTGGCACCCCTACAAATCGAAGAAGCAGATTCGACATTTCTATATTTGACGGGGAACAGATCAAAGATTTCAACATGACAGTTTTAAATCTACAGTGAGCAGATTAAGGACCATAATCTGATAAGATGGGACGAATTTGGTCTTTCTATAAGTCTTTGCTCGATTCCTGTTACACAAAGAATGAGCAAAGAGAAGCACTATAAGAGCCCAAATTAAATCAAGACTTTGAAACCCAAAACCAAAATGAAAAAATAAATAACAAATGTTTATTTAAACAGTCCAGGTTACAAAGTCCAAATCATGTGCCCAAAACCAAAACAATTCAGCTAAGCCCGTTTACATCTTGCCCAAATACCCCTGAACTAATCCAGACCCAGAATGGCCCAATTAAACTCAAACTCTCAGAGGCCCAAAATTAGAAGCATTTGGCTAGGGTTGGAAACCCTAGCCCTCTCCTCGCGCCGCAAGGGATTCTGGAAGTTTCGGGAAACAGCTGTCCGACTTCCCAAAATCGAGGCCATCAATGCGCTATTGACGCGCCTTCAATGCCCATCGATGCCCTGATCGTCGGTCGTCCCTCTATCTGGCCTCGAATCGCGCTACGAACACCACGACCACCGCCGGGATCTGTGGGGAACCTGCAAGAAAAGGAAGCAAACAGCAGATACATGAAAACAGAGCAGGAAATGGCAGGAAAATCACTGCAGAAATCATGGATTTATTTCCTAAAATATGTAAAGGACCAAGGCTATAAAGCCTTTCATTTCACTTGTAAATGAGGGGGGTTCGAAAAAATACGCATACAGAAATAAAAAACGGATACAAACAGTTTCAAAGGTGATTTTTGTTTTATATTTTTGTCTTTCATCTCTCTGTTTTCAGTGTAGAAGCATATATATATGTACACAAAAATAACTTTAAAAATAAAAAGAAAGGATTACCTGACGGATGGCATGAGAAAGGAGAGGTTTGTCGAACCCTAGCCACCGTATACGGTGTTCTTTAGGGCGGCGCGTGGGCGCGTGGGTGAAGCGTGGCCAACGGAGGCCAGAGCCCGGAGCTCCCTGCTTTTCTCTCTTTTCCAGAGAGATTTTTTTTTTCTAAATTCGGGCTTCAAATGAATTCAAGGCTGAAGAGTTGGCTTTTATAGCCTTGACAAAACGGCAACGTTTTGTGACCCCAAGGATCCGCGCGTTGACCCGATTACCTGGGGAGGATCCGCGCGCTTTTGCAAAATGGATTAATTATGCAATCAGTCCTTTCACTCTTTTTGTGATTATAATCACATTACGTTTTATTTATGATTTGACCCTATTGTTTTGCCTCAATGATTTAGTCCCTACAGTAGCTGCTTTGAGTCCAAGGTCTAAACGCTGTCGTTTTGGGAATAGGACAATTTGCCCAGTGAGTCCCTCTAATTTTGTGTGTTTCAAATTGGGCTTTAATTCAGTTTTAGCTTCTTAAATTTGCCCCGTAATTTTACAAAACTTTAAATTTAGTCCTATTTTTTTATTTCTATATATTTTTATATTAATATTGGATTTATTTTTAATTTTACTTTTATACTTTAAAATTATTAAAAGTGTTATTTTTATATGTGTTACTATTACATATTATTTTCCTCAAATTATTATTATATATTCATATATATTATATATTTATTAATTATTTATATATATATATATATATATTCTTACATGTTATTTTATATTATATCTATTATATTTCTTATATATTTCTATTACATTTTATTATATAATATTTATTATTTTTATTTTTTTATATATATATATATTATGTATATCATGTATCGCCCATTAAATTATTTATGTTTATATTATATATATTATTTCAAAAAATGTAAATTATTATTATTAACTCATATTTTTAACTCACACTATATATATTTTTTATTAATTATTTATTTATTTACTATATATTATTTCATTTTAAACTAATATTGTTATATTGTGAAATCTCTTACATACTCCTAAACCAATATATTATTATATAATTATTATTTTTTTATTATTATATATTATATTATCTATTAAATACTATTCTAAAATTGATATGATATGTCTTGCTTTAATTGTATGTATATTTTATTAGCAATCAATTTTTTAGCTTTTCTATATGTTTTATATTGTATGTATCATATATGTGTTCTTTTTATAATTATATGCATATTAACATTATATTTATTCTATTCGTACATTATACATTATTTGATTATATTTGTTCTTATATCATGCATCATTTAAATATTATTTCGTATGTTTATATATCTTGTTTATTCATTTTCAATACATGCTTTATATATCTTTGTTTCCATTTTCTATATGTATTCTTCTTTATATCATAATATTCGTTTTTGTTCAAATGAACGTAGTATCTACCTAGTACAATAATATATTATTATGATTTATAACGCAATACAATTCCCCACACATCATCTGTAAAGAGATAAGGCTCTAAAATTTTCATAAAAAAAATATAAAGGCAATGCTTGGTGTTTGTAAATTTCGAAAAAGTAGTGCCCTAACTTATTGGGTTGCAACTTTTCTCGTTAAGTTCGAATAGTCAAGTACCCTTCTAAGTTTTTAAAGGTTTTCAAAATATGAGTGATTTGTCTTGGGCGCAAAGTGATATGTCCTAACTTACTGGATGTAGTATTTTGTTATTTCGAGATAGGGATTTCTAAAAAAGGCTAACTTATAGTCAATACTTTCAAATATTTCAAAGAGGATTATATCTTAAATTTTTAATTTCCGACATTAAAGACATTTTGATAATCAATTAGGTACCAATTTTTGGGCGTTACGAGGGTGCTAACCCTTCCTCGTACGTAACCGACTCCCGAACCTATTCTTTTGATTTCGTAGACCAAAACCAAGGATTTTAAAACAAATGTTTTAAAGGTGATCCAATCACACCTAAAAAGATTGGTGGCGACTCCTGTTTTCGTTTCTTTAAAGTCGATTCCCATTTTCCCAAAACTCGATTTTAAAAATGGTCTCGACAATACACAATCCATGTCCAATTCATGAATACACAATTCATGTGTCTCAATCCATATTTCAATTCACAGTCCCATTTTCATTTCACATATAATATCATCCAACATCAATTATAGTGTCATTTCATTTAATTACCCTTATTAACACGATTCGGACTCGAACGGATACACGGATCCAACTAAAACACACTAGTTGGCACCTAGTGCCTCATCGGGTAATTCGAAGTAATAATTTGACACCCAATGTCTCATCGGCTAAACCGAAGTAAATTGGCACTCAGTGCCTTATCGAATTAATCCGAAGTAGTAAATTGACACCCAGTGTCTCATCGACTCGAAGTCGAAGAAATCCCTAAACTCTTCCAATCTTATGGCATGCCATCTATATCCGACTCAGCCTGATACCGTTAATAGGGTTCCAATTCACTTTTCAAATACAACCAATATTCAATTCAATTCAAATAATTAATATATATTCAATATATATATACCAATTCAATCAATATAAATTTAATCAATTCATCACATACTAAATCAATCCATTTCAATTGTAAAACACAATAATTCTCACCTCAACACTTACCATATACATTAAATTGAATTATAACAATTAACAACTAAATTCGGATTATAGAAATATAAACACCGAGCTATTCCTCGTCGACTTTATCTTTTCCCTTTTTAGTCGAGGATTCCGTTACAACATTAGCTACAGAATTAAAACAATTAAAATTTATCAATTCAACACAATTCAATCTCATATTTAATATTTTAAATTTTTACTCAATATTTACTTAAATTTCAATTTAGTCCCCAAACCAAGACTAACTTTATTTCTTTACAATTAATTCTATATTTTCATTCAATTTCCAATTTAAACTAGATTTAAATCTCTAATTTTACTTAAATCCTAAATTTTTAAATATTTACAATTTAGTCCCTAATACTCAAAATTTATAATTTATTTTACAATTCAATCCCTTTTCATTTCTAACTTAAAAATCTATCAATTTAATCCTTAATACTAAAATTATTCAACATAGGCAACACTTAAAAACTCAATAATATCTAAACTTTTAACATGGGTTGGTTAGTATTTAATACCAGGATTCCAAAAACATAAAAATTATAGAAAAAAGGACTAAATTAACTAACCAATTGAGCTTTAATCCCTTGAAACCTTAACTTTCTCCTTTTTCTTTCTCTTTTTCCTTCGGTTTCGTTTCACTTTCTTTCCTTTTTTTTTTTTCTATTTCTTTTTCTTTTATCTAATTGTTATGTTATGTTATGTTATAATATAATATAATATAATATAATATATATTTTACTTAAATGTTAAGATTTTATTATAATATTATAATATATTTTAACTTTCCTCATTCAATGCAATTATTATAATATTATAATATATTTTAACTTTAAATTTTTATAATAAAATACACTTATGCCGCCTCATACAATGCAATTAGAATAATTGCTTATTTAGTCCCTTCTTTTATTCTTTAGTCTATAATTAAACTTTCACTCTTTATGTTTAATCGTTATACCTAATTACCCTTAATTCATGCAAAATCACCTAACCAAAATCTAATTAACTACACAACTATCTTCGTAAATATTTATTAAAAATATTTACGAGTCTAATTTATGGGAACAGAGTCCTGGGAATGCATTTTTTTTAATTTGGTCCTTTTTAATTAATTAACTATTAAAACATTAAAATTTCTTAACTAAACTTTAATACCACCTTAATGACACTCCGTAAGTATTTATAAAAATATTTATGGCTCAGTTTATAAAAACAAGGTCTCAAAACCACTATTTTTGACACCACTGAAAAACGAACTGTTACACGACTGTAGTGTGAAATGACGTGGGTGACTTTATATGATGCATTTCGGGATTTATGAAGAGCACTATTGATCTTTCTTTTTTTTTCCAGAAATTCTAATTGTCCGAGAGGCTCTTTCTTGGCTCAATTCTTTGCATTTGGACGATGTTATAATGGAGACTGATAGTCAACGTCTTTGGCAAGCTTTTCATAATGGTTATGAGGATGCCTTTGACTTAGGATTATTACTTAAGGATAGTGTACTACTGCCTCTTCTTTTCAATTATTTTCTTTCTATTGGATTCGTAGGGACGCTAATAAGGTTACTCATGTTTTGACAAGAGGAGCTTTATTGAAAGTGAACTACATGGATTGCACTATTTGTCCTTTTTCTATTGCTCGTATTGTTAATGCTGAGAAATTGTCTAACTTGTATGTTAACGAAAGGAGCTAAATTTGGGTGTATTGAGTAAGCTTGATGGCTTGGATTTAAGTGTTTTTTTTTTATTTTATCATCGTCTTGACCAGTTTTATCTATTAATGAATCTGTCTTTTCTTAAAAAAATAAATAAAATATAAACGATTTAAATATGAAAACATGAGAATTCCATGTGATGGCTTGATGGTCAAGGGTGTTTATCGTCTCAGATGTGGCCTGGGTTCGAGTTGCGCTAGTTATGTTTGTTGTTCGGGCTTTGCCTTAAATATGATAAGCTGATAAGCTGCCAAAATGACCATCTTCAATCTGATATCAGAAATGGATAGGTGTTAAAAACAATCTAACTTTTATCAATATGATTTTTCTATCCATTCATGTAGACTTAAAACTTTGCTCTATTATTAATTTATTGTTTTGATCAGATTCCAAGCATGCTGTAAAGAGGACCAAAAAGAAAGAAAAAAAAATAAACTTGAATTCCAAGAAACATCAAAATAATTGTTTGAGGTATAGTTGTTGGTGAACCTCAGACCAACTACTTCAAGTCAATGAAAAATCACATCAAAGCAACCAACATGCAAGACGATTGAAAGAACATAAACACTCAAAATTAAACTTTTAAGCTAACACAAAGTGATATTACAAACCTGAATAAGAGTCCATGAAAACACCAATAGTGGTAATTCTAATGAATTTGAAAGCAACCTATTTCATTCTACAAAACATACAATAAAGCACACCCTTTCAAAGCTTCAATATATACTTAATAATGATGAATACAGAATCCAACATAATGCCATTAAATAAAAATAAATACATGGAAAAGATTCAATTTTTTAATCAATTCAGTTTAGTTTTTGCAATTAAAATTTCATATAAAAACTTAACCTTTAAAAAATCATATAAAAGAAATGCAACTTTTGAGATTAATATATCTAGCTATTTATTAAGTTGATTGAAAATGCTTCTTCTAGTTTCATATTTGTGTTTGGAAAGTTATCAAATAATTCAATTTGGATATAATTATTTTTAATTATAGGTGTATAATATATTTCAATAATCATTATGATCAATAAATCTTTTTTAAATTGAACATTTTAATAATTGAATTTTAAGAGAGAGTGAGAATGGAAAGAATTATATAAAATAATTAATTATGATGATTTCCAAGGATTTTTATTTTAAACTTTTATTCCTTTTTAAGATATAATTATATTTTACCTACTAAGCCATCTAAGTAAATAAATTTTTTTTGTAATTATAAAATAATGTACTTTGTTTGAAGGAATAAAATGACGTAATTGCTATATTAATAATTACATTTTCTTATAATTATCACTATGAAGTTTCACCAAATGATTCCTTTTAACAAAACCCATAAACCTAAATTAGAATATTTTCATTGATTCTTTTTGCATAGGATACATAATCATCAAACAAGTTAAAGAAAATCCCTAATTTATGCCACTTCTAAGCTAAAAAAAATAAAAAATTCTGGAACTTGATCATATTACATTAAAATAAACTCTCGGTCTTTTGTTTAAGTTGATAAAGTTTTAAAACTTATACCCGATAATCCTAATATTTAATTTATTCTTAAGTAAACCTTTTAACATAAATCAGTATGTCATTTTAAGGATAAATGTTTGTTTGGGTATAAGGTTTTTCTTTAAACATTTTAATCTTAATTTTCAATAGTAATATTATTATAAATATTTCATATTATCTTCAGGCCTGACCTTGGGTCGTCTGGAAGTATGGTCGTCTAGGGTCTAAGACTGAAAAATGTCCAAAATATTATTTTCCAATTGTTAAGGGGTCGATTTTTTTTTTTAACTTTTAAGACTCCAAAATTTGTTTTTACCAACTTGTAAGGGACTTAAATTTTTTTTTCTAACTTTTAAAGAACTTAAAACATTATTTTATTATTTTACCTAGGGTCCTAAAAATGTTAAGGACGAGTCTAATTATCTTTCTAATAGAAGATAAATTTTCATACCTAGGATCAACATCCATAAAAATAAAGCAGAAAAGCAAAAAAGAAAAAGTTGCTTCCTTTCTTTGCTTCAGCGGAAAGTAAGGGCGGTGGGGCAGCAAGAAAATAAAGGTTTGCTAGCTTAAGTATAAATTTAATTATTTTATTGTAATATATTTGGATAATTTGATTGTTCCAAATAATTAAATCATTATATCGTATTTATTTAATTATTTAAGAGATTTATGTTTTCGATTTAAATGATCTCATGCAATTAAATTAGAAAAATAAACTCGACTCCGGATTCAGATGCCTATATTTTTGTTCAAGATAATTACAGTAATTATAGTTAATGAGTTTAAAAGAATATTTTAATGAAAATGGTTCTGTTTACTAATTCATTTTGCAAACCATTGGTAGTAAGTAAAGCTAAAGCAATGCCAATGAGCGTATAGGTTAATTAATAAACAATTTTTTGAGATTTAATTTGAAGGAAAATATTGGATAATATAAAATTTCCAATTTTGGATCCAATAAAAATATGACATAAATAAATTATATGAAAAATAAGAAGATATCTCAGTATGTATAAGATACATAACTATGACGCCAAAAGTTATTGCCAACTTAAACAACATAAAAATATACAAATATGTAAAAAATAGAAAACTAAAAAAGAGATTGAATGTTAATTCGATTAACATTATTAATGTTACAATAATTTATAGGATATAGATTTAAATATATAATATCTTTCGAATTTAAAATTATAAATAATTTAAGCATTGTATTAAGCAAATGAGATTTTAAAAAGGAAAAAAAAAATTCAATTATCTATTCAGTTTTTTGATCGTATAAAAGTCTCACAAAAATCTTAAATCCCAATTTAACATTAAAAGAGAATTATTGTTAAGATTTTATCTCAAAATCAATTAATTGAGTCAATTCGTATTCCTTGATTTTAAAATTTATTTATCTATTCATTTCTAAAAGTTAATAATTTAAGAATAAAAAAAATTATAAATACCGAAATTTGGGTTATATTAGTGAAATATGCCATTTTTTTAATATTTAAGAAATTAGGTTTTTTTTTTTTATATTTACAAGTATAGGTCGTTTTCTGAGAGAGAAATGAAAACGCGCTTTACAAGCGCCTTTTCACTTTGTTTAAAATTCTTTTTGTTTTGTGGCTAGAAATTAGAGTTTATGGATTTGTTTTTGTTCGTGTTTGATATAGACATTGTTATAGTTTTAAGGTATGTTTGAATTTATAATGATGTTGTAGAGCTTGGTGATCTATAAATTTCATCTGCCATGCGAGTATGGAGTCATCACTTAAGAAGCTAGATCTCATTGCAACTCAAGGTCCCAGTTGACGGTGATTATACGGTCTCGGGTTGAAATGTAACTAGGGCTTCAAGTTTACAAATGTTATGTTGTCAAGGGATGAAGCATAACTGGGACCCCCTAGTTGGCAGTGGTTATGAGGGCACGACAATGAGTTTCACCTCATCAGAGGAGGATGCTTTATAAAATCCATATATAAGTCTAAGACAAAAAACATAGAGGCCTTCTAGTATAATCAAGTAATTTGTTTTATCTATCTCCACCAAAGGCGGTGATCCCATTACTATAACTTGTGACAAAGTTGGGGGCAACAAGATTTTCAACAGGGACAAGTTATTGTGCGGTGCAAAAAAGATAAAATGGAAACAACAGTTGCTGCCCTGATTCACATTGCATCTTTTCTACACCGCACAATAACTCGTCTCCATTAGAGATTTTGTTGCCCTCAACTCTGTCACAAGTTATAGTAATAGGATCACTACCTTTGGTGGAGATGGATAAAATAAATTTCTTAATAATATTGGAAGACCTTTGTATTTTTCGCTTTAGACTTATGTATGGGTTTTATAAAGCATCCTCCCCTGATGAGGTGAAACTCGTTGCTGTGCCCGCATAACCACTATCAACTAAGTCCTTAATTATGCTCCACCCTTTGACATCATAACCTTTGTAAACTTGAAACCCTAGTTATAGTTCAACCCGTGATTGTATAATCACCGTCAATTGGGACCTTGAGTTGTAATCTGATCTTAACTTCTCAGGTGATGGCTCCATCCTCACACGACAGATGAAACTTGTAGGTCAACGAGCCCCACGGCATCATCGTGAGCCAAAACAGAACTTAAAACTACAACTATGTCGCCCTCAAAGAAAAAGATAAATAAATCTTTAACTCGAGAATTTCAACACGCAAGAAAAAGAAAGAAACAATTTAAAGGAGACGGTAGGTGAGAGAGATGATGAAGTGAGGGAGGGCATGGTGAAAATAAATATTTGACATACAATTTTATCTCGGGATTCCCAAGTTCCAGTGTCTGAAAATTATCCCAAGATTCTGGGGTTCTAGTGTCTAGAAATCATCCAGGGATTCCCAGATTCTGACAAGGTTAAGGTTGGGGTTGAAATGGTTAGCGAAAAAATACTCCTCGTAAGGCGTGTTTTCAGTTGACATGGTAGTGGAAACATGCCCTGCAGTACCAATTTTCAGTTGACATGTTAGAATCTGGGGAGCGGTTTCTCCCTAACCATTTTCAACCTTAACCCTAACCTTGACCCTGACCCTAACCTTAACTGTGTAACTTAAAACCCAAAGATCCTGAGATAATTTTCAAGAAATGGAACCCAGGAATCTTGGGCAACATGTGTTAAACATGAAATCATTTCATAGTTGAAAACACCTCTTGCAGGGAGCGTTTTCTCCCCTACTATTTTCAGAACTCAAAAGTTTTGGGATAATTTTTAGATATTGTAACCCAGAAATCCCGGGTAACATGTGTTAAACCTGAAATCATTTGATGTAAGGGGGTATTGTTCCCTATAAAATAAACTCAATACATTATGTTGAGGTTCCATATTAAAATTTCAAGTAGATTATTTCCATAAGGAGACTTGGCATTAGGAGAAGAATGTTGTTGTTAAAAACCTAAATTTCGACCTAGTTGTCCAAACAAAGGTAATTCGTTAAATTACGTGTAGGTCTTTTAATTTGGGTGATGCGTACCAATGTTTTTATTATTTTCTCGATTTTAAACATGTGGAATAGGTTATTTGGTTTAAGATGAACAAACAAATCAGATTCGTTATCTATTATGACGGTCAAATTTGTGAGACTAAAACTAGGCCCGTTTTTGTATCAGCCCAATATGAAGATTTCGCTTTCAACCATAGCATAACGTTAAAAGAGCTTCGGTAAAAAATTAGGAGAAATGTGAGGATTCGAAAAAGAATTTCAAGCTTGAAATATAGATATCTAAACATCACTGAATCCCATTAGATATGACATATTTAAGATCGCAGGGACATCGAGCTCGAGACGATTATTGATTCCTATTGCTTTAGTGGGAATTATGTGCTCAAGTTATATGCCCACTTTGTCGATGTCGATGATGGTGACCTGAGCTCGAGAACATTTTCGCCAAATTTCACCCTAGGTTAAGAAGTAGAAAGTCCAACCACACGGTTGTGTAGTGGATCCATATCATTGCTACACAATTTCTACCAAGACACCCCAAAATTATCATCAATGGTGAGGTATTCATCGGTTTCACCCATCGATTTCAATTTTGGTGGACAATCGAGATTTTTTAATAATCGAGCTTACGACATACCTGCACAACATTCTGTGAGCGCCTTTGGTTTCAAATTTGGCACGTTGATCTTCAATGCTAGTAACACTTACACGAGTATGCCATCAAGTTACATCGGTGGGCTAAAAAAAGTGATTTTCAAATTGACGTCAGGTTTACAAGAATGGATGGTCTACTCCTCGCAACCTGGACCGGTGAAGGGACATCCAACCTGTAACACCCCCAAAATTTAAATGTTTACTTGTGAGATTCTGTAGTAATTAAGTCTCTGTATCTGTGGCTATATGCTCTACTTATGTGTTTGAGGTCGGAAGTTTGAGTTGCGTCTTTAGAAGTTTTGCTAATTCAATTTTAATTAATCTCTGCTCTTGAGCCGTTGACTTAAATTTAATTCTGTGTAAATCTGTGTCAATAATGAGCCTGTTGGTTCACTAGTTAAGCATCTGTCTACTTTTGGTCTTGTGCTCGAGTCTCTGCAAAAGTGAAGTGGAGATGTATATTTTTTTTATTTGCTGAATGCGTCTGGTTAAATCTTTTTAAATTAACCACATTAAAATGTTTCCCTTTCTTTTTTCTCACCGTCCCTCATTCTGTCTCTTCCATTTTTCTTTGTTCTTTTTCCTTTTCTCTACTTTGGAATTGTGACTGTAACGTTGGTTGTATGATCGGGTAAGTACATATATCATTACTGCCAATTAAAGCATTAATTGCATGTAATTTTTTGATCATTCGTTTCTGTCGGAGTTGTTTTCAACTTGAATTGTTTAAACCTTCTTTCAGCGATCGTTTGGTTTCTTTTTAGGCAAGGATATCGAAAGCAATGATATTGTTGTTGATTTTGTCAGTAAGTCTGGATTCGTTGAAGGTTTTGCGTCAAACTTTTTGCGTAGTTTTTATGCGTGTAATTGTGTATTGTTGGCAGTTAAGTTGTTGAATTGAGTGATTGAATAGTCGTTTTAGGCTTCGAGAGTCTTCTACATTGTTTTTTCTTTAAAAATACTTCAGGTGCGTACTGAAAACCCGAGTTTTTACAAGTTTTGAATACCGAAAAACATGACTGTCAATGCCACATGGCCGTGTGGTATGTCGTGTGAGCCACATGGCCATGTGGTAGGCTGTGTAACACATTACCTGCCAACTAAAAGCTACATGAGCAAGGGACATGGGTGTATGTCTAGACCGTGTGTGGCCATGTTAGTGTAGGGTTTAGACGGGCATGTGTCCAGACCGTGTAACTGACTGATTACAAAATACGGATCACATGGGCCAAGGACACGGGCGTGTGCCCAGGTCGTGTAATTCACTGATTATAAAATATAGATCATACGGGCCAAGGACACAGGAGTGTGTCCAGGCCATGTAATTCACTGATTACAAAATACGGATCACATAGGCCAAGGGCACGAGCGTGTGTCTAGCTCGTGTAATTCACTGATTACAAAATAAGCATAACACGAACGGAGGACACGCCATGTCTTAGGCTGTGTAAGACACACAGACAAGCGCACGAGCATGTTGGGCTGTACGGGCCAACTACCCAGGCCGTATAAGACCACACGGGCGTGTGGGCTAGTTTGAGAAATTTTTCCATTTTTTGAGCATCGCTCGAGCTGTATACAAGCCTTTTGTGAGGTCGTTTGAATTGAATTTAACTGTATAAACTGCTATTCTGTGATCTGGGACTTGATCACTGGTTATCAATGTATGCACTGTGTTTGACTAAAATTACTAGAATTGATCTACTGTACTCAAATATGAGTATATTTGAATATTCGTATAATACTCTGTATTAACTATTATGGGAAGTATGTATATGCATTGTATGGGGATTGAATCAGGAGGAAGTATTTTGTTCTGAACTAGTGGTTAAATCCCTGATATCTGTATATTAATCTGAAAGCTAGCCTACAATATTTGAAACGTGTCAAACTGACATTGAGTGGTGTATAGGGTTGGATGGGTAATGAGTACCCTATTTGGTGTGTTGGGTTGGTCGAAAGTGGTGTGTAGCGGTTGGTATTAAGTAACTGCGCATGTTTTATTCTGTTCTGCATTTGATTATGACTTGATCTGTTATCCGTCTGTATGATTCTGATCTGTAATTGAATGAGCTATTTCTTGATTCTAAGTCAACATCTGTACTCAGATATCTTGGTTTACCGATAATATTTTGAATATGTAAATAGTTAGGTCCTTTCTAGTATATTAACTCTATTATTGTTGAATGAATTTAAGGTAAATAAGACTTAATTGGGTCAGCGGATGGGAAGCTCGGTTATATGTTTATACTATTTAGTATTATGAACCAAGCTAGTTATATTCATAGTTTCAGTTAGTTAGAAGATAATATCAAGATACTAGTTTGTCTTTATTAAACTTTATCAGACTTGAAAGGTGTGTTATTATAAATTGTTGAATGTGTTTTGATTATCATTCTTTTTAACTCTTTAGGCTTGGCCTTGTCGTCTAGGCCGAGTATGGGGTGTTACACAACCCTAGACATGCAATCAAAGTTAATATCGAATGGGGACTTGCGAACGAAGAGGGGTCTAAAACTGATAATGACCTAATAAAGGAGTCCAGGCCGGATGGTGCGAAAATTGTAATAATTTCAAAATTAGAGCCCATTCCTATTGAACCAAAAGATAGTGGTTCTGACAGTGAACGTCCAAACAATGCTAGATGGATCGATCTGGGTTTCACGACTTATGTACCCCTATCCCACATGTGTAATGTCGATTTTGCTGCTGAAGGTAAGTTAAAATTCCCCGAACTCCCTCATAAAAGACCAAGGCATGCGAGTTCGTTAACAACTTTTGGTGACTTAGAGGTTGGGATGGAGTTTTCCTTCAAAGACACTTTAGTTGCTACAGTGAAGCAGTATAACATAAAGCATGGGGTAAACTTCCATGTTACAAAATCATAAGTCGAGAAATATAAGACGAAGCGTGCAATGCATGGAACAATATGTCTATGGAAAATTATGGCATCTGTGAGGAAGAAGTCAAAGTTCTGGGCGATAAGAAAGTATACCGCTCTACACACGTATTGTTGAATGTATGTGTCATGATTAACAACCTCAACTCCTATTCTGACCTTTATTCGACATTGTATTATGTATGATGAGATTCTTGTGTTTTTGTAGGCATATCGAACGATCATCTAGAATTGGATCCAGACATGATATCTTACTTTAAATTACCTATGGTGAGAGCGAGTCCTACAATTCTGGTCTTAATTTCGATTGCACACGTTCATAGCAAGTGTGATTACACCATTTCGTATCATAAAGCATGATTGGAAAAATAGAAGGCATTGGAGGCATTGGAGAAGATAATAGTGGGTGGGAGAAATCATATAATGATTTGTGGCAATGGTGTCAAGTATTGGAATAGTGTGTACTAGGTTTCGTAACCAATATGCAAAAAAAGCTTATGTATTACAGTGATCACTTGGTCCATGGAAAAAGAGTTTTCCATCATTTTCTCTAGACTTTCAAGCAGTGCATAACAACATTCCAGTATTATAAGCCACTTGTACAAATTGATGACGCATTCATGTACAAGAGATATCAACATTGGTTATTATTGGTTGTTGTATAGGATGATAATCAAAAAATCCTGCCAATAACTCGATATTTCTATAGATTCATTAGACTTTGATGTTTACAACCACATAGGCAATTAGTGGGAAGATTTCCAGTTAAAATGGAAACAAATTACTGGTTTCTTCATTCCTAACTCGCTCGAAATAGATGGTGATGAGAATCTTGAGAAGCTCGATGATCAAAGCAAATTTTAAGGGAAGTGGAGCCAGCAGAAGAGGTCCCTGCCAGGGCTACTAGGCATCACTCAAAGGGAGAGGACTAGTTTGTTTCTTTTTTTATGATCTTTTTTTTTATTGTCTTTCACCTTGTATAACATATCTTTTTATTAATTAAGTGATCCTTTACCTTTCTCTTATCTTTTCTTTCTTCTTCAATACTCTTCATTAAGCTATTATTAACTCATCAATCTTACAAATAAGAAAATTCTTAACATACTTGAGGAACTCTACTAGGTTCGACACATTATGCATATAGGGCTTTTTTATCTTCGTGATTTGAGAACCAGTTAAATCAGATCTGGATCTTATGTGTTACATCTCTATTACAGGCTTACACTCAACTATTCATACATATCTTCAACATTTACAACTTAGTGGATATGGTTTTTAAATAAAAATTACAAATGAGTATACAACAGACAACTACAATCATTGTATAAAGGGTTGCAGTTGTTAGGACTTATGGATGAATCTGTTAACATGATTACATTATTTCTATTTATTACAACAGATTCGCCCATGCCTGCCCAAAGCTGCTTTGTATATATAATAGCCCACTTCGCCACTCTTTTGACGTAGCCCTAGCATCGTTCCTTCTAGCACAGGCCCTAATTAACTTACCTGTGACATAAACAACTGAGTTAAGTTCATGAGAACTTAGTGAAATGAATTCCATTTACTTGTATCGTCTCAGTAAAATGTATTTGGTAATTTCATTATCATCTTATTGTTCTTCATTCTTTAACTTGACTTTGGCGAGTATCTTTCTTCTTCATACCATAGACGTCATACCTTGCTTTATGACCATTCCTAACCCTTAGCATCTTTAGAACCTTATGTTCTTCACCCAGCCTTTTCGTGATTTCCCTAATTGTTCCCATTCTAAAACTTATACCTACAAAACACTGTTGATCGAGTTGTTCTTCTAGTCTATTTGGTTCATACTATGAATTCACCACATTCCCTGGCACGTTCCATCTTCTCTGGACATATCTTAAGACTGTGTAGGATACACCACAACATTTCCTACGGAATTGTTTCTTCAGAGTTCTCCATACGTACTATTCCTTTAGAGTTCACCATACATACTATTCCTTTAGATTTTTTCATACGTACTATTTGTTCAAAGTTTTTCATACTTACCATTCTTTAGAGTTAGCCTTACATATCATTCTTCCAGTGTTTGTCATACTTACCATTCCTCTCTTTCAGGGTCTATGACAAAAGCGTTTCCTTTAGATGATTGCCATAAGGGCCTTCCTTTAAAAGGCGCCATGAAGGTGTTCCTTTCCATAGATCGCCACAAAGGCTTCCATTTCATAGATTGCCACAAAGGCATCCATTTTATGGCGTGTTCAAGATAGGGATTCACTTAAACTCACATTACGTGAGGTTTGCCCCTAATCGTCTTGGGTTACGTAGAGAACTCCATTAGGTAATAACCTTCATTTAGTTCTTTCCATATGATGCCATAACCTACCATTTATGGTCTTATACAATATGGTCTTTCCATATGACGCCATAGCCCACCAGCTATGGTCTTACACAATATTGTGCCATGGACTTTTCCTTTCAAAGAATTGTGTTTAAAGTCCCGATAGACTCCTTTAGACGACTCCGTGGAGACAGACACAAACTCATTTAACAATTCTTTCATGCTTTGACACCATACATAAATTAACATACATTTCATTTCATATCATCTCATACATTCCAAAAGCACTCATATAGTCTTATTTCATCATTAGAACAATTGTCTCATGCTTAACCTATCAGTTTCCTCATGAACTAGATATGCACGACTCATTTAGTGTTCACAATCTGGCCATTTTCTATAGAAACATCACAATTAATACCTTACATACAAGAGTTAACTTAGGAAGTCATCTGACAAGAATGTATAGTAGGTTGAGCTCCAGATCCAAGATCCTTTCAGGAGTTGTAGTAACCACTGCCTCTTAAAACAAAAGAACACCATAAAAATCCATTCGGATAACCTTTCCATCATCTTAAATACAAATAACCTATAAACAAAGCCTTACTTTTTCAGGTATTCATGTAGATCTACTTTTTAGAGTCATAAAACTCACCTCGACATGGAAAAATTTCTAGAAAAATCCGGAGGTTCGGATTCAGCTTAAAGAAAAATGCTTTTCCTTTTCTCCAGCCTTAGATTTTAATATTTTTAAAAGAAAAGAATAGAACTCCCTTTATTTCAACTTGAAGACCTATTAAAATAGTCCAAGTCTTTATTGGAACTTGTTAAATGTCATATCACTACTGACTTATCTTATCAATGGTCTACAAATTCTGAGGAAACTAATTGAGTACTTTCCCTTTTCTTTTTTAAATATCAAGGTTCTTGTTCGGTTAGTTCCTAACCAAATTACCTTATAACTTAACTTGTAAAGTATCACGGGGAAATTGGTGACGTGGGCTGAAACCGTCAGTATCTATTTACCTGACTGCGTTATTCTTCTATCAAATCACAATTATCTAGCGTGGAACTCTTAACATCTTAAACATACAACTGTGTTCGTCCCCATATAGTCTAAAAAAGAGCACTTGGGTGGTTACAAATTCACCAATTGTACTTTTCAAAGGCTACGCCAAACCTTGTGCCCGCAAAACTAGGGTGTTATAGGCTTGCTCAAAGAATTCTTATACTTATTCAACTTCTTATACTTTACACACACTCAAAACTTACTAGTTATGCCTCACTTCCATAGACATCGTTTGAACACTAAGGTTTCGTCGAGTAGGATGCTACACAATGAGCTAGCAGGAGGACCGATGGGACATATAGAATTAGGGCTCAAATAATTTATAATTAAATTTTAATTTTTCACATATTAATTATGAACTTATTTAGTAATAAAGTCATTCCATTATAGTATCGTGATTGAGCTCTCTCCAATTACATACTATTACAAAAGCTACTCAATAAGTGCTCGTCCAATGACCTTGTCATGAGTGTGTTACGCTCATAAGATATCCTTAATCTCTTTAGGATAAATTCGTTATCCCAATATGATCTTATTTTATCTCATGGTAACCATTTGTATAGTTTACCCAAAAGTAGTTGTAATCATTTAAATTTGTCACAAGTACTTACAATTGTAATTTTATATATATTATCACAAAAAATAAATAATTGTACCAACTTAACAATAATTACAAATGCAATAGTCTTAATTAGTATAGAGTGATAATTAAGACTTTTGTTAAACACTCGTTCAACACGGATTCAAACCATATTACCCTTATCTCCATCCTTATATTATATAAAGGAAAACATGTTAAGGCCATTAAATTTAAACCTCGTAAATTATAAAGACTAAATTTATAACTTTACTAACTATTTCCTTTTCCACCACAACTTCGTTTTTCTTGTAGTTAAAACCCAGGTGATAGCATGGGCTAGCTAATAGCAACCAACCAATCTTGTGGGTAGTTAGGCCTGGACCAATCCATGGTTTAGAATGGCTTCAACCACTGCTAAATGGTTTCTGGAAACATTGAGTGGTAGCCTAGGAGGGTACATATGGTTTCATGGGCTCCTCAACGACAAGCCTTAGCTCATCCAGCTTGGTAGCTTTTGGACTCACAAATAACAAGTCCCACCTTTAACTTGGAATGCAACACCAACACAATAAATACAAATAAATTTAGAAAAAAGAAGAAGAAGAAAGATAATACAAATATGAAAGAAATTATATGAACACCATAAATTTTATATAAAGCAAATATTTTTTTTGAAAATTTATATAAATATAACATTTTAAACGTGATTATAATATGCAAATTAATATGTGCCATGTGCACATTGAACAATCTCCGCATATTATTATAATTTAACTTTTGAGGGTACAAGTGAAAGGGGTCATAATTAAGGACGGAACCAAGACAAAATATCAAGGAGTGGCCAAGCATAGTAGTAGGTACTATTTTAATACTAAATAATTTAAGTTTTATTCTGATGAAAATTTTGATTTGGTTAATATAGCTTGTATTGATGCGTATCAATTCGTATCATTTGATATAGGATTTTAATATTTTAAATTATTTTTTAATATTTTATATTTTAAATATTTTTATATATTTTATAAGTTTCGATAAAAAAGAATTATAACATAACCCTAAAATATGTAAAAATTAAATAATATCCCTATGAATAAATTGAACATCACACAATCTTATGAGAATCACCAACCACACTCACTGATTTTCACAATCACATACAAAACAAAGAAGAGTAATTTTAAAATATACAAAAAATTGTTGAGGTGTACTTTTTTGTGAAGCAAAGTTCCAAATCTCTTGAACCAATCTTTAGAAATTGCTAAATATATTGCATTAATATCATGAAAAATTAATTTCTTTTTAGAAACATATTTGAAATAATTTAAAAATAAAAAAAAGATAAACTCTAAATTTATAAACCCGACAGAAAAGAAACTCACAAACTTACGGTAAGAAAATCTAACAACAAAATGGTGTGATGTGAATAGTGAATTAGTAGTTGGTTAAAAGATAACTAAAAAATTATTGAACACAATTCAATCATCAGATTTCATGTTCATTCATGTAGATTATGTATGTTAAGTTTGGAGTAAATTAAATATTTAATTATTTGTTTTATATAAAAACTTTCAAACTTTGAATATATATTAATATAAAAATTATTTTAGATTGATATGATAAAGATATCAGATTGATTCAAATATTTACAAGTATGACAAATACAATTATATTAATAAATTAAATGATTGAATTGTTAAAATATTAATTATAATAAAAGTTACAAAGTGAATCCCTCCCATTTTTTTATATATATATATATATATATATATATATATCCTTGCTGTTAACAATTAAGTAAAAGACACTTACCCCTATCAAGTTTAATGTAAAATTATCCCTATAGTTTCAAGAATATCTACTTATCTCTCTCAAGTTTGAAAAAAATCCCACAAACCCCTTTAAAATCTATTTACTAAGCAAACCTTAAATAAAAAAAAAGACAATTATCCCTTTTTATTATTTATCAATTCATTTCTATTTAATTTATTCATTTCTCTTTTAATTACATATGAAGTTCTACAAAATGAAATATATTTGACTTCTTTCATTAAAAAATTATATTCAACTTCAAATTTATATTTAATTTAATTATATATTAATCTTGAGAAACATTCATTAAATTATTTTATGTAAAATTAATTAGTTACCATTATTAAAAAAGTTTTCATGGAAATTTTATTAAAATATAAAAGTAAAAAAAAATCTCAAGATTAATATTATAATTAAATAATTAACATGTATTTGTATAGAAAAATCATTAAATAAGAACAAACAGTAAAAGAGATGACAATAAAATAAAATAAAATATAATTATAACTTTTATTTCAAGTGGTAGCCTAGTTACCTATAAGTGTCTTATAGCATATTGGGCACATATTTATATCCCACTAAGAGTAAATGTTGAGATTTCTTTAGTGGGTGACCATGTATGTCCGCATGGTTCGCTTTATTAAGCACCTAACAAAGCGCCCTCACACTATGAACCTTCTACCTCTTTAGGTACCTATGCTTTCATTAGAGTCAAAAGAAATAAAAAAACCCACCAAAGATATTACCAACAAGTTGAAGGGTTCATTGGCTTTCGATGGACAAACTTTGCAGACTTCTGACAACAGAATCAACTTCCCTCAACAAGGCCTTAGCCTAATAGGATGGTTAAGGTCTTGGGAACTTTAAGATCCCAAGTTCAAGTCCCACTCTTTGTAAACTATGTGTGGGTTCTTAACCTATATTTATTATGGTTTATGTTTCACTATATGTGGATTTTGTATAGATTATGTTAGTAGTCTTCATATATTCTGATTATTAGTTTGATTGTGCTTTATACTGATTAATTTTGATTATGATTATTTGAATGTATTCTTTATAATTATTATTGTGACTATAAGTATAACTTCAAAAAAAAAAAAAACTTACATATATATTAATTGAACAATGCATTATTTTAACATTTGATTATACTAGAATATAGTACAAATAATAATTAAAATGATTTCATGATTAATTAAATATTTATTATTTTTAATTAAAAGTATTAAACATAAAGATTCAAAATAACAAAAAAATAGAATAATAAATAACTAATAAAAGGTAGAGTTATCCTTTTATTTAAAATTTATTTAATAAGAGGAGGCTAGTGGATTTTTCATCAAATCTTAGGGGATGGGTGAGTATTTTTCAAATCAAAAAGTAAAATTTAATCATAGAGAGGGTTTGAATGCTTTTCTCTTAACAATTTGCTATTTTTTGTTTCATTCAAATTAGAAATTCTATCACATGTGTACACATGTGAAAACCAGGTATTTAGAATACAAGTACGAGTTTAAAAATAATATACAATAAACAATGAAATGTAAGGTTTGAAATTTATAATAATAAAAAAATATGCAATATGTATGAAATTAAAATAAAAATAGTTTAAAGTGTCAAAATAATGGAAATTTAAGTAGGTAATACATCATATTAAGACTATTAATTAAACACCAATTGTTTATCACAATATTGTCATTTTTCTTGAGTTGGTATTGAGTTGATTTATGTCACCAACTTAATCAATAATATTATCAATACTAGTAATTCTATCGCACGTGTAAATTGTAGAAATCAAGTATTTAGAACATGTGTGTGCGTTTAAAAATAATATCTAATAAAAAATAAAATGTATTGTTTGAAACTAATAATAATAACAACATATATTCAATAGGTATGAAATTAGAATAAAATAAATTAGTTTAAATTGTGAGTAGAATTAAATTTAAATAAGTCAATACATGTGATTAAGAATACTAAATGCACTATAATTGCTTTTGAACTTGTGTTGTTGATTTTCTATAGCACTTAAATGTTATTCTTAAGTAACATTATTTAACATATTATCAAAATGTCAAAACGTTATAATGTTGGTGAAGGAAAAATTCAACATTAAAAATATAGTTATAAAAGATTTAGTTAACAATTGAATCATAGGTAGAGTAGTAACTTGATTAAAAAAAAAAAACTCTCATCAAACCTGAGTTGGTATCGAGTTGAGTTAGGACACTAACTTAATCAACAATATTATTAATACGAAATTTGTAAACTCACTATGAGTGAAAAGTAATAAAAATTATTAAAAATAATAAAAATTATTTAAAATAGGAAAGAAAAAGGAATTATTTAGTGGTTAAAATAGTGATTAAAATATGGATTTTTTATTTAAGATAAATTTTTTTAGTCTGTTATTCTTGCACATCTCTATTCTGCTTGTGTAACACGTTTGTGGTTTTTGTGTTTTGTCAAATTATGATTTTTGATTGGTGGTGTAGGGGTGGGTGTGAATTATTTTGGCTTTTTGATTATTGGTCTTGGGTTTAGTAGGGGTTTGCTATGGAAGCGGATCTGGCAGGGTTCACGTTGGATGATGGAGAGGATGAGGTTTTGTTGTTACCCAATGAATCTGAGCCTAAAAAAAGGGCCTATGATTTTTGCTTGCTTGGTTGTTTTCTCACAGCTAGTGTTGTTCATTTTTTGGCAATGAGGAGTACGATGGCTGGAAACACAAGAAAGTATATAGACTTTTTCAACACCTTTTGAGCTCTAATTCATGCAGTTTCGTAGTAATTTTTGTCAAAATTCATACTTTAATTATAAAATAATTAATTTGCGCTTAAATTATTAACATATTGAATTTTAATTATTTTTATAATAAATTTTCACAAATTTGGTTTATTTTCGACAGTTTTACACAAAAAGATGAAAATTAGCTTGGCAGTCACCTTGGAAGGCTTGAACTGTTGGGGTAAATTTTGAATCAAGTGAACCAAGAGCATGAATAAATTATTTTTCAACCAAGTATGGTCCAATAATGATTATTCTACATACTTTATATTTAAATTTTATCCAACATTAATTGGATTAAAAATTAATATAAAGTCAGAAGAAGAAAGTGACCCAGTGTGTTAAGTATAGAAGGCTGAACCACCAAGCAATTGGGAAGTCCAAAACTGTCCCTATAGTTGATCCAATCAGCTGATTTTCATACTTGAAAAACAGCCCTTGAGCTTCTCCTAAATGCTATTCAAACCCCTCCACTTTTGGTGCCTTCCACTTTTTGCATCACGCTAAATATAGCAAAGTTTAAATCATTCAAACTTGCTCAATGCATGGCCGGTCAATGGAGAGTGAATGGCTAAAATTTAGTTGATATTTTTAGCAGTCATTCCCACCTATAAATACCCCTCTTCTCTTCCTCATTTCACACATCATTCATTCCCACACATCTCACTTTTCGTTCACTTTCTCTCTTCCATTCCCTTCTTGTCTTCCCATTTTCCTTTGTTTCATTCCCTTGCCGATTTCCCTCTTGAAAAAGATCTTTCATCCACCTTAGAGTAGTAGAATTCAAGTGTTCATGAAGGCCTTGGATCGATAGAACAAGTAGAGAAGGAGAGGAGCGCACTAGTCTGACTTCAGAGAGACACTAGATTTGCTTTCTGGTTCCCTACTTTTTAATTTTCTTGTTTATGTTGTAATCATGAACATGTATATTTTTTATGTTGTTATTCTTAATTTAATTAAAATGACTTAATTTAATTCGTGTTAGATTGATTGCATTCTGTCCACTTAAATTATTATAATCGTGTTCGTGTTGTTATTAGGCATTGGTAATTTGTTCAAGAAAATAAAATCATGCTATGTTATATTTGCATTATAATTGTAAGGTAACAAATGAATTAATTATTAATCATACTGAAATCGTAATTAATTGACACTATTTAATTGATGCATGTTCAATCTTCTGAGGTAGCTAAAGGTTAAATTAGCGACAGTATTAAACGGTGCATTAGCCTTGCATAACTTGCAAGATTATTGTGATTAAATTGTTTCAATATAGGACTATGTTGTTACTTCACTTAACCTTATACTTGCTTATGAAATTGATTAATTGTTTGAATTGACATGGTAATATGTTCAAGAGATTATTTGGTTTAGTAAGTTTCTATGTGCATCAGTTAGCAAAATATCAAGTTGTCGGGAAATTATTCGTAACAACATAAACATGAATTTAGAAATTTTAAGTTATAGAATGTAATCGATCTAACACATTTATGTCATCTCGATTTAAACCCATCTTTTAGAAATTGTGCAATGGAATTTATACATTTTATTTTTCTTAGTTAAATTACTTAGTTAATTTTTAGAATTACTTAGTTAATTTTTATTTTTTAAATCACCTATTCAAATCAACATATATTTCCTTCAGCAAATTGTTTAAAGTTGCATTTAATAAATATTTTCTTTCACAGTCCCTGTGGGTATGATAACTCGACGTTTACTTGTCACTTTATTACTTGTTGCAATTTTGTACACTTGCACATTTTTGTCGTTCCAATGGCGAATCTCTGGCATCCATTAAGGGGACTTCAAATTTCAGATCTGGGGGAAAAGAGGTATTTTTAAAAGTTTTTTTCATAAAATGGACATTGATCGAGTGATGAATGGGGAGCTATGGACTTTTAATAATCATCTTCTGGTGATGCATCGATTGGAAGAGGGAAAGGATTTGATGCAGGTGTCCTTGGTCTTGTCATCTTTTTAGGTGAAAGTGCATGATTTACCCTCAGGATTTTTCTCGGAGTGTGTAGCAAAGCAATTAGGGGACTTTGTTGAAAAGTTTTTGGAATATGATTCAAAGTAATCGGGAAAAAGGTTGACAAGCTTTTTATGGATCCAGGTACCGTTGGATGTTAGGTGACCGTTGAAGCGAAAGGAAAAGATTATGGTCTCCTTTGGGAACTGTTGTAACACCCCTAACCCTTATTCATTATCAGAACAGAGTTATAGAGCATTACCAGACTTTACAGACTAAATACAGACATTTATCCACATTTATTATTCATATTAAGAATCAATTATATAATACTTATATTGTCCCTTAGATGGGCCCTCGAGACCCAAAATACACCTTAGAAATGATTCGGGACTAAACCGAATACTCAAAAATTCTTCCCAAAACTTGAAAAATTTTCTTAGGAACAGGGGGTATATAGTCGTGTGGCTCAAACGGCCATGAGACACGCCCATGTCTTAGGCCGTGTGGGCATTCGATGTGGGACACATGGCCGTGTCCCAGCCCGTGTCCTTACCCTTGTAACTTTCTAACTTGGGTCACACGGCCAGCTACACGCCTTTGTGCTAGGACGTGTGCAAAATGCATGGGTCACACGGCCAAGCCACACTCCCGTGTGCTAGGTTGTGTGTTAAAACCTGAGCATTCTGTTTAAAAATTTTAAGGTGCAGGGGACACAGGGCCAAACCACATACCTGTGTGCATGGCCGTGTATCACACATGGTATCAACCTAGGCACAACCATTTCCACACTCATAAAAAACAACAAGACCTTCAATTCAAACCAATACCAAGTCTTATAACTAACATATCGTTACATATAATCAAATATCCAATCTTATCAAATCAACCATATACACATTTATGCATATTTTACTAAATTTACTAAGTCAAATTATACCTCATTATACCTATTAATTAACCACCAATTAACCATTTTAAACACACCTCATGCATGTTTAATTCATATTTATATAAGTTGGTTGGAAGCTTACACAAAGTATACATCATAATATTACACAAACCAACTTTACTTAAAATCATACCAATCGCTATACATGCCATATAAACCATAGTATGTATAACAAAACCTACCGGAGCAAGCTGGATAATATGGCTTGATATGCTAATTCGATCCTCCGATTTCACTTTAATCTACAGGAACATTAAACAACATGAGTAAACTTATTGAAGCTTAGTAAGTTCATTAAGTTAAACATTGATTTTACCAAACTCAATATAATAAATTAAATTGCAAATAAATCATACATTCTTCTTGTCAAACACAACATAAATCTATGAATACACCTCCTTCAAGTTAATAAATATAATAATCAATAAATCTTTCAAATTCCAATCACATAACTCTTTTACCAATTCTTACTAAATCGAAGAACGACTTACGGATATGAGTACATCGTTTTCTTTGTGCCATAGTCCATCTATGGTCTTACATATATGTTGCCATGACCCTGCCATGGTCTTACATTCGTATTGCTATAACCCAGTTATGGTCTTATCATCAGAATGCCATAGCCCAGCTATGGTCTTACATATAAATACTGCCATGGTCCAACCATGGTATTACGTTTATAGTGCCATAACCCAGTTATGGTATTATCCGTTAATTCATCCTTTACATTAATGCCATAGCCCAGCTATGGTCTTACATATAAACATTGCTATGGTCCAACCATGGTATTATCCGTCAATTCATCCTTTGTCACAAAACGATTGTACTCAATCTCGCGTTCTACTCAATTTAATCATTCAATTCGATTTCACAATTTAACAGTAATTTTTATTTTCAACAACAAAAATTTGAATAATTACATAATAACATTCATCAATTAGTAAATAAACATTAAAATTTAACCAAACGAACTTACCTGGGCTAATTGTGGAATTTGTAGTAGTTAGAGACTATTTTGTTAATTTCCCTTTTTCTTGTTGATCTACGGGCTCTTGATCTAAAATGTAAAATTATTCATTCATTAGCATATATTTCAATTCAATTTACTTCACAATTAATACCCCTTAATTTTTGAAATTACACAATTAACCTAACTTTTATAATTTTTACAATTTAGTCCCTTACCAATTTTCCTATCAGTTGAGCTAAGTTTTATCAATTAACAATTTATTCAATTATTCTACGCTATCTTACAGCCTTTGATACATATAAATTTAATTGCAAACCCTAATTCTTTAATTCTTCACAATTTAGTCCTAAAATAATTTTTTGTTGAAATCACTTGATAAAATCATCATATAACAAAATTAAAGCTTAAATTCCATGTTAATTCATCATAAACATCCAAAAATCATCAATGATAACTTTCAAAATTACCCATAAAACAAAAAACTAATCAAATAGATAGTTGGACTAAGTTGTAAAAGTTTCAAAAACACAAAAATTTCAAGAAAAAAGCAAGAATTGAACTCACATGATGAAAAAATATGAAAAACCAGATTAGAGGACCTTCAATGGCATTTTTGGACTGAAAATTAGAAGCAGAAATGTCTAGAATTCAATTTAGTCACTTGTTTTATTTTTAATTTTTAACCAAATTACTATTTTGCCCTTAGTTCACACTAATTTTTGTGATTTTTCTTTGTTTATGCCACCCAAGCCATCATATTTGGGCTAGTTTGCCTTTAAGCCCTCCTCATTTAATATTTAGGCTATTTTATTACTTTAGCAAATTTTACACCTTTTTCAATTTAGTCCTTTTTCATTAATTAACTATCAAAACGTTAAAATTTTCTAACGAAACTTTAATCTAACTCAATGAAACTTTTTAAATATTTATAAAAATATTTACAGCCCGGTTTATGAAATCGAGGTCTCTATACCTCGTTTTTAGAACCACTTAACCTAATAAATTCTTTTAAAACACAAATCACTAATTCAAAAATCTTTCTAAAATATCACTTAACTCATAAATAATAAATAATAAAATTTTCGGACTCACTCGTTGGATTTTGTGGTCTCAAACCACTGTTTTTGACACCACTAAAAATTAGGCTGTTACTAGTGTACCTATGTAAGTTTTAAGTACAAAAGGTTAACACTATTCTATTTTTTCTGTGGCGACTTGGGACATAATGATTCTTCCTGCATGATTAGATTTAATAGTGGATTGGAAGATACAATTTTGGGATGGGATTTCTCTTTGAAGGTGTAGTCTAGAAGACCTGTTTCAATAAATAGTGTGTGGCTGAGGAAGGAAGAAGTGGGTAGGTAATGAAACTCAAGGGCTTGAGAAAATGGGGAATTCTTTCAGGGAAAGGTCTTGGGGGGCTCTAGGATGAGGTTGGTTCATGTCCTGGGGTTTAATTTAGAAGGTGTTTTGATGTGTGGTTCTGAAATGGTTGGAGTTTCTTCAAAAATATTGAGTCATTCGGATATGTAGCATGATTTGGAAAAGAGTCAGATTGAATGTGGGGATGGGAAGAAAAGACCCTGAATGGAGTTTGTGGGTCAGAGTAGTTCAAATATTACGGATTCTTTAAGGGTTAGGGAGGAGAATATTGTGGTTCGATCTCAATTTTTATTGGCGGCTGCTAAGGGGCGAGTCGGTTGATCACAATGAAAATAATGTTGGAACGTCCGTGGTTTGGGGAATCCATGGGCCATAAGAAGACTTTGGTATATGCTGAAGGTCTATAATCCCCAAGTAGTCTTCTTTATGGAGATAAAATTGAGTAGCATGCGTATGCAGAAGGTGCGAAAAAGGTGTGGTTTTATGAATGGTATTGATATGTCGGTAGAGGGGACACGAGGGGGTCTGTGTTTGGCATGGAAAGGAGATTTTAGGATTAGTTTGAGGAATTTCTCAAAAAACCATGTTGACATTGAGGTTCAAAAGATTAGGAAAAGTAAAAGCTAGAGATTTACAGGGTTTTATAGGGCTTATTTTGCTTGTAATAGAGAAGATACATGGGATTTATTGAGGTGCCTAGGTCATTGTCAAGACTTTCCATGGCTTATATGAGGATTTTAATGATATCATGTATTCCTTTGAGAAGGTGGGGGTGCCAAGGGAAGAAAAGCGGTTGGAGAAATTTTGGGAAGTGTTAAATGGGTATCAATTAATGGATATTGCGTATTCAGGGACTTGGTTTACTTGGGAGAGAGGGAATTTTCCGAAAACAAATGTTAGAGAAAGATTTGACAGAGGTGTGGAGAATGTTGAATGGTTAAATATGTTTTCGAATGCTGTGATACGACATTTACCATATTCATTTTTGGATCACTATTCGCTTTTGATTAATATGGCTCAATGAGGTATGAGGTTGGGAATGAAATGGTTCCGCTTTAAGAAATGGTGAGTTATAGAGGACTCCTTTGAAGAGGAGATGAAACAAATGTGGGAGTCGCCTTTGGGTGATGTCATTGCAAAGTTAGCTTCTTTACAAGTTGGGTTGCAAAAATGGGCAGTGTCTTATAAAGCCCAATAGAAGGGCCTTAAGAGGAACTTAACACCGAAGTTAGAAGAATTGGTGGTTCAAGATAGGGATGATGAGAATATTGCTGAACTTATTGATACTAAAATTCATCTCAATTTGAAAATTAATAATGATGAAGTATATTGGGAGTAGAGTGCAAGGGTGAACTAGTTAAGTTAGGGGATAAGAATACAAGTTTCTTTCATAATAGCGATTTTCAATGTAATTAAACAAATTATATTGGTAGCCTACAATATGAGGCTAGTAGGGTGGCTACTGATGAGGAGGAAATAGAGAAGATTGTAAGAAATTATTTTCAAAATCTCTTTTCAACAAAATAGATAGGGGACACGAGCCATGTTTTATTGGGGGTGAATAGATGTATTTCAAATGATATTAATAAAATGTTGATGGCCAAATATACGAAAGAAGAGATCTATTCAACTTTGAAAGGGATAGGGCCAACAAAGGCGTTTGGGGATGATGACTTTCTGGCTTTGTTTTTTCAAAGATTTTAACATATCGTTAAGAGTGATCTTAATTCATAATGTTTGGGAGTTCTGAATGAAGGTATGGCTTTAGATCACCTAAATATTACTAATATTGTTTTCATTCCAAAAATTTCCCATCTAATGAGTTTAGGGAACTTTAGGCCTATTAATTTATGTATGGTGCTTTATAAGGTTATTTCAAATGCCATAGCTAATATATTTTAGAAGGTTCTAAACTGTTGTGTTGATGATGCGCAAAGTGCCTTTGTGCCAGGTAGGTTGATTTCTAATAATGTGCTTTTGGCGTACAAAAGTTTGCATACTTCTAGGAAAAAGAGAATTGGGCGTATTGGGTTTATGGTATTGAAATTGGTTATGAGTAAAACATATGATCGGGTTGAATGACCCTTTTTAAAGGAGATGATGGAGCAAATGAATTTTGCTAATTCATGGGTAGAGATTATAATGAGGTGTATTACTTCCGTTTCGTATTTAACAATTGCTAATGAGAAGGTTGATGGAACTTTTATACCTTTCAGAGGCTTACGACAAGGGGATTCGTTGAGTCCTTTTTTTTTATATTTGTAGTGAGGGGTTATTGACCCTTATGAGAATGACAACGGTGGAGAGTTTGATTAAAGGGGCTAAGCTAAGTAAGCGGGGTCCTCAAATATCTCATTTGATGTTTGTGGATGATTGGATCTTATTTGGAGAAGCATGTAACACACTAAACCCCGTGCCCTACACTGGGATGGAATATGAGGTGTTACCAAACTTAAACACATGTATTCAAACATTTTTCGAGTCATCAAGGCTTGATCAAATTTAAAACTTTTTTTTAAATTTTTTTCAGACTTTGTCTAGACTCCTTAATATGGCCCTACGAGGCCTCAAGCATCCATTGGAAACCATTCGGGACCAACTCGGGTCCTTTAACTAACTTTAGAAAAATGACCTTTGAAACAGGGCACACGCCCTTATGGAAGGGCAACACGCCCGTGTGGCCGTTATGACATGGCCGTGCTGATAGCCCGTGTGGTTCACACGGCCTAAGCACAAGGGAACATGTCCGTGCCCAAAACCCATATGAATTAAATTCCAATTTTGAACCTACAGGGGTTTCATACGGCCAGGCACACGCCCGTGTCTATGGCCCATGTCCCTCACACGGCCATGACACGTCCATGTCTAAAAAACTTGACATTCTGTTTCTGACATCAACAACAAATTAGGCGCACAAGGCCAAGGCACCCGCCCGTGGCCAGAGGCCGTGTCCTCTACACGGTTGAGACAAACGACCGTGTCTCTGCCCGTGTGTTTACTACCATGCATACTAACTTGTAAATTTAACGTGCAGGGGACACACGACTGGACAATACGCCCATGGGGTAGACCGTGTGTCACACACGGCTTAGACACACGTCCGTGTGTCTACTCATGTGGAAAAAAACAAGGCTATTTTCCAAGCCTTGGTGTTACCCTTACTTGCACCAACCTACATAACATCTAACATATCCAATCCACACAACAATTCTGAGGTTTAAACAACCACAATGGCATTAACTCAATCATGCAATTTACTTATCCATGAAAATAACATAATTTGCATATACCAATAATGAATATTAGCCATTATCTATGGCCTTATACAAAATGTAGGGTTTCAACCCAAGCCAACACCTTGTCTAATTCAACAATGACTCAAAATAAAAAAGTCTAAGTCCCTATACATGCCATACTGAAAATAATAAAACTAGCTATACCAAGTGCTTCGATTGATAGTGTGATCGATGCCTCCGACGTCCGTTGATCCACGAGCTAGTTAGGTGGCACTATAAGAAAATGGAAAAGAAATAGGGTAAGCATAAACCTTAGTAAGTTGCATGAAAAGAAACGTCAACTAATTATCACAAAACAATATGCTCATAACCTTTCGTAGCTTATTCATGAATACCATAAATAGACGTAAGTACAACTTACTCATCACCATACAATACAATTCATATTTCATATGTTGAGCCCACAGCTCATACATTTCAAATAGGTACTTATGTCACTCATCACATAATCACAACTATTCTTATTTCAATATAAATCATAAACCTTTTTGTTAAACCATATGGGATACTATCAGATGCCCCATAGCCCTAACTTGGGTTAAGATGCCGGCTCCATGTCCTAGACATGGTCTTACACTGGCTCTCATCCATCGGTGTCAATGTCATGTCCCAGACAGGTCTTACACTGACATACAACAAGCTGACGCCATGTCCTAGACAAGTCTTACAATAGCTTGTTAATCGCGAGGCTGATGCATGTCCCGGAGACGTCTTACACTAGCTTTCGTCTCAATGCTGATGCATGTCCCAGACATGTCTTGCACTGGCTTAAATATCTCGAGGTCGATGCATGTACTAGACATGTCTTACACTGGCTCTCATATTATGGCCGATGCATGTCCTAGACATGTTTTACACTAGCACACAAATGACCCAAACGTCATGGCATGAATATCCGATAATTCCTAAGGTTCAACTAGGAGTTCTACTACCTCAATTCTCGTCATGCTTAATCATTTCCGCAATAAAATAATTTACGCTATAACAATTCATTCATACATGATAATAATGTAGTGGCATTATTTACACACAACTTACCTCGGTATTAAAAATATGATGACTATTTCAACTTAGTCCACTAGCTTTGGTTTTCCCCGGTCTAGGCCCAAATTTTGTAATTCTTGATCTATAATGATAAAAATTCACAAATTTAATCATTTTATCGATCTAGGTACGCAACAATTTATAATTAGTCATTTTGTCCCTAGACTTTCACAAAATGACCATTTTACCCGTAGACCCGTAAATCGATTTTTATCACATTTTCTCATTACCAAGCCTATCCGAATACTTTTTATACTAGGAGCAGCCCACAATTCTCATTATTTCACACATTTATCACCTATTTTACAACTTATGCAAAATGGTTCTTAGTTAAGGTTTCCATGAAAACTACTTCACAAAAGTTATTTATTTCACAACCATGATTTATTTTCTTCCATAAAATTTTAGAAAACAACATGGACACTCTCATGGTAAAACCCTATACTTTCAACCATTTTGCAAAATAGTCCCCTCATTTGAAAGCTCTTGCTACAAGGGTTCTAAAAATGCAAAAATCATCAACAAGGAGTATGAAACTCACTTACTTTTAAAGATGATAAGTTGTTGAAATTTTAAGCTTCCAAAAACCCCATTTTTGCTGAAAATTTCGGTGGAGAAGAAGGGAAAAATGAAAAAGATGATGGCTAGACTCGAAGGTAATATTTTACTATTTATTAAGTCGCCTACCCATTTGACGATTTGAATTTCTTGTCCCCTATGGCCGGCCATCAGCTTCTAAAGGGTCTATTTGCCCTTTATAGACCACCACAATATGATTCATAACCAATTTACACCCTTAACTAATAAAACATGACTTTTGTAGTTTATGCGATTTAGTCCTTTATTCGAAATTAAGCTAGAAATCGCTAAAATAAATTCACCAAATTTTTCATGCACTTACATAATCATACTATGACACCAAAATAATACTAAAAATAATTTCTCGGTCTCAGATTTATGGTCCCAAAATCACTATTCTGACTAGCCCTAAAATTGGGCTGTTACAATTCTCCCCCTTTAGGGATTTTCGTCCCCAAAAATCTTATCAGTGATTAAGTTAGGGTATTGGTCTCTCATAGTCTCCTCGGGTTCCCATGTGGCTTCCTCAACTCCATGTCTATCCCATAAGACTTTCACAAGTGTTATACTCTTATTCCTCAGTTGTTTAACCTCTCGAGCCAAAATCTTAATCGGCTATTTGCCATAAGTCATATCTGGGTGAATCTCAACCTCAGTTGGCGCAATCACATACGAAAGATCTGATCTATATCGACGCAACATGGACACATGAAACACGTCGTGAATCTTTTCCAACTCTGAGGGTAAAGCTAGTCGGTAGGCAACGAGCCCTACTCTCTTAATAATCTCATAAGGTCCTATGAAACGAGGACTCAACTTGCCTTTTCTACCGAATCTGAGGACTTTACTCCACATGGATACTTTCAAAAACACCCTATCACTGACTTGAAACTAAATTTCCTTTTGTTTCAAATCCGCATAGGATTTCTGTCTATCCGAAGCGGCCTTTAAACAGTCGCGAATCACCTTAACTTTCTCTTCAATTTCTTTGACTAAGTCAACCCCGTGAATCTGATTTTCTTTGAGTTCGGTTCAATACAAGGGCATCCGAAACTTGCGTCCATATAAAGCCTCAAAAGGTGCCATTTTCAGATTTGACTGATAACTATTGTTGTAGGCAAATTCAACCAGCGGTAAGTACTTTTCCCAACTGCCTTGAAACTCGAGAACACAACACCGCAACATATCTTCTAAGATCTGAATTACTCTCTCCGACTGACCATTTTTTTACGGGTGAAAAGCCGTACTAAAATTCAGTTTCGTTCCTAATGCCTCTTGCAACTTCTTCCAAAACCTCGAGGTAAACCTCGGATCTCTATTTGAAATAATTGACAAAGGTATTCCATGAAGTCTTACGATCTCGAAAACATACAATTCAACCAATTTCTCAAGGGAAAAGTCAGTGCGCACTGGTATAAAGCATGCTGACTTTGTAAGTCTATCAACAACAACCCATACCGCATTCTTTTTCCTCGGTGACAAAGGTAACCCCGATAAAAAATCCATGGTTACCCGGTCCCATTTCCACTCGGGAACCATCATGGGTTGAAGCAAACCCGAAGGTACTTGGTGTTTAGCCTTCACTTGCTGACAAATTAGACACTTAGAAACAAATTCTGAAATGTTTCTTTTCATTCCCGACCACCAATACATTTTCTTCAGGTCATTATACATTTTCACACTACCTGGGTGGATAGGCAAACAACCACTATATGCCTCTCGCAGAATCTTCTGAATAAGCTCACTAAATTTGGGTACACAAACCCTATCTTGGAATATCAAGCATATGTCAGTACCAATTTGAAAATCTGATTCAACACCCGACTCACACTGAGTTCTCTTGACTTGCAATTCGTTGCCGTTATTCTGAGCTTCACAAATCTCTTGCAGGAATATCGGTCTAGCTCTCAACTCTGCTGGAACCGAACCATCATCAATCACGGTCAAGTGAGCATTCATAGCCCTCAAGGCAAACAATGATTTTCTGCTCAGAGCGTCAGTGACTACATTTGCTTTTCCCAGGTGGTAGTCTATTATCAACTCGAAATCTTTTATCAGCTCTAACCATCACCGTTGCTGTAAGTTCAACTCCTTTTGAGTCATCAAATATTTTAAACTTTTATGGTCGGTGAACACCCGACATTTCTCGCCATACAAATGGTGTCTCCAAATCTTTAATACGAACACGATGGCTGCTAGCTCCAAATCTTGCGTTGGGTAATTCTTCTCATATGGCTTTAGTTGTCTCGAGGCATAGGCTATTACCTTACCTTCTTGTATGAGTACGCACCCTAATCCATTCAAGGATGCATCACTATACACCACAAATTCTTTTGTCAGTTTCGGTTGCATTAAAATTGGGGCTTCGGTCAACAAAGGCTTTAGTTTCTTGAAGCCTTGTTGGCACTTATCATTCTATTTAAAATTGACCTCTTTTTGTAGCAGTCTAGTCATCGGAGTAGCTATCATCGAGAATCCTTTAACAAACTGCCTGTAGTACCCGGCTAAGCCCAGAAAGCTTCTAATCTCCGACACATTCTTTGGCAGTTTCCACTTAACAATAGCCGAGATCTTACTCGGGTCAACCCTAATTCCATCACCCGACACGATGTGTCCTAAAAATCTGACTTCTCGGAGCCAAAACTCACTCTTACTAAACTTGGCATACAGCTGCTTATCCCTCAATGTCTACAAAACAATTCTCAAGCGCTTTGCGTGTTCATTCGCATTTCGAGAATAAATCAATATATCATCGATAAACACCGCTACGAACTTATCCAAATATGACCAAAAAATACGGTTCATCAAGTCCATAAATACCGCAGGGGCATTCGTTAAACCAAATGGCATAACAAGGAACTCATAGTGTCCATACCTCATCCTAAATGCGGTTTTCGGTACATCTTGCTCCTTTACTCTAGCTGGTAATAGCCAGACCTCAAGTCTATTTTAGAAAACACAGTGGCTCCTCTCAGTTGGTCAAACAGATCATCAATCCTTGGCAAGGGATACTTGTTCTTCACTATCACCTTGTTGAGTTGTCTGTAGTCTACACATAATCTCATCGATCAATCCGTTTTCTTCACAAATAGCACTGGAGCACCCCATGGAGAAAAATTCGGTCTCACAAAACCCTTATCAGTTAACTCTTGTAGTTGAACTTTCAACTCCTTTAACTCCGTAGGTGCCATCCTATACAGAGCAATCGAGATGGGTGCCGTACCAGGGACTAACTCAATTCCAAATTCAACTTCCATCACTAAAGGCAATCTGGGTAATTCCTCCGAAAATACGTCCGTGTACTCACATACCACTGGTACTGACTCGATCTTCAATTCAGATGCTTGAATATTCAATAAAAAATGAGATAAACTTCACAACCTTTTCTCAAATATCTCTCTGCAGATATAAACGATATCACTATAGATAGGTTATCCAATTCACCCTCTTCAACTTGAAGAACATCCCCGCTTTCACATTTTAACTCGATGACTTTTCTTCTACAATCCACTACGACACCATGAGAAGTCAACCAATCCATACCGAGGATTAAGTCAAATTCATCAAATGGTAGCAGCATGCGGTTAGCTGGAAAATAATGACCTCTAACCATCAAAGGGTAGTTTTACATATTTTGTCAACTAATACATGCTTGCCTAATAGGTTTGACACCTTTACTACAAATTCTGTAGACTCGATAGGCATATTCATACTGGGTACTAATTTCATGCAAACATAAGAATGGGTAGACCCTAAATCAATTAAAGCAACAACAAAAATATCGTGAAAAGAAAAAAGTACCCATAATCACATCTAGTGAAGATGCCTCTTCGCGAGCGCGAATGGCATATGTCCTTGCGGGCACTCAGCCCTTGGACCTCAAAGTAGAATCTCTAGGCATATCTAGGTTGCCAGCCTCACTGCCCGAGTTCTTCTATGGTCTACCCCTCGAAGAAGCACTACTCACCCTCACATCTTGCTTTTTCTCTTTCTCATCCAATTCGGGACAGTTTCAGATGAAGTGGTCTAATAATCCACATTTGAAGCAACCTCTCTCATTCCCTCAACACTCGCCGAAATGACGCCTACAACATTGCAAACACTCTGGCCTATTTGGCCGAGCACTACCAACACTCGCGATAAAAGTGGTTTAATCATTAGACGCCGTGTGCTGTTTGTTCTTCTTTTTACCCGAAAACTCCACTAAAGCATTCGATCGGGTAGTGAACTCTTTCTATCTTTTAGATAAAGATTGATGTGATTTCCCTATCTGTCTTCTTTTTAAGTCTCGAGACTCAATATCAGCTTTTTTCTTTTCTTTGGCTAACTCTTCGGCCTTACATGCTCTCTCAACGAGTACCACAAATTATTTTAACTAGGATGCCAACCAGAAGTCGAATATTCTCATTCAATCCATCCTTAAATCTCTTGCACATTATGGCCTCTGTAGATACGCACTCCCATGCATATTTGCTAAGCCTCACGAAGTCAAGTTCATATGCCGTCATTGTCATACGGCCTTGGTTCAGCTCTAAAAATTCTTTCCTTTTCTGGTCTATAAACCTCTAGCTAATGTACTTCTTTCGGAACTCTTCCTGGAAGAATTCCTAAGTTATTCTCTCTCTCGGTACAACAGACCCAAGAGTATTCCATCATTGGTAAGCCGAGTCTCATAGGAGTGACACTGCACACGTCACGCATTCATCAGGCGTGCACGATAGCTTATCAAATACCTTAATGGTATTTTCCAACCAGAACTCTGCTCTTTCTAGGTCATCATCAATATTAGCCCGAAATTCCTCGACCCTTTACTTATGAATTTTATCTACCAGAGGTTTCTCTCTCCTAACTATTTCCACTCCTTGAGGAGCTACAGGGGCATGCTGAGAAATCGGAGGAGGTGGGGGAGGTTGAGTGTTCAGATTCGCATGAACAAACTCCGTGTACCAAGCATCCATCATGCGGAGGTAGGCTTCTCTAGCCCTTCCACCCTGACCCATTGTCATGGGTGCACTTTCGAATGGCATGGTCCCTTCAGCAAGAGTCGGCGCATTACTTTTCACGTCATTCACCGTAGCTACGTCACGATCCGTTTACTATATATAAAAACACGATTTATCTCATCAGGATTCGTCACACTATCAATATACAATTATGGCATGTATAGCTAGACTCGTACACACGCTAGGTTAGTCCTAGAATCGACTAAACCTTAGCTCTGATACCACTAAATGTAATACCCCAAACCCTGTGCCCTACGCAGGGACGGAATACAAGGCTTACTAAACTTAAACACATACGTTCAAACATTTTCTGAGTTGTCAAGGCTTGATCAAATTTAAAACTTTTTTTAAAATTTTTTGTCAAACTTTGTCTAAACTCCTTAATATGGCCTTACGAGGCCTCAAGCATCCATTGGAAACCATTTAGGACCAACTCGAGGCCTTTAACTAACTTTAGAAAAATGACCTTTGAAACAGGGTACACGCCCGTATGGAAGGGCAACACGCCCGTGTAACCTTTATGACATAACCGTGCTATAGCCCGTGTGGTTCACACTGCCTAAGCACAAGGGAACATGCCCGTGCCCAAAACCCGTGTGAATTAAATTCCAATTTTGAACCTACAGGCATTTTCACACTGCCAGGCACATGCCCGTGTCTATGGCCTGTGTCCCTCACACGGCCATGACACGCCCGTGTCTAAAAACCTTGACATTCTGTTTTTGACGTCAACAATAAAGTAGGGGCACACATCCGTGGCCAGAGGCTGTGTCCTCCACACGGATGTGACACAAGGTTGTGTCTCTGCCCATGTGTTTACTATCATGTATACTGACTTGTAAATTTAACATGCATGGTTCACACGACCGAACAACATGCCAATGGGGCAGACCATGTGTCACACACGGCCTAGACACACGCCCGTATGTCTACTCGTGTAGACAAAAACAAGGCTATTTTCCAAGTCTTAGTGTCACCCTTACTTGCACCAACCTACATAACATCTAACATATCCAATCCAACAACAATCCCGAGGTTTAATCAACCACAGTAGCATTAACTCAACATGCAATTTACTCATCCATGAAAACAACATCATTTGCATATACCAATAATGAATATTAGCCATTATCCATGGCCTTATACAAAATGTATGGTTTCATCCTAAGCCAACACCTTGGCTAATTCAACAATGACTCAAAATACAAAAGTCTAAGTCCCTATACATGCCATACTAAAAATAATAAAACTAGCTATACCAAGTGCTTCGATTGATAGTGTGATCGATGCCTCCAACGTCCGTTGATCCACGAGCCAATTAGGTGGCACTATAGGAAAATGGAAAAGAAATAGGGTAAGCATAAAGCTTAGTAAGTTGCATGAAAATAAACGTCAACTAATTATCACAAAACAATATGCTCATAACCTTTCATAGCTTATTCATGAATAACATAAATAGACGTAAGTACAACTTACTCATCACCATCCAATACAATTCATATTTCATATGCTGAGCCCACATCTCATACATTTCAAATAGGTACCTGTGCCACTCATCACATAATCATAACTATTCTCATTTCGATATAAATCATAATCTTTTTTGTTGAACCATTTGAGATACTATCGAATGCTCCATAGCCCTAACATGGGTTAAGATGTAGACGCCATGTCCCAGACATGGTCTTACATTGGCTCTCATCCATTATTGTCGAAGCCATGTCCCAAATAGGTCTTACACTGACATACAACAAGCTGACACCATGCCCTAGATAGGTCTTACACTAGCTTGTATATCACGAGGCTGATGCATGTCCCAGACATGTCTTACACTAGCTCTCGTCTCATTGCCGATGCATGTCCCAGACATGTCTTACACTGGCTTAAATATCTTGAGGCCGATGTATGTCCCAGACATGTCTTAGACTGGCTCTGATATTGTGGCCGATGCATGTCCCAGACATGTTTTACACTAGCACACAAATGACCCAAACGTCATGGCATGAATATCCGATAATTCCTAAGGTTCAACTAGGAGTTCTACTACCTCAATTTTCGTTATGGTTAATCATTTCCACAATCAAATAATTTATGCTATAACAATTCATTTATACATGATAATAATGTAGTTGCGTTATTTACACACAACTTACCTTGGTATTCAAAATATGGCGACTATTTCAACTTAGTCCACTAGCTTTGCTTTTCCCTGGTCTAGGCCCGAATTTTGTAATTCTTGATCTATAATGATAAAAATTCAAAAATTTAATCATTTTATCAATCTAGGTACTCAACAATTTACAATTGGGCAAAATGACCATTTTGCCCCTAGACTTTCACAAGATGACCATTTTACCCCTAGACCCGTAAATCAATTTTTATCACGTTTTCTCATTAACCAAGCCTAGACGAATACTTTTTATACTAGGAGCAGCCCACAATTCTCATTATTTCACACATTTATCACCTATTTTATAACTTTTACAAAATGGTCCTTAGTTAGTGTTTCCATGAAAACTACTTCACAAAAGTTGTTTATTTCACAACCATGATTTATTTTCTTCCATAAAATTTCAGAAAGCAACATGAACACTCTCATGGTAAAACCCTAGACTTTCAATCATTTTACAAAATAGTCTTCTCATTTGAAAGCTCATGCTACAAGGGTTCTAAAAATGCAAAAATCATCAACAAGGAGTATGAAAATCACTTACTTTTAAAGATTATAAGTTGCTGAAACTTTAAGTTTCCAAAAACCCAATTTTTGCTGAAAAAGATGATGGCTAGACACTAGGGTAATATTTTACTATTTATTAAGTGACCTACCCATTTGACCATTTGAATTTCTTGTCCCCTGTGGCCGGCCATCAACTTCTAAAGGGTCTATTTGCCCTTTAAAGACCACCACAGTATGATTCATAGCCAATTTACACCCTTAGCTAATAAAATAGGACTTTTGCACTTTATGCGATTTAGTCCTTTATTCGAAATTAAGCTAGAAATCGCTAAAATTAATTCACCAAATTTTTCATGCACTTACATAATCATACTCTAACACCAAAATAATGATAAAAATAATTTATCGATCTCAAATTTGTGGTCCCAAAACTACTATGCTGACTAGGCCTAAAATTGGGCTGTTACAAAGCAACTGCAATGAGGGCTCAGATTTGGAAAGACTTTCTAAGGGAGTATGAGACCTGCTCTGGAAAAAAAGTATTAACTATGAAAATTCAACAATGCTTATAGGGAAGTGTTGTCGCAAATCATGGAGGTTAGGTGGTCGACAGATCCAGAAAGATATTTAGGTCTGCCAAGTATGGTAGGGAGAAGGAAGAAGTTTTTGTTCTAGATTTTAAATGATCATCTTAAAAAAAGAATTGATAGTTGGAGTACGAGACAATTATCACAGGGCGGTAAAGAGGTCTTTATTAAAGCTATCTTGCAATCTATCACAACATACTTAATAGCTTGTCTTTTGTTACTAAAATCTCTTTATGGGGAGATGGAGAGCATAATGGCGAGATTTTGGTGGCAAAAAGGCTACGAGAGGAGGGGAATTTAATGGTGTGATAGGAAGTAATTATGCAAATTAAAAGAAAATGGAGGGTTGGGCTTCAGATGCTTAACACAACATAATTTAGAGTTATTAGCTAAACAGGGTAGGCGTCTTATCAATTACCCAAATTCGTTGTTAGCTTATGTTTTAAAAGCTAAGTATTACCTGGATTCTGATTTTTTAAATGCTAAGTTGGGGAATATACCTTCGTATACTTAGAAGAGTGTGTAGGTGGTGAAGGATCTGCTATAAGACAGTCTTTGTTGGAGGGTTGGAACTGGAGAAAGTATTTCAGTTTTTAGAGACGCATGGGTACCAAGGGCTAACAATTACAAGGTGGGAAATAATGTTAGCAATTCTACCACAACGTTGGTTGCGGAATTAATTGATAATAATTCTAGAACGTGAAAAATGGATGTTGTAAGGAGTACCTTTATGGATGATGTTTGTTAGCTTGAAAGATCAACTTGAAATCACCCAGAGAAGGGTGAATTGACCTTAAGAAACTTTGTGAAAGCAACAAAAGTATGTGCAAAAATGAACACAACAATTTATAATAGTTCGGCCCCAATTGCCTACTCCACTACCTTATCTTTCCACAACTATGGATTTTCTCAAATTCACTAATTGGACAACCTTTAAGGATAAGGTTTAACCTTAGAATCTCCTTTAAGATTTCTACTAAAAATCTTGAGATTACAACTCCTTTAAGGTTTCTACCTGAACCTTAAGACTCAACCCTCTCAAAGAGAATAACAAATATCAAACTAAGAACTAATCCTTACAAGATTGATTTGTTTGCCAATTAAGCACAAATACAAATAATAACACTTGAGTTGAATGAAAACCATGAAGCTCACAAGTGTTTAAAAGAAGAATTTGAAAGAATTAAGTATTAAGGTTTTTTTTTATTGATCTTTAAGCTCGATGATCTCTCTCCCTTGTTGTAGGACCATTGCAACATGGTATTTATACCCTCTAATACATTTCCAACTGTTAGGGTTGTTGTGAAACTTAATAGAGCCGTTGGGGATGGAAATACCAGATCATTAAACTCACCTTTAACAAAAGGCATCAATACTTTTTCTACGAGTATTGATACTATTATCATTTAATGCATGATTCAGTGACCGTTAAAGTTAGTTTACAGCGATATCAAAAACAAATTATTGATACCTGGTAAAAGGTATCGATACTTTTTGGAAAGGTATTGATACTTTTTGTAAATCATTGAAAACAAAATGTCAATTTGGTATCGATATTAGAATGGGTATCTATATTTTGAAAACTATCGATACTTAGCCGAAAAGTATCGATATTTTTTAGCTTGAAGCAATACTGACTTGGTTAAAAATGGTTTTAACATGATTGAAAATATTTAACGCAATTGAAACCATTTTAACTTGATTTTATCATTTTTTCAAATTTTTTCAACTTTAACTTTTATTCAAAAACACTTTAATTTGTTATATCAAAACATATTATCAAATAAAGCTTGGTTTAATAATCTCCCCCTTTTTGATATAACAAAACATTTGGCAATTTTGTTTTTGAGTAAATTGCTCCCTCTTAATAAAATTCATTTTCAATTAACGCTTAAAAAAATAATGTCAAATATGACATTCATTTTACTTTGAAAACTTGGTAACTAAATTTGGCATATAATCAATTAATCATAATCAAACAACCAAAAAATTTACCTTTCTTCTCCCCCTCTTTTTATATAAAAAATAATCAAATAAAGCTTAAGAGGAAAAAAAATTCGTTAGTCCAAAGATAGATGTAAAATACATAAATAAAAGTTAACTAACATACCAAAAACATTAAGGTGCAATCACATAGATTTTGCATTTGTGTTGTTTACTTTGAAGTAATGCTGATCGTCGATTTTCCGTGTGATAAGTTTTATAAATTTGTAATGACTCATTCTTGAAACTAACTATAATCATGACGTAGGCAAGTGTACCTATCGAATAGTAGTATAGCTTTAGCAAGACCGGATTGTCGAACCCAAAGGACTATGAGTACTAGTAATGACCATCTTTTTATTATCTAGTCGAATAAAAGAGGATTATTTTGACTAACTAATTAAACTAAGAGCTTGCAAACAATAGAAATTGGGAAATTACTGTTGTGGAAAACGATTGATTGAGACAATACCTAAGGAAAAATCCACCTAGACTCTTACTTGTTATTCTGGCTCCAAACCAGACGATTTATTCATTCAACTTGTTCCGTAGAAATCCCTAATGTATATTATTATCACTTTAGAGACTAACAACGTCTAATCTCTAGGTTGAATAACCGAGAGTTATATCTAATTAACACCCTAAGGTTGCATTAACTCGATCTATGGATTCCTTTATTAGGTTTCACCCTAATCCGACAAAATCTTGTCACCCTATCTCTAGGCGCACAGTCAACTCCGCTTAATTACAACAAAGTTACTCTTAGTCAGGGTCTATTCCTCCTCCAACTAAGAGTAGTAACTTGAAGTAATATCCTGAAATACCAAAACAAGAACTAAGAACACGTAATTAAGAACAAGTTAAATATTTATCATACGATTCAGAAATAATAACAAGGTTTAGTCATAGGTTTCATCCCCTTTAGGTATTTAGGGGTTTAGTTCATAACTAAACAAGAACACATCTCAGAATAATAAAAATTACAAAACATAAAGAAAACCCAAAACTCCTGAAGGGGAGGTTGAGGAGAGATCTTCAGTCTTTATGGTGGCTCCAGCTTCTGAGATGGATCAATCGGCTTCCTCGGAGTGATTCCTTACTCCCTATTCTCTGTCTCCCTTTTCTTCCCCCTTTAGGGCATATTTATAGGCTATGGAATGCCTAAGAAGCCCTAAAATTTGGCCTTTTCCGAATGAAGCTTAACTAGGGTTCGACAGGGACACGCCCGTGTGGCACGGCCGTGTGCGATTACTTCAGGCCGTGTTCGAGCTTGTTAGATTGGCACGGGTGTGTGAGCTGCCCGTGTGAATTGTGCTTCAATTCTACCAGATTGACATTGCCGTGTGATCTGCCCGTGTGAGGAGGTCCAGGCCGTGTTGATTTCGTGCTTTGGCCCATTTTCTCTGTTTTTGGCCCGTTTCTCGTTCTTTTCGCTCTCCTATGCTTACCTAAGGATAAAACATGAAATCAAGGCATTGGGAGCATCTAATTCACCAAATATAAAGAGAAATAATTCATAAACTGCGTTAAGCATAGGTTATAAATATGTATAAATTACGGTTTATCAAATGCACATTTTCCTACGAACATTGAACTAAATTTTTTATTTCGGTACCCGATTTCTTTTAGGTCCATAAGAGTTAGTTTCGAAGATTTTAGTCCCTTTAGGTATCCATTTAGATAGGATATCCTTATCTTTAGTAGTAATGAGTCATTTAAGGACCCATATACTCTTAACAATTTTTCTTTTGTAAAAACTTGAGGGACCTCTGTGTTTTTAACAAAGTTTTGATTTGAATTTTTTTCTCTTTCAAATTCTTTTTTAAAAAATTTTTTAGAGTGAGCTTTTTCACTCTCAAGCAACTCAAGTTGATTTTGATGATCATTATGAACTTTAGAAAGAAAATCATGCAAGTCTTGGTTCTTTTTCTCTAAATAATTTAAAATAGCTTGAATATCATGAATTTTACTTTCAAGTTCATGATTGGCTTTGGCGAGTGAACTATTTTCATATTTTAATTTAGAAATAGTTTTCTCATATTTTGAAACCATAGTTTCAAATTCCAAGCCTAATTCATCATAGGCATCCTACAACTCATTGATAGCATGTTTATTTTGCATATTTTGCGTGTTCAAATCAATTAATTCTTGAATTAATTTTTGCTAATTGGTCATTTTATATCTAAATTCTGTCAAGAATGAAATTTGGATGTTTTAAAACAAAAACAAGCAGAAAAGGACTAAATTGGAGCGTAAACAATAAAAGAGGGGTCGAACTGGAAATTTTGAGATATTTAAGGGTTGATCAGATTTTTAACTTTGTAAAAGCCATATTTAGAAAACAAAAATCTGAGCTTGATTTCATGTAATTAGTGGTTGGGCGGGTTAGGCTATTTTTACTATATGGTATGTATATAAATAGGGTGTGTGGTGGCTGTAATAGCCGAAATTTGACCGGGCTGAAAACCAAATAAATAAATAAATAAATAATCTTTTATTTAACAGTCCATATACAGTTCAGGTTACAAAACCAAATAAATAACCAGCTCAGCAAACCCTAAACTATCCCTTAACCCGTTTACACCCTTGACCCATTACAATTACAACCTTAACCCAAATACACCCGAAGCCCAGACCTAAACTAGACCCAAATAATAGAGGCCCAAAAACCCAAAATTATCAGCTAGGGTTTTCAACCCTAGCTCTTTCCCCTCGCGCTGCAGCAGGCTCTGGAAGGTTCAGGGAGCGTCTGTCTAACTCCGCAATCGACGCCGTCACTCAAGGCTCTGCCTCTGTAATTAGCGCCTCACCAACGCCAAGAATCCACACCAGCAGAGTCATTTTCGGATTCTGCGATGATACCTGCAAAAGAAGGAAAGAAACACAGCAGCAAACAAAACAAATATGGAAGAAAAGGTTTCTTTCTAAAAATGTAACAACAACAGTGGCTATAAAAAGCCCGAATCAAAACGATGTAAAGGACTTTTTTTTTGACAAAGATAAAAATATACTTACAGGTATTCATTCAAAAATATCAACAGTCTCTCAAAAGGTGATTTAATCGCATATTTCGTGCTTTATTTTGAACATATATGAACTATTCTAGCATGTACGAGTAAGGATCTAAGGAAAGAGAAATTACCTGTGCTAGGACGAAGGTTTTTAAGCCTTCAGACCACCGTGTACGACGGCGTGTGAGGCGCGTGTGCAAGCACTGCATCGTGGCTGGAGACCAGAGCTCTCTTCTCCTCTGCAGAGCATTTCAGGGTTTTTTTTTAAGACCGGTGTTAAAATAATTTTTTAATCTGTAAAATTGGCTTATATAGCCTCCTTGAAATGACATCATTTCTGCTTAACTTAATAAGCTCGAAACGGTGTCGTATTAAGCCATAGGATTCGCGCGTTGACCCGATTACCGGGGAAGGATCCGCGTTTTTTTAAATTGGGTTAATTACCCAATCGGTCCTTCTAGCTTGTTTAATTTATAATTACGTGTTATTCTATTTTTAATTAGGCCCTAAAATTTTACAATTGTTTCAATTTAGTCCCAACGGTTGTTAAATTACATTCTGGGAAACGTCGCCGTTTTGGGAATAAGGAAATTTACCCAATGAGTCCCTTTTGTTTTACGCGCGTTTTGATTAAGGCCTTAATTCAGTTTCATTTCCTTTAAATTCGCCCCGTAATTTTGCTGAACTTTAAATTTAGCCCTATATTTTTTTATTATTTTATATATATTTTTTTATATATTGTTATTTGTTTTTTTTTAACCTTACTTTTATATTATACATTATAAGATTATTTTATTATATATATTATTATTATTATTATATATTATTTTTCACAAATTATTATTATTATTTTACATCATTATTTTTATATTATTATTATATTTTACTGGTATTATATATTTATTAATTATTTATATATATTGTTCTTACATATATATTTTCGTTATTTTATATTATATTTCTTATATTTATTATTTCCTATATATTTAAATTATATTTTATTATATAACATTTATTGTATTTTTATTTTTATTCTATATTACTTATTTTTTTATATATATGTCATATATATCATATATTATCTATTATATTATTTATGTTTATATTATTCAATATATTATTTAAAATTTTAAAATTAAGTAAATTAAATTATATTTTTAACTCATATTATGCACATATTAAATTATTAATTATTTATTTATTATGTAAAAATACTATTTTAAGATTATTATTAAATATTATGTCTTTATTTGTATTATATGTATATTTTGTTAACAATAACTCATTTTATATATATATATATATATATATATATATATGTTGCATATATCATGTGTTATATGTTATTTTATATTTATTATTTGATATTATATTTCATGAACATGTACATTGATATTGTATCACTCTTTTTTGTATATCATGTATTATTTAATTATTACTTTGTATGTTTGTACGTTTTGTCTATTCTCAATACATGCTATATATATATATATCTTTGTATGCATATTATTAATATTTGCTATATATTATTTTTATATGAATGTATCTAATGCACGATCTTTATATTATTGCCATCATTCTGTTTAAATGCATGTATTATTTACCCACTACAATAATATGTTACTATGCATGATTTATAATACAATACAATTCCCCACGCATCATTTTTAAAAAACAAGGCTCCAAAGTTTTCAAAAAATATAAAGGCAATGCTTGGTGTTTGGAAATTTCGAGAAAGTAGTGCCCTAACTTATTGGGTTGCGACTTTTCTCGTTGAGTTCGAATAATCAAGTACCGTTCTAAGATTTTAAAGGTTTTCAAAATGTGAGCAACTATCTTGGAATTACAAAGCAACATCTCCTAACTTACAGGATGTAGCGTTTTGTTGTTTCGAGATAGGGATTTCTAAAAAGCTAACTTAGTGTCAATACTTCGACACGAGTGAACTCCAATTTACAAAAATCAAAATATTTTAAAGAGGATTACATTTTAAAAGTTTTAAATTTTTGACATTAAAGACACTTGATAATCAATTAGGTACCAATTTTTGGGCGTTACGAGGGTGCTAATCTTTCCTCGTACGTAACCGGCTCCCGAACCCGTCTTCTGATTTCGTAGACCAAAACTAATGATTTTAAAACAAAACATTTTATAAGGTAATCCAATCACACCTAAAAAGATTGGTGGCGACTCCCATTTTCGTTTTTTCTTAAAGTCGATTCCCATTTTCCAAAACTTGAATTAAAAATGGTTTCGACAGCTTGGCGACTCCACTGGGGACTAATAAGAGAGTCAAGCCATGTAATGATTATCTCTGTCTTAATGTCAAAAATTAAAAATTTTAAAATTTAATCCTCTTTGCATTACATGTGTTTGTATTATTGCATGTGTTGATATATTCTAATACGCAATGCATTTGCATGACCGTTGTGGTCACACCCTTAAGTGGGAGTGAGAAGCTACGCCTTCGTGAGGTTTTCACCTCCGTGCAGGATAGTGGATCACTTTCGGGATACATCCATACCTATGGTTTCGTGAGATTTTCATCTCCATGTAGCCATAGGGAAATGTATTCCCCTAAACTGAACTCGATTCAAATGAGCCTATAATGGGTGAGGATCAAGGAATCTGCTGGTTCAGGTACCTCAAACTTTAGAACCAGCCGCATATAGAAAAAACGTAAGAGCCTAACTTAGTTAGAGTTGAACTTTAGATATTACCCTTATAAATTATTTTTGGAACTTATTGATATCATGTGTTACTGATTATTTCTTTTCTTCTGTTTGCATGACATTTTGCATTTACAAAGGTATCGATTCACGGTCAGTTTCTAAGTTAGAAAGTTTTATTATGGAGAACGAACTTCTTGATAGAGTGGAGGGCAACGCTAACATCCATAGATGGTCTGAGCAAACTCAACTAGAAAAGGGAGATAGTATAGCTGGGGGATATACGTCGGAGCTATCGGACTATACTCGTATTAGTGTCACGCAGAATAATCTCCAAGAGCTTAAGGAAATTTGGGATCAGTGGGACAATAAGACCAAACAGTTATTGTATGGTAATTACGGAGACCTACCTTACTTGCTTGATGTTCAGATAGATGAGCACTTATTCCGAGCCCTTGCTCAGTTTTGGAACTCGGTGTATAGTTGTTTCACTTTTGGGGAAGTAGAATTGGTACCTACCGTGGAGGAGTACACTGCCTTACTCTGTTGTCCCAAGTTTCAGATTGATAGGATCTATTCTCGAGCTGCTTGTGTCCCTACCTTTTGGAAGAAATTAATAACTATTACGGGGATGAGCGAGTACTGGATCACGGCCAGAATTAAAGAAAAAGGGGAGTGCAAGTGCATTTCGTGGGATGCTTTGAAGAATCTGATTTTGACGCACCCTGATGAGACGAAGAAGGTAGATGTTTTTGCTTTAGGTTTGTATGGACCGATGGTTTTCCCTAGGGCTTTGGGATATGTGGACGAGGCGACCACGGATCTTTTTCATCGACTCAGCAAAAGGGTCACTTCTGTCTCTGCGATTTTGGCGGAGACATTCAGATCTTTAGAGGCGTGTAGGAAAGCTGGTGCAGGCAGGTTTATAGGGTGTGCTCAGTTACTTTTGGCTTGGTTCTACAGTCATTTTTGACTGATAGATAGGGTGGTTTATCGGGTCTTCTTATAGGATTATTCACCGTTAAAGGACATAGTAGCTTCAACTAGAAGAGTTGATGTTCCAGAAGAGAATTGGATAGCGCTACTTCAGAACCTTCAGTCAAAAGATGATGAGTGGAGGGCTCCATAGATGTTTCCTAGTGAGATTCTTTACCGATACGGTAGTTTCGATTGGGTTCCTCTGTTAGGAATTTGGGGTGCCATTGGTTATGCCCCTTTGCTTGTGCTAAGGCAGCATGGATTGAGACAGTTCGTACCAGCAACTCATGGATTGGCTCAAAGTGAGTTTGTATACAAAGGAGCCGATTACAAGAGGAAGGTTAGCGAGGTTTCTAGTGCTTGGAACAAGACTTGTCGGTTGAAAGGATTAGCTATTAGCCCTGCTACGACACCGGAATATAACGAACAGAGAGGAAGAAGGATTAATGATAACATTCCTAAGCCAAGCGTGGAAGGAGCTCGATCGATTGAGGAATATTTGCGAGTGATACCTTCAGAGCTAGAAATCATGAAGCAAGCGTTCGAGAGAAGGAACTTGGAGCTCGAGAGGAGGATAGCAAAACTTGAAGAAGAAAAGGTGTACTTAAGCTTAGATGTCGATGTTCAAAAGATGGAGGTTGAGAAAGAAAGGAAAGAAAAGAGGAATATTGAGGAGGATAGAGATGATTTGAAAGAGCATTACAAAAAGGCACAAGTATTCTTGAGGAGAGCGAGAGTAGGAGGGTCTTCAGATCAGTTGCAGAAGGAGGTCCAAGAAGAAAAAGCTAGAGCTGAGTATTGGGAGAAAAGGTTCCAAGAAATGCAGTCACAGAATTTGGCATTAGAAGAAGAAAATAAAGGGTTGAAGACCAAGGTAACTGAGCTTGGAAGATCCCTTTGTTGGCATCGAAACCATGACTCTACGGTCGAGTTAAAAGAGCTAAAAAGTAAAGTTGAAGGTTTAGAAGTGGCATTGCATAATGGTAAACTTCGAATTGAGTAGATCGAGGCGCCAGAAGATTATTTGAAGGAAGAACTTCATCAGTCTAGAGGACAGGTCATAGAGAGGGATCACGTCATGGGTGAAGCCGTAACCCAGATTCGAGAGGTTGTCGAATATGTGCAAGACTTGGCAATACGAGCTGATGTATTGAATCTGATGTGTGGATCGTCGTCGGATTTAGGACGAGAGTTAGCCCTTTTATTAGAAAGAGTTAAAACTTTGGGAATTAGGGCGAAAGCGTACTTGTAATCCATTTATATGTAAAGATATTCTTTTTCTAAATAAAGTTTTCTAAATGAGATTGAATCGAGATCGATGCCTTTTTGCATTCATGCATTTGCATTACATCACATCATATGCATTTAAGGTTATAGAAAGACCCTAATTAGTTGAAGTTTATTTCAAAAGGTAGAAAAGAAAATCTGGAAATCACATATCCTTACGGCACCCGCACTAAAACTAAAAGTATCGATCAAAGGTTCGAATAGTTGCAAAAGGATATGCAAGACTAATTGCAAAAGCAGTTGGCCAAAATACAGAATGACATGAGGGAGCAGATGCTGGAGGCTCAGAGAAATATGATGGCTGAAATGGCTCAGCTTCTAAGGGCCGTCGATAAAGGGAAGGCCCCCATGGCTATCACTGGTGAGGAGAGTGAGGATCATCCTCCAGGTTTCACTCCGCAAACTGAAGCACCTCCCAGAAGACCATCTGTCACTGTGAGACCTCAACATGGTTTAGCTGATGTTGGGATTCATATGAATTACCCAAATAGTTTGGGATTCAATTTGGGTGATAACCCTACTAATCCTCTCATTCCTGATTTTAATATGGCGAAAAAGGAGGATTTGAAAGCCGAAGCTGCAAGGCAGTTGGATGAACGCTGCAGATGGCTAGAAGAAAAATTCAAAATTTTGGAAGGCACCGGCAATAATCATGGGGTTGATGCCAAAAACTTAAGTCTAGTCCCAGACTTAGTACTGCCTCACAAATTCAAGATACCGGAGTTCGAGAAATACAATGGTACTACTTGCCCAAAAAATCACATTACAATGTTCTGTAGAAGGATGACTGGGTACGTAAACAATGATCAGCTGTTGATCCATTGTTTTCAAGATAGTTTAGTAGGAGCGACAGCCAGGTGGTACAATTAGTTGAGTCGTGCAAAAATCGGTTCATGGACAGATCTTGCACAGGCTTTCATGCAACAGTACAACCATGTGACTGATATGACGCCGGACAGGATCACACTTCAAAACATGGAGAAAAAGCCTAATGAAAGTTTTAGGCAATATGCACAACGATGGAGAGAGGTGGCAATGCAAGTACAACCACCATTGTTAGAAAAGGAGACCACCATGTTGTTTATCAACACTTTGAAAGTGCCGTTCATTACGCACATGATTGGAAATACCACGAAAAGTTTCGCGGATATAGTTATGGCCGGGGAGATGATTGAGAATGCCATAAGGGGCGGTAAAATTGAGGGGGAAGGGGCCAAAAGATCGGCCCCAAGAAGAAAGGACAATGAAGTGAACAACACAAGTTGTTTCAATTCAAAGGCAGTCACGGTTAGTCAGTCCAAAGTGGCTACGGTTGGGCATCAAAATATTCAAAGACAGGAATCAGGATCAAGATAAAATTCGGAGAGGATGCAATTCACGCCTATTCCTGTGACGTATCGTGAGCTTTATCAAAGCTTATATGATGCACACGCCATTGCTCCATTTCACTTGAAACCGTTACAGGCACCGTACCCCAAATGGTATGATGAAAATGCTAAATGCGAGTATCATGTGGGAAAACAGGGGCATTCAATTGAAAATTGTACTGGATTGAAGAAGACCGTGGAAAGGCTTATCAAGATAGGGGTTGTGAGATTCGACAGTACCCCTAATGCTGAAAATCCTCTACTAGATCATGGCAATCAAGGAGTGAATGCCATTCATAAAACTAGGGAAGGAAAAACCAAAGAAGATATTACTGAGGTGAAGATACCCATGAAAGTAATATGGGAGGAAATGGTGAAGAGAGGTTTGTTAACCTCTGGAAAAGGAAAAGAAGAAATAGAGTACTACTATGAATTTCATGGAAAGGTGGGTCATATGATCCAAAATTGTGAGGACTTCAAGGCCATGGTGCAAGGCCTTATGATTAACAAAGAGCTACAGATTTTTGAGGGTAGCTCTTGCTAAAAACAAATATGCGTTCTGGAGAATGAGCAACAAAGAACCAGTCGACCAAGGATCATTATCTCCCAGCCAGGAAATAGTGAAGTGGGGACACCAGCAGTGCCCAAGGTCATTATCCATAAACCCACTCCTTTTTCTTGTAAGGATGACAAGAGGGTGCCGTGGAGCTATGACTGCAGTGTAATAGTACCTCAAGGGGAAAGTATAGCCAGTGCATCTAAGGATGTGCAAAATGAGGGTTCCCATACACAAAGTGGGAAGCGTTATGATGGGGGGCATTAGAATGGAGCCCATCAAAACAAAGGATGTTGAGATTGAGAAGGAGAAGGAAACCGAAGTACCTATCAATGAGCCGGTAAAGGAGGAGGAGGCTAAGGAGTTCCTAAAGTTCTTGAAACATAGCGAGTATAGTGTGGTTGAGTAATTGCGTAAGCAGCCAGTACGTATATCTGTGTTAGCCCTATTCTTGAGTTCTGAGGTGCATCGGGATGCATTATTAAGGGTGCATAACGAAACATATGTCACCCACGACATATCCGTTAGCAAATTAGACTGATTGGTGAATAACATCAGTGCTGACAATTTCATCTATTTTAATGATGATGAAATTCCACCTGGGAACATAGGGTCAAGTAAAGCCTTGCACATCACAATTCAGTACAAAGGATACACACTTCCAAGTGTACTTGTTGATAATGGGTCTGCTTTGAATGTCCTTCCATTGTTCACATTAAACAGATTACCCATTGACAGTTCGCATATGAAGACATGTCACAATGTGGTAAGAGCCTTTGATGGAGCGGAAAGAAAAGTGATGGGACGAATTGATATCCCTTTGGAGAGTGGGCTAAATATATATGAAGTGGATTTCTTGGTGATGGATATCAAGCCCTCCTATAATTGTTTATTGGAGAGGCCATGGATACACTCGGCAGGAGCGGTGCCTTCTTCATTACACCAAAAATTAAAGTTAGTGACAGATGGACGCTTAATAACCATCAATGCGGAGGAAGACATCATAGCGACTATCACCAGTGAGGCCCCTTATATCGAGCCAAATGAATAGGCTATTGAGTGTTCTTTCCGCTCTTTGGAAATCATTAATGCAACCTTTATTTTGGAAGGAAGAGAGGTGCCGGTACCCAAAATGTCTAGAGCTACATTCCCCCTCATCATTTGCAAGGCCATCATTAAGACAATTGCAAGGAGGGATTCAAATACCAAAGTTGATTGAGAAGAAAGATCGCTTTGGGTTGGGCTTCAAGCCAGACCATAGGTACAAGAGGCAAGAAATTGAGAAGCGCCAAGCAAGAAGAAAGGCACGTTTAAACGGAGGAGAAGTGGAGTGGGAACCGATGATATTCCCACCTATATCCAAATCCTTTAAGTCAGGAGGATTATTGATGGAAGAAAGTCATCAGACTAATGCTATACATGAGGAGGGATTGGAGCAAAGAAGCCTCGAGGGCATTTGCCCTTATGAACTGGGAAGCTCTCTGAACAATTGGACTACGGAGGACCTTCCTGTAGTCTTTATGAATTTTTCAGAGTAATGTTTGAAACATGTTTATTACTCTAAAAAGCCTAGGAGTAGTAAGATTACATTTTTGAAAATAGGCTTATGTTCATCTATTATTATTTAAATAAAACATAACTTTCATCAATTTAAACGAGTATTGTTTCACTTTTTATCAACCAATATTCCTTTAAATTTTGGCAATTCTTATTCTTTTATTCATAGCACATAAATAATCATTCTTAGATTCATTCATTCTTTGTATATTCTTTCATACCCCCAAAGGTCCCTAGATATCAATGATATGAGCACTGATACTACCGCTCCTGATTTCTCTTGCGAGCAAGACATGTGTTTAGAGGAACTTCAGGATTTTGAGGATGTTCAAGATTGTGACGTATCTCTCGATCTATTAAGAATGGTGAAATAGGAGGAGAAACAAATCATGCCACATGAGAAAGAGGCAATAGAGAATATAGCCCTAGAGGAAGGAAAGGAGTTGAAAATTGGAACACTGATTACCAAGGACACAAGGCATGCTCTGGTGGAGTTACTTTGAGAATTCAAAGATATTTTCGCTTGGTCATATCAGGATATGCTCGGATTGAGTACTGACATTGTAGTACATCGTCTTCCGATAAGACAGATTATAAGCTTGATCCAATGTGGTTACGAAGAATGATGCCAGATATTGTTCTAAAAATAAAGGATGAAGTCAAGAAGCAGTTTGACGCAGGATTCTTGCAAGAAGTGAAGTACTCTGAATGGGTAGCTAACATTGTGCCTGTTCCTAAGAAGGATGGGAAAGTACGAATGTGTGTTGATTACAGAGATCTGAACAAAGCAAGCCCAAAGGATAATTTTCCTTTGCCACACATTGACACTTTAGTAGACAACACAGGGGGATATTCGCTGTTCTCCTTCATGGATGGCTTCTCAAGATACAATCAGATAAAGATGCATCCAGAGGACATGGATAAAACTACCTTCATAACCTTGTGGGGCACCTTTTGTTACAAAGTAATGCCGTTTGGACTAAAGAACGCAGGGGCAACATACCAACGAGCCATGGTGAACTTGTTTCACGACATGATGCATAAGGATATTGAGGTGTATGTTGATGATATGATTGCCAAGTCGCATACAGAAAAAGAGCACATTGAGGTCTTAAGAAGATTGTTCTTGAGGTTGAGAAAGTTTCAGTTGAAGCTCAATCCAACAAAGTGTATCTTTGGAGCCAGATCGGGAAAGTTATTAGGCTTCGTAGTCAGTGAAAAGGGAATTGAAGTCGACTCAGACAAGGTCAGAGCCATACGGGAGTTACCTTCACCATGTACTCAGAAGGAAGTTCGAGGATTCCTAAGAAGGTTGAATTACATCGCTCGGTTCATTTCACAACTGACCAAGAAATGCGATCCTATTTTTCGCCTCCTCAGAAAACATAATCAAGGTACTTAGGATAAAGAATGCCAGAATGCTTTTGAAAAGGTCAAGCAGTATTTGTTGAATGCTCCGGTATTATCCCCACCTAGCCCAGATAAACCGTTAATATTGTACTTGTCAGTGTTCAGTAATTCTATGGGATGTGTGCTTGGTCAACATGACGAGTCAGGGAAAAAAGAGAAGGCAATTTATTATCTCAGTAAAAAATTCACTGACTGTGAAATGAGATATTCCCCAATTGAAAAGCTATGTTGTGCGCTAATTTGGACAACTCGAAGATTAAGACAGTACATGCTATACCATACCACTTGGCTCATCTCAAAGCTTGATCCATTGAAGTACGTGATGGAGTCAATGGCTCTAAATGGGAGAATGGCGCGATGGCAAATTTTGCTTTCAGAGTTTGATATAGTCTACGTAAGTCAGAAGGCTATAAAAGGAAGTACGGTAGCTGTTTTCTTGGCCAGTAGAGCTCTAGAGGATTATGAGCCGTTGAACTTTGATTTTCCAAATAAGGAGTTAATGTGTATAGCGATGACAGAAGATTCTCCATTGAGGCTAAATTTTGATGGGGCTTCTAATGCAGTTGGAAATGGAATTGGGGCAGTCTTGGTGTCCCCTAAAGGCGATCATTACCCATTCACGTGTAAGTTGGACTTTGATTGCACGAATAATATGGCTGAGTATGAAACATACATCATGGGACTTCAAGCAGCCATAGCGCGAGGTATAAAAACCCTAGAAGTATATGGAGATTCAACGTTGGTAATTTATCAGCTCAGAGGTGAATGGGAGATAAGAGACCCTAAATTAATCAATTATCGAAAGATAGTTTTGGGATTACTTGAGGAGTTTGATGATATTACCTTCAATTATCTTCCACGAGACGAAAATTAGATGGCAGATGCTTCAGCAACCTTGGCCTCAATGATTAAAGCAAATAAAGAGGAAGGGGTGAGACCACTTCAAATGAGTGTCTACGAAGCTCCAGCTAACTGTTGTAACATTGAGGAGGAAAAAAAGGATGATAATCCCTGGTACCAGGATATATTGCGATATGTAAGAGATCGTAAATATCCAGAACAGGCAACTGAAAATGACAAACAAACTTTGAGGAGGTTAACTTGTGACTATATCTTAGACGGGGATATCCTGTACAAGAGAAGGAAAGGCCAAGTACTTTTGAGATGTGTTGATGCTGTGGAAGCTAAGCTGATTTTAGAAGAAGTTCATGAAGGTGTATGTGGGACACATGCAAATGGGTTCATGATGGCAAGACAAATCATGAGGTTCGGCTATTATTGGGCCACCATAGAAGGGGACTGTATCAACTATGCCAAGAAATGCCATAAGTGTCAGATTTATGGGGACAAAATTCATGTACCACCATCACCTTTACATGTTATGACTTCTCAATGGCCCTTCTCCATGTGGGGCATGGATGCCATTGGACCAATATCGCCGAAAGCTTCGAACAGACATCGGTTTATTTTCGTGGTAATTGACTACTTCACAAAATGGGTAGAAGCCGCTTCTTACGCAAATGTTACTAAGTCCGCTATAAGTCAATTTTTGAAGAAAGAGATTATTTGTCGATATGGAATGCTTGAGAAGATCATATCTGATAATGCATTGAACTTAAACAACAAAACGATAGCAGAGGTTTGCGACCAGTTCAAGATCAAGCATCACAATTCTTCTCCCTATTGTCCAAAAATGAATGGGGCAGTAGAGGCCGCCAACAAGAACATTAAGAAAATAGTGGGAAAGATGACTGAGACTTATAAAGATTGGCATGAGAAGCTACTGTTTGCACTCCTGGCCTATCGAACATCTGTCAGAACCTCTACTGGGGCAACTCCATTCTCATTAGTTTATGGGATGGAAACAGTGTTGCCTGTTGAAGTAGAAATACCTTCTCTCCGTATTTTGACAGGGATAAGGTTGGATGAAGCTGAATGGGTTCAATCCCGGTATGATCAGTTATATTTGATTGAGGAAAAGAATGGTCAGATGTATCAGAAGCGTATGATGCGAGCCTATGATAAAAAAGTTAGTCCAAGGGAATTCCATGAGGGGGACCTCGTGCTGAAAAAGATCCTTCCTATTCAAAAAGACTTTAGGGGAAAATGGATGCCGAATTGGGAGGGGCCGTATGTTGTGAAGAAAGCTTTCGGGCAAAGTGCATTGATTTTGTGAGAAATGGATGGGAAGAGCTTACCCAATCCAGTTGAACTCGCACTCGGTCAAAAATACTTTGTCTAAAGGAGAGGAGAATCCAAGGTGAAAACCCGCAAAGGGTGCCTTGAATTTTTGGCAAAAAAAAAATGAAGAGGCCAAGGTGAAAACCCGTAAAGGGCGCCTTGAGACCAAAGGGGTTTTTAGTTAAAAATTCGAAAGGGCAGCTCAAATTTTGAAGGGCATATAGCAATCTGGCTATATTTGACTCAACAAAGAAGTAAAACACTTTGCATATTGGGGCATCAACAAAGTACTTTGGGTCTTTTAAACACATGTTGAACTCAAGAAAGATTTCATAGAGCTGGTGTTAGACACTCAAGTGGCGATATCTGGAGCATCTAACTTCTATCCTGTTTGCTATCTTTAGATTCTATTTCTTCTCAAAAATATGCTATCAGATTTATTTGTATTCTTTGACAATTCATTCAAATCCAATTATTCTTTTCATCTTCCATTATTCGTTAAGTATGTTGCATTAAAATAATGATAGATGAACTAAAATATCTTCACAAACGAAGTTTTGCGCATTACTTTGGAATTTTTAGATAATGCAAGAAACTAAAACAGGACAATTGTTCAAGAAATTCACATAAGTAAGGGATAAAGGAATTCGAGGAATTTCTTTCTTCCAGTTTAAAAGGAAAATGGACAAAACCAACGATTCAATTCTAGGGAAGTTTATTTTGCAGACGTCCTAAGTGGATTATAGCATTTGAGGAAGGGTACAGGCCTACAAGTTGAGCAAGAGTAATACTTCGAAAGGAAAACGAAGGAATGAGTGATGATGTCTAGGATAGGGGTTATATTCATAAAATTTTTGCATCATAGCATGTTTAATTAGGAACATTCGACTCACTTTGATCATGGCATCCTAATTATCAAGCATAATCATTCTACAGGTTATCAAATATTGCACGCCTCAATCTACTAAGCAGTAGGGTAATAGGCCGCAGCATAGCAGATCTGACCTTCATCGGGGCAGACCTAAGGTAATGGATCTTATCTCTCTGTATTTGACAGGGAGCAGATCCAAGATGACCGATCTTATCTCTCTGTATTTGACAGGGAGTAGATCAAAGACATAGCAGATCTGACCTTCATCAAAGTAGATCCAAGATGATGGATCTTATCTCTCTGTAATGGATGGGGAGCAGATCCAAGATGATCGATCTTATCTCTCTGTATTTGACAGGGAGCAAATCAAAGACGTAGCAGACCTGACCTCCATCGAAGCAGATCCAAGATGATGGATATTATCTCTCTGTAATAGACGGGAAGCAGATCCAAGATGACTGATCTTATCTCTCTGTATTTGACAGGGAGCAGATCAAAGACATAGTAGATCTGACCTTTATCGAGGCAGATCCAAGATGATGGATCTTATTTCTCTGTAATGGACGGGGAGCAGATCCAAGATGACCGATCTTATCTCTCTATATTTGACAGGGAGCAGATCAAAGACGTAACAGATCTGACTTTCATCGAGGCAGATCCAAGATGATGGATCTTATCTCTTTGTAATGGACGGGGAGCAGATCCAAGATGACCGATCTTATCTCTCTGTATTTGATAGGGAGCAGATCAAAGACGTAGCAGATCTGACCTTCATCGAGGCAGATCCAAGATGATGGATCTTATCTCTCTGTAATGGACGGGGAGCAGATCCAAGATAACAGATCTTATTTCTCAACATGACATAAGCAAATTGAAGACCAGATTTAATAAGACCGGTCAAATTTGGTCTTTCTGAATCTTTGCTCAATCCCCGTTACACAGCAATGAGCAAAGAGGGGCAACTGTAATAGCCCAAATTTGACCGGGCTGAAAACCAAATAAATAAATAAATAAATAATTGTTTATTTAACAGTCCATATACAGTTCAGGTTACAAAACCAAATAAATAACCAGCTCAGCAAACCCTAAACTATCCCTTAACCCGTTTACACCCTTGACCTATTACAATTACAACCTTAACCCAAATACACCCGAAGCCTAGACCTAAACTAGAACCAAATAACAGAGGCCCAAAAACCCAAAATTATCAGCTAGGGTTTTCAACCCTAGCTCTTTCCCCTCGCGCCGCAGCAGGTTCTGGAAGGTTCGGGGAGTGTCTGTCCAACTCCTCAATCAAAGCCGTCACTCAAGGCTCTGCCTCTGTAATTAGTGCCTCACCAACGCCGAGAATCCACACCAGCACAGTCGTTGCCGGATTTCGCGATGATACCTGCAAAAGAAGGAAAGAAACACAGCAGCAAACAAAACAAATATGGAAGAAAAGGTTTCTTTCTAAAAATGTAACAACAGTGGCTATAAAAAGCCCGAATCAAAACGATTTAAAGGACCTTTTTTTTTGACAAAGATAAAAATATACTTACAGATATTCATTCAAAAATATCAACAGTCTTTCAAAAGCTGATTTAATCGCATATTTCGTGCTTTATTTTGAACATATATGAACTATTCTAGCATGTATGAGTAAGGATCTAAGGAAAAAGAGATTACCTGTGGTAGGACGAAGGTTTTTAAGCCTTCAGACCACCGTGTACGACGGCGCGTGAGGGGTGTGTGTAAGCACTGCACCGTGGCTGGAGACCAGAGCTTTCTTCTCCTCTGCAGAGCATTTCAGGGTTTTTTTTTTTTAAGACCGGTGTTAAAATGATTTTTTAAGCTATAAAATTGGCTTATATAGCCTCCTTAAAACGACATCGTTTCTGCTTAACTTAATAAGCTCGAAATGGTGTTGTATTAAGCCATAGGATCCGCGCGTTGACCCGATTACCCGGGAAGGATCCACGTTTTTTTAAATTGGGTTAATTACCCAATCGGTCCTTCTAGCTTGTTTAATTTATAATTACGTGTTATTCTATTTTTAATTTGGCCCTAAAATTTTACAATTGTTTCAATTTAGTCCCAACGGTTGTTAAATTACATTCTGGGAAACGTCGCCGTTTTGGGAATAAGGAAATTTGCCCAATGAGTCCCTTTTGTTTTACGCGCGTTTTGATTAAGGCCTTAATTCAGTTTCATTTCCTTTAAACTCGCCCCGTAATTTTGCTGAACTTTAAATTTAGTCCTATATTTTTTATTATTCTATATGTATATTTTTATATATTGTTATTTGTTTTTTTTAACCTTACTTTTATATTATACATTATAAGATTATTTTATTATATATATTATTATTATTTATTATATATTATTTTTCACAAATTATTATTATTATTTTACATCATTATTTTTATATTATTATTATATTTTACTGGTATTATATATTTATTAATTATTTATATATATTGTTCTTACATATATATTTTCGTTATTTTATATTATATTTCCTATATTTCTTATTTCCTATATATTTAAATTATATTTTATTATATAACATTTATTGTATTTTTATTTTTATTCTATATTACTTATTTTTTTATATATATGTCATATATATCATATATTATCTATTATATTATTTATGTTTATATTATTCAATATATTATTTAAAATTTTAAAATTCGTAAATTAAATTATATTTTTAACTCATATTATGCACATATTAAATTATTAATTATTTATTTATTATGTAAAAATACTATTTTAAGATTATTATTAAATATTATGTCTTTATTTGTATTATATGTATATTTTGTTAACAATAACTCATTTTTTTATATATATATATTGCATTTATCATGTGTTATATGTTATTTTATATTTATTATTTGATATTATATTTCATGAACATGTACATTGATATTGTATCACTCTTTTTTGTATATCATGTATTATTTAATTATTACTTTGTATGTTTGTACGTTTTGTCTATTCTCAATACATGCTATATATATATATATATATCTTTGTATGCATATTGTTAATATTTGCTATATATTATTTTTATATGAATGTATCTAATGCATGGTCTTTATATTACTGCCATCATTCTGTTTAAATGCATGTATTATTTACCCACTACAATAATATGTTACTATGCATGATTTATAATATAATACAATTCCCCACGCATCATTTTTAAAAAACAAGGCTCCAAAGTTTTTAAAAAATATAAAGGCAATGCTTGGTGTTTGGAAATTTCGAGAAAGTAGTGCCCTAACTTATTGGGTTGCGAATTTTCTCGTTGAGTTCGAATAATCAAGTACCGTTCTAAGATTTTAAAGGTTTTCAAAATGTGAGCAACTATCTTGGAATTACAAAGCAACATGTCTTAACTTACAGGATGTAGCGTTTTGTTGTTTCGAGATAGGGATTTCTAAAAAGCTAACTTAGTGTCAATACTTCGACACGAGTGAACTCCAATTTACAAAAATCAAAATATTTTAAAGAGGATTACATTTTAAAAATTTTAAATTTCTAACATTAAAGACACTTGATAATCAATTAGGTACCAATTTTTGGGCGTTACGAGGGTGCTAATCCTTCCTCGTACGTAACCGGCTCCCAAACACATCTTCTGATTTCGTAGACCAAAACTAATGATTTTAAAACAAAAATTTTATAAGGTAATCCAATCACACCTAAAAAAATTGGTGGCGACTCCCATTTTCCAAAACTTGACACTTGAATTCACATGGAATTGAATGAAATTATTTTTTTCCTTCGAATTTCATGCGTCAGTATGCATACTTCCATTCTATTTCCATTTTCTTGTTCCTTTACAATATTGTTAAAGTGCTTTCCAAGTCCCTTCCCTTTCCAACTTCCACCATTTCCTTAAAAATAATTTCCATGCACCAACCAAGCTTGATTAATTTCATGCTTCACTAAAATTCTACCTTAGCTTTAGGCTGGTATTCTTTCAAGTCAAGAATCATGAGAAATGGATCCCCATTAAAAATCATTCATAACGTTATTCACCATCTCTCCAAAATATTGGGATTGTAAAATTTTGTCCCTTAAAGTTAACTTGATTTCAACACAAAGCGCGCGTTTGTTTTGGGTTGTTTCGCAATATAGTTGGGAAGAAAAGTTTGCTATTTTGTATTCAGATTTCCCCAAAGAAATCGGTATCTTTGTGGGGTCATACTAGTGGAATTTTCATCAAGTGAAATAGTGATTGGATTTAAATGTCCAGCGCGGTTGAGATCGTTAATCCGAGTTGGCTTCTTCAGAACACAAGGTTGTTGGGGTTTTGAATTGCGAACACGTGTATCACGGTTAGACAATCAGTAAAGGTTGGTTTGCAAGTCATACCAAAATGAACTACGAAAGGAAGACTTGGCGGTTAGGACGTTATTAGCTGTTATAACCAACTTATTGTTTGGAGGAAAAAACTCATTTTTGAGGATCAATTCAAAAATCGGAATTCACCGAGTCTTAGGATAAGGCTTTATAATTTTGTTTACAAAATTCAAATACATTTTCTAATTTTATTTTATTTTCTATTTATATAATTCTTTATTTCTGCTATATCACTTATTGAATTTCTAGGTATTTTCAACTCTACTTATTTATTTTCCAGCAAGGCCGTTTTGAGCCATGGGTACGACTGTTGACACGACATAAATTTTATTCACAAGAAAAAAAAGAACGAAAGTTGATCACAATAACCAATCCCTGTGGACTCGGGCCTACTTCTTTTTGCTATTGTTTAGAGTTATTTCGTCGTAGGAATTTTTATTTGGTGGTTTCAACGCCCATCAAATTGTGGCGCCGTTGCCGGGGAACGAAATTTTTTTCTCTAATTTTCATTTGATTTCCTTATGACCAGGTCAGAATCGGAGACACTGGAATTTTTAATCAAAAGAGAGAAGTTGGCTCGAAAACTACGAAGAGAAGTGATTCAACACGGTAAACGACCACATCTCGAGTTCGAAACATGATCTTATGTTGAAGATATTTTCTTATTTGATGAACAAGACGAAATGGCATATTAAACTATACGCCAACTCGTAGCAACACCAGATGCACAAAAACCACTGTGCATTACTTATTTGGCAGAAGGAATGTCATTCGTTTTGAAGTCGAGATTAATTCATCTCTTGCCTACCTTTCGTGGAATGCAAAATGAAAATCCGCATACCCATCTCAAGGAATTTCACATGGTTTGCGCAAGTTTGAAACCTCAGGGAGTAATCGAGGATCAAAGTAAACTTCATACTTTTCCTTTCTCGTTAGCCAATTCTACTAGAGAATGGCTATTTTATTTACCTTTAGGATTTGTCAATACATGGTCTAACATGTCTTGTTTATCTCTTGACAGGTTCTTTCCAGCAGCTCAAGCAGCCGAATTAAGGAGGGAAATTGTAGGAATTAGGCAAAAGGAGACTAAATCCCTCTATGATTACTAGAAGCGGTACAAAAAGTTGTGTGCAAGTTGCCCACAACATGGCCTGACTAAATAGTCGCTCTTGTAGTATTTCTATGAGGGGTTACTTCCAATAGAAATGGAAATGGAAATGATAAATGATGCTAGTGGAGGGACACTTGTTAATATGACGCTCTAAAGAGCAAGTGAGTTAATTTCTACCATGGCTGCGAACTCTCAAAAATTCTGACAAACTACGGAACCCACGAGACGGGTTCATGGGTTAAGTTCTCTATACCTAGAAGATAAAATTGATAAGCTTACTAGTGTTGTTTAAAATTTGGTTACAGACAAAACAAGCCCACAGTTGTGTGGAATTTGTGCTATGCCAAACCACTTGACAGACTCATATCCCATTTTGCACGAGGTTTCGACAGAACAAGTGAATGTTGTCGAAAACTTTCCAGGGCCACCCCAAAGGGGATATGATTCCTATTCAAACACCTATAATGTGGAGGTGGAAAGATTATCCAAATTTGATTTATGGGTTGAATCCTCGATTCAATCAGCTATACCAACAAAGGTCGCTTCCGAATCAACAATTACCACCTCCAAAATCATCTTTGAAAGCCAAAGTGGAAAGCTTACCAACAGTACCAAAAAATTCCAACAGAAGACAGAAACACATCTTTAAGAGTTAGACAAACAAATGAGTAAGCTTGCGCTTACGATTAGTCGATTGGAGTCAAAAGGAAAATTGTCATCTCAAAATGAACCTAATCCTCAACATAATGCAAGTGCTATGACGTTGAGAAGTGGAACAATTTGGAACCCGTACCTAGCACAATTCGTGCCCATGATGTTGGAAAAGGAGTAAAAAAACTTGACTCCGAGGCGCTAATAGAGTCGACATTATAAAAACTATTTGTAGTACCACCTCTATTTTCTACAAGACTCACCCAATGCAAAAAGGAGCGAGAAAAGAATAAGATCTTGACACTTTTCGAAAGGTAGAAATAAACATACCTCTTCTTGATGAGATTAAGCCAATTCCACAATATGTAAAATTCTTTAAAGAATTATGCATGAGTAAGAAGAAACTTATAAGCAATGAAAAGGTGAGTGTCGAAGAAAATGTCTCCGCTGTTTTACAAAAGAAGATACCACCTAAATATAAGGACTAAAGTATGTTTTCTATATCTTGTAAAATCAGTAGTGTTGGGATTAAAAAGACCATGTGCGACTTAGGTGCATCTATTAATGTTATGTCTTTATCTATTTATAAACTACTAAATGTGGGTTCTGATGTACTCTTATATTTGACACTTTTTGTTTGTTAATTCCTTTGTCTTTCACTACTTAATTGGTTGTATTTGATTTATTTCTTGTGTAGTGAATCCAATACTGGAAATGGCAACAAAAAGATGTAATCTGCAGTTTTCTTTCTTTTTATTCTGTCACGACTGGAGTCATGGGCACGACGCTGGGACAAAACGGATCTGACGTGGCAAAACAGAAGTCAACACGGGAAATATCCTGGAAACAACTTATCTTGATCTATTGACGTGATTTGGGGGATTTTGGATTTCATTTTCATAATTTTAAAGATATTATCTTATCTTTTTTTGATTAGTTTGTTGATTTGGGAATTTGAAGCCTATAAGCACCCACCTTTGGGTAAGGCTAAGGGTATCTCTTGCCTTTGTTCTTATTGCTACTTTATTTTCATTTTTAATAAAATTTTCTTCTTTGTTTTATTTCTACTTAATTCTATTTTATTTTATGTTTTCTATTTCAGCTCCTAGGTCGAGAACAAGAAATTTAATCAAGAATTCCATTAAACGCCCTGTGGATCGACCCTCTTCCACTATTCTACCCTTTTTTTATTTTATTTTTGAAGAGGTTTATTTTATTTTGATAGGCAAAATGACGCTTGTCAAAATTCAATAGAAAAGGAGCTGAAATAGAAAATAAAAAAAAGGTGATTTGAGAAGTAACAAGAAAATAAAATAAACAAGTAAAATTGCAAAGAAAGATGTATAAAATAGAAGTAATAAAATAAAGAAGATGAAAGATTAAATTGAATAAACACGAGTATAAGAATCGCCTCGAGCTAGTTTCGTCAATTCCCACGATCATCGAAAATAGATTTTTGCTCAGGGATTCATGTCGGTTACAGTCTACGAGGCCCAACCCATCGTAACTTGCTTTTCTCTCATGTAACTGATCTTCCCAAGTCTATCTTCTAAAGTCGATTCTTAAGTAAATCAACCACGACTATCGCCGTTAAAATACTTAGTTTTAAAACAGGAAAAGCCCAACTCTAAAGTTGTCTTATCGAGAATCATTTCCGATCTCGTCTTTCTTTAGTGGACAGCCGCTAAGAGTGTTCATAGGAAGTCGAAATGCCACAGGCCGATTCTTCCTCCCAACTGTAAAATTAAACGATTCCAGACAAACGGATCCTTTTTGATTTGAAAAACGTTTAAAGGCCGATTGCCAAACTATCTAAGTAGAAAGACGAAAATGTATCCCGAAGGAATTTAAGCAATATTCAATTCTCACATGAGGAATTGATTCGTACTAGCTCTTGGCTTGAGAAAAATTAGCCAAGCATGATATCGATTATCATGCTTAACATGTTTTGGTAATGTAAAAACATAAAATAAAATAGAATTAACTAGAAATAAAAAAAAGAAGAAAATTTTATTAAAAATGAAAATAAAGTAGCAATAAGAACAAAGGCAAGAGATACCCTTAGCCTTACCCAAAGGTGGGTATTCATAGGCTTCAAATTCCCAAATCAACAAACTAATCAAAAAAAAGATAAGATAATATCTTTAAAATTATGAAAATGAAATCCAAAATCCCCCAAATCACGTCAATAGATCAAGATAAGTTGTTTCCAGAATATTCCCCGTGTTGACTTCTGTTTTGCCATGTCAGATCCGTTTCGTGCCTAGTGTCGTGCCCACGACTCCAGCCGTGACAGAATAAAAAGAAAGAAAACTGCAGATTACGTCTTTTTGTTGCCATTTCTAGTATTGGATTCACTACACAAGAAATAAATCAATTACAACCAATTAAGTAGTGAAAGACAAAGGAATTAAGAAGCAAAAAGTGTCAAATATAAGAGTACATCAGGTTCTTTAAAGGAACCAGGTGTAATCATTTAGCTTGCAGATAAGTCGGTAGTGCATCTGAAAGGAGTGTTGGAGGATGTTCTTGTCAAGGTAAACAAACTTATTTTTCTTACAGATTTCTACATTATCGACATGAAGGACGACAACTCAGCCAATTCTTCCGATATACTACTTGGGAGACCATTTTTTAGTACTGCACAAACAAAGATTGATGTGCGGAGTGGAATACTCACCATGGAGTTTGATGGAGAAGTGGTGAAATATAATGTTTCTAAGGTCATGGGTCATCCCAGCACGATTAGTAATGTTTCTTACGTTAATATAATTGAGCCTTTAACTGAGTTGCATTTGGAATATCATGACGAAGATGAATTATGAAATGTTCTTTGTAGAAGTTTAGATTTTGATACCATGAAAGAACTAAAGGAATGGATGACGACTGAAGAGTCAATTTGCAAAATAGTTGCTCATATGGAGGCATCACAATTACAGAGGAATCTAGTTAAAAAAATTTGATTTTACCATCTATTTTATAGGCCTCAAAATTGAAACTCAAACCACTACCGGATCATTTGAAGTACGCCTTCCTAGGCGAAATACCTTTCCAGCAATAATCTCAAGGAAACTCTCGAAGTTAAAAGAAAAATATTTTGTACAAATTCTTAGAGATTATAAAAGGGTGATCGGATGGATGATTGTCAACATTAAGGGTTTGAGTCCCTGAACTTGTATGCACAAAATTCCAGTAGTAGAGAATGCGATTCCCAAAAGAAAAACTCAAAAATGTCTTAATCAACCAATGATGGTAGTAGTAAGAAAAGAAGTTCATAAATTACTTGATATTGAGATGATCTATCCCATTTCTGACAACAATTGGGTTAACCCAGTTCATGTAGTACCAAAGAAAACCAACGTGACTGTATTGAAAATTCGACAAGTGAAATGGTTCCCGCTCGGGTCCAAAATGGGTGGAGAATTTGCATAGATTATAGGAAGTTGAATTCTTTAACTCGAAAAGACCATTTTTCGCTTCCTTTTATTAACCAAATGTTAGAATGTTTAGCTAAAAAATCTCATTATTGTTGTCTTGATGGTTACTCAGTTATTTTCCAAATTCCAGAGGCATCAGAGGATCAAGATAAGATGATGTTTACATGTCCCTTTGGTACATTCACCTATAGGCGAATGCCATTTGGAATTTGCAAAGCACCAACCACATTCCGAAGGTGTATGGTAAGTATATTTTCCAACTACGTCGAGAAAATAATTGAGGTATTTATGGATGACTTTACTGTGTATGGGGAATCTTTTGATATATATCTGTTAAACCTTGCCAAAATTTTAGAAAGGAGCCTAGAATTTAATCTTGTTCTAAATTATGAGAAATTTCATTTTATGATTGACAAATGATTAGTTCTAGGCCATATCATTTTTGTTGAAGGTATTCCTGTTGATAAGGCAAATATTGATATTATTAACTTACTTCCATACTCCACAACTGTGAGGGAGATCCATTTTTTCTTAGTCATGCAGGTTTTTACAGGCGATTCATTAAATATTTTTCAAAGATTGCACAGCCACTCTGCAACCTCTTACAAAAAGGCAAAAGAATTTGAGTTTGATCAATCATGCAGGGATGCCTTTGACACACTCAAACATAAAATTATTTCGGCACCCATAGTACAACCAACAAATTGGAACTATCCTTTCAAAATCGCAAGTGATCATATAGTGGGAGCGGCCCTTGGGCAAAGAATCGAGAAGGAACCATACGTTATCTCCTATGCATCTAAGACCTTGGATGCTGCACAAAGCGATTACTCGACCATTGAAAAAGAATTTTTAGCTATATTCTTTGCTTTGGAAAAGTTTCGATCGTATTTATTAGGAATTAAAATTGTTGTTTTCTCTGACCATGCAACTCTTAAATATCTGATCGAGGAAAAGGAAGCAAAAACCAAGGCTTATTATATGGATATTACTTTTGAAAGAGTTTGATCTCAAGATTAAGGATAAGAAAGGACGTGAGAATTTGGTAGCTAATCATTTGAGTCGAATACCTCCATCAAAAGATGTCACACCTCTTAAAGACGATTTCCCTAATGAAAGCCTGCTCTCTGCTCAGACAATTTTTCCTTAGTATGCAGACATGGTAAACTACCTTGCTATAGGTATAATTTCTTCTAATTTATCACAATCTGAAAAGGATAAGACTAAACAAGAATCACGATACTATATTTGGAATGACCTCTACTTATGGAAATACTGTTTCAACTAGGTAATTTGAAGATGCGTTGCAAAAATTGAGGTAAAATCAATTTTAGCTTTTTTTCATTCTTACACATGTGGTGGGCATTTTGGCCCTAAACGAACTGCACATAAAGTACTTGAATATGGATTATATTGGCCACATATTTTTTGTGATGCATATTTATTTTTGTAAAAATTGCAAAAGATGTAAAAAGGTGGGAAATTTGAATCAAAAGAATGAAATGTCTTTAACACCTATACATGTATGTGAAATTTTTTATGCGTGGGGCATTGATTTTATGAGACTTTTTTGTCTCATCATTTAGTAACATTTATATTTTACTTATTGTTGACTATGTGTCTAAATGGGTGGAAGCTAAAGCTACCCGTCATGCTGATGCCAAAACTGTAGTGGATTTTCTAAAAAGTTTAATATTTTTTTTCCAGATTTAGCACACTATGAGCATTGATCAGCGATCGAGGAATGCATTTATGCAATAAGGTAATTGACACACTTTTGAAAAATATGGTGTAGTACAACGAGTTGCTACGATTTATCACCCTCAATAAAATGGTCAAGTGAAACTACCAAATTGAGAAATCAAATTGATTTTGGAAAAGAATGTTAGGCTAGATAGGAAAGATTAGAGTTTGCAATTAAATGATGCATTGTGGGTGTACCGCACAACTTAAAATGGACCCATAGGTATGTCTCCTTACCGACTTATATTTGGTAAGCCATGTCATCTTCTTGTAGAATTAGAACACACGGCGTTTTGGGCTGTTAAGGAATGCAACATGGAATTGGATGGTGCAGGTAAGTGCCGAAAATTACATATTCAGGAACTTGAGGAAATTCAACGAGAAGCATATGAAATGTCCAAATTTATAAAGATAAAATCAATGCATTCCATGATCAAAAGATAAATTGTAAGCAATTTTTGATTGGGCAAAAAGTACTACTTTATGTTGTAAGCAATTTTTGATTGGGCAAAAAGTACTACTTTTTGAGCCTACACTAAGAATTTTTACAGGTAAGCTCCGAACCAAGTGGTTAGGGCCTTTTGCTTCTACTCACATTTTTTTGCATGGTGTACTTGAAATCAAAATTGAAGAATCCAAGAAAATCTTCAAAGTAAATGGATAGCGTTTGAAGCCTTTCTACGAAAATTTTCAAGTGCATATGATCGAGGATTAGTACTTGAATAGCCGATTGAATAAACTTCTAGGTTGTCGAGCTAACGACGTTAAACAAAAGCACTTTTTGGGAAGCAACCCATGTTTCTTTTAATTTATTTAATTTTGAATTTCAGTTTAATTTAAGTTGAAAATAAAATAAATAATAACAAGATTATTATCTAATCTATTCCGTGTTATTTTCTAGGAACGTTGGTAGAGGTTGTCAATTTTTTAAAATTTGGATACTGATCATGGCATGGGCACGTCATGCTTAGTACTGCCATTTATTTTCTTCACAACCCAATACCCAAATTTAAAATACACACACACACATACACACACACCTGACCCAAATCCATATAACCTACAAAATAAACCCAATACCCCAAAACCTACACCAACCCCCGAAAAAACCAAACCTGATCATTTATTCTTCACATAAAACCAAAAACCCCCAAGCCTTAATTAACTTGAAAAGAAAATAAGAAAAAAATAAGGGTTCAATGGCCAAACAGGCCCAAACTGAAAAAAGAAAAAGAAAAGACCTAAAGCCCATACCCCCACTCTTTTTCTCCCTTTCTTCTTCTTTTTCTTTTCTCAACAAAGAATCCTAACCCAATTAACACCATCACACCACCACCATCATTGAATACCACCGCCAGACCATTCAGTAGTCGATTCATCTTCACACCCATGCACTACCGTACCAAGCCGACACCAAAAGACTCAGATTCATGAGCACCACCATCGTTCATTTCTTACCTATCCACTGCCGATCACCTCTCTTTTCCTCTACCGTCGACCACTATTCAACAAATCTTCCTCACACACAACATCTCCACATTAATCGCGGTCGTTGGCCGGATGTTGTTCCTCGCCATCACAAGCCAACCATTTGCAATTGTGAGCCATTGTAAAATAGTTGCTGCCAATTTTTTTAAGCCCGAGCACATTCCATGGTTCAAACAAAGAACCAAACAACCGACGGGTTCCCAATTTCTTTTAACTGCAATCGAAACCAATTTTTAGTATCTCCAATATTTGATCTAGATGATGAAGACTCTAAACCATCTTCGCCCCTTACAAGACGAACAACTGTGCCTATTAAGAATTTTTATGGAAGAAGCCTAACTCCGATCGAGACAAAACACCCTCACAGTAGTCCTGCTACTTTCGAAAGGTCAATTCCTAACGTACAACCTATTTTACATTTACTAACATACTATGTAGATTGTTCGAACAAGGCCAAGACTTCTAACACCAATGGCGAAGGTCCTTCGAATAAAAACAAGCACATTCCTCAACGTCGAACACGGTCGTCCACCATTCGAACACATCGACCACCACTTGATGAACATGTGGCAACTCTACATAGTAGTACTGAAATTGCTAGAAATTCGAATCCACCATTCGACTCGCTTGAAGAAAATGTTCGACCACCCTGAGACGGTCAACATAATAGGCGAGGTCATGCCTACACTATACCAATAGAAGCATGGCTACAAAAGTCTTTGAATTTTGTAACCACGAAGCACCGCGTAAGATACCATAACATTCGACAATGGCCACGCTCGACCTGTAAGGAAATTGATCTTTACACTCTTGATATGCTTAATATACATGTTGTATTGAACTATTTTGACGCTTTTGGTTGGAATTCATTAGCAAATATTTCATGTGCTACATATTATGAACTAGTCTATGAGTTCTATGCAACATTTAGCTTCAATATTAATGCATTGCGAACTATAGAAACTCGAGATGTCTATTTTCGATTACTTGGTAAATATTTTAGGATGTTGATCTCAGATTTTAACATCGCCATAGGTTTCGCTGACCCTGACAGTATTCAAACTAATTCCTACCATACTGCTTTATTGGATATAACAAGTAATTGCGATGCTAATGATGCTTATTCATCTTTATAATCTCAAGACCTCTAAGGCTTGTTAGTGCATATTTATCGGTTTTTAGCTTTTAGCTATACAGGTCGAAATGATTCATCATCTATTTTAACCAAGACATAATTGTTTTTTCTTGTGCTATATGGATTTTGGATATAAGGTTAATTTAGGATATTGGTTTGCACGAAATTTTCATGTTGTTTTATGCTCTAATCAATCACTCATACTTCGCTCATATATTACAAATTTAGTCTCTTAACTTTTTTCCTTTGTGGTTGATTTTTCCCCCTTTACAAGTGTATATACTATGGATCATCAGATGAGAATTGTTTGGATTCTATGGGTGTACTTACCGGTAACCCTACAGAGTATTATTTTGTTCTTCTAGGTGTACGGACTGCTCGTAGTAATAAGGTGTTTCGCCAATGTCACATCGTCACTACTAGGGAGCAAAAGGAGCAGCCTCCTTCTTATGTAGTGGCAAGTTTAAGCCGTATAGAAACCTGCCTTGAAATAATGGAAACCCAAGTTTCCACGATTCTCACCATCTTTTAAAGTAGTCACTCCTAACGCTGACAACCACATTAGATATAAACAAGGAGTACATTTGACCTTTCTCTCTACTAAACTTTAATTCATATACAATATTCTTGAGGAGAAGCATGGTTTAAATAAGGGGTGTTGGATTAGTAAGTATCTATGATTGTTTTCTTTCGCTACATGTTTGTTTCCCTTTTGCATGTGTTAATTCTTATGTTGGGATTATTTCTTAATTTGTTTGACATTGAGCCTCTGATTCCAATGCTTAGTCAATTTACATAGTTGGGTGGTTCTTAAATTAAAGTGTTCATCATCTAATTTAATCGACATGTGTTATAAAGGTGAAATATTGTAATTAGATTGTTTCATTAAAATTGATTGTTTATAACATTGCTTGGTAAGAATATTGCTCTTAGTTGTTTAATTTTAAACATGTTTGCTACTTCCAAAAAAAAAAAAAAAACTCCGTTGATGTCTCAAGTTATGAGTGAAGATTTCAGAAAGGTGACTGAATTTAGTAACCGGGATGAGGTGCTTGGGTTGTCATATCATCTTGCGTAAAAAGGTTCAAGTAATGAACTGAAAACTTGGAAACACTCCGCTAACCGAGCTACCGTGAGTAAGGAAAAATAGTTTGTTTGGAGACATGTCAAATTGAGTAACAGAGGTAAGGTGCTTAGGTTGTCATCTCATTTCATGTAAAAAGGTTTGAATACATCCCAAATTTACTATATAATTAATTGAGAATAAATACCTTGCAAATTTTGGCTCAATTTCAATTTAGTGAAATGATTGAATTACATGTTTGACTTTAATGGTCACTTGTTGATTAAACTAAGTATTTGAACGCTTATTCATTTCTCACCTAAATTGTTTGCATTGATCATGGTTGCGGAATAAGGGCTTGATTCTTGATAAATTATTGGATAATTTCTAATGTAGGAACATACAAATGCTTGAGGACAAGCATAGGCTAAGTAAGGGAGATTTGATAACATCTTTATTTTACATATTTTACGTGTCCAAATCAATTACTTCTTGAATTAATTTCTGCTAATTGGTCATTTTATGTTTAAATTCTATCAGGAACAAAATTCGGATACCTTAAAACAAAAACAAGCAAAAAATGACTAAATTGGACAACAAAAAATAAAAGAGGTGTTAAACTGGAAATTTTGAGACATTTAAGGTCTGATTAGATTCTTGACTTTGTAAAAGTCATATTTAGAAAAGAAAATTCTAATTTTGATTTCATGTAATTAGTGGTTAGGTGGGTTAGGCTCTTTTTACTATATGGTATGTATATAAATAGGGTGTGTGGTGGCCTTTGAAAAACACACTTGACACTTGAATTCACTTGGAATTGAATGAAATTATTTTTTGTCCTTCCAATTTCATGTGTCAGTAAGCATACTGGCATTCCATTTCCATTTCATTGTTCCTTTACAAAATTGTTTAATTATTTTTCAAGTCCTTTCCCTTTCCAACTTCCACCATTTCCTTAAAAACCATTTCCATACACTAACCAAGCATAATTAATTTCATGCTTTACTAGAATTTTAACTTAGGTTTAGGCCGGTATTCTTTTTGGTCAAGAATCGTAAGAAATGGATCCGCGATTGTACAAATTTATCCTTTAAAATTAACTTGATTTCAACACAAAGCACTCGTTCGGTTGGAGTCATTTTGGCGTACAATTGGAAAGACGAGTCAGTCATGCTATATTCAGATTTTTGCAAATAAATTGGCATATCCTGGCAGGGTCATACTAGTCGAATTTTAGTCAAGGGAGATTGTGATCGAATTTAAAGCGCGATTGAGGCTGTTGATTCGAGTTGGGTTCTTTAGAACGCAAGGCTACCGGGGTCTTGAATTGTGAACGCATTTATCGCGATTAGACAATCAATAAAGGTTGGTTTGCAGGTCTTACCAGAATCAACTATGAAAGGAAGAATTGACGGTTAGGATGTTCTTAGCTGCTATAACTAGCTTATTGTTTGGAGGAGAAAACTTATTTTCGAGGATCGATTTAGAAACTGGAATTCATCGAGTTTAGGGCTAAGGCTTTATAATTCTGTTTACAGAATTCAAATTCATCTTCTAATTTTATTTTATTTTTGGTTTATATAATTTTTTATTTTTTCTATCTCACTTATTTAATTTCCAGACATTTTTAACTCTTTTAATTTATTTTTCAGAAAGACTACTTCAAGCGGTGGGCACGACTATTGGAACGAATGTTGACATGATAGAAGTTCTATTCACAAGAAAAAAAAAACGAAAGTTGATTACAATAACAAATTCCTATGGACTCAACCCTACTTCTCTTTACTATTGTGTAGAGTTATTTTATCGTAGGAATTTTTATGTGGTGGTTTCGACACCTATCACTCATCAAAAGAATAAGGATTTGAAATAGATGAGTTAAAAGTTACCTTAGAGTCATTGATGACCATAAGACATAGGTTGACTACTTCTTGATCTTCATTATCGGATGAATCCTCATCACTCCAAGCAATAACATAGGCCTTGTGTTTTGTTTGCTAGATCCCTTTTTCTTCCATTGAGGACAATCAAACTTGATGTGTCTCGATTTCTTGCACTTATAGCATATAATGAGATCTTTTTCCTTCTAGATTCAAGCTTCAGTTCCTCCATCTTTTGGAACCTTCATCCTTTATTAGACTTCATGAACCTCTTAAATCTCCCAGTAAACATCTCCATCTCTTCGTCTTCATTCACCTCTTCACTTGATTCACTGTATTCATTTGTGGTGGATTTTAAAGGAATACCAACATTCTTCTTCATAACATTTTTCTTTTTCAACCCTTTTGTTGAGTCTCATCTCATGTGTAAGCAAAGAACCGATTAGCTCATTTAATCTCAAATTTTCTAAATTCTTTGCTTCTTCAATTGTGGTCACCTTGGCTTCCCATGATGTAAGTAAGCTTCGAAGCATCTTCCTTACCACCTCTTCCTTTGGATAAGTCTTCTGTTAGAATTAAGTGACCCTAATTCTTATTTAAATAAAATACGATGGAAAATAAAATAAAAGTAAAATCCATATAGAACTAGACTTCTTTTATTTTATTTTAGAATAAGGTTTTTTAAACCTTATTAAACTCCATCTATTTTATATTTACTAGGATAAGGTGTTTCAATCCTACTAGAATATGGCTTTACAAGCCTATAAATAGACATAGTCTATTCCTTTTGTATTGATTCAAATTTTCGACATAGTAAATTTTCTTCTTCTCCTCTGCCCGTGGTTTTTTCCAGAAAGGGTTTCACGTAAAATTTTGTGTTCTTTATTTTTATTTTATTTTATTTTTTTCACAATTGGTATCCGAGCTCGGGTTGTTCATCTCGATCACGGTAATGGCGTCTTTGAAATATGAAATTCCGTTGTTGGATCGCAACACGATTTGCGTTGTGGTGAGATAAGATGCAAGCGGTTCTTGCGCGCAGATGGATCGGAGGATGCCACGCTAGGGATAGATAAGATGCCTTCGACATTAATGGATGAAGAGAAGAAGCGTAAGGATCGAAAGGCATTAACACAATTGCATCCGCATTTGTCCAATGAAATTTTGCGAGGATGTGATGAAAGAGAAGATTGCCATTGCATTATGGAAGAGGCTAGAACAAATATGTATGTCGAAAAACTCTAACAAGCAAGTTGCATATGAAGCACGCGTCTTTATGCTCATCGTTTGGAGGAAGGTGCGTCTGTACACGAACACTTAACGAGTGTTTAAAGAAATTCTCTCAAACTTGGAGGCCATGGAGGTTGGTATGATAAGGAAGATCTAGGGTTGATTCTACTTTGTTCGTTGCCTCCGTCTTATTCAACCTTTAGAGACACGATTTTATATAGCGCGAGTCTCTCACAGTTGATGAGGTTTATGATTCTTTAACCTCGTATGATAAGATGAAACATCTTGTGGTTAAACCCGACTCTCGGGGAGAAGGTCTCATTGTTCGTGGGAGACAAGATCGGAATCATCGATGATGATCGTGGTAGGACACGGGAAAGAAATCATCGTGGTAAATCTAAGGGTAGATCGAAGTCTTCAAATAGAGGTAAAACTTGTAACTTCAGTAAGAAGAAAGGGCACATTAAATCGAGTGCTATAAGCTACAAAATAAGATTAAAAGGGGAGTTTGCGAATCAAAAGGAAAACAACCGAAAAATTGGTGTGAAGGCGATGTTGTGAAGACTACGGCGATGGTGAACTTCTAGTCGCTTCATCAATGATTCTAAAGTAAGTGAGAGTGGATACTTGATTGTTTGCACCTTCCATATGAGTCCCAATCGGGATTGGTTTATAACTTACTAAACTTGATTATCGAAGGTGTTGTTTTGATGGGAAATAATGCTTCGTGTAAGATCGCAGTGTTGGAACAATTAAAGTTAAGATGTTTGATGGAGTTGTCGAGAACACTTAGTGACGCGTGCGGTATGTTCCGAATTGAAAAGAAATTTAATTTCGTTGAGTACTCTTGATTCAAAAGGGATGATATACAAGTGAAAGTGGGGTTTTAAAGATTTCAAAGGGTCCTTGTTGTGATGAAAGGGCAAAGAAAAAGCGCCAAGTTATATGTTTTTGAGGGGTTCTCATCATTCTTTGGTGATGCAATTGCCGCTTCCTCTTCCTTGTCGGATGATGATATTACTAAACTTTGGCATATGCGCCTAGGGCATATGAGTGAGAATGGCATGGTAGAATTGAGCAAAAGAGGACTTTTTGATGGGCAAGGAATTTGCAAACTAAATTTCTGTGAGCACTGTGTTTTGGGAGCAAAAGAGAGTTCGATTCACTAGAGGAATCCATAACACGAAGGAAGCGTTGGAGTATATTCATTCGATCTATGGGGACCATCCAGAGTGCCTTCGCCGAGAGGTGGAGCTAATTATATGCTAACCTTTATTGATGATTTTCCGAGAAAAGTTTGGGCGTTCTTCTGAAGCGAGAAAAAGCGATGTGTTTTCCGCATTTAAGTCTTGGAAAATTATGATTGAAAAGCAGACGGGAAAGCAGATAAAATACCTCGCATATGGACAATGGCTTAGAGTTACATTACGATGAGTTTAATAGATTGTGCAAGTCGGAAGGATCGTGAGACACTTGACGATTCGTCATACTCCACGACAAAGCGGCGTTGCGAGCGAATGAACAGTAAGCGATCATGGAGAAGGTTCGATGTATGTTGTCAAATGCCAACTTACGAAGTCGTTTTGGGCGAAGCGACCTCTCATCGCATGTTTTTGATCAACCGATCTCCATCCGTTTCCATTGAGAAAAAGACTCCACAAGAGGTATGGTCTAGTAATCTGCTAATTATTACGATTTAAAGATCTTTGGGTGTGTCTGCGTATGCTCATGTTAATAATGGAAAATTAGAACCGAGATCCATTAAATGTGTTTTTCTTGGTTATAAAGTTGGTATAAAAGGGTATAAGTTATGGTGTCACGAAAATAGGAAAGTTGTGATTAGCAGAGATGTTGTTTTTGATGAAAGCTGCTATGCTTCCTAACTTATCTCTTAAAGACTCTTCCAATAAAGAAAATCAAAAGCGGTGGAGCATCAGTTAATACTGAGTCGACTCCTCAAGTCGATACAAAAATTGAGAATAGAGTTGCTTCTTCTTCGCCTCAATACTCTATCGCCAAAAGCAGAACTAAAAGAGAAATTAAACCTCCAAAGAAGTATCTTTGAGGTGATCTAGTTGCTTATGCTTTAAATGTGGTGAAGATATAGATGCGAATCAAGAGCCATCAAATTATTACGAGGCGATTATTTGTGAAGACTCGAGAAAAATGGATGTTTGCTATGCAAGAGGAGATGGAATCACTCCACAAAAACAAAACATGGGATCTTGTAAAACTTCCTAAAGGTAAGAAGAGCATTCGTTGTAAATGGGTGTTAAAAAGAAAGAAGAGACTCAGGAGTTGAAGAACCTAAATATAAAGTAAGGCTTGTTGCAAAGGGTTACTGATCAAGTTCCGTGAGTGGACTTCACAGATGTGTTCTCCCAATTGTGAAGCATAGTTCGATTCGAGCTTTGCTTGGTATTGTGGCCATGCATGATTTAGAGCTTGAGCGATTAGATGTAAAAGCGCATTTTTGCATGGAGAACTTGAGGAAGATATTTACATGCAACAACGAGAGGTTTTCTGATTTTTTGAAAAAGAGGATTATGTTTGCTTCTTTGAAAAAGTCCCTTTACGGTTTGAAAGCAGATCACCAAGGCGATGGTACAAGAGGTTTGATTCCTTTATGACTTCTCACGATTTCAAAAGAAGTAGTTTTGTGATTTGTGTTTACTTTAAGAAAAACAATGATGGTTCTTTTTGTGTATCTACTTCTTTACGTTGATGACATGTTGATAGCAAAGAAAAGACAAAGGAGAGATAAGAAAGGTCAAAGCCCAACTAAGTGAAGAATTTGAGATGAAAGATTTGGGACCGACAAAGAAGATACTTGGTATGGAGATTCTTAGAGATAGAAAAACAAGTAAATTGTACCTAAGTCGGAAGGGTACATTGAGAAACTTCTTTGCGGAGTTCAATATGCGGAGTGCTAAGCTGTTAGTACTCCTTTAGCGACCCATTTAGACTTTCATCGGCTTTGTCTCCACAATCGGATGATGAGATTGAGTACATGTCACATGTTCCATACTCTAGTGCGATGGGATCTCTCATGTATGCTATGGTTTGTTCGCGTCCATTTATCATATGCGATCGGTGCGATTAGCAGATATATGGCGAATCCGGTAAAGAACAACTGGAAAGCGATTGATGGATTTTAAGATACTTACGAGGTACTATCGATGTTTGCTTACAGTTTGGAAGAAGCGAAGATGGAGTTATTGGGTATGTTGATCTTGATTTTCTTTGGAGACCTTGATAGAAGAAGATCTCTCACGAGTTACGTCTTTACAATCGGAGGTTGTGCAATAAGTTGGAAAGCCACTTTGCAAACTCTGATCGCTTTGTCTACCATGAAGCCGAGTACATGGCGATTCATCGAGGCTTGTAAAGAAGCTATTTGGTTGAAGGACTCTTTAGTGAACTAAATGAAGACCTTCAAATCAAAGCCATGATATTTTGTGACATGATCAGTGCCATCTTTCTTACAAAAGATCAAATGTTTCATGAGAGAACAAAACACATTGATGTTGGTATCATTTTGTTCGTGATATTATTGCTCGTGGTGATATTGTTGTGAGCAAAATTAGTACTCATGAAAATCCTGCAGATATGATGACCAAGTCACTTCCTATAACCAAGTTTGAGCATTGCTTAGACTTGGTTGGTGTTCATTGTTGAAGTTAAACCCTTAAGGGGTTTTATGGAAGAGGTGGAGAACTTGTTCGCGATTAAGAACTTGTTTATTGAGAATTTGTGTCAAGGTGGAGATTGTTAGAATTAAGTGACCCTAATTCTTATTTAAATAAAATACGATGGAAAATAAAATAAAAGTAAAATCCATATAGAACTAGACTTCTTTTATTTTATTTTAGAATAAGGTTTTTAAACCTTATTAAACTCCATCTATTTTATATTTACTAGGATAAGGTGTTTCAATCCTCTTTTAGAATATGGCTTTACAAGCCTATAAATAGACATAGTCTATTCCTTTTGTATTGATTCAAATTTTCTTCATAGTAAATTTTCTTCTCCTCTGCCCGTGGTTTTTTCCCGAAAGGGTTTCCACGTAAAATTTTGTGTTCTTTATTTTTTTTTTTTTTTTCACATCTTCCCATAAAACTTCAATCCATTTATGATTATTGTAAACCGATCAGACATCTCATTGATATCCTCTTCGAGCTTCATCTTGAAAGTTTTGTAGTTGAATGTAAGGATTCCAAGTTTAAACTTCTTCACTTGGCTAGTTCCTTCATGGGTGACTTCAACTTGTCCCAAATCTCCTTGGCGTTTGAACACGATGAAATTCTAATATACTCATCCGAACCAAGTGCACAAAATAGAATGGTATTGTCTTGGCATTGAGTTGAATGCTTCTCTCATCTTCCTCATTTCATTCCTTCTTTCTTTTTGGAACTAAAATCACTCATTCTTGTTTAGATAGAATTGAAGGACCATTCATAATAATGTCTCATATGACAAAATTATTTGCTTGGATTAACAACATCATCTTAGTCTTCCATTGAGAATAGTTAGCACCATTGAAATAGGTTTGGAGATAAATTGAAACACACCAAAAAAAAATTGACTCGAAAGTATATGCCATTGTTGTAAGATGAGTTGTTGATCTTTTGAGCTAACAATTTGTATCAGGACAAGTCTCTAAAGACAATTTAACAACGTTGCTATTAGAATTAGTCGAATCCCTTTAGCATAGGAAGCACATGACGATTTGTTGGTTTGGAGAGGGAAAACGTTAGGAGAATTCTTGATTCGAAGTGTACAAGATGCTTCTCGAAGATGCTACTAGTCCCACTATTAATTACAACCCAAAGGATTCTAAGGCTTTTTACAAGAAAAAAAATTATAAAATCTAGAACTACCTTCTAAATAGTTAATTACAATTTGGAAAATTTCCTTAAACTTTTTTGACTATTCTAAGTAATATGTATTACAATAGAATAGCGGCTAGTGCAATATGCCCCAACTGTAGGGTGTTGTAGAGAGTTTGGAATATGTCTTCTAGCAACGCCCTGTATCAGTGGAAATTTGGTAGCATTTAAAAGTTGCTTAGCCATCGACAATGATGAATATAGATAATAGGGCGTGGCTTACCTGGTGCTTCAAATTCAGTTACCCAGTGTTGTCTGCTATGTTGTGCATTATGGGTAACCTGGACCGAAAGGAATAAATGGTTGGATGAGGGGAAATGAACACCTGCAAAATCCATTTTTGATTCAATCCTCAGTTATATAAGGGAGCTAGATGGGTTAGGGGATAAAGTTACCTAAGATGGGGGAAAGGATTGCGTGATGGAGGCCTTCGGAGGGGCGAAGCTTTAAGATCAATTTTGATGCTGCCTTTGATAATCACCAGAAGTGAACTAGTTTCGGTTGGTGGTAAAGGATGCCATGGGATGGTTTCGGCATTTGTTTTGAACTGCAATATTGCATCACCGTTTGCTGTCAAAGCTCTCGCTTGTGCTCAGGCGATGCATTTAGGGTTAGATTTAGGTTTGCAGTTGGCAGTGGTTGAGGGATATGTGTTGTTAGTCATCAAGAAATGTCAGTCAAGTGAGACAGATGAATCAGAAATGGGGGCTTATATAAGAGATATTCAACATTATCGATAATGTTTCAACAGATTTTCCTTTAAACATACACCTAGAACGACAAATTTGGTGGCTTATATAACAGCCATATAAAGTTTAAAGAAAGGGGATAAATTTTATCTAATAGGAGGAGTGCCTAGGTACGTCGTGGAGTCACTGGAAAAGGATCGAAGGTGGGTCAGAGAGCAAGATTGAGGGATCGACCATAGAGTAATTTGGATTGGGAAGGGGAGAATGGCGATGAGCTCAAGAACGAGGAGGAAAAATGACTGTTTTTTCTCAAGAATTGGAACCAACTGATGATAGAAATGAAGGATCTAGAAGGAGAGTGGGTGACAGCTCAGAAATTTGGCGAGACAAGTCGGTTTTATTTTATTATTTTTCTTTCTGTTTGCATGTCTTTTAATTTTTTTTTAACCGTCTGGGTCTGTTGTTAAAATTTGGGCTTAGTTTGGATGTGAATTTTTGTTAAATTAATAAAAGTTCAACCTGATTCCATTAAAAAAATACAGATTTTTTAAGGTAAGTTTTTTAATTAAAAATGGTAATAAAGCTAAAGAAATCGTAATTGATATTAAAAAGTATATAGCAAATCAAAATAAACTTTAGATTATAATGGTAATCTAATGGTATGGGTTTGAATTTTAATATTTGTAAATTTTTTATTGATTTTATTAAAAATAAAATGATAAAAAATACCTTTATAATAATGTAACTTATTTAAAATGTATAAGGTTATTTTTATAATTTACTCAACTGAGTTCTTGTCACTTGACTTGTGACACTAAACTCAGTAAAGAACTTTAATAGTAGTATACAAATTATGTAGGTGAAACTATTTGTCTAATAATATTGAAATGTATAAAAAATTAAAATAAAACTTGGTTGAAGTGGCAAATTTTTTTTTTATAGATGTTGGTGGCAAAGATTCAAATATCACAATGAGTAAATTTTTAACTGGTTTTATTAAAAATATAAAAAGACAAAAGTACCCTCTCAATAATGTAACTTATAGATACATGGAAAGAAGTTTAACTGGTGAGCACCAAACGATGATTCAACAATTGGTACAATGGCTTAGTGTCCATTGATGAGTAGAAGAACATAGCTTAGACCCAAATCAATCCGATAGTCAATGTCGGAGATCAGAGAAGAAAGTTATTCGAATTTTGGTTTGTAAACTCATGGCGGTCAAAGTAGTTTAATAAAAAAAATAAATTTGTAGAAGAGTAGGGAAATAGGAGCTTTTGATTGATACAAACGGTAAAAACAAAGAATGCTATTCAACATTGATTTTAACAGTCTGATGACTTAAATAAAAACTTTCGAATAGTTCAATAATCATGTTGTAACTTTTTAAAGTTGAGTAACCAAAAGGTAAATTTAGTAATAGTTTAATGACATTGGATATAATTTATCCTTAAATTAAAAAATTAATTATATTTTAAAAATAATAAATTACTGAAATTTATATTTATTATTTAATTATTATATGTCAAGTAATAACTAGTTATTTAAAAGAAAAAGAAAAAGAAAAATTGATTACATCATATAATTTGAATAAGCAATGGCGTTTTGTAAAATGATTTCTGGTTTTGTTATAAGATACATGCACATTAGTATCACGACTAGATTCAATTTATTTTATGAACTGAAATGGACATATCATGCAACAAACATCTGTTAGGGTTTGCATCGCAATTCACAACAAATGAGAGAAACAAATACATTTATTATGAGAGCCTAGGAGTTGTGTGGGGATTTTGCACTTCTACTATTTTCATTCTATCTTGTTTATCGGATAAGAATGGACCCTTCTGACAAGATGCTTATAACCATTCAAGGTTTAACTGAATGGGCTGAAGACGAATAACAATCGTTGAATCCTTGCCAGATCTTTTTGGTTAGGTTAGGTGTACGTAACCAAGGGAGGTTTAACTGTGCAGCCATAACATTTGCCTCTATTTGTGCCGCACAACTTTTATCACTATCATCATTACTTATCCAACCAGCCGCACCATTGCTTGCTACAACCCATACAAAATCACAAGTAACATATTTCAAACTCCAAACCACGTTTTCAACTGTCCCAAGACTTAACCACTTCTCACACCATGCAAAATATAACTGATAACAAAGCAATATTGAAGAGCAGAGCTGTGAGACAGTGGGGAAGCCAGGGCTGGTAGGAGTTTCGGCCTCCAAAATAAAAAAATAAAAAATTCATTTAGATTTTTACATTACATAAAATAAATTTTCTTTAAAACTTGAGTGATTCTTCTAATGTTTATATTTAGAAGTCTTCAAACTTCAAGTTTGATTATTTTCAACCCCTCTTTCTAGGGATTTCATAGAGTCCAAGTCTAGTCATTGATATTTTTAAATACAAACTATTCAATGATTCCATAAGACTAATCTATCATTCTTCTCTTTTTATTTCACTTTAAATCTTTATTTTTATCTTTATCTTTAGATTCAATTAATCTTAATTGGAGTTTTAGTCAAATTCGCATTCCTAAAATCCACGTTCATCAAATACAAGGATTCGATTCACTGTTCTTTCCGATTTGATTCTCTTCTTTTAAATTTTAAATTCTAACTTTGTTGTTTCTTGTTCTACATCCTTGGCTTTTGCATCAATAGGTGGTTAAAGGCAATTTACGTGGTGATGGTGCCAAAATTCATTGGAGTTAACTTGTTGAGGAGTCGAGTAACTCAAGTAGTAGACCAGAAAAGTTCTTTTTTTTTTCTCCATCTAACAGTTGGAGATGTTTTCTATATCCTAGGACAGGTGTTCAAGATAAGAGTGTTTAGGAGTTAAAAGTCATTATCAGCCTATTGCATGTTTGTCGTATTAATACTCGAATCAAATTATTATTATTAAATTACCTTTAATTATTAATTGAATTGAAGGTTTTTCAAATACAATCAAATCGAATATTTCAATTAATTTGATCGATTAACCGAAATTTATATATTTTTATCTTTTGGTTAAAACAAATATAAGAATATAAAAAAATTATATTACTAATGTTCATTTTCTTTTATTTAATAGTTCAAAAAACTTTAAATGAGGTGTGAAGACAACAAATAAGACATTACGAACACTACAGAAGTATTAAAAGTCAACAACTAAACACTACATAAGTCTTGAAAACAATAAATATATTTCGGTTAATTGGTTAATTCGATTAATTATTAGATTTCGAACCAAATTAACCGATAATTAAATTTTTTAAAAATCATTAACCGAGCTCCGACCGATTAATTAGATTTTAACCTAACTGTGAATCTTTTTGGCAGTATTCTTTTGGCCAAGTATTCATAACTATTAATGGTTTGTTTAAGTTAGGGGCGACACCACCTTTGAAACAGGAAATTTTATTTTTAATCCTTTAAATTTTTAAAACTGTACATAATAAAATTTTACTTTTAACTTCTAAAAATAATAAAATTATAATTTAATCCTTTAAAAAATTATAAAAATATAAATTATTAAAATGATAAAATTATATATTAACCCTTATAAAAATATACAACTTAATTTCAGTCTTTCCATAAAAATTTCCTAACTTCGTTAGTTAAAGTGGAGTTTGACTAAGGTGCTAAAAAGACACAATAATATTAATTTTATAGTTTTTATAATTAAAATTATAATAAAATAAGAAAATATTTGATACACTACCACAAGCAGAGTCAAGAAGTTAACAAGTGTTTTATAGGGTATAATAAAATATTAAAATATAAGTATAAAAAAACACAACAATTTTCTAAGATTATTTGTAAAATAAAAAATATATACTGATAATGTACCAGATACTAACCTATAAAATATATATTTTTTTAAGAATCAACTGGGCTTTTATAAAAGACTAAATCATAAATACATAAAAAAATAGTCACCCATAATGGACTGAAACCCAAAAGAAAAACAAGAAATAAACTTGAAGAAACTAAAGAATCAAGCCTAACCGATCAAGAAGGCCCCCTAAACAAAACAAAATTCAAAAAAAAAAAAAAGGAAACCTAATTAAATGCCTCGTCAATCACTACAGCTGGATTCCATTTTCTCTTGTCTTTTCATATAACCGTTTCAGCTTTTATGATAACAGTTCCCAAACATATCTTTACTCTTCTGCTGTCAATCTCTTTGAAAACCTCTCTAATCTCTTTCATCTTGACTCTTCGGCTCTCAACCTGGCTGCCTTATTCTTTGATTTTCCCTCTCACGATGAGCATGGTTTGGATCCTCCCCTTGTAGGTAATATCCTATTCCCCTCTTCAAGGCTTCTTCGGTAAGGAAATGGGCATAATCATTTTCTGATCTAGGGATAAAATGAAACTCGATATTCTGAAAATAAACCTTTTTGCTTTGAATGTCTCTGATGAACGCTCCTATAGTCAATTTGTCCGGATCTTTTGATTGGCCTTTTTTTATCACTGTTTTAGAGTCCCCCACTATTTGTAAACTGTTAAAACCCATTGAAATGGCTAACTGAATCGCTTGTAACCCTGCATGTGCTTCTACTGCGAGCGGTGTCAGTATATCGGAGTGGATAACCGTTTTAGATACCAAGATCTCACCCCTCTCATCACATACAACCAGACTCGAAGCAGATCTAGAGGATCCCTTGTCAAAAGCCGCATCAAAGAAGACAATTACCCTCGTGCTTCTTGCTGTGTGTTCATGACCTTTATCAACATTTGAGGTAAGTTTTTTCTGTTCCACTCCATGCAACTCCGGAATGTAGCTGATGACCTGATTTGAGATATATCTACCTGTAGAGTTCTTTCTTTCATAAACTAGCTGATTTCTGCATGTCCAGATTGACCATAGTCCGCAACAGAAGAGTCGACATTGCTCAATATTTCCTCGTCTTAAAACCCAGGTGAGCCACTCCCATATACTGTTAAAATCATTATGACATACTTAGGCGAGATTTAAATTTGACCACATATCTATTCTTTGTAGGACTGGTCTTAGGAAGATATGGTTTCTTTGTCTTCCTCGGGGTTATGACATCTAGATGAGATATTGCACACGACCACTTTTTTATTCTTAAGATTTGATAGAGTAGGAATATAGTTCCATGAAATTCTCCAATTTGGAATTTTAATTTTTAGAGGGAGATGTAAATTCCATAATTTCCTGTAGAAATCTCTAGTCTCAGTTTGTAAATAATTATTACTAGGACCCGAATTAGCCTCTTATAATAGTTTATAGGCACTTCTAACTGAGAATTCTCCTAATGATTCCTCCCGGTACATTTGAAAGTCTTCATAAGTGATGATCGTGAAACTAACTAAAAATTTGACTAAGGCAAGCGCACCTATCGAACAGTAGTATAGTTATGATGAGACCAGAAATATCATATCCACAAGGACAAAAGTACTAGTAATTACTCTTTTTTTATTATCTAGCCTAATAATTAAAGGGATGTTTTAATTAAAACTAATTATCTAAGATTGCGACAGAGATTAAAGTTGGAAAATACTTTTGGAAAACCGATGGAGAAGACAATACCCAAGGAAGAATTCTCCTAGACTGCACTTGTTACCTTTGAATTAGACGATTTATTCACTTGACTTAATCCATAGAAATCCCTGATTTATATTAATATCTCTCTCGAGACTAAAAACGACTGACTTTAGGTTGATTAATCGAAATCTTTTTCTAATTAAAACCCCTATTGTCGCATTAACTCGATCTATGGATTCCCTTATTAGATTTGACTCTAATCTGGCAGATTTATGTCGTCCTATCTCTAAGATTGCATGCAACTCTGCTTAATTGTGAATCATCTACTCTTAAACAGGGACTTTTCCTCCACTGAATAAGCACATCAAAAACCTAAATTAATATCCTAGAATATTACAGCAAGGATTAAAACTCACAATTAAGAATAAGAACAAGTATTTATCATATAAATCAAAGAGTAATAAGATTCGTCTTAGGTTTCATCTCCTTTAGGTATTTAGGGAGTTTAATTCATAATAATAGAAAACATCTCAAAATTTAGAAAACAACAAAACATAAAGAAACCCAAAAAACTTCTAGGAAATTGGATGGAAATCTTTAGTCTTGATGTAGATCCTGCCTCCGAGATGATTCTGATGGTTGTCCTTGAGTATTTCCTGCCTTCTACTCTTCGTGTCTCCTTCAATCCTCTTCTAGGGTGTTTATATAGACTTTGGAATGCCCAAACTAGCCCAAAATTGGCCTTTTCCGAATAGAATTAGACTTAGGTTTAATAGGGACAAGGCCGTGTGCCACGCCCGTGTGAAAGTGCTCAGGCCGTGTGCAAATTTGACTTGATTTAATGTTGACACGACCATGACACACGAGCGTGTGTCCTACCCGTGTGTCACACACGGGTGTGCGGATTACCTATGTGGAAGTGCTTAGGCCGTGTGAAACACTGATTTAGGCCCAATTTGTCTGTTTTTGGCCCGTTTCTCTCTCTTTTTGCTATCCTAAGCTTTCCTGAGTATAAAATATTAAATTAAAGGATTAGGAGCATCAAATTCAATGAAAGCAAGGGGAAATCATCCATAAATATGCCAAGCATGGCGTAAAAATATGTATATATTATGGTTTATCAAATATCCCCACACTTAAGCATTTGCTTGTCCTGAAGCAAAATCTTCAACTCACAATTAAAATAAATCCTTCTCGACTTATAATCCACATTAATAATGTTCGAAATAATCCACAAGTAATCATACGTTAAGAGCTTAACTAAAAGAACATTAAAGCTTCAAAAAATATAAATTGAGCATTTCAATCATAAAATCATAGGTATCCCCCTTATCTAAGTAATCACCTTTAATTCCAAATTAACAAGGTCGACATCCTCACTAATGATTCACTCAAATCACTCAAAGTGTTTAAGGTTCAATAATTAAGCACTCAATAGTCAAACATGAAAGGTTATTACCATAGGCTTGCATGAAAATCAAATCTCCACCACTATAAATGAGATGATACACAAATCAAACGGTCTTTAACAGGGTTGTAATGAGGCTTGGGTTAAAGCTGTGGATAAAGGCTGAAAAAGAGGGTTAGAATCGAGATTAATTTAACAGCTTACCAAATCTAGAAAAACAAAGCTAATCACTGAATTACAAACAAGTGCCAGAATTAACACTACCCAAAACTAATGAAGTGAGATTTTCTCTCAAAATAATGACTTTAACTTATCAGAGCTCTTTAGAACAATATAAAAATACGTTTTTTTTAAGAAAAAGAACAATAATGGAAAATACATAATAAGAAATAATTCAGCAACTGGAATGAACGAACAAAGTTAGGTAACTAATTAAATCAAATCTTGATAAAAGGAGTCAATGAAAAGGGAGAACTTCTTAATGAATCAAAAAGGGTTAAGTTGTGAGTTAATATTAAGGGGAAAAATCAAGAAATAATAGTTAAGGCCCAAAGGAGTTCACTAGGGGTCAATTATATTGGAAGGCTTTTTATGGGGTAAGTGAGTTAAAACCTAAGTGCATTTATCATTTTCGTATATCAAATCAAAAGTGTGGTCTTGACATGCATAATCGAAGCAAGTTCTAGAATAACAAATCAATGTTGACACACTCATAACCAATAAAATTAGTGAGCAAGAAAGATATATGCTCTTTAAAAGGCTCAAGATCTCACGAAAATTATGGGTATTTGATGTCAATCCTGTAAATTTAAAACTTCAAGATAATACCTCAATTCAGGGAAACAACCTAGCAATTTTAATTCTCAAAAGTCAACTTATCATACTTGATTCTCTAATGTCTTAAAGTTTAAACAGTCAATGCACAAGTACCTATGATTTAATTCAAAGCATATCAATAACAATCATAAGTCAATCAAGATTCATTCTAATAGCACTACAAGAAAATAGGGCTTTAGTGGCATTTTTAGCGGCGTTTTATCAAAAAAAGCAGCAAAAATTGTAAAACATAGAGCAATAAAGGCGTTTTGGGAACACCGCTAAAAACGGAGCAATACCGGCGTTTTTTGTTAAAACGCCGCTAAAAAACAGTGCATTAGCGGCGGTTTTGGTTAAACACTGCTAAAAACCAAAGAATTAGCGGCGTTTTTGGTTAAACACTGCTAAAAACCAAAGAATTAGCGGCGTTTTCCGCTAAAAGCCAGAGCATTAGTGGCGCTTTTTTGTAAAACGCCGCTAAAAACCAGAGCATTAGCGGCGCTTTTGGTAAAACGCCACTAAAAGTCATATAACCCCTAAAATTTTAAACCCAAAAAAAATCATAAACACTAATCTATAACCCTAAAAGAGTAAACCCTTAAACACTAAAAAACCCTAAACACTAAACTATATCCCCTAAAACCTTAAACCGGTTTATGTTCATAATAAATTATGGAAGCAATACTTAATATTGATTAAATTTATTTTTGGGTTTAGGGTTTAAGGTTTAAGGTTTAAGGTCTATGGTCTAGGGTTTTATGGTTTAAAGTTTAATGGCCATGGGTATATAGTATGTTAATCTCAAGTGAATCATATTCAATAATTAAATCCTAAACCCTATAATTAATATATATTTAGGGGCATAAGTAGGGGGTTGAAAGGATATCTGCTCCTCTAAAAATGAAAAATTTTTCATTTCAGTTTTTTGAAATTTTTAAAAATTTTAAAGGTAAAATTGCACTTCATCCCTTTGAATAGTGGAAAATTTTTGATTTAATCATTTCAAAATTATAAAAATATATGCTAAACTTTAATTGTTTAAAGTTTAGATGATATGGGGTAAGGGTTAGAGATTAAGGGGTAGAAGTTCAGGGTGGGTTTAGGGGTTAAGAGTTATGGGTTTACGGGTTATGGGGTTTAGGGTTTAAAATTTAGGTGTTAGGGGTTTTAGGGTTAAAGGACATAGGTTAAGGGTTAAAGGTTAAGGGTTAGGGGTTTAGGGTTTAAGGTAATTAGTGTGAAAAATATATGTTAAAAATTTAAAATACTATTATTTAAAATAAATTTAAAGTTTTTTTGGGTATATGACTGATTATTTTTTAATCTATATATTAAATAATTTCAAATTTTAAAGAATTAAAATTTTAAAAAAAATTCAAGATTTCAAATTTTATGTAACTCTTTTAAATATTAGTTAAATTTTAAAAAATTATTTATTTAAATAAAAAAATTAAAATACTATTATTTAAAATAAATTTAATTTTTTTTGGGTATATAAGTGATTGTTTTTTAATTTATATATTAAATAGTATTAATTTTAAAAGGCATTAGCGGCGTTTTTTAGAAAAATGCCGCAAAATATCATTATGTATTAAACAAAACTGCGCCGTTTTATTGGATTTGTTAGATGATTTCGGTTAAAACAAAAAACGACGACGTTTTGTTATATTATTAGTGGCATTTTGAGGTTAAACGCCGCAATAGGTGCGTTTTTAGTAGCGCTAGGGTATAAACGCCGCTAAAGGTGATTTTGGTTAAAACAAAAACGGCGACGTTTTGTTATATTATTAGTGGCGTTTTGAGGTTAAATGCCGCAATAGGTGCATTTTTAGCGGCGCTACGTTATAAATGCCGCTAATGTTAAATTATTTTGTTCAAAACGTCATCGTTTAACTGTTTTATTTTTTACCCACACCTGATACACTTAACATTTTCCCCGATTTTCCCCATTTCTATTTCCCCCTTCTTCCTCATCCTAAATCCCTAAAGTATTATCACCCAAATCCCTAACGAATTTTCCCCAATTTGAAATCCCCAAGATTCACCCCTCCCACCGCCAAATTCACCCCTCCCACCGGCCTTCCAGTTAATATCCCGTAATCCCATCTATCATTTTCCCCGTTTTTCCCCATTTTTATTTCCCCCTTTTTCTCATCCTAAATCCCTAAAGTATTATCACTCATTCCTGAATTCGACATCTCAAATCCCTAACGATTTTTCCCCGATTTGAAATCCCCAAGATTCATCCCTCCCACCGGCCTTCTAGTCAATACCCTGTAATCCCATCTATAAAAAATCGATTTAAGAAAGGCAAGGGTTTCAGAAGTTGGGTTTCGGGTTGAAGAAAATAGTTGAAGTTAAGTATTTACCGATATTTGTGTATTAGTATTAGTTTTTGTTATTGATTTAGCTATTTTTTGATTGCCTTTGTTAATTTGTTTTTGCTTTTTATAGAGAAAAGTCTCGCAGAGGCTGCAAGAGTTAGGGTAAAAAACCAGATAGAATTCTATTACTGTTGGATGACGGTAAGCTTTGATTTTTTGTGTGGTTTGATTGGGTTCTATTAATTTGCATTTGCGTATAATGGTTTGATTGGGTTCTATTAATTTGTGGTTTAATTGGCGTTTTACAGAGAAAAGTCTCGCAGAGGCTGCAAGAGTTAGGGTAAAATACCCAGATAGAATTCCATTTCTGTTGGAAGACAGTAAGCTTCGATTTTTTGTTGTTTGCAGTTCGATATATGAAATTAACCTTTGGTAATAATTGGTGGAATTAATCTTGGGAATTAACCATTCTATTCTGTTAAAATTTTAGTTGTAGAGTGGGATCTCTCATCAGAATGATGTTAGTTTTAATTGAAGTGATAGTATTAAAATAATAAAATGTATGAATTCATGATTTTGTAATCAAACTGTTATGTATGACATAACTAAATGTGAAATTATATTTCTAGGAAGCATGGGCCTCGACTGAATTAAAGTGGCAACATTTTTCGAACTATAATGAATTTGTAAATTGTAGTTGTTAAAAGACCCTAAAATTTCTATTTTCTTATAATATTAAATGAAAATTTAGGGTTTATAATTGCACTAGGGGAGGGTGTTGTTCATTCAATTTTTTTTTCACTTCATATGGGTAAGGTTGATTTTGATATCACTAGATGTAGTTTAATGTGTAGATTCCTTTAAGATTTTATTTTGGTTGACATTTTTTTATTTTTGAGTTTTGTTGAGTTTGTAAAATCCAAATTTATGAATATGTTTTGGTTATTTATAATTTAATTCTCTTATTTAATCTCTATAGAGATTTTATGTGGTTGAAAAATGGTTATATATTACTGAAAATTGTGATTTTTGTTCGTAGATTTGTCTTCGTCATTCTTTAATTGGCTGGAAATCATATTTGATTAAGAATGAGAATGACCAAATTACTGAAATGTTGCGTTTATAACTAACAGTTGCATTTTTTTATATGCATAAGTTGAACTAGAAATTTGAGTTCTTTAGTAATTTGCTTTTTGCTTTGAGGAATCACAAAGCAAGTAGTCAAAGTAATATCTTGAGTAATTTGCTTTTTGCTTTTTGCTTTTTGCGTTTATAAGTAACAGTTGCTTTTTGCTTTTTTAATCTGTTTTTTTTTTATAACAGATTTGCCAACTGCTTCATACTGGGTGAGAAAGGTGTGGAGAATGATATAGATGTAGATGATAGCACTTCAGTAGAGGAAGTCTCAATCAATTTGGCCGCTGTACTAAAAGATTATCTTCAGGTCAGCTTCTTCTTCTTCATTTGGATAGCTATATGCTAAATAATTAATCATGTTTCTAATAATTGTAATCAATTGGAATTGTTGGATTGGGCAGGGTCGGATCAGCAATAGCAAAAAGAGCCGAAGTTTTCAACTGCTCTATCAATTACCACTCGAGATCTAAGAAACCAAATACAAACTACAAATACTACTCAAATACATAGAAAGCCTAGACAACCAGAAGGTTAGCTAATCTTTTATTTTCTTTTTTTTCGTTTTTTTAAATTACCATTCTTGTTTATCGTAAGATTATTTTTTAATGGATCATTAATAGATCATGTTTTTAACTTATTTCAAGTCTGTCCTTTGATTATTTTTTTAATTTGCTTAGGCTGTTTATCCTTAGAGACTTGTTACGTTGTCTTTAATTTTTTTTAATTTGCTTATTCTGCTTATCCTTGGGATCTCTTTGCTACTGGTTCCAATGCGTATGTTCTTACTTACAATAATACTGTAAAAGGGATCATTTCTGCTCAATTTGCAACCTTTTAATAATATTATACCTCTCGACATGTATGCTTGCCACGTGAATTTTTTCTACCATATTTTTGTAATTTGTGATTTAATATTTCTATATTTCTATAACGGTTTTTAATAAATTTATTTATTGATATAATATGTCCCATCTAATATACAAATATTTCTATCACAATTTTTAATAAATTTATTTATTAATATAATATGTCCCATCTAATATACAAATATTTAATAAAATATTTTATATAGTTTTTAACTTAAATTTAAATTATTATTGAAATATTCTCGTCCGTTTTATCACAAATATTATTGTCTGTTTTATCACAAATATTATCGTCTGTTTTATCATTTAAGTTAAACTTTTATATCAAAATAAATCATAGCTTTTAAGCTAAATACGGATGTCCACACAGTGCTTTAACATGTACTTAAGAAAAGATGATAATTTACATAACTTACATAACTTATATAACTTACATAAATATATATCATATCATAACTTACATAATTTACAGAATACTTAAATATATTTTATATCATAATTTACATAACTTACAAAACTTACATAACTTATATAACTTAGATAAATATATAACTTATATAACTTACATAACTTAGATAAATATATAACTTACATAACTTACATAATACTTAAATATATATCATATCATATCTTACATAACTAGCTTACGAAACTTACTTAACTTACATAATACATAAATCTATACTTGAAAATCCCGCAACTTACCTGAATTAGTTTATTCCCATTAGAGACTTGATATTTAGTATAATGATATGATTTAAATTAATTGACAACATTTAAGTAACTGAAATATGTTGTCAACTTTAGATTTCAAGAACTACGAAATGGATAGGAGTTGGATGAAATTGTCAAGGGTAAGCAATGCCTATCAAAATGGAGTACAAACTTTTCTAAATTTTCCATTTCAAAATGCAAGCCAAGAGAATATGATTCTTTGCCCGTATAAGAAGTGTGGCAACATCAATTGACATTTTTGTGAAGTTGTCTACGAACATCTAATTGTTGATGGCTTTATTCGAGGGTATAAAAAATGGATTTTCCATGAAGAGTGTACATCTAGTGGAACTTCTTCAACGATTAATCCAACTTATCCTGATACTAATTACCATCAGTATGTTAGACAAGATGAGATGGAAGATATGTTGCGGGATGCATTTAATATGCATAGTTATGGTGAGCAATCGTTTCCACCTGACTTTATTGCATTCGATTATTGTAATATTGGTGGAAATGTTTTTTGCGAAACGGGAACAAGTGCACTTGATGAGGAGCCAAATGAAGAAGTGGCGAAGTTCTACAATTTACTTAATGAAATGAATAAAGAACTTTACGAGGGATCAAAATATTCGAAATTGTCCTTCTGCATTCTTCTATTTCACTTAAAATGTTTGGGAGGGTGGACCAAAAACTCTTTTACAATGCTGCTGGAGTTTCTGAGAGACATGTTTTCATTTGCAAAAATTCACCAGTCTTGCCAAGATATAAAGAGACTAATAAAAGATTTGGGCCTTGGGTATGATAAAATTCATAGTTGCCCAAATGACTGCATGTTGTACTGGGGTGATCAGAAAAACCAACAGTCTTGTCATGTTTGCGGTAAGTCTCGTTGGATGAATAGTAATACAGAAGATGTGAATACGGATGAAAGTGGAGCACATTTAAGAAAGAAACCAGTCAAGGTTTTGCGATATTTTCCCCTAATACCAAGACTTTAAAGGTTTTTCTTGTCATCAAAGACAGCCGAATCTATGAGGTGGCATAATGATCAACGGATTGATGATGGATTATTAAGACATCCTGCGGATTCTTTAGCTTGGAAATCATTTGACAGCAAATTTCTAAGCTTTGCAAGCGATCCTCGGAATGTGAGGCTTGGGCTAGCAGCTAACGGCTTTAATCCATTTAAAATCATGAGTACTTCGTACAGTACTTGGTCTGTAGTGCTTGTTCCTTACAATTTGCCTCCATGGATTTGCATGAAGCAATCTTCATTTATTTTATCAATGATTATCCCTGGAGAGAAAGGTCCCCGAAATGATATTGACATCTATTTCCAACCATTTATTGAAGAGTTAAAACAATTATGGTCGGGAGTTGAGATATATGATGTATTGAGAAAGGATAATTTTAATTTACGTGCAGCTTTGTTGTGGACAATTAATGATTTCCCGGCTTATGCTAATTTATCAGGTTGGAGTACTAAAGGACGTTATGCTTGTCCTTGTTGTGCTGCACAAACTTGTTCGAAGTGATTGTACAATGGGAAGAAGTTCTCTTACATGGGCCATCATCAGTGGTTAGATGGAAACCATAAATTTAGATTTCAGAAGACTCTATTTGACAGTACTGAAGAGTACAGAGGAGCTCCTGAGCAAACTATTGGATCTGAAATCTTGTTTATGTTAAAAGGTATCAATTTTAGTTATGGGAAGATGAATCAACTACCTAACACGCAAACAAAGAGAAGATCGAGGGATGAATCTGATGGAGAGGATGATCCTAATGAGGCGGACTTGTGGAAAAAAAAAGGAGTATTTTTTTTAGTTGCCTTATTAAGAGCACAACATTTACGCCACAATCTTGATGTCATGCATATTGAGAAGAATGTCTGCGAGAACATAATTGGGACAATTTTGAATGTCGATAGAAAATTAAAAGACAATCTTCAGAGCTAACTTGATTTAGTTGACATGAGAATTTGGCGTGATCTTCATCCCTAAGTACTTCCGAATGGGAAATATCGGTTGTCGCCTTCTAGTTTTTCAATGTCAAAGGAAGAGAAAGAAGTGTTCTGCATGGTGTTGAAGGATATAAAGGTCTCAGATGCGTATGCGTGAAATATATCTCGATGTGTGAGTCTTAAAGATCGAATATTATATTCATTAAAATCACATGATTACCACATCTTGATGCAAGATCTACTCTCAGTTGCTTTACGGTGCTGTATGTCAAAAAATATGACGTTCTGTATAATTGAACTATCCAATATAATGACAGCTATTTGTGGTAAAGTTTTGGATGTTGAAGAACTTGGGAAAGTACAAGATCGAGCCTCTTTGACTTTATGCAATTTGGAAAAGATCCTTCCACCTTCCTTCTTCACTATTATGGTGCACTTGTTAATCCAGCTCCCTCACGAAGCAATACTTGGTGGACCGGTTTTTTATCGATAGATATGTCCTATAGAAAGGTGCTAATTTATTTGTCAAGTATTCATTCATTCACCTCTATACATTTAGTTACAGCTTTTGACAAATATTGTATATCATGTTTAGGTTCCTAAGCAAATTGAAGTCTTATTGTCGCAATAAGCGTTATCCAGAAGGATCAATTGCTGAAGGCTACTTGGTAGAGGAGTGCATGACCTTGTGTTCTAGATATTTAGAAGATGTTGAAACACGATTGAATAGACCAAGTAGAAATGCTGGGCTCAATGATCACAACTTGGCCGAAACTTATTTATTCCAAAGTTATGGAGAACCAATCGGAAAAGTTGAAATTGCAGAATTAGATGATATATCATGGACACAAGCACATCGATATGTACTTTTTCACCACTATTCAATTGAACTGTTACGCAAGTAAGTTATAAAATTTCCTTACATATTCGTCTTTTTGATTTATTTATCTTCTAACCAATTAAACTTGTTTTTAACATAGTGAGTACAAACAAATTTTGAGATCTCGTGCACGCTCTCGAAGATTACAACATCGAGAGATTAATAAGTTATTCACAGAATCTTTTCATGAATAGTTAAGCCAAACGGTATGTAACTAAAGTTAATAAGTTACATATAATCACGAAATTTAGTTAATCAAATAAGAATTTTTTTACATAATACATTTATAATTATTCAATTTACTTTCGATTCAATAGGTTTGGAGTGGGAAGGACGTCAATGACGAAGTTAAATGGCTTTCCCAAGGTCCGAACAGAGTAATAAAAAGATATAGTGCCTTTCTCATCAATGGATACAGATTTCATACAAAGTATCGCGAGAGAATGAGGAGAACTCAAAATTATGGAGTTGTTGTTAATTCTTCAATTACAAGTTATGCTAGTGCTAGGGACAGTAATCCGGTTGAGGGTAATGTGGAGTATTATGGACCTCTTACCGATATTATTTAGTTGGATTACTATGTCAAATAGAAAGTTGTCTTATTTCGGTGTGATTGGGCTGATGTTAATACTGCTCGAGGAATTAAAAAAGATCAATTTGGTTTTACAATGGTGAATTTCTTTCACTTGATTCACACTGGACAACAATTGATGGACGAGCCATATGTATTTTCCTCTCAACTGAAACAAGTTTTTTATTCGAAAGATCTAACTGATGAGGGTTGGTATGTTGTAATCTGGAACACCCCTAAAGACTTGTTTGACATGGGTAATGGAAGTAGAGATGACATCGTCGAAAGATTAGAAACATTACCTTTTCCAGAACTAAACTTAGATGATAATATCCCTAGTACTAGTACACAACATCAATGGGTTCGACATGATGTGGATGAAGATATTTACAAATAATTATGTAGTAAGATTTTACGATTTTTTAATTATATGTAATATTATAATTTAATCTTGGTCATGTTATATAATTTAACTATTTTATGTGTACTATTATTGTTGTAATTTGTTACTAAAACTTCAACTATTTTATGTGTATTGCAGGAAAAATGCGTAGAAGAAGATTACGAGATTTAAGTATTGTCCAGAATACTCCAAATTCGGAAGAAGCAAATAGTGAGCAGCTGTCAGTTGTTGGATCTTCGAATGTGCCGGAGACACTTGACGAGCCTGGAGAATTTCAAAGTAATGTTAAGTTCATTTTACATGTGTTGACTTTTATTATTGATTTATTTGTCAATTTTAATATAATAATAGTATATCATTTTTCAGCTGAAAGTGGTGGGACGCGCAGAGGTTGAGGACGTACGCTGCTTAAAGATTTATACGAGTTAGATCCTGTCGAGCGTGTCAAAGTAAGTAGAAATAGTCATGGTCAGCCTGTTGGATTCGAAGCTCAACTTTTAGCAGGCTATTTGGGCATTTTAGCATGAAATGTCAATATGTTGCCCATCAACTATGAATCATGGCATCATATGCCTGATAGCAACAAAAATCAGGCTCTCGCTAATATTAAGGTAACAAAATGTGAGTGTAATTTACAATACTTTGGTTTAAGTTTCATTTATATTTACATTCTAAACTTGTGATTTTTTTAGGAGAGATTTGCTTTAGAGGTCTCCGATGACTACATCAAGAAGGCATTGGGTAAAAAATAGAGAAACAATAAAAGCACTTTAAAAAAACAATATTTTAAGAAAGACATAAGCCTCGAGGAAAAACTGAGAAATGTCCCGCTGGGAATGCTGAGGTACCAATGGGAAGATGCGGTTAGATTCTGAAATTCAAAGAAAGGAGAGGTATTATGTATTTCCAAACTCTTATATATAGTGTTTACTATATACGTAATAATAATTTCATTATGTAGGACCATGAGCGAGTTGGAACAAGCAGCAGGCAAAAACAAAAATTCACGCACACGGCAGGGTCGAGAAGTTTTGCTTCTGTAGCTGAGGTCGAGGTATTATGAATTTATTAATAACTTTCTACTATTAAATAATATCTTTACTACTATATTGTAGGAAGTCTCGTCTGGACAAAAAGTTGGACGCCTTCACTTTTTAAGATTACGCATAGGAAGAAAGATGGATCTCCTATGACATTCAAAGCTGGAGAAATTATGGTATATTTACTTAATAATATTTGATTTATTATAAATATTTATAATGTTTAATTATAATTGTTTAATTAAATTCATCATTAGTAGTTTTAAATAATGTTAAGTTATGTTGCATTCCTTTTTATTATATATTTCATTTCTAACTTTTTAATTGATTTTTTAGGAGAAACTAAAGGAGAAGAAGGCGGAATATGAAGCGATTGCTTCGACTGATAGTTCTGTTAATCTTGAGAACATTGATAACAGAATTATCACTGAAGTTTTGGGTCCTGAAAGGTACGGTCGGGTTTGATTTTAAGGATCTGGTGTTACCCTGACCCAATATTTTGGATCCGGCTCCCAACAATACATGCTTTCCGAAAGTCAAGCTCAAGCTGAAGTTCAGAGGTTAAGAGACCAGATAGCTCAGATGCAAGCGAACACGGTTGAGCAAATTGCTGAGGTTCAAAGAAAATATGAAGAACTTCAGCAACAACTTAGAGCGGAGGCAGGAGAGAGGCTGGCAGTGGCAGCAGTAATGGCAGCAGAGCAGAGTAGAAAGTACGATGACCTCCAGCTACAACTTTAGCAGTTGATTCAGATGTTTCAGCAGTCGCAAAAGCCGCCATCTTAGACATTAGTTTTCTTGATGTAAGAATGTTTTTAACTTTGTCACGTTTAACATTATTGTAAGAATATTTTAAATTATACTTTATTTATTAATTACATCATATATCTTTCATTAAATTTGAAGTATCATTTAGAATTAATGTTTTTTGTTGTATTTTTATGCTAAATTTGCTATTTTTGGATGCATTTTATGCTATATTTGCTGTATTTGGTTGGATTTAATGTAGGAAGGGATGGATATTGGTAAAAAAAATGCATTGCAAATCTGCCAAAATTAGCGGCGTTTTTGGGAAAAACACCGCTAAAAGCCATGACTTTTAGCGGTGTTTATTGAAATAAACGCCACCAATTTTTGCGGCGTTTCCTATAGCGGCGTTTTTTGCGGCACTTTTGAAAACGTCGCAAATAGTAAGTGCCATTAAAGGCTAAAAAAAGCGCCGCTAAAAGTCTGTTTTCTTGTAGTGTAGTAATATGAGAAAATTATTTGAGAACAAGATAAAAAAATTTCAGGAATTTTTCTGATAATCACATAAATAACCTCCCCACACTTAAGATGTATATTGTCCTCAATGTACAAAGATAGTTAGTAACAATATAAGCATAATATTAGAAGAGAGTGAGAGAAGCGAAACTGCCTTGATTTTGTTGGATGTAAGCCTTGAAAGAGCAGAAACGGGTTTAGAGACATTGAAAGTGATGTGTATGTGACATGTAGACAGAGGTGAAGGTGGTGGTAGAGGTTGGGTTCCACAACCACAGTGCCCAGCGAAGAGGTTATCGTGGTGGTCGGTGTCGTGGTGGCTATGGTCGTGGTCGAGCAGGACATGGCAGTCGTGGGTGATTGTTTGTTTATTCCTGAGTAGTATCCATTGACTAAACCTTTTGAAACAAAGATGCCATCAGTAAGATTTAAGGGATTTATATTTATAGAGTTGTTATGGTTAGTAATAATGAAATAACTAGATAAAAGAAAATTCAAATTAAACTAATAAAAGTCTTGGAAGAAAATGATAAATAAATTCCAAAAGAAACACAAAAAGAAAAAGAAAAAGAAAAAGAAAAACAAGTTGAAAATTAAATAGACTTAAAAGTCCTCGTCGACAGCTGGATCCTGAGGTGGTGGTGCTGGAGGCGATATGTGAAAATGTCGGCAAATTTGTTGTAGAGTCACCTCGATGCTGTCGAATAGCTGAGTGCAATATTACTCAAAGCCATGAAGTGGTCTAAAACTTCAGACAATGAAGCAGCCGCATGAACTAGCCAGTGACTCGGTGGTGGCTGAGAAGGTGGCTCATCCTGAAATGGAGGGATATCATCAGGAATATCCTCGGCATCATCCTCATCGATGGCTAGTGCAAGTCAATACTGAGGAAGGTCGAACCCACGACGAAGCTCAATCACTCGCATATGGAGCATACTTTGGATGCCCTGTGGGGACATCTAGCCAATGAGCGTAAGTGAGGAGGACTGTGCCATTGTATTCAAGAGCCGAAATTATCGCGCTAGACGAGTCACATATGGGCCAAGGCTGATGACTCCATTTCGGTGTCGCTCGGTTTGATGTCGAAAGGCAAGGGCGATGAAGTAGGCGAGATCAAAAATGTGCCCCTACCTCATGCTCCACAGGAAATATGCGTCGTGAGTGTTAACGACACCAGTGCTCTCTCTTCTTTCTGTTAATGTGTGTGCCAATATAGCGTGTAGATATCGCAGAGCTGGAGCTAGAGCTGATGCCTTGGAGCGACTTGGGTCATAGATGCCTGTACCAGGCATCATGGTGTTCCAACAGGATGAAGGCGCATAATGGATGTGGCGGTGGAGGTTGGGAAAGATGTCGGCGTCCATGAACTTGTCTGTGTAAAGTCCCAAAGCAACGCTAAATTCTGGGACACTCAACTACCGTACCAGACCACCAGGGAAAAATTGGACTATTCCTGGATCGTCGTGCTCTGCCATCACTGTTTACATCTGAAACGTCGAGCAGAGTTCCAAAGTGAACTCTAGATACGTTGGCTCAATGATGTCAAAGAATCGGTCCTACGGAGCGGTGGTAAGGAGGGCCCGTACTGAATCAGCTAGGTGGACCTGCTCTAGTGCGGCCTAATCGATACAACAGCCCACACCAAGAGGTCAGGCACGTAGAATCTGAAATAATTCCTCCTGGTGTCCTGGTAGAGATTGGAGGAATGGATGTCGTATCTCGGTGGTGGGACCTGAGGAAGATGTTGTTCCTTTTTATTTTTTCGAGGCAGGAACTGCAGCTTTCTTGCCTTTAGGGTTCGTCATGATGTCTGTAAATAAAAGACTAAGGCATCGATACAATAATCTTGCATAAGCCAAGAATCTGAGTAGTCTAAAATAATAAATTGTTCGTAAAATATTATGAGTCAGCCCGTTCGTATTAAGCTCTGAAGTAGCAATGCGGGGGTTCTTTTCATCTAACAATACTTTATCCCCTACCTTAAATTACTTTGTTTCATCTCTGCGCTTATCATGGTGTCGATTTGATTCATCGTGTGCTTCTAGTTTCTCCTTAACATGTGTTCATCATTCCTCTAGTTCATCGATTTGTAGTCTTTGTTCCTCATGACTCGTTCTGTTTTTGTCATATGGACTAGAATGTGTCTCCATGACATTCTTCCTAGAGGTTTCTAGAAAGAAGTTTAAGCTATAATGTTATTTATATCAACAGAACTTGTATAGCCATTTTGCTTACTAGATAATTTAATCGAATCACGAGCTTGGAGAGTAATCGTGTCATCTCCTACACCAAGTATTAGTTCTCTTGTGCCAACATCAACGATAGTCCTAGCAGTTGCTAAAAAGGGTCGTCCTAAAATCAAAAGCACGTCACTATCCTCTTCCATGTCTAGAACAACAAAATCAATTGGGAATATAAATTTATCAATTTTGACCAGTACATATTCAATAATACCCCTAGGTAATCTAATTGTTTTATCTGCCAATTGAATGCTCATTCTAGTTTTTTTGGGTTTTCCAAGAACTAGTTGTCTAAACATTTTATAAGGCATGACATTAATGCTTGCCCCTAAATTAGCCAAAGCATTGTTAACATTTAAACTACCAATTAAGCAATGAATCGTAAAACTCCCTGGATCTTTCAATTTATTGGGTAGCTTATTCTGTAGAATGGCTGAGCAAACTGCGTTTAATTCCACATGCGATGCATTATCCAACTTCCGCTTATTTGCTAAAAGCTCCTTTAAAAATTTAACTGCATTTGGCATCTGTAAAAGAGCTTTAATAAACGGTAAGTTAATATGTAATTTTTTTAATAATTTAAGGAATTTACCGAATTGTTCATCTGTGTGGTCTTTCCTTGTCGCATTGGGGTATGGCACAGGAGGTTTATATTCTTTACTTACCGACTTCTGTGTACCATTGCTTACATCTACCTTACCTTTATCTTCCACATTGTCTTGCCTCGGTTTCAGTTCAGCTTCAACTAACCCTTCATCATTGTGCACAGTAATGGCATGAAGTTGCTCCCATGGGTTAGTTTCAGTGTTTCTTGGTAGGCCACCTTGTGGTCGTTCATAGATCAACTTAGCAAGCTGTCCTATTTAAGTTTCGAGCCCTTGAATCAATGCTTGTTAATTCTTAAGCACTGTTTCGGTATTCTGAAAATGAGTTTCTGACACCGAGATAAATTTTGTGAGCATCTCTTCAAGGTTCGATTTCTTCTCTTGTTGGTAAGAGGGTTGTTGAAAGCTTGGGGGATGTTGTGGCCTTTGATTTCCTTGACCACCCCACAAGAAATTGGGATGGTTCTTCCAACCTGCATTATAAGTGTTACTATACGGATTATTTTGAGGTCTAGGATTATTACCCATATAGTGGACTTGTCCCTCCTCAGTGCTTGGGTTGAAGGATTGATAACCTATATTGTGTACTCCTCCTCCATTTGAATCACACCTCATCACTGGATGTACCTGAGTAGAACCATATAAACCATCAATCTTTTTATTCAAAAGTTCTACCTGGTTAGATAGCATAATGACCGCGTCGAGGTTGAAAACACCAGCTACTTTTGTCGGCTTCGTTCTCATGACTTGCCACTGATAGTTATTCAGTGAAATCTCTTCAATAAATTCGTAAGCCTCTTCAGGTGTTTTGTTTTTTAAAGTTTCACTGGCGACTGTGTCGATCAGTTGCCTTGTGGAAGGGTTCACACCGTTGTAAAAAGTCTGAACTTGCAGCCATAGAGGTAACCCATGGTGAGGGCACCTTCTTAATAAGTATTTGTATCTCTCCCATGTATCATAAAGTGTTTCTGAATCCATCTGCACAAAAGTAGAGATATCATTCCTCAATTTAGCTGTTTTAGCCGGTGGGAAATATTTAAGCAAAAAATTTTCGATTATTTGTTCCCAACTGGTGATTGAGCCTCTTGGTAACGAGTTCAACCACTGTTTAGCCTTATTCCTCAATAAAAAGGGAAATAACCGAAGGTGAATGGCATCTTCAGAAATGCCATTGATCTTAAAAGTGTCGTAGAGTTCCAGAAAATTCACCAAAGGAGTGTTTGGATCCTCGTCCTGCAAACCATCAAACTGAGCAAACTGTTGTATCATTTGAATTGTGTTAGGTTTTAGTTCAAAATTAATTGCAGCAACAGCGGGTCTAACTATACTCGATTCAGTTCCTATTAAAGTAGGTTTAGCATAATCATACATAGTACGAGGAGCAGGATTCTGATTTACTGGATCTGCAGCAATCGCATGAGGTAACGGATTATTCTGATTATCAGCCATCTCCTCGGTTGTAGTATGGATATCGTCCTCTCGCTCTTCCTCTATGCATTGTAGGCTTTGCCTTATTTCTCTTCGGTTTCTGCGAGCTGTGCTCTCAATTTCACTGTCGAAAAGTAGAGGTCCTGACGAGTTTCTTCTAGTCATAAACTGTTAAGAAAACTGTCAGAAGTAAATAAAAGAAAATTTAGTAATTAAAAATAAATAAATAAATAAAAATAAAAACAATGGCTAAAGTAATAAAAATTAAGCGTTCCTAATATCTTAGTCCCCGGCAATGGCGACAAAAACTTGATGGTCGTGAAACGAACTAAAAATTTGACTAAGGCAACCGCACCTATCGAACAGTAGTATAGTTATGATGAGACTGGAAATATCGTATCCACAAGGACTAAAAGTACTAGTAATTACTCTCTTTTTATTACCTAGCCTAATAATTAAAGGGATGTTTTAACTAAAACTAATTATCTAATATTGCGACAGAAATTAAAGTCGAAAAATACTTTTGGAAAACCGATGGAGAAGACAATACCCAAGGAAGAATCCACCTAGACTTCACTTATTACCTTTGAATTAGACGATTTATTCACTTGACTTAATCCGTAGAAATCTAAGATTTATGTTAATATCTCTCTCGAGACTAAAAACAACTGACTCTAGGTCGATTAATCGAAATCTCTTTCTAATTAAAACCCCTATTGTCGCATTAACTCGATCTATGGATTCCCTTATTAGATTTGACTCTAATCTGGCAGATTTATGTCGTCCTATCACTAGGATTGCATGCAACTCTGCTTAATTGTGAATGATTTACTCTTAAACAGGGACTTTTCCTCCACTGAATAAGCACATAAAAAACCTGAGTTAATATCTTGGAATATTAAAGCAAGGATTAAAACTCACAATTAAGGATAAGAACAAGTATTTATCATATAAATCAAAGAGTAATAAGATTCGTCTTAGGTTTCATCTCCTTTAGGTATTTAGGGAGTTTAGTTCATAATAATGGAAAACATCTCAACATTTGGAAAACAACAAAACATAAAGAAACCCAAAGAACTTCTAGGAAATTGGATGGAAATCTTCAGTCTTGATGTAGATCCTACCTCCGAGATGATTCTGATGGTTGTCCTTAAGTATTTCCTGTTTCCACTCTCCGTGTCTCCTTCAATCCTCTTCTAGGGTGTTTATATAGACTTTGGAATGCCCAAACTAGCCCAAAATTGACCTTTTCTGAATAGAATTAGACTTAGGTTTAATAGGGACACGGCCGTGTGCCACGCCTGTGTGAAAGTGCTCAGGTCATGTGCAATTCTGACTTAATTTAATGTCGACATAGCCATGACACACGGGCATGTGTCCTGCCCGTGTGTCACACACGGGTGTGTGGATTACCCATGTGGAAGTGCCTAGGCCATGTGAAACACTGATTTAGGCCCAATTTGTCCGTTTTTGGCCCGTTTCTCGCTCTTTTTGCTATCTTAAGCTTTTCTGAGTATAAAACATGAAATTAAAGGATTAGGAGCATCAAATTCAATGAAAGCAAGGGAAAATCATCCATAAATATGCCAAGCATGATGTAAAAATATGTATATATTATGGTTTATCAATAAGTTGTCTCTGCCAGAGGGATCTGCAATATTTTCTTTGCAACGTCTGCATTAAAGGTACTAATGATTAAATCTGTATTCCAAGTTCTGCTAGCTGGATCAATCAAGTCTGATACTGTCTTAATATTTTCATTACTAGTCTCATTTTGTAATTTGTCTATTTTAGCTCCCGATATCTATAAGTCACCCCAAACGGAAATATGTTCCCCCATGTCAACCCTCCAACATAGTCCTTTCTCTAAAATCCCTTTTGTTGCCCAGACACTCTTCCAGGTAAGCAAAGGTAAATTTCCTAATTACGCATTGAAGAAATCTGTATTTGGATAATTCTTCGCTTTTAAAACATGACTAAGCAAAGAATTAGGAAAATTAATAAGACACCACCCTTGTTTGGCTAATAATACAATATTAAATTTATCGAGATTTTAAAAACCTAATCCACTATCATCTTTCAAAGAGCATAAATCTTTCCAAGTGCACCAATGAATGCCTCTTTTATCTCGACTTTTCTGCCACTAGAATTTTGCAGAAATGCCTTCTATTTCAGTACATAGAGATTTAGGGAGTAAGAAACATGCCATAGTATAGGTTGGAATGGCTTGTAGAATGGCCTTTATAAATACCTCTTTTCTGCCTTGAGATAGATGTTTAACACTCCAGCAATCAATTCGTTGTTTAATTCTATCTTTCAAAATTTGAAATGCCAACTTCTTTCTTCTGCCCACCGTATTAGGCAGACCAAGGTATCTTTCTGGGTCATTCGAACTTCGTACTCCAAGAATTCTGGAAATTGTTGTTTTGTCCCCCTCCTGGGTATTAGTACTAAAGAAAACTGTAGATTTGCCTTAGTTAACACATTAACCAGAACAATTCTCATATTCCAGTAAAATTTGCTTCAGTGATTGAGCTCCTCTTTTTGTAGCCTCCCTAAATAGTATACAGTCATCTGCGAATAATAAGTGTGAGACCTGCGAATCACTTCTACTTGCCTTGACCCCTCTAAGTATGTTTCCTCTCATAGCCAATCGCATAAGACTAGAAAGACCTTCCCCACAAATTAAGAAAAGAAATAGGCTCAAAGGGTCACCTTGTCTTAATCCCCTTGAAGGATGGAAGCTATCTCCTACATGACCATTGAAAAGCACCGAATAAGAGACTATAGAGACGTACTTTATTAAAGAGTCAACCCAACCTAGATCAAAACCCATTCGTTTCATAATTTCTCTGACAAAAACCCATTTCACTCTATCATACGCTTTACTCATGTCTAATTTTACCGCCATAAATCCTTTTTTCCCCGTCTTCTTCTGCTTTAAAATGTGAAGGATTTCATAGGCCAACAACACATTGTCTAAAATCAATCTCCCTTGTACAAACGCACTCTGTGCAGGATCTATGCATTTATAAATGAAACTCCGAAGACGATTTGCGATGACCTTAGCTATCAACTTATAAAGCACATTACATAGGCTAATAGGTCTGAAATGAATAATGGTTGAAGGATTTGGAATTTTTGGTATTAAAACGATATTAGTTTTATTAATTAAACTGATATCCATACCTCCATTTAGAATTCCTAGGCAAAAGGATGTAACATATTCCCCAATAATTGGCCAACATTTCTAGTAGAATAAAGCTGGAAGTCCATCTTCTCCTGGCAGTTTCGTTGGGCCTAATTCGGATAAAGCCTCTTGAATTTCCTCTTTTGTATATCTCTCTATCAGTCGAGAGTTATCCTCTTTGAAAATACAACAATCAATTCTTGACAAGAGATGCTCGTAGTTTCCTCTCCTTCCAGCTGCAAACAGATTTTGAAAGTAAGATCTAATAGTTTCTTCCATTTCCCAAACCTTTTCTATTTCCCTGCCATCCTCATATTTCATTCTGCGAATGATATTTCTTCGTCATCATTGTGTCTCTTGATTATGAAAAACGCGGTATTTCTATCTCCAAATTGCAACTAGTTAATTCTCGCCCTCTGTTCCTAATATCGCTCATCCTTCTCTATCTCAAAATTAAGTTGAATCTTCGTATCAATAAGTTCTACCAGATTGTCATCATCCCTTTCAGATTCTATCAGTTCAACCAATCTGGCGGTTAACACCTTTTTTTTCCTTTTCTACTATGTCTAATTTGACTAGCCCATCTTTCCAGCCCTTTCCTTACCCTTTCTAATTTCAGTAACAAATCTCCTATTGAATTTTTCCAAATACGTTTTACCTCCTCACCAAATGAATCCTCCAAAACCCACCAAGCTTCAAACCTGAAATTCCTTTTACGGCACTCATTATCCTTTTTTTTTTCCGTAGTGATCAGCAGTGGACAGTGATTCGAAAAAGAATATTGAAGGTGTTTAATGGTAGCCTTAGGGAATAAAGATATCCAACCTTCAGTAGCAACTCCCCATCCAAACGTTCTTGAATATTCGTTTTTGGCAGATTTCCTCTTTCCCAAGTGAACCACTTCCCAATATAACCCACATCAAATAAAAGACAATCTGCCAATACATTACGAAATGCATCCATGCGTCTCTCCTTTCTAGGTAAGCCTCTCTTCTTCTCATGACCATGCATAATTTTATTGAAATCCCCACAAACAAACCATGAAGCTCATCAACGGTACTCAAATTTCTGAGAATATCCCACGATTCATACCTATCTTGTATATAAGGGGAGTCATAAAACCCTGTAAATCTCCACTTGTTACCATCAGTAACATCCTCAATACGCACATCAATATGTATTTTTGAGAAACTTTGAAGAATGACAGTAATATCATTGCACCATGCCAAATATAAACCTCCTCTAGATCCACATGCGTCTACATCAATACCATTATGAAAGCCACAACTCCTTTGAATTCTTTCCATCTGATTTCTATTTATTTTAGTCTCCATGAAGAAGACTAGTTGGGGATTATATAACTTCAGCGAGTGTCGAAGTCTTCGTACTATCCGTGGATTCCCCAAACCACGGACGTTCCAACTTAAGATTTTCATTATTTCCGGTCGGCTTGCCTTTTGGCAGCCGCTGATATGAAAAGATTGTTGCTCACCATGCTCCTATCTCTGATAGCCAAACTGGTAGAATCATTACTAACGACATATACTTCAGATTCTCCTCTTTGTCTCTTTTTTTCTTCTTCTCCTATTAAAATCCCTTCCTCCGCATCATGATCCATAGCAAATTGATTTTCATCAACTGGTTATTTTTCTCCTTTCTTAGAAATAGTGGACAAATTTCCTTCCAAATTAAACCCTAAAATGGGATCAACAAAAAACCCACTTCTAGAGTTATCTGTCGCCCCCCAAGTTCTATAATCAAATGGCTTACTGCTGTCGAGATTCCCTCCTCTTATTCCTTCGTCATCCTCACATAGCCAGACACTGTTTTGTGCTCGAGCTCTTCTTGTTTGTGCTCTTAACGAAAGATCCCAGCCCATTTCTGTAGTCTCCACTCCTAATGCCATTCTTGCTTCACAGAAGGAGTCGCTGTGTCCCAAACAACCACAGTAAAAATAAAAGAGTGTTAATCTTTCATATTTGAATCTGACATATGATCTGTTTCCATAGAACAAAATTTGATTTTTCCTCTTTAAAGGATATCTTACATCCAATTAAATTCTGACTCGTAAGAAATTTTGATACCCTTTCTCCATATTAGCGCCATCATATTCCATAAAAGTACCTATGAAATCACCTAGTTGCTTCGCCAAAGCCTCAGAAAAGAAACCTGCAGGAATATCGTGGATTTGAACCCAAAAAGGCGATAAAACTAAAGGGACTTTTAATTGATATTCCCCCCAGTTCAACATCTGTAAAAGCAATAGATGATTATTGAAAGTCCAGGGAGAGCCTTTCAAAACCCTCTCCATATCCATACTATGAAAGAATTGAAACCGGAATCTTTTTTCCCCAAGATCCAGAATTCGAACACCTTTGACCGGATGTCATAAGTTTGCCATCGTACTCTTCATAGCAGGAAAATGTATAACACTTGCTGTTAGGAAGCACCCTACCAGACAAAATTCTTGTTCTTCCCTCTCTGGATTCGGAAAAGATGGTATTTGTAAAATTGCCTCCTCTTCTTCATTGAGAGTTAAACCAGCAAAATCAGATTCCATGGACACTGATTAAATCTCATATGATTAACAAAAAAATTGAATAAATTCTGATTTTCAAAGGAAATGCTGCTACAAAAGAACAAATTAAACCTAAAACATTGTCAAAGGAGATAAACAGAGACGTGATAGGGTAACAGACTATTTTTGGGTAGTAATGTTAATCAAATATAAAAATAAAATGTTTTTATTTGAACCCAAAACTTATAAAAAAAATTATTAAAATAAAAAAAGGGAAAAAAGAAAGAGCAATATGAAACGAGCCGTAAGAATTGAAATGGAAGAAATTTCAAACGGATGTCATTTTGCACTTTTTGATATAAATGTTCAATAGTTTAGAGAGAATGTGATTAAGCGTGTTCAGTCGCATAATATCAATTTAGTGGGTCTGGGTTTTTCAGGCAAGTGGTATTATTGTTCCCTCAATTTAGAGGTAATGTGATTAAGGAAAAGTTATTTTATCAATATTTATTGTCCTTATTAATAAAAAATAACTACATTTCTGTTGGTAAGATGTGAAAAAAAAACAATATATTTATTTTTAATTGGTAAAAATCATGAATGATATGATAAGAAAGATTCATAAAATTAATTTTTTCTATTTAATTAAAGAAATTATGAAGTAATTTAATAGAATGCATTAAAAAAATAATTGGTCAAGTTGAAATTTAATTCTAGTTATTTTTAAGAAATAGTATTTAATAAATTTTGAGTCAATCTCTAATATTATGATTTCTTTTTTTAAGAAATATTCAATTATAAGCGTTCGTCAACAATTATTTATTTTCATTTATGTAAAGTTATTTTTTTCATTTGGTATATTAATTTTATTGAATTAAAAAAATACAGCAATTATATATTTATATATTATTTATTTAGTGATTAAAGTCAAAGGGCTCTTAAAAATGTTAAGAGAAAATACCTATTATCATAATTGCTTTCTATTCAAAATTTAAAGGTATTTTTTTCAAAGAAAAGAAGGGTTTATTTATTTATTATTTATTCTAGGATAAGTATTTTTTTTAAAAAGCAAAGAGAAAAGGAATAAAATTTAAAAGAGATAATGGCACAAATATACAAAATTTTCAATGCGTATATACTAGTGCTTGTTACTAACATTGTTGATGTGCCATATCTTTCTAATTGCAACATGACATATTACTATCACATAACTATACTCCGTGTATAAACAAATAATTTATTATTTTCATTTTTACAATAACAAACGTGAAAATATGGTAACATTCTAAAATGTCATTAAATTTGATTTATATGTTTGTTTTTTTTAATTGGTTAAATAGGTTGTTGTCTTTTAAAATAAAAATAGGAAAATACATCGTTTTTGGACAGTGTATGAAAGTGTGCCCAGCTAGAAACATTTTCTTCTGACGGTTTTTTTCAACGACTTTTTAAACGTTGGCAACAGTAACATTTTTTAAAGGCCAACGATAATTTTTTCCTATAAATATCAAACCATTTTTCATTCTTTTCACTCAAATCCAACTCTCTCTATTCTCTCTAAACTCTCAATTTTCTAAAGTTTTGTTCAGAAATTTTCAATACACTTGTTTAAAAATACAATAGTTTTATTTAATTATTTCGTATATTCATTTTGATTAAATTTTCACGAATGGCAAGCTCTCTAATTCGTACCGACGGCAAACACATTTTTGATGCTCAAGCGATAATGTAAGGATAAATTTTAAATTTCGTTATTTTCAATTAAGTTAAATTTGAAGTTTTTTTAATTTTTAAGATATTAATATTTTATTTTGTCGATATAAATAGGTGGATGGTCATATTTTGGAGGGGTTCATACATAATTTGTTAAAGAGCCCAAACATCGAAATTCTTGGTTATTTGCAGGAAGCAGGATTGTTACATGTGTCTAGTATGCTTAAGCGCTGCAAATTGGATCCTACATTTATCAGCGCATTGATGGAAAGATGGAGACTTGAGACACACATATTTCATCTTCCATGCGATGAGTGTACAATCATACTCGAGAGCATAGCTTTACAACTTGACTTATCGGTATGAGCCAGTTGTTACGTGGTCAATGGTCGTTCCTGGTAAAAAGGACTTATGTGAGGCATTTTTGAGGAAGCTGCCGAACAAGTTTCAAGGTGGCCAGAGAGATATGAAATGGTTGAAATTTTATTAGGGGCAAAAGCATCACAATTTTACTAGGGGTAAAATCGTCAAATTTTTACTGGGGTAAAATAGGGATGAGAAAATTATTTTATTTATATATATATTAAAGTTTATTTTGGAAAATAGAAAAATTGAATTGGGTTGGATCACATTACAGAGTATAAGGTCAAAAGGCCAAAAAAATACTCATAATTAAACCCAATGTGAGAGAGACCCAAAAACCCCTCATGGACATGAATGGGGTGACAACCCTAGTAGGAATATTAGGGTGTGTCATCCACCCTAGTCTTATTCTATATAGGATGTTGTTTTTCTATTTGAAATAAACCACTACAACTCAAAAAGAGTTCTACATTCTCTTTCTAAAAATAGATGGCACCGGTAGAGTTATTAACACAACTTTGAGAGATTATTATTCTGCCAAAAAATAGAGAGAATTTATTCTCAACTATTACATATATTTTCCTGAAATAACAATTCTATTGGTTTCTATTAAGAAGAGAGAATTTTCATTTTCACCCCAAAAGGAGAAAACTTTTTCTAGTTCGGTATTTCAATTCAATTGGTTTGAGTCCACACTTGAAGCAGTTTGTAGTATAAGAATAGAGAAGAAGATCGTTTGGTTGAAAGCTGAGAACAGCGAACGTCTTCTAAGTCGAAAACACAAGTACAAATTCGGTTAAGTTTTATTATTATAAATATCACAAACCGGGCCAGTTTTTAAAATTTTAATTTTTCGATATGCAAGAAAATCATTTTCAAATTAGAATTTTTCTAACAATTGGTATCAGAGCGCCATATTGTGTTATATTTATGGTGTAAATCGAGATCAAATCTCTCTCTTCATCTTGTTTGATTAATATTTGATAAGATGTGATATTATTGTAATTATTCGCAAGTTTAGAGGAATGTATGTGAATGAATGCAATATTATATATATTTATTATATAATTATTAATTTTTTTCCAAGGTTGTGGTTCTTAGGAAATAGATCGTGGACTATTTTCTCCACGTACGATTATTTTTTATTTATAGAATTCTTGTGAGCCGAAAATAAACATAGGATATAAATGTAATTTCTCTAAAAAGGAGTCCAGACGAGAAAAGATGGAGCGATAGATGTCGAAGACACAAGGAATACCTTGTGGAAAAAAACTATGTAATTATTTTTTGTTTTCCATTTATTTTCTAGAAATAGAACCATGAAAACATTGGCTGAAAATTTTATTTTATTACCATATCTTTATTTATTTTTTAAATAATTATTTATGATATAATTGTGATACATATGTATGAGATGATCCACAGTTGATCTATTAAAGATAAGAAGTGTGGTAATGAGAAAATATATGTGTTGTATTCTTCTATTTACTTTTTTAGATTATTCGATTACTATGAGAAGTGTGGTAATGAGAAGGTGCATGTCTAGGATTGGATCTAGCAAGGAAAGGCTTAGTTTTTAAGTGGTCAAATATGACTCACCTCCCTTTCCTAGGAACATACCTGGTGCACGGTTCACATTCACTTATTCGGTTTTTCCCTTGAAAGAAAACTATGGAGAAAAACTGTAGAGAATCAAAATTGTTTGATTAAATCTTGTGAATAATTGAATGTGAATATTATAAAATTGCTATTGCATGTCATGCATATATGAGATAAGCATGTCATATAGATTAGGAAAGAATGTCACATGTACTTGTCATGCATATATTGATCATACATGTTTGAAACCAGAAATTATAAAAACATTGTATGTTTTTAAAATATTGAATAATAAAATGTCCCTAAACAAGACCTATGGTCTCCATCAATGGTCTCTTGTGATGGCATGGCAAGTGCTCTACCTCACGGTAGGATTGTTATGTGGATTTCACTGAGAAGATTTCCTAAAAGTAAGAAGAATTCTCTTATGAACAAACCATAATTGGATTGGCCCTTGTGGTAGACATTATCATGTGATAGGTTAAGAAACTCTATCTTCAAAAGAAGTCAACTAGTCAAAGCATGCTACTTGATGAGATTGTCCCACAATGACTCTTTTGTGGTGCATGATGCGATAGGTGTTGAGTTGATGGTTATACATTCAAGACCTTCTAGTTAAGTAATTCCTCGCAGAGCTCTACTTAAGTTAGAATGATGGTCAAACATTACACGATTCTTAGTACGCGTGAGTGCCTAAGGAATTAGGTTCATGTACTAATTAGATGGAAATCCATGTTCTTACTAGTTTATCATGATCACTCCATGGTGGCTTGATTCAATGTGGGAATTATCGTTGCAACAACTTACAAATGTTTTCAAAGTTTACTATAAGACGCATGCATCATCTTAATGCACCTTTTATTAATTTTACAAACATTGACTTACTAACAGACACCACGTCTTATATTAATATGTTTAATAATATTATCTATATGAGTGTTTTCAAGATACATCACAATTAAGAAATACTATTACTAAGATATAATACAATGCATTTTTCTTGAACGGAGTAATTTTTCTTACTTCTTTGAATGGAATAATTGCACCTTTAAATTAAATAAAGTCAAAAAATCAAAAATCTTTATTGTGTCTTTTTTCACTCAAATTTTGAATTGAATAATTGCACATTTAAAATTGAAAAATGTCAAAAATCACTAAAGAGAAGAAAACAAATGAAAGTTTGTATTGTATATTTTTGAATCTGAATATGAGTGACATATAATCACCGCAAAAATGTGACTAAGTATCATTTTAAAAAAGTCATAACACTATATGTCATTTCAGACAAGTTATAACCTCATATAAGTCATAACACTATGAAAATGTGATAAAGTGTCATTTAAAAAATGTCATAACATTAAGTGTCATTTTAGAAAGGTCATAACAATAAGTGTCTTTTCAAAATGTCATATAACCTTTGCAAAATTTTATTGATTGGAATCACCACCATGTTAGAAAAGTTTTGGGTTATCTTCAAACCAATAGAAAGATTATTGTTTATCTCTTTCACATAATATATATTATTTGTAACCGCCCCAACCCGACCTAGATGTTAGACCCAAATTCGAGAGATTACATCGGCCACCAAGATGACGTAGTACGATCTAGGTTTATTAAACAATCAATTTAAAATATTTATTCATTTTAGAAGAAAATTTAGTTTATTTTCAGAAAAGCTGGTGAGTTATAAAAAAACATTTTTGTTTAACTTTCCTAAGTAATGGTCAATTCTTTAAGAAAAACTTAGTTAAATTTCCACTTATTTATTACTTCCAATTTTAATTTTAATCTGACAGCAAAAAAATGATTTTTACTTGGTTTTAATAAAACTATATTTCATGTCTTAATTAAATAAAAACAATATTTTAAAATTAATTTAAATGTTATGCATGCTAAATGAACCCTAAATATGAGTCTCATGCCACAAAATAGATAAAACAGTACAATTATGAAATAGCAAAAATTTAAAAAAAAAATATAAGCCTAATAATACTTTCATAAAAATAAAATGTATTCGAGCCATCCGTATGTCACATCCACATCCTAACCTGGTGGATTTTCTATAAAGATGGAAATAAATAGGGAGTAAACTATGGAGCTTAGTGTGAGTTCTATCACAAGGGAACCAGTGCAAATAGTAAACAAGTCATGCAGAATATAAACTCATAGAATAAATTACAATCAGTTAGCAATATACAATCAGTTAGCAATACAGAATATCAGTAATTCAGATAAACAAATCAACAAATATTTCAATGTTCATAGCCATGTAATTTCTTATGAATGCAATGCAAGTTCAGTTTAACAGTAAAAAGGTTTTACCCCACCGCTACACACCATAGTAGGAGTTCCCCATAACTCCTTTACCTTTATACCACGTTGTGGATAAACCACTGATCATTGCAGATGTTTTTGCTAATGATAAATGTATTGGTGGATTAACCATCCGTCCGTGTAGATAAAAGCTGCTAATACGTTGTGGATAAACGACTGGTCGAACAGATGTCCGTCGATTAAAATAATGGTGGATGAACCATTCATTCGTGCATATAAAAGCTACTAATACATTGTGGATAAACCACTGATCGAGCAGATGAATGCTGACTAAAATACGTTGTGGATAAACCATTGGTGGAGTAAATGATTGCCGACTAGAATATATTATGGATAAACCACTAGTCAAGCAGATGAATTGCCGACTACTTCCTCCATTCAAATGTCTCACCCCATGCAATGCAACATGACATGCTATAACAATTAAGTATGGTAGCATTAGCATGCTTATATTAAGTATATATAGTAGCAATTATTATGTTTATAACATGTCATAACTGTAACACCCTTTACCTGGCTCAGTCGTCGGGTTTGAGTTGCAGGATGTTACAACAGTAAACAAAAACATTCACATATAGTTTCATCAAGAATATTCAATAATTCAATTTTCCTAGAATATAATTTCTTAAATATTTATTAAAAATATTTACGGTCTCGATTTATGGAAATGGGTCCCGAAATCAGATTTTTTCATACCACTGGCTTTATGATAATTACACTTATACCTTAGTTAATTATTAATTAAACAAATTTATTAGACCAAATTTATTATATTTTTATTCTAGCCTAATATTTACGAACACAGTTTATGGAAATGACATTTTGGAATCGTAATTTTAGATACCACTAGAAACCAAGTCGTTACAATTACAGTAGCAATAACTTGCTTATCACATGTTCGATTTAACGATAATAATGGCATGTATCTCATGCAATCGGTATCACCATAGTTTTGAATAACAGTATCAGTTCATCAGAAATACAGTGGTAGTAGATAAGTAACAATCACATATCATGCATTAACAATAATGATTCAATCAATTATATTGTGAATTCTAGCATTATTCATATTATCAGGGGTTTAATTGAATAAAATAAAACACTAAATATAGTTCAGGGACCATTCAGGGACTAATATGTACAAAACATATAATTCTGGGTAAAAACTATAAAATATGAAAATAATAGACACACGGCTATGTGATCGGACCGTTGAAAAGCCCTAGGCTGTGTGGAAAGGTTACACTGCCGTGTGACAGGCTGTGGTCGTGTAGGACATGCAAAATTAAGCTTCAGGGGTGACATGGCCATATGGAGGGTCCTAGGCCGTGTGAGAATCGAAAAACCTAGGGTTTCAATGGGACATGGCCGAATGGAGGGGCGTGTGAACCACCTGTGTGGCAGATTGTGTGGCCCTATCTTAGGCACGGTTCTGCCCCGATTCACTTGTAAAAGAACACACACTTGTCTTTGGGATCTCGAGGGATGTTCCTCATGCTCAAGTTTGATCTGGGGTACCTAAACCGGGTCATTCAAACGATATTTACATTAGAATTAATAACGGATCTCAAGAAAATCAAGATTTCGGGAGATTTTTGGCAAGATTCTTGAAAGATTGTTTAATCGTTCTTTAAAATTAGCATGGATAGAAATTTTACAAGCATTTAAGATTTAGTCACTGGGATTGGAATGTTCTTATCGATTCTTGGCAAAGCTAGAGATGAAATTGACGGTGTTTCACTAAACTGATAGGAAGAACTGATCGAACGAAAATTTATTTCGGATTTGGGCAAAAATAATTTCAATAATGTAGAGAAATTATTTTGCAAAAGAGAGGGTGGAAAAGAAAAGGGACAATAAATAGGGAAAAGAAAGCAAAATTTCAGTTTAATTTGAAAAAAAAAAACCCACTTTAGAGAGCTGTTTGGGCAATTTGCCCCGGCTGAAAATTAAAAAAGAATTAAGGGAAACAATTTTAATAGTTGAGTGGCCTGAACTTAAACATCAATGGGGGAGAAGTGCGTGTGTTACCATTATGCCAAGGCCTTTTTCTTATTTAATTTTTACCTCAAACAATATTCAATTTAGTGTTGATTGCACCCTAGTTTGCCGAAAAAATAAAAGAGATTTGAGATTTGGGTGACTCAAACCTAGTTTAAGTAGGGGAAAGGATAATGCTTAACTATTAGACTGCCACTCGTTTCTTATTAAATTTTTGGTCCAAATAATATTTAATTTAGTATAAGTTTTACCTTAGTTTGCTAAAAATTAAAAACAAGAAATAAGAGAGGAATGGTCTGAATCTAAGACCTCTAGAGAGTACACTAACTACTTAACCATTAAACCTAGGTTATTTAGCTAAGTATTTCTACTAACCCCTATATTTCGGGGCATTACATTATTATCTACCAATAATGTAGAAATAACTTTAAACTATATAATAATAATAGAAACTCTAAATAGTTTATGCAATAGTGAAGAAATTGACACTTATTTACAGGGTAAGTATGAGTTATAAAAATGTTTACTAGTTAATAATGTAGGACTAAAATTAACTATTTTTTATTTCTTAATGTATCTAAAATTATGTATCTTTTTATTTTAATAATTTATTTGTAAATTAAAAATTCTATTGAAGATAAATGACATAATAATTTTTTATTCAAAAAAAAAAAGATAATGGGGTAAAATTTTATTTTTTTCATTAATAATTATTTTTTTAATTTATCACAAAATTTTAAAAAATATTAATTAATTTAAAATATGAATAATTCATGTGGTAAAAAATTAAGTTGTGGGAGCCTAAACCTTATAATATAATATATATTAGATTTTAATTTAACTATATTCCTTAATTTAAATATTTATTCTTAAACTGAATTGGATATATAAATATTTCAATTTAGGATAAATAAAATAAAATATATAAATTATTTATTCTTTTACATTTCGATATGTATTTTAACTTTCTAAGATTGTTTTTATTATCTTAACATTTTTAGAAAATTATTCTAAAATTTATCACCTTTTATGCTTAAAAAACATAAATCTCATATTAATAAAATATTTTTAACATAATATTATATAATAAGGTACTTGCTTGAATAAATAGCTTAATTTAATAACACGTAGAAAATTCACTTTAGTTGACACATAATCAAACGCAAAATTAAGGTGGGTTAACATTTTTTAGTCAAAAATTTCATAAAATTAATTTAAATAATATTTTTTTATTTATCTTTAAAAATATAATACAAAGTTCAAAAATATAATATAATATAAAAATTATCACAAAGCTAAATGATATTTATCTTAATACTTGAATTATTTAGTTTTAATTGAATATAACATCCATTTTTTGTCACTATAGGCATATTTTTATATAATATTCAAATAACAAAATTCTATTAAAAAATTCTATATGATTATTTAAATTTTTTATTTTGTACTAATATTTTTTTAATATTTTATTGATTTAATATATGCTTTCCATGAATTTTACTAATATTAATTATATATTTTTTTAGAAATTCACATTCATCTTTTACCAATCCAATGGTATGAAATTATAATAAATTATTTTGAATTTTTTTTTGAGTAAATAAAATGCATTTTAACTAATACACACAACCCGTGCAATGGGAAAGAAACTAGTTTCAAAATCAAAGAAAAAAATAAAGTTTGAATATTAAAATTTAAACTTAAAATCTACGATATCTTATTTTTTAAATATTTAGAAAACAAAATTTAAAAATTAACAAACTAAAATAATAAAATTAAAATTAATTTAAAGTGTAAAGATTTGATATTTTAAAATTTAATAATATTTGAAAATTACTTAAAGAAAATAGGGATAACGTCAAATTTAGTACCTAAACTTTTATAAGATATCTAATATAGTATTTATATTTTGAAAATATCTAATGTAATATATGAACTATCAATATATATTTTATTATGGTACTTGTACTTTCATAAAATGTCCAAGTATCTGTACTTTGAAAATACTCAATATAATACTTGAACTATCAATATATGTTTTATTATGATACATGTACTTTCATTAAATGTCCAATGTGGTACATATACTTTAAAAACGTCCAATCTAATACATTACCATCAATATGTTTTATTATAATAGTTAGTGTTAATACCATTAGTGAATTGTTAAGTTAACCAATCAAAATTCGACATAAACTTTCTTTCCAAATCATCAATTCATGTTAATAATATCACAGTATATGAAAAATTAAATTAAATTTAAAAGAAAAACAACTAACACACCCATCTACCCAATCTGTGTGCCAATAAATCACGAGTTGAACATAATGATATCCCAAATCTTTAAAAGCTGCTTTAATCATAAAAATTATTGTAATAAGATTTATTATTTAATATTAAATTTGTTTCGAAAACCACAATGGCCTGAATTTGATTTTATAATTTAGTATTTAATTTTTTTATTAATTATATGTTTAGTTATTTATTTTTTAATTTAATTTGATTTTTTTATTTTATTTAATTTTTCATATAATATTATATTATTTATGTGGAGTTGATGATTTGAAAAAGAAAATTTACGAGTTGAAATTCCATTGATTGGTTTAGCAATTCACTAAGAGTATTAACACCAAGTACTTTAATAAAATGCATGTTGATGGTTTAAGTACTACATTCGACATTTTCAAAGTAGATGTATTTAGACATTTTATAAAAGCACAGATATCATAACAAGACACATATTGATGGTTCAAGTATTACATTGAGCATTTACAAAATATAGGTACCACATTTGACATTTTATGAATGTACAAGTACCATAATAAAACACATATTGATAGTTTAAGTATTTATTGGATATTTTCAAAATACATATACTATATTATATATTTTATGAAAATATAAATACCAAATGTGATATTATCTCAAAAGAATTGAAAATTTTGAAATAATCATGATTTGTGATTAACCTTTTAACTCATTTGATATTATTATTGCAAAGAGTTAAAAAATTTGATTTTAAGTGGTTTTTTAAAATATAAACTTATTATTCAAGAGTTTGAAGTATTGGATAAATGTAAGAACTGTATAAATAAAATGAATTAAACATTTTAAAAAATTAAACAGGAAAAGGAAACATTTATAAAAAAGAATTTAAAATAGTATTTAATTTTTAATTTTTTTTTTGTAAATTTCAAATAATTAATTATTTTGACATTGGCATCGTGCATGTCACATGTCAAATCATATTTTGTTAAATACAAAAAAAAGGTGGCATCAACATATGATGTCACATGTTGTCAACAATGTGGTTTTGTATTTAATGGTGTTAGTGGCTCATTGTAGAATAGAAAACGAATTGCAATTCTAGTACTACATTGTTTCTAGTGTAATGAGATTAAAAAAAAGCTACTTTGATATATATGTTTTAAAATAATTAAATAAAAAATAATTAGTATATGTCGAGACCATTTTTAAATCAAGTTTTTGAAAAACGAAAACAGGAGTCGCCACCAATCTTTTTAGGTGTGATTGGATCACCTTTAAAATATTTTGTTTTAAAATCATTAGTTTTGGTCTACGTAATAAAAAGAACAGGTTCGGAAGTCGGTTACGTACGAGGAAGGATTAGCACCCTCGTAACGCCCAAAAATTGGTACCTAATTAATTATCAAATGTCTTTAAGGTCGGAAATTAAAAAATTTAAAATGCAATCCTCTTTAAAATATTTTGATTTTTGAAAATTAGGGTTCGCTTGTATCAAAATATTGATACTAAGTTAGCCTTTTTGGAAATCCCTATCTCGAAACGACAAAACGCCACATCCAGTAAGTTAGGACATAACGCTTTGAAATTCCAAGATAGTTGCTCGTATTTTGAAAATCTTAAAAACTTAGAAGGGTACTTGACTATTTGAACTCAACGAGAAAAACTGCAACCCAATAAGTTAGGGCACTACTTTTCTCGAAGCTTCCAAACACCAAGCATTGCCTTTTTATTTTTGAAAACTTTGAAGTCTCGTTTTTAAAATCGATGCATGAAGGAGCATATTAACATATCATACGAGATAACATATTATAATAATAGTACAACAGTATAAATATTATATACTAACCAATATATAAAAGAAATAAAACATAACAAAAAAAAAGAGAGATATACATAAAACATGATATATATTTAAGAAAAATAGGTAAAAACCCATAAACATGTAATTCAACATATATTTAAACATATAAATGATGCATGATATACAATTTTGACACATATAAAATAAAAATATGCATTTGAAAGTAAATTATAAAAGTCTAAGATATTGCATAATATATAAAATACATTAATTCTAAAGTAAAAGCAAACATTGTATAATAATAAAGCATAAGTTTTTTTTGAAAAATACATGTATAATATAAACAATTGATAAATAGAATGAGCATATATAAAAATATAATATTTAATAATATATTTAAAAGTATAATATATAATAAAAATATATTTATAAGAATAATAATTACAGAAGAAATAAAATATATCGATTTAGAAAAATAATAAATAAAATATCAAATATGTAAAAAAAATTATATTCACAATGAAATAATTATATAATAATATGAAATAAGTAATTAATGATGAAATATACGTATTATACAAATTATAATGTTATAATATCTTCAAAATATGTAATAACAGAATAGGAGTAAAGTAATTATTAACATATAAATAAAGATACGTATATAATACAAGTTAAAACCTTTAATGATAATAATATATAGATAAAAATATATAATGGTATAAAAAAATGACATATACTAAAAAAATGAATAAATAGAACATTTAAAAATTATAAAAATATAATGCAATAGTTCAAAATACATGAAATGATAATATAATATATATACATGCATAGAAAATATATATTTGAAAATAAACTATACAAAAAGGTTAAACATTATAATATATAACATACAAAACCAAATGTATAAAAGATAGGAATAAATATATATATTTGAAAAATGAAGAAATTAAAATAAAAAAGGTTGAAAAACTAAGATAGAAGAAGAATAAAATAAGAATAAACCATAAAGAGAGTAAGAACGCAAAAGGGAGAGAAATTTGAGTGAATGCTCTCAAGAATTCTTATTGCTTCCCAAAACTCAAGTGTCAAGTTGTTTTACAATGAGGGGAAAGGCCTCTATTTATAGTTGAGACTCCCCAAATCCAACGGTACAGATCGATTACATCAACGGTTAAGATTAAAGGATATCTACAAAATCATATCTTCTAAGATTGTATATCATATCTAAGATTGTATCGTATCTAAGATTGCAATCATATCTAAGATTGCAATCATATCTAAGATTGTATCATATCTAATATTGCATATCATTGAAGATTATATTTCCATATGAGTCAAGCTTGTCGATGGACCTTAAATCTTTTCAAGTAATGGGTCATTCCGATCAGGCCAAATTATATTTGTAATTCTGGACTGAACTTTGGACTTCTTTTTTTTTTTTTGGGCGTTTATTATTTTAAATACTGAAATGGGCCGAGCAAAATTGAGTGTCTACAGCTGCCCCTCTTTGCTCATTACTGTGTAACAGGAATAGAGCAAAGACTATAAAAAGACCAATTTTGCCCGGTCTTACCGAGTCTTGAGTTCTTGATCTTCTTTAAATGGCCTCTTGACGGTTTCAATCGCTTCTTGCAAACTCATGATATCACATGTTGATATCTTTGATCTGTTTCTCCGTCGACGCAAAGATGATGCAAATTTGCTTCTTGAGTTTGTTCTCACGACAATACAGAGACAACAAATCATCTTAGATTTGCTTCATCGTAAACACGTAAAAGCCAAATCAGCTATGTTTTTGATTTGTTCCTTGTAAGCACAAGAATGCCAAACCATATCGAGTCTGTTTGAGAACATCTGAGAGTCAAATCTGCTATGTCCTCGATTTGTTTCCTGTAAAATCATCTTGGATCTTGCTTCAGTATAAACATCTGAAGGTTAGATCTGCCATGTCTGAGAACATCTGAGAGTCAAATCTGCTATGTCCTCGATTTGTTCCTTGCAAACACAAGAATACCAAATCATCTTGAATCTGCTTCAGTATAAACATCTGAAGGTTAGATCTGCTTATGTGTCTGAGAACATCTGAGAGTCAAATCTGCTATGTCCTCGATTTGTTCCTTGTAAACACAAGAATGCCAAATCATCTTGGATCTGCTTCAGTATAAACATCTGAAGGTTAGATCTGCTTATATGTCTGAGAACATCTGAGAATCAAATCTGCTATGTCCTCGATTTGTTCCTTGTAAACACAAGAATGCCAAATCATCTTGGATCTGCTTCAGTATAAACATCTGAAGGTTAGATCTGCTTATATGTCTGAGAACATATGAGAATCAAATCTGCTATGTCCTCGATTTGTTCCTTGTAAACACAAGAATGCCAAATCATCTTGGATCTGCTTCAGTATAAACATCTGAAGGTTAGATCTGCTTATATGTCTGAGAACATCTGAGAATCAAATCTGCTATGTCCTCGATTTGTTCCTTGTAAACATAAGAATGCCAAATCATCTTGGATCTGCTTCAGTATAAACATCTGAGAGTTAGATATGCTATCTTCGATCTGCTCCCTATAAACACAGGGATGCCAAATCTGCTATCTTCAACTTGTTCCCTATAAACACAGGGATGCCATACTGAAATCTTCAATCTGCTTCGCTGTAAGCACAGGAATGTCAAATCTACTATCTTCGATTTGTTCCCTATAAACATAGGGATGCCAAATCTTGTTTCTTTGATCTATATTGTCCCATAAAAGACATAACCTGTAGAATGCGCATGATTTCATGCCTAATAATTAGGATGCTATGATCGAAGTGAGTCAAATTCTCCTAATTAGGCATGTTATAATGCAAAATGTTATGAATATGACCCCTATTTTGAACGTCATCACTCATTCCCTCATCGAAGTTTTATCTTTATACTTCTTGATGTATCAATCACACTCTTCTTGTATGCTTTGAATCAACTTAGTCCTATTGTGCCATTCTCCAAATGTTGTGACCCGCTGGAGATGTTTACGAAATGATCCTTTCTTAAGATCAATTTAAAATGTCCAACCACCTTTTGGACTGAAGAAAAAATTTCCCCGAGTACATTCGACCCTCAAATATGGAAATTCTTTAAACAATTGTCTTGTTTCAGTTTCTTGTATTATCTAGAAATTTCCAGAGTAATATGCAAAACTTCGTTTGTAAAGATATTTAGTTCATCAATTATTATTTCTATGCAACATACTTTATGAATAATAGAGGACGAATAAATTGATCTTGAGGATAATGATTTATCAAAAAAAAACAAAGGAGGTTAATCTAAGAATCTATATTTGAGAAGAAAGAGAATCCAAAGATAGTAAACAGGACAAAAAAATTAGATGCCCTACATATCGCCGCTTGAACGTCTATACACCAGCTCCTTGAAGACCTTTTTTAGTTCAACATGTGTTTAAAATATCCAAAGTAATTTGTTGATGCCTCGATATGTAACATACTTCACTTCTCGTCGAATCTGGTATAGCAAGGTCACTGCATGACTTTCCAAATTTGAGCTGCCCTTTCGGGTTTTCAACTCAAAACCCCTTTGGTCTCAAGGCGCCCTTTGCGGGTTTTCACCTTGGCCTCTCCATTTTTCTTTTTTGCTTTTTATTTTTTTTCTCTTTTTCTTTTCTTTTTTCTTTTTTTTTTTGAAATAGAAGTCCCAAAGTGCCCTTTGCGGGTTTTAACCTTGGCTTCCCTTCTCCTTCAAACAAAGTACTCCTTGACTGAGTCTGAATTCACTGGATCAGATAAATTCTTCCTATCCATTTCTTGTCAAAATCAGTGCACCTCTAGAGAAAGCCCTCTTCGCAACATATGGCCCTTCCCAATTCGGCATCCTTTTGCATGGGAAGGATCTTTTTTAGCACAATGTTTCCTTTATGAAATTCTTTTGGACGAACCTTCTTTGTTATAAGTCTGTGTCATCCATTCTTGGTACATTTGCTTAGGATGAATACTTTCAAGTTTACTAGAGGTATTCAATTCTTGACTCCATCAAAAGCTTGGAGGAAAAATCTTGATTCATAAGCCCATGAGAAAGGGATTGCCCCAATAGCAGTCCTGGCTGTTGTTTGTCAAACCCTACAAAAATATGGTTCAATGATTCTCAGCAGATAAGAATGAAGTTGCTGACTTTATCCTTCAACTTGGAAAACTGAGGTACAGAGGTTACTCCCGGAGCATACATCTCACCATAACTCAATGATGTTTCTGAAGCATCCCTAATCTTCATAAATTGCCCCCAACTGTGAAGCTGCCAAATGAGCGTAGCAAATAGGAGGCACAACAAATATGACTGTGATGCTCCTTTGATACATATAGGATAGAGCATGAACAAACTCTTGTAGATCATCAGCCGAAAACCCAGCCTGGTCTAAGAGAACATGATAATGGGTCTGCCTCGTGATTCCAATCATTCCAGCATGGTTACCATGGTAAAAATCATTATTATTTGGATGGCATACTTTATTGTCAATGAGAATACCATGTAGCACATTGTCAGGAGATCCCTGCTGAAAAAAAACTTGGTATGATGGTTTTTCATACAACAATAACCACAATATTTAGGGTTCCACTTCTCGTCAAGGAACTTGTAAGCCTTAATAACTTGATCAAAACTTGATTGAATTGAGACTCGCTAACCCCTGGAAATAATGATTTGATCAGGTTTCCTCTTCCCTGAACTTGTATAGAAGTCTAAGAGAGCTTTCTTCATGATTCCCGTCATCCACTTTGTTAGAAACTGATTTTGAAGAAAGAATCTATCATTTTAAGCTTCAGAGGCTGTGTACGGCCTGATGCCCCATAGCTGGAAATCAATGGCCACCGCCTGGAGCTAACCATTGTAACTATTGATGGTACATCAGACTGCTCAGGAAAGCCAAACAATGCACCCATTCTAAGGATGATGGTTGAAACCCTTGAAACAACTGGAATTGAAGGTGTTTGCCCCAGCGTAAGCATTGAGAGTAGGCGGTAGTTTCTTATGCCAATTTTTACTAATCTCTGTCATCTTCTGTAATTTGTTTTTTTTCTTCTTTTTTTTTTCTTTTGGCAACCTTTGTTGTACTGTGGTATGGTGCATTATCTTTGAAAAGACTGTAAACTTTTGGCATTATGCAGTTATATATAATCTTTTTTTTTAAATAGATGACTTTTGACTTTGTAATATTGGCATATGAAGCTATCTTCCCCTCTTAATGGAGTAGTTGACGTCCACAAAGATGAATCATTGTCAGCTTGAAACTTTTGACGAGCTCGGGCCCATAACATATATGCCCCATAAGTCTTCACTCCTTTAAATTTGGCATTCATTGTACAACTGATGAGATCCTTTTCCATGGTGGACCAACAGTGCCCCAAAACCTCATGTTTATCCTGACAATTGCAAATTTTTCCTACATGCGTCTTTGGACTACATTTTTGAATTCCCATAATAGTCTCAACAAGGTCTTGTTTTGTCTCCTCAGCTAATTCCAATTTCACAATCTTTCCTTCCTCTAAGGCTATATTTCCTACCACCACTTCATGAGGTAAAAACCATTTTCAACAAATTCAGAAATAAGTCACAATTTCTGTCACCTTCAAAGTACTAAGATTCCTCTAAACACATATCGCACTCAAAAGGAACTCTGAATCTGTAGTATCATTGCCCGTGTCATTAATATCTAGGGATCTATGATAGGCACACAAAAGAATATACAAGGAATAAATGAATTCAAGAATGTCTATTTACATGAAATGAAAATTTATAAAGAATGTCAAAGGTCAAAAGAATCAGAATGAAAGAATATTTACTCGGATAAATAATAAAAGTATGTTTTATTGAAAATAAAAATGTCTGAACATGAGCCCACTTCTCAAAAAAAATCTCATTACTCCTAGGCTTTAGAGCAACAAGAGTGTTCTGAATATTACACCGTAAAATTCCTAAAGATTACAGGAAGTTCTTCTCTGAGTCTAATTGTTTAAAGAACTTCCTAGTTAAAGAGGCGAATGCCCTCAAGGTTTCTTTGTTCAGTCCCTTGACATTGATGGGATGATTTTCATTTCCAAACACCCCTTCTCCTAGGTAAGCTATCCTCCCGACACAAAAGTCGGGGATATGTAAGGGAACGTCGTTAATTCCCATTCAACTTCTTTTTCACTTAGCCGTGACCCTTTTCTCTCTCTCTCTTTCTTTCTCTTTTTAATAACTTTAACTAATTAGGGTCTTTTTTAAATTTTGAATGCAAATGATGCAATGAAATGTTATGAGATGCAAATGCATGAATGCAAAAGGTATCAATCTCGATTCAATCTCATTTAGAAAACTTTATTTAGAAAAAGAATATCTTTACATATAAATGGATTACAAATACACCTTCGTCCTATGGCCCAAAGTTTTAACTCAACAAAGCTAACTCTTGACAATAATCTGACTGTAGCTTGTATTTCGTGCTCAATGTATCAGCTTGTACCTTCTTGGTCCGTAACTGATCTACTACCATCCCGAATTTGAGCTATGGTTTCACCCATGAGATAATCCCTACATCTATGGACACCTCTTCCAACGTCTGTGAAGTTGTTCTGATTATCTTGAAAGAAAGATTGGCAAACAAGTAGGCATTCCTGCTTAATATGCTGTCTTAAAATGATATCCAGCACCTTTAGTGTTTCTTGAGAGCTTTCAGATTCCTGTCCACGCAAAGCATTTTGAAATGCTTACATGGGTATCTTCTCAGCATAGTTAATATCTACTTTAAAGGTCTTTAAATGATAAAGTATTCTTTAATCTCATTCTTTTGCGTCCATTTTGACAGACCATCAGGGCTTGCATTTCCATTGTCTCTGATAAGTGCAACATAGTGAACTCATGCTTATTGTTTGGTCCTATAATAAACAAGCCTTTTACCATCATAGGCACAATTCTTTCCATCCAACTCACCTTTGTAGGTCCATGCATTTTGTCAATCACTTTCCTTCCAACACTCTTACCATCGACCATCTTCATATGAAAGAGAAATGTTGTAATGGTGGAAATGTCCATCAGTACTCTTCTTGTTCACCTTAAAATGATTGGTGAGTACATTACCTTTTACCCTTTAGTTCCTGTAGCACGTCTTGCCATAGGGTGTCGAACAATCTTCCTCGTATCCAATTCTGCTTTGATTGGAAACAACATTAAGACACTTTGATGGTGCGGAAGAGGAGAAATTCAAGAGGCGCCATTTTCCTTCTCGCTCTTTCCATTTTAGCTCACTCCCTATCCCCATGATGTTCATCAACTTCCTCATAAAAGTTGGAATACGGTCAGCCTTTGAGTAAACTTGAACCATAGGACAACGCCACAAAACTGAATATTCCTCCACCATGGATACCATATTGGCTGTTCCAAACGTAAAGCAACTGTATACAAGATTCCAATACTGAGTGATGGCCCGAAACAAATTCTCGTCTATTCCCAAGTCTAGCAAGTCTGCTGCGAGTCCCCATGGTTGTTGTAGAACAACTGCTTGGCTTTGATACCCCATTGATCCCATATTTCCTTTAACTCATGCTGATTATCCTGTGTGACGCTGATACGAATGTAGTCTGACAGTTTTGACACATATCCCATGGTTAGACTATTTTCCTTTACTAACTGAGTTTGCTCTTGACCATATATGGACGTTAGCGTTGCCCTCCACTCTATCAAGAAGTCCGTTCTCCATAATAAAACTCTCTAACTTAGGAACTCACCGTGAATCGATACCTTTGTAAATGCAAAATGCCATGCAAACAAAAGAAAAGAAATAGTCAGTATCACATGATATCAATAAATCTCAACAATAATTTATAAGGGTAATATCTAAAGTTTAACTCTAACCAAGTTGGGCTCTTACGGTTTTTTCTATATGAGGTTGGTTCTAAAGTTTTAGGTACCTGAACCAGCAGATTCCTCGATCCTCACCCATTATAGGCTCATTTGAATCGAGTACAGTTCAGGGGGACACATTTCCCTATGGCTACACGAAGATGAAAATCTCACGAAACCATAGGTATGGATGTATCCCGAAAGTGATCCACTATCCTGCACGGAGGCGAAAACCTCACGAAGGCGTAGCTTCTCACTCCCACTTAAGGGTGTGACCACAACGGTCATGCAAATACAATGCGTATTAGAATATAGCAACACATGCAATAATACAAACACATGTAATGCAAAGAGGATTAAATTTTAAAATTTTTAATTTAGACATTAAGACAAGAGATAATCAATTACGGCTTGACTCTCTTATTAGTCCCGAGTGGAGTCGCTTGTTTGTCGAGACCATTTTTAAATCAAGTTTTGAAAATGGGAATCGACTTTAAAAAAAACAAAAGGAGTCGCCACCAATCTTTTTAGGTGTGATTGGATCACCTTTAAAACATTTTGTTTTAAAATCATTAGTTTTGGTCTACGTAATAAAAAGAACAGGTTCGGGAGTCGGTTACGTACGAGGAAGGATTAGCACCCTCGTAACGCCCAAAAATTGTTACCTAATTAATTATCAAATGTCTTTAGGGTCGGAAATTAAAAAATTTAAGATGCAATCCTCTTTAAAATATTTTGATTTTTGAAAATTGGGGTTCGCTTGTATCAAAATATTGATACTAAGTTAGCCTTTTTGGAAATCCCTATCTCGAAACGACAAAACGCCACATCCAGTAAGTTAGGACATAACGCTTTGAAATTCCAAGACAGATGCTCGTATTTTGAAAATCTTAAAAACTTAGAAAGGTACTTGACTATTCGAACTCAACGAGAAAAATTGCAACCCAATAAGTTAGGGCACTACTTTTCTCGAAGCTTCCAAACACCAAGCAATGCCTTTTTATTTTTGAAAACTTTGAAGTCTCGTTTTTAAAATCGATGCATGAAGGAGCATATTAACATATCATACGAGATAACATATTATAATAATAGTACAACAGTATAAATATTATATACTAACCAATATATATAAGAAATAAAACATAACAAAAAAAAAAGAGAGATATACATAAAACACGATATATATTTAAGAAAAATAGGTAAAAACCCATAAACATGTAATTCAACATATATTTAAACATATAAATGATGCATGATATACAATTTTGACACATATAAAATAAAAATATGCATTTGAAAGTAAATTATAAAAGTCTAAGATATTGCATAATATATAAAATACATTAATTCTAAAGTAAAAGCAAACATTGTATAATAATAAAGCATAAGTTTTTTTTTGAAAAATACATGTATAATATAAACAATTGATAAATAGAATGAGCATATATAAAAATTTAATATTTAATAATAGATTTAAAAGTATAATATATAATAAAAATATATTTATAAGAATAATAATTACAGAAGAAATAAAATATATCGATTTAGAAAAATAATATATAAAATATCAAATATGTAAAAAAAATTATATTCACAATGAAATAATTATATAATAATATGAAATAAGTAATTAATGATGAAATATACGTATTATACAAATTATAATATTATAATATCTTCAAAATATGTAATAACAGAATAGGAGTAAAGTAATTATTAACATATAAATAAAGATACGTATATAATACAAGTTAAAACCTTTAATGATAATAATATATAGATAAAAATATATAATGGTATAAAAAAATGACATACACTAAAAAAATGAATAAATAGAACATTTAAAAATTATAAAAATATAATGCAATAGTTCAAAATACATGAAATGATAATATAATATATATACATGCATAGAAAATATATATTTGAAAATAAACTATATAAAAAGGTTAAATATTATAATATATAAAATACAAAATCAAATGTATAAAAGATAGGAATAAATATATATTTGAAAAATGAAGAAATTAAAATAAAAAAGGTTGAAAAACTAAGATAGAAGAAGAATAAAATAAGAACATACCATAGAGAGGGTAAGAACGCAAGAGGGAGAGAAATGTGAGTGAATGCTCTCAAGAATTCTTATTGCTTCCCAAAACTCAAGTGTCAAGTTGTTTTACAATGAGGGGAGAGGCCTCTATTTATAGTTGAGACTCCCCAAATCCAACGGTACAGATCGATTACATCAACGGTTAAGATTAAAGGATATCTACAAAATCATATCTTCTAAGATTGTATATCATATCTAAGATTGTATCATATCTAAGATTGCAATCATATCTAAGATTGCAATCATATCTAAGATTGTATCATATCTAAGATTGCAATCATATCTAAGATTGTATCATATCTAATATTGCATATCATTGAAGATTATATTTCCATATGAGTCAAGCTTATAGATGGACCTTAAATCTTTTCAAGTAATGGGCCATTCCGATCAGGCCAAATTATATTTGTAATTCTGGACTGAACTTTGGACTTCTTTTTTTTTTTTTGGGCGTTTATTATTTTAAATACTGAAATGGGCCGAGCAAAATTGAGTGTCTACAGTATATATTTAAATTTGAAACTAAAAATATGAGTAAAATTTTTTTGTACAAAATAAGAATCCTTTCAAGTAAGTAAAAGAAATTCTTTCAACCAAAACTTACTAATTATAATTAGTTTATAATTAACACTCGACTAAATGATATAAAAAGGATAATATTCCGACCAAAACATAGCATGAGTGTTTTAAAATGGTAAATGGATTAAGACCCTAATTACTTAGACTTTATAGGGACCACATTGGAGGAATTGCTACACTTCATTTTCATTCCATTATCTCATTTTAAAATTAAATATGAAATTTAATTTAATGTGAAATGTAATTTATAAACAATTATACATAAAATTTCTATTTTTATTTAATTAAACTCATTTAAGAAAACAAACAAATTTAATTATTTTTAATTTGAATAAATATAATTATCCAGGTGTGTTATAAGTAAATATAAAATGATTATGAAAATTGAATAAAAAATAGAGTTTTAACATACCTAATCAAAATTCACTAAAATAGGAGACCTTCTTAAATGAACTTCCATTTTGCATTTAAAAGAAAATATATAAATCCTACCAGATTCTTCTTACTCCAGCTAAGGTATTGTCATAAATAGGCCATACTAAACCATGGTCTTGCCAGCCAAATCCGGCGGTCAAAAATAACTGTAAAAATCAATATCGGCATTTTTTTAATTAAAATAATAAAAAAAATATTACAAAAATGGGATAAGGTGTAGATTAATTATAAAATAGTATTTTTACAAGTAGCACCACTCTAAAATTCATCCAATCGTCTACCAATTATTCCTAGAGAAAAATATTTTTTTAAGTGGTGCCACCAATGTGTTAAGACACAAAAAAAGAATACATGTATTTTCTCTAAATACAAAACAAATACAGTATTGACGGCACCAATTTGAATTTTTTTGAAAAAAAGTTGGCTAAAAAAAAGGTTAAAAGGAAAAAAAAAAAGTTGACGTTAGAGGGTGCCGCTTGATAATGTGGCAACACCAAAGTCTCTATTTAACCCCCTTCCCAGCCCAAAAAAACAAAATTTTTTGTTGTTTATCATTTTCAAACAAAACGAAAGAGAAAAAAAAAAGTTAGAAATTAAGATTCAAAATCAAGAATATTTGTTTCATCATTTTAGAAATTAGGTGATAAACACACTAATTTACATAATTCTTGTGTTTAATTTGGTTTATTACTGAATTAATCCCTGCTTAATTGGTGTTTTTATGATTTAATTTTGTCAGGGATGTAATTGGTCAAAAACAAGTAAAAAGAGGCCAAATCAGAAGAAAAATCGTTGAGTTTGGGCCAAATCATAAAGATGGGAAGGTCAAGGATTAAACTTCAAATTTGACTTCGTAAAAATCTAAAAATAGAAAATTTTATTTTGTTTTATTTTTTTTTTTTATTTTTATTTTATTAATTTAGAATAGGTTATTTTTAGTAACCCTATGTATATAAATAGGGGCTTTTAGTTTCCTAGAAAATCATCTTTTAATTTGTATTCCTTCTTCTACTTGGAATAGAATTACTCTCTCTCTTGTATTTCCTTTTTCAATTTGGAGTAGGAATATCATTTCTTTTCTCTTCAATTTGACGTTGCTTTTTGTAGATTTGTCTCCAATTTTTGTTTATTTTCCACAATTGGGTCAATTGCTCTTCAAGTCCCCTTTCCTTTCCAAAATTCCATCATCCTTCACACAAAGCCAAAACACAATCCACAACCTTCAAGCATGATTAAATTCATGCCATACTAAACCCCTTTTAGCTTTAAGCCGGTGTTAACCCCATCAAAAACCCGTGAGTTACGAACCCGAGCTGTTTCACTCCCAATTTTTGATATTTATTATTTCTCCGGATTAAGGGTATGACTTATTCAACTCATAAAGTCAAGACAAAACTAAGTCAAAAAAGACGTCATTTGAGTTAGTGTGGCTAGACGTACAATTGGAATTCCAAAAGGATCGATTTTCTAATTGGTTTTTCGTGAACACATTGGCGTGCCAAGTGGGGATTGCTGTTTGGTTCCGTCAAGGGAAGTAGTAACTGGATTTAAATGTCCCAACGTTTGAGGGCATTGGTTTGAGCTAGGCTTTTCTAGAACGCAAAGCTGTCGGAGTTCTAAATCATGAAAGTTTCGTAGGTTGTTCGATCGGTAAAGGTTAGTTATAGGACGTTCCATAACTAATTTACAAAAGGAAGAGTTGGTGTCCGAGACGTCCTTGGTAGCTATAACTAACTTATTGGAAAAGTGGAGTTCACCTAATTGCGAGGATTTGGTCAAAGACGGAAGAACCCGTGCTTAAGGCTGAGCTAAGTTTAATTAATTTTTCTTAGATTACTTTATTGTTTTTTTTATTTCATCTTTTACTTTTTACGTTTTTTTGTGTTTATTTCAAGTCTCATATTTTATTTCCCCCAAATATCACGGGCACGACAATTGCCCAGACATAAATCTGGTCGAGAGATAAACAATTTCAGTAAACCCAGTCTCTATGGGATCGACCCTACTCCCTATACTGCATTAATTTGCAAATTAGGTGTAGGTTTATATTGGTGGAATCAACAGCCATCACTTTTGGCGCCGTTGCCGGGGACTGGCAACACTTACAATTGTTTAAATCGTCTTCATGACCAGATCTTCATCAGAAGATCTCGAATACAACCCAGAGATCGAGAAATCGGTGCGAGCACGACGAAAAGAGACAGAAGCTCTTAAACGTGCAAGTAAAGCAGGAATTGAGCTAGGACAAGGGATCCTAGAGTCCGAGTTGAAAAGTTGAGCGAAGTAATTCGTGCGGAGGCAATTCGACGTGGGAAGCAAGTCGAAGAGGTTGAACCTGAGACCAAACCACTCTTTGAAACAAAAGGCAACCTTGGTGAACCAGAAAGGATGGTAAACCGAACCATTCGTCAACTAGCTGCTGCTCCCAACGAGCAAACACCGTTATGCATCAACTATCCAACCGAAGGAACTCTTTTCGAATTGAAGTCGGGCTTGATTCACCTTTTGCCCACTTTTCAAGGCTTGAAGAACGAAAATCCACACACTCACTTGAGAGAATTTCACATGGTCTGCTCAAGCATGAAACCCTAGGGAGTACTCGAAGATGAAATCAAACTTCAGGCCTTTCCTTTTTCTTTAGTTGATTCAGCAAAAGAATGGTTATTTTACTTACCCCCCGGTTCTATCACAACGTGGGATGACTTATCTCATGTATTTATTGACAGATTCTTCCCAGCATCACGAGCAGCTGAGCTTAGGAGGGACATAGTGGGAATTCGCCAAATAGACAGTGAATTGCTTTACGACTATTAGGAGCAGTACAAAAAACTGTGTGCAAGTTGTCCTCAACATGGGTTGACCGAACAATCACTTCTTTAATATTTCTACGAGGGTTTGCTCCCTATGGAAATGAAGATGATTGACGCTGCTAGTGGAGGAGCGCTTGTCAATATGACCCCTCAAAGGGCAAGAGAACTAATATCCACAATGGCGACAAATTCTCAACAGTACCGGCCGAATGCAAAACTGACAAGACGGGTTAATGGGGTAAACGTTTCATCTTTAGAAGATAAATTGGATAAGCTTACGAATGTTGTTCAATCTTTGCTAATAGAAAAGAAGGGTCTGACCCAACTATGTGGAATTTGTACTACGTCTGAACAGTTGACAGATTTGTGACCAATCCTTAGTGACAATTCAATGGCACATGGTGATGCTGTCGGAGGTTTTCCGGGACCTCTGCAAAGACGCTATGATCCTTTCTCCAACACCTAAAATCTTGGGTGGAAGGATCATCCCAACCTGAATTACGGAACTAATCCTCGATATAATCCATCATACCAACTGAGACTTTTGCAACCACCACAATAACAACACAAGCCGAGCACATCTCTAGAAGCTGTTGTGGAAAGACTTGCCGCCGATGCTGCAAAATATCAACAGAGGACAGATGCATCAATACAAGAGTTAACTAATCAAGTTAGTAAACTCTCGATGGCAGTTAATCGCTTGGAGTCTCAAGGTAAATTACCTTCCCAGACAGAGCCGAACCCTCGGCAGAATGCCAGTGCAATAACTCTTCGTAGTAGAAAGGTTCTGGAATCAGTTCCAGCCAAAAGTCGTGGGTAAGACAAGAAACAAGAAAGACAGATTTCTGATCCAATAGCCATACCAGAATCAGAAATTCAGAGACCAGTTGTGATGCCACCTCCTTTTCCAGGGAGGCTTGCAAGGGATAAGAAAGAGAAGGAGGAAAAAGAAATCCTCGAGACATTCAGGAAGGTGGAAGTAAATATTCCTCTACTCGATGCTATCAAACAAATCCCTCGTTATGCAAAATTCCTCAAGGAATTGTGTACTAGAAAGAGGAGGTTAATAGGTAACGAAAGAGTAAATGTGGAGAAAATATCTCCGCAGTACTGCAAAAGAAAGTTCCGCCCAAATATAAGGACCAATGTATGTTTGCTATTTCCTGTTAGATAGGTAATGTAGGCATTAAGAAAACCATGTGTGATTTAGGGGCTTCCATTAATGTTATGCCTTATTCTATTTATAAGCTGATTAACGCGGGTCCTTTAAAAGAGACAGGAGTAATAATCCAGTTGGCAGATAGGTCAGTCGTCTATCTCGAAGGGCTTCTTGAAGACGTCTTTGTTAAAGTTAACGAATTAGTTTTCCCTGTAGATTTCTACATTATTAATATGGAAGATGATAATTCAACTAATTCGTCTGACATTTTGCTTGGAAGGCCGTTTCTAAGTACTGCAAGTGCAAAAATAGATGTTTGAAGCGGGACGCTGACCATGGAGTTTGATGGCGAAATCGTGAAATTCAATGTCTTCGTGGCCATGGGTCATCCTAACTCACTATTAAATATTTCTAGCATCGATATTTTAGATTTTTTAACTCAATCTTATTCTGAATATCATGACTTTGATGAGTTGGAAACTGTCCTTTACAGAAACATTAACATGGATGTTTTACATCATCTCGAGGAATTCGCAGTCATTGAAGATCCGTTATAAGAAATTGTCAATCACTTGGAAACACAACCTTCGTTGACAAACCGAGGTAACCAATTTGAAATATTACCTTGCCAAACTAAAATGTTGCCTTCGGTTTGGCAGCCACCGACCTTGGAGCTTAAAGCATTACCGGACCACCTTAAATACGTCTTTTTGGGAGAGAAAGACACCTTACCGGTGATAGTGTCAAACAAGTTAACCAAAGACGAGGAGGAAAGTCTAGTTCAAGTTCTGAGAGATTATAAAGAAGCTATTGGTTAGACGATAACCGACATAAAAGGGCTAAGTCCATCCACTTTTATGCACAAAATTTCCATCAAAGGCAACACGAAACCAAAGAGAGATGCTCAAAGGTGCCTTAATCAACCCATGATAGAGGTAGTAAAGAAGGAGATCCAGAAACTGTTAGATGCTGGAATGATATACCCAATGTTCGACAGTGATTGGGTTAGCCCGGTTCATGTCGTGCCCAAGAAAACTGGCGTAACAGTGGTAAAAAACCCGTTAGGAGAGCTGGTCCCTACACGAGTCCAAAATGGATAGAGGGTTTGCATCGCTTACAGGAAGTTGAATACAGCTACCCGAAAAGACCATTTTCCACTCCCCTTCATCGATCAAATGCTCAAGCGATTGGCCGGTAAGACCCATTATTGTTGTCTCGATGGGTAATCAGGATTTTTCCAGATACCAGCGTCTCTGGAGGATCAAAAAAAAATGACTTTCAAGTGTCCCTTCGGAATGTTTGCATATAGACGAATGCCGTTTGGACTCTGCAATGCTCCGGCCACCTTCCAAAGATGTATGGTGAGCATATTCTTCGATTACATCGAGAAAATCATCGAAGTCTTTATGGATGACTTCACGGTATACGGTAATTCTTTTAACGAATGTCTCAATAATCTTGCTAAGATATTACAAAGATGCCTGGAATTTAATCTTGTTTAAAATTATGAGAAATGCCATTTCATGGTTGACAAAGGATTAATTTTGGTTCATATAGTTTCCTTGAAAGGAATCGAGGTAGATAAGGCAAAAACGGATATTATTAACTCGTTACCTTACCCCTCATCAGTAAGGGAAGTTCATTCGTTTCTTGGCCATGCAGGATTTTACAGATGATTCATGAAAGATTTCTCGAAAATTGTGCGACCGCTTTGCAGTCTATTACAAAAGAATAAAGAATTTAAGTTTGACCAGACTTGTAGAGACGCATTTGATGTGCTGAAGCAGAAATTGGTCTTTGCTCCCATAGTGCAGCCACCAAATTAGAACTTCCCATTTGAAATCATGTGTGATGCAAGTGACCAAAGTGTGGGGGCTGTTCTTGGCCAAAGGATAGGGAAAGAACCTCATGTTATCTACTATGCTTCGAAGACTTTGGATGCTGCCCAACGCAATTACACAACCATCGAGAAAGAATTATTAGCTGTTGTGTTTGCTTTAGATAAATTTAGATCTTACTTATTGGGAACTAAGGTAATTATCTTTTCTGATCATGCAGCTTTGAAATATTTAGTAGGGAAGAAAGAGGCAAAACCCCGACTAATCAGGTAGATTCTACTCTTACAAGAGTTTGATTTTGAAATCCGGGACAAAAAGGGATGCGAAAACCTAGTAGCTGACCATTTGAGTCGATTACCGATTCCAGTAGGTGACGCACCATTGAAGGACAACTTCCCAGATGAAAACCTATTCTCAGGAAATGTAGTTCATCCTTGGTTTGCAGACATAGTAAATTACCTCGTTACAGGAACTGTTCGTTTAGAATTACCAAGGTCTAAAAAAGATAAGATAAAAAAGGATGCGCCATATTACATTTGGGACAATCCTTACCTTTGGAAGCATTGCTCGGATCAGGTAATACGACGGTGTGTAGCAGAAACTGAGGTACGGTCTATCTTAACTTTTTGTCATTCTTATGCATGCGGAGGGCACTTTGGACCTAAACGCACCGCACATAAAATTCTCAAATGTGGATTATTTTGGCCGAATATATTTCGTGATGCCTTTTTATTCTGTAAAACTTGTGAAAAATGCCAAAAAGTTGGCAACCTTAGTTGTCGAAATGAGATGCCTCTTACACCTATTCATATTTGTAAAATTTTTGATGTGTGGGGCATCGACTTTATGGGTCCCTTCGTTTCTTTTTTCGGTAATTTTTATATACTCTTAGCTGTTGATTATGTCTCTAAGTGGATAGAGGCGAAGGCCACTCGAAATGATAATGCTAAGACCGTAGTTAACTTTCTTAAAAGTTCTATTTTTTCCAGGTATGACACTCCATGAGCATTAATCAATGACAGAGGAACACATTTTTGCAATAAGCTCGTAAGTGCACTTATGGAGAAATATGGAGTGAATCAAAGAATTGCCACTGCTTGGCATCCACAAATAAACGGGCAAGCCGAAGTGTCAAATCGAAAGATCAAGTCTATTCTGGAAAAAACGGTTAAACCTAACAAGAAGGATTGGAGTTTGAGACTGAATGACGCACTTTGGGCTTATAGGACAGCTTACAAGGGACCAATAGGCATGTCACATTACCGATTCGTTTTCAAAAAGCCGTGCCATCTTCCAGTCGAGTTAGAGCACAAGGCTTTTTGGGCAGTTAAGCAGTGTAATATGGAGATAGAGTCTGCGGGAAAATCTCAGAAATTAGACATCCAGGAACTTGAAGAAATCAGAAACGATGCATATGAAAATGCGCGAGTTTATAAGGAAAAGACGAAGGCATTTCATGACAAGTTTATCACTAGGAAGCAGTTTTCAATAGGACAAAAAGTTCTTTCATACGACTCTACCTTAAAAATCTTCGCTGGTAAGCTTCGATCCAAATGGATAGGACCGTTTATTATTACTAATTTATTTTCGAATGGTGCAGTGGAAATTCGAAGTGAAGAGACACGAAAGTGCTTTAAAGTGAATGGTCAACGGCTAAAACCCTTTTTCGAGAATTTTCAAACACACACAGTTGAGGAGATTGTTCTCGATGAACCCAAAGTTTGAATAACAGGTCGTCGAGCTAACGACGTTAAACAAAAGCGCTTTTGGGAGGCAACCCAAATTTATTTTCATTTATTCTCTTTATTTAATTTTTAGTTTAAGTAAATTAGAGTGTAAATAAATAAATTAATTTCTATTTAACTCAGTCAATTTGATGTTTTCAGGAACACTATGGAGGTAATGAAATTTCAAAAAAAGACGAGTACTGATAAAGGTGTGGACACGACTTGTTAATTTGGTGATAGTAAAAAAAAAAAAAAAACCAACATTCACTAAATTCCTACCAAACCCATTTACCCACATACTAAAATACCCATCCATAAAATTCCTAACCAACCCCATTAACCTACCATGTCCACTAACCCACCAACCCAAACCTAAATACAAAACTACCCATCCATCAGCCCAATATCCATTAACCCAAACCAATAAACCTACCCACCCAAATAACCCACCATAAATAATACCCACTTTAACCCAATACCCAAGATTGGCCCAATCACCAATACCCAACCCAAATACCTCACCCAACCTAAAAAAACCCAAATTAAAAGAAAAAACAAAAATAAATTTTTAAACACCCAAAATCCTTGATTTCCCAATTTTCTCTCCATCTTCTCTATCTTCTTCAAACTTTAAACAAAAACCCTAACCCAAGCAAGCCACACTGCCGCCGCCGTCGCACCTCGTCACTCTACCTAGCGCCGACGAACCCGAACCCAACTTCCTCTATTTTCCTTTTATTTTTTTCCGTCCTCCCTTCCTTCAACTTTCCCCTACCACCTAACCACCGCCGAATGGAGCACTACCACCTACCATAGTCACCATTCAGAACCACTACCATCGAGCGTCGTCGCTCCTTTTTCCCCAACCCCCTTTTTTTTATTTTATTTTTTTCCTTTGAAACACCCAAAACCCCATTCCACCTTCTTAACCGACGTCAGTACCGACACCCCCACCATCACCATTTAAAAAGTCGACCAAAAATCGTACCAAAATGCCATCGCCGTCGCTGTACGCACTGTCACCGCTGTCGTCACTACCGTGTGCCACCGCTGCTCGTCGCCGTCGAGACCATCTGAAACATCTATTTTTGGAGCTACAATCGGGACCATGGTCTGAACTCGGAACCAAGAGATAAACTATATCCCGGTTTCATTCAATCAAAATCAGTTGTCGTCGATATATACGAACAACCCCACTAACAAGAGCACGACGCCAACAACGTTCGACTCCGGTCGAACCAGAGCATTCGAACAACAGCGCCGATAGTCCTGAGAGGTCGACCCTTAACCCTCCATCTAATCTACCTTTACTGACATATCATGCAGGTAACTCAAACGAGGCTCAGACATCTCGCGACCACGTCGAGGCTCTTTCGACCACGAATGCACGTGTCAGTCAACACCAAACACAATCATCCAACACTCGAATTCGTCGACAACAGACACGTGAACCAACGTCACCTCCAGACAGTAGTACTGATGCTGTTGAAACTTCAAGTCCACCCCCTCACCCGATGCATATGTTCGACCAGCACGAAATAGCCAACGTAATAGACGAGGTCGTGCTAACACCGTCCCCACTAAAGGACGATTACGAGGGTTTTTAGATTTTTCGACCCTAGAGCATCGCACATGATATCAAGACATTCGACAACGCCCACTCCCAGTCTGTAAGAAAGTCGGTTCCACCACTCTTAATATGCTAGATATTCATGATGCTGTGGCTACTTATTTTGATGCTATTGGTTGGAGCTCTTTTGCAAACATATCCTGTGATGCATATTATGAGTTGATATATGAGTTTTACACTACATTTAACTTCAATACTCTTCAGACATGATTGTTGAAACGCAAAACATTGCTTGTTTTCGTTTGCTTGGAAAGGACTTTAACATGTCTATTTCTGATTTTAATATTGCCATGGGTTTTATTGACCCTGACAATATTCAGTCCGATTCCTATCATTCTGCTTTGTTAGACTTTCCGAGCGACTTTAATGCTCAAGATGCCTACCGTATTTTAACCAATTCTAATCAACTTTATAATCTAAAAACCACAAAAGACTTATTGGTGCATGAACCTACTTTAAGATATATTTACCGATTTTTGGCATTTAGTTTTTCGGGACGAAACGATTCATCCGCTGTTTTAACGAGAACTGAATTATTTTTCTTGTGGTGTATGCATTTCGGTTATAAAGTTAATTTAGGATATTGGTTTGCAAAAAATTTTCATGCTGTTGTGCGTTGTAATCATCCTCTAATACTTGGGTCGTATATCACGAACTTAACCTCTAAACTTTTTCCCTCTGAAATTGATTTTTCCTCCTTGACATGTGCGTATCATATGGACAACCTAGATAAGTATTGTTTGGATTCTATGGGTTTGCTTGCCGGCTCCCCTACTGCGTGTTATTTTGTTCCTCCAGGTACACGGGCTGCTCGTGGGAATATGGTTTTTCGCCAACGCCTACATCTCGCTACTCAAGAACAAGAGGAACAGACTCCAATTGTAAAGGCCCGTTTAAGCTGAATCGAGGCTTGACTTGGAACGATGAGAACCCAGGTCTCCACAATCCTCGACATCCTGTAGAACCGCTACCCCCAACACCAACCACATCAATAACATACATGGGGAGTACTCTTAACCTTTTCTTTTTGTTTGGGCTGCTAACTTTTATTTCTTATAATCTATGCTTGAGGACAATCATTGATTAAGTAGGGGGGAGTAGATGGTAAACATGCATGATTTTTGCTCTTTTGCATGTGTTAAGTCTTACATTAAGTTCATTCGACAATTTATCTAAACATTGAGCCTTTAATCTCATACTCAGTTAATTTAGACAATTGGGCAAAAGTTTAAATTAAAATGTTCAAGTATATAGGTTAGTCAACACTTGTGTTTTAAAATTGATATATGTAGCTAGATTTATTTTCGTATAAATTGATTGTTTGGAAAATTAAACTTGCTTGTGCATTAATAAAGTGAATAAATAAAGGTTCAAGTTATGAGTGAAGTTTCGAAAACATGACCGGATTGAGTAACCGGGATAGGGTGCTTGGTTGTCATCCTAGCTCGCGTAAAAAGGCTCGAGTGACAAGTCGATAACTTATAAACATTTTGCTAACTGAGCTTTCATCTTTAAAAGAAAATATATATATATATATATATATATAATAAATAAATTTAAGACGGTTTGGACTAAGTAACCAGGATAGGGTGCTTGGTTGTCATCCTAGCTCGCGTAAAAAGGTTTGACCATGTCAATAATTTTATTTCTCTAATGCATAGTTAATTAAAGAATGCCTTGCAATTTATTGGATTCAAACTCGATTTAATGAAATTATTTAGTTCACATATTTCAATTTTATGACAATTGTTGATCAAACTTTATATCTTGAGCATTTATTTATTTTTGCCTAAATTGTTTACATTGATTATGTATGCAAAAAGAGGCTCGATTTTTAATAAATTCTAGAACAAATTTAATGTTTGAAAGAACAACATGCTTGAGGGCAAGCATGAGCCAAGTAGGGGGAGTTGATAAACACACTAATTTACATAATTCTTGTGTTTAATTTGGTTTATTTCTGAATTAATCCCTGCTTAATTGGTGTTTTTATGATTTAATTTTGTCAGGGATGTAATTGGTCAAAAACGAGTAAAAAGAGGCCAAATCGGAAGAAAAATCGTTGAGTTGGGGCCAAATCATAAAGATGGGAAGGCCAAGGATTAAACTTCAAATTTGACTTTGTAAAAATCTAAAAATAGAAGATTTTATTTTGTTTTATTATTTATTATTTATTATTTATTTTATTAATTTAGAATAGCTATTTTTAGTAACCCTATGTATATAAATAGGGGCTTTTAGGTTCCTAGAAAATCATCCTTTAATTTGTATTCCTTCTTCTACTTGGAATAAAATTACTCTCTCTCTTATATTTCCTTTTTCAATTTGGAGTAGGAATATCATTTCTTTTCTCTTCAATATGAAGTTGCTTTTTGTAGATTTGTCTCCAATTTTTGTTTCTTTTCCACAATTGGGTCAATTGCTCTCCAAGTCACCTTTCCTTTCCAAAATTCCATCATCCTTCACACAAAGCCAAAACACAATCCACAACCTTCAAGCATGATTAAATTCATGCCACACTAAACCCCTTTCAGCTTTAAGCCGGTGTTAACCCCATCAAAAACCCGTGAGTTACGAACCCGAGCTGTTTAACTCCTAATTTTCGATATTTATTATTTCTCCGGATTAAGGGTATGACTTCGTCAACTCACAAAGTCAAGACAACACTAAGTCAAAAAAGACGTCGTTTGAGTTAGTGTGGCTAGACGTACAGTTGGAATTCTGAAAGGATCGATTGTCTAATTGGTTTTCCGTGAACACATTGGCGTGCCAAGTGGGGATTGTTGTTTGGTTCCGTCAAGGGAAGTAGTAACCGGATTTAAATGTCCTAACGTTTGAGGGCATTGGTTCGAGCTAGGCTCTTCTAGAACGCAAAGCTGCCGGAGTTCTAAATCACGAACGTTTCGTAGGTTGTTTGATCGGTAAGGGTTAGTTATAAAACGTTCCATAACTAATTTACAAAAGGAAGAGTTGGTGCCCGAGGCGTCCTTGGTAGCTATAACTAGCTTATTGGAAAAGAGGAGTTCACCTAATTGCGAGGATCAGGTCAAAGATGGAAGAACCCATGCTTAAGGCTGAGCTAAGTTTAATTGATTTTTCTTAGATTACTTTATTGTTTTTTTTATTTCATCTTTTACTTTTTACGTTTTTTTGTGTTTATTTCAGGTCTCATATTTTATTTCCCCCAAATATCGCAGGCACGACAACTGCCCAGACATAAATCTGGTCGAGAGATAAATAATTTCAGTAAACCCAGTCTCTGTGGGATCGACCCTACTCCTTATACTGCTTTAATTTGCAAATTAGGTGTAGGTTTATATTGGTGGATCGACAGCCATCATCAGGTTTTTTTTTATTTCAAAAATCAAGTTTAAGATGATAAGATTAGCTTGTAATTATTTTTAATTTATTTTAGTGTAAACGGGCCAATTTGCCCGGGCCAACGTCAGAACTAAAATCCAAAATAAAGAAACAAAAAACCAAAACAGTTCATTAAATGTCCAATTACATAACAAAAAATAATAATGACTAGCCCAATTACAAATCCCTAACCCAAAACCCTAATGGCCCAATAGGCCCAATGCCTAAACCAAATCTCAGCCAAGGTAAACCCTAGTCTAATGCTTGCACCGCAACCAGACGATGCCTCGATCTGACGCCGATGCCTTAGCGACCACGCCACACCACGCGCCCGTGCGCGCCACAGGCTTTCCGTGACGTGCACCATATACTCTTTACCTGCGAAAGAAACAGACAAACCACAACAGCAAATACGAAAAAGAGAAATTGTATTTTTTTTTATTTTGATTTTTTGAGATTTCGGCTATAAAGTCTGCCGAGACCATTTTTTAAATTGGGTTTTGGAAAATGGGAATCGATTTTAAGAAAACGAAAATGGGAGTCGCCACCAATCTTTTTAGGTGTGATTGGATCACCTTTAAAACATTTTGTTTCAAAATCATTAGTTTTGGTCTACGAAATAAAAAGAACGGGTTCGGGAGTCGGTTACGTACGAGGAAGGATTAGCACCCTCGTAACGCCCAAAAATTGGTACCTAATTAATTATCAAATGTCTTTAAGGTCGGAAATTAAAAATTTTAAGATGCAATCCTCTTTAAAATATTTTGATTTTTTTTTTTTTAAAATTGGGGTTCGCTTGTATCAAAATATTGATACTAAGTTAGCCTTTTTGGAAATCCTTATCTCAAAACGACAAAACGCCACATCCAGTAAGTTAGGACACAACGCTTTGAAATTCCAAGACAGTTGCTCGTATTTTGAAAATCTTGAAAACTTAGAAGGGTACTTGACTATTTGAACTCAGCGAGGAAAAATTGCAACCCAATAAGTTAGGGCACTACTTTTCTCGAAGCTTCCAAACACCAAGCATTGCCTTTTTATTTTTGAAAACATTGAGGTCTTGCTTTTAAAATTCGATGCACGAAGGAGCATAGTAACATAACATACGAGATAAAACATTATAATAATAGCACAACAGCATAAATATTATATATTAATCAATATATATAAGAAGTAAAACATGATAAAAAAATAAGAAAGATATACATAAAACGCGATATATATTTAAGAGGAATAGGTAAAAACCCATAAACATGTAATTCAACATATATTTAACATATAAATGATGCATGATATACAATTTTGACACCTAAATAATGAAAATATGTATTTGAAAGTAAATTATCAAAGTCTAAGGTATTGCATAAAATACATTAATTCTAAAGTAAAAGCAAATATTGTATAATAATAAAACATAAGTTTTTTTTAAAAAAAATACATGTATAATATAAACAATTGATGAATAGAATGAGCATATAAAAATGTGATATTTAATAATAGATTTAAAAGTATAATATATAGTAAAAATATATTTATAAGAATAATAATTACAAAAGAAATAAAATATATCGATTAATATATAAAATATCAAATATGTAAAAGAATTTATATTTACAATAAAATAATTATATAATATATAATTTTAAAATAATATGAAATAAGTAATTAATGATGAAATATACGTATTATACAAATTATAATATTACAATATCTTCAAAATATGTATTAATGAGAATATGAGTGAAGTAATTATTAACATATAAATAAAGATACGTATGTAATACAAGTTAAAACCTTTAATGATAATAATATATAGATAAAATATATAATGGTATAAAAATGACATAATATAAAATAATTATAATTTATAATATGAAAGAGTATATATGTAAAAATAATATTTAATATATAAATAATTAATAAATATATAAGTAAAAATATAATAATAATATAAATAATAATGTAAAATAATAGTAATAATTTGTAAAAAATAATATATAATACATAATAATAATATGAAATAATATTGTTAAAATGTAAAATAATATAATTGTATAAAGATATATAAACATTATGTGATAAAAATATACTATAATAAATAATAAGTAATTATATATGTTAATATATATAAATATGATAATAGAAAGATATGAAGTAATATAATATTATAAAATATAAGTAAATAATTATAAGATATATAATACGTATATTCATATTAAAATATAATAGTATATGTATAAAGTTTAAAATAAATAATTTATAAATAGATTAAAAGGGATAAAAGTGACCAAATTGAACATAAATAAAAGTCAATGGCTAATTTAATAATAAAATAACTGAGATCAGACCTAATTGAAATGGCCATTAAAACCCTAGGGACTCATCGGGAAATTTTCCCCTTGTCCCTAAACGGCAACGTTTTAATCCAGGACTTAAAACAATTACTACAAGGACTAAATTAAAACTGAAACAAAATATCAGGGCTAAATCATAAATAAAACAAAGCAAAATTGTAAACATAAGAAAGGTGGAGGGACTAATTGGGTAATTAACCCAATCTTCAAAAACACGCGGATCCTCCCCGGGTTATCGGGTCAACACGCGGATCCGCAGGTCTTAAAACGATGTCGTTTTAGGCTTATTGACTTAAGCCAAAACAACACCGTTTCTTCCGGGCTATATAAGTTAAATTTTAAGTTTTAAAAATCATTTTACACCGTTTCTTAAAAACAAAATTTCGAAACTCTCTGTATAGGAGAAGAGAAAGGTCTGGTCTCGGCCTTCGGCCTCCGAGCCATTCAGCCACACGTGCCGTCGCGAACACCGCGACGCATGGTGGTCGGAGGGTTAAAAACCCTCGTCCTTCCACAGGTAACTCCTTTTCTTTTAAATATTTCTAGTTTAAAAAAAAAAACGATTCGTATATTCGTTTAAGAAAAGAGAAAGGAAAATAAAAAAATTCACCTTTTCAAATGAACTCTGTTTCCTATTTTCTTTTTGAAGTAATATATGTATGTATTTTATTCTGTGAAAGATCCGGTGTATTACATCGTATTTGACTCAGGCTTTTATAGCCACTGTTGTCATTACATGTTTTGGGAAGAAATCCTTTTATTTCTTTCCATATTTGTTTTGCTTTTGCTGCGTTTCTTTCCATATTTGTTCCTTGTCTGTCGCGATTTTTTCCCCTGTTTGCAGGTGAGCGCGAGGAATTTGTCGATGACGAAGGCCTGACTATGGTCTAACGGCGGCGTTGATCTCGGCGTGACTCAGAGTCTGGAATCGTGGCCTTGATGGAGGGTAGCTGGGACGACGAAAACCGAAGAGTCATGAGGCTTGGCTTCTGGAACCTTCTGTTTTGCGGTGCAAGGAGAAAGGGAGCTAGGGTTTCTGACCCTATCTGAAAGTCATTTGGGCCCCCTGCTATTTGGGCCTTTGGTTTACTGGTATCCTGTTTGGGTCTATTTAAGTTGAGCTATGGGTGTATTTGGGTACACGGGTAGTGGGCTAATTGGGTTTTAAGTTGTAACCGGTATGGGCTATCGGGTATAATTGTATTTGGGCTGCTAAGTAGGGTCTTGTAATTGGAGTTTTTAAATGGACATTTTAAATAAATACTTATTTATTTAATTTTTATATTCTGTTTTCAGCCCGGTCAAATTTGGGCTATTACAGCCGCCCCTCTTTGCTCATTGCTGTGTAACAGGAATCGAGCAAAGACCCATAAAAAGACCAAATTTGTCCGGCCTTATCAGATCATGATCCTTAATCTGCTTATTTGCAAACTTAAGACTGTCATGTTGAAATCTTCAATCTGCTCTCCGTCGAACACAGAGACACCAGATCTACTTCTTCGATTTATTCCCTGACAATACAGAGATGCCAAATCTGCTTAGATTTGCTTCAGTGTAAGCACGAGAAAGCCAAATAAGCTATGTCTTCGATTTGCTCCTTGTAAGCACAAAGATGCCAAATCATCTGGGTTTTATTTGAGAACATCTGAGAGTCAAATCTGCTATGTCCTTGATTTGTTCCTTGTAAACACAAGAATGCCAAATCATCTTGGATCTACTTCAGTATAAACATCTGAAGGTTAGATCTACTATGTGTCTGCCCTCTGTCGAATATGGAGACGCCAAACTTTGATTTGTTCTCTAACAATACAGAGATGCCAAATCATCTTAGATTTGCTTCAACGTAAACATGTGAAAGCCAAATCAGCTATGTTTTCGATTTATTCCTTGTAAACAAAAGGATACCAAATCATCTTGGATCTGTTTGAGAACATCTGAGAGTCAAATCTGCTATGTCCTCGATTTGTTCCTTGTAAACACAAGAATGCCAAATCATCTTGGATCTACTTCAGTATACACATCTGAAGGTTAGATCTGCTATGTGTCTGCTCTTCGTCGAATATGGAGATGCCAAACTTCGATTTGTTCTCTGACAATACAGAGATGCCAAATCATCTTAGATTTGCTTTAACGTAAACACGTAAAAGTCAAATCAGCTATGTCTTCGGTTTATTCCTTTTAAGCACAAGGATGCCAAATCATCTTGGATCTACTTCAGTATACACATCTGAAGGTTAGATCTGCTATGTGTCTGCTCTCAGTCGAATATAGAGATGCCAAACTTCGATTTGTTCTCCGACAATACAGAGATGCCAAATCATCTTAGATTTGCTTTAATGTAAACACGTAAAAGTCAAATCAGCTATGTCTTCGGTTTATTCCTTGTAAGCACAAGGATGCCAAACCATCTTGGATATTGCTTCAGCCAGATCTGCTATGCTGCGGCCTATTACCCTACTGCTTAGGGGATTAAGGCGCGCCATCTTTGATAATCTGTAGTATGACTATGCCTGATAATTAGGATGCTATGATCGAGGTAAGTCGAATGTTCCTAATTAATCCATGCTATGATGCAAAAATGTTATGAATATGACCCCTATCCTAGACGTCATCACTCATTCCTTCATTTGTCTTTTCTTTTCTCAAAGTATTACTCTTGCTCAGCCTGTAGGCCTGTACCCTTCCTTAAATGCTATGATCCACTGAGGACGTCTGCAAGATAATTTTCCCTAGAATTGAATCGTTGGTTTTGTCCATTTTCTTTTTAGACTGAAAGAAAGAAATTTCTCGAGTTCCTTCATCCTTTACTTATGTAAATTTCTCGAATAATTGTCCTATTTTAGCTTCTTGCATTATCTAGAAATTCCCAAAGTAATGCACAAAACTTCGTTTGTGAAGATCTTTTAGTTCATCTATCATTATTTCAATGCAACATTCTTAAAGAATGATGGAAAATGAATAAATCTCTAAGAATAATTGGATTTGAATTAATTGTCAAAAATACAAAGGAGATAAATCTGATAGCATATCTTTGAGAAGAAATAGAATCTAAAGATAGCAAACAAGATAAAAGTTAGATGCTCCAGATATCGCCGCTTTAGCGTCTATACACCATCTTCATGAAATCTTTCTTGAGTTCGACATGTGTTTAAAGGATCTAAAGTACTTTGTTGATGCCCCAATATGTGATATGTTTCACTCTTTGATGGAGTCAGATATAGCAAGATTGCTATATGCCCTTCAAAATTTGAGCTGCGCTTTCGGATTTTCAACTCAAAACCCCTTTAGTCTCAAGACGCCCTTTGCCGGTTTTCACCTTGGCCTCTCTATTTTTTTTTTTGAAAATTCAAGGCGCCCTTTGCGGATTTTCACCTTGGATTCTCCTTTCCTTTAGACAAAGTACTTTTTTACTGAGTCTGAATTCACTGGGTTGGGTAAACTTTTCCCATCCATTTCTGTCAAAATCAATGCTCCTCTAGAGAAAGCCTTCTTCGCGACATACGACCCTTCCCAATTTGGCATCCATTTTCCTCTAAAGTCCTTTTGAATGGGAAGGATCTTTTTTTAGCACGGGGTCTCTCTCATGGAATTCTCTTGGGCGAACTTTCTTATCATAAGCTCGCATCATGCGTTTCTGATACATCTGACCATGTCAGATGGCTCTTAACCTCTTTTCCTCAATCAAGTTTAACTGGTCATATCGGGATTGAACCCATTCTGCTTCATCTAACTTTATCTCCGTCAAAATTCGAAGAGAAGGTATTTCTACTTCAATAGGTAACACTGCTTCCGTTCCATAAACTAACGAGAATGGGGTTGCCCTAGTAGAGGTTCTGATAGACGTTCGATAGGCTAGGAGTGCAAACGGTAACTTCTCATGCCAATCTCTATAGGTCTCAGTCATCTTTCCCACTATTTTCTTAATGTTCTTGTTGACGACCTCCACTGCCCCATTCATTTTTGGACAATAGGGAGAAGAATTGTGATGCTTGATCTTGAACTGATTGCAAACCTCTGCTATCATTTTGTTGTTCAAATTTAATGCATTGTCAGATATGATCTTCTCAGGCATTCCATACCGACAAATGATCTCCTTTTTCAAAAATCGACTTACAGCTGACTTAGTAACATTCGCATAAGAAGCGGCCTCTACGTATTTTGTAAAGTAGTGAATTACCACGAAGATAAACCGATGTCCATTCGACGCTTTCGGCGATATTGGTCCAATGACATCCATGCCCCATGTGGAGAAGGGCCATGGAGAAGTCATAACATGCAAAGGTGAAGGTGGTACATGAATTTTGTCCCCATAAATCTGACACTTATGGCATTTCTTGGCATAGTTGATACAGTCTCCTTCCATAGTGGCCCAATAATAGCCAAGCCTCATGATTTGCCTTGCTATCGTGAACCCATTTGCATGTGTCCCATATACACCTTCATGAACTTCTTCTAAAATTAGCTTAGCTGCCACAGCATCAACACATCTCAAAAGTACTTGGTCTTTCCTTCTCTTGTACAGGATATCCCCATCCAAGACATAGTCACAAGCTAACCTTCTCAAAGTTTGTTTGTCATTTTCGATTGCCTGTTCTGGATATTTATGATCTCTTACATATCGTAATATATCCTGATACCAAGGGTTATCATCCTTTTCTTCCTCTTCAACGTTACAACAGCTAGCAGGAGCCTCATAGACACTCATTTGAATTGGTACCACCTCTTCCTCTTTATTTGCCTTAATCATTGAGGCCAAGGTTGCTAAAGCATCTGCCATCTGATTTTCATCTCATGGGAGATAATTGAAGGTGATGTCATCAAACTCCTCAAGTAACCCTAAAATTACCTTTCGATAATTGATTAATTTAGGGTCTCTTGTTCCCATTCACCTCTAAGTTGATAAATTACTAACGCAGAATCTCTATATACTTCTAGGATTTTTATACCCCGCTCTATGGCTGCTTGAAGTCCCATGATGCATGCTTCATACTCAGCCATATTATTCGTGCAATCAAAGTCCAACTTGCACATGAATGGGTAATGATCGCCATTGGCGGATACCAAGACTACCTCAATTCCATTTCCAACTGCATTAGAAGCCCCATCAAAATTGAGCCTCCATGGAGAATCTTTGGTCATTGCTATAAACATTAACTCCTCATTTGGAAAATCAAAGTTCAATGGCTCATAATCCTCTAGAGTTTTACTGGCCAAGAAGTCAGCTACCGTACTTCCTTTTCTAGCCTTCTGACTTACGTAGACTATATCAAACTCTAAAAGCAAAATTTGCCATCTAGCCATTCTCTCATTTAGAGCCATTGACTCCATCATGTACTTCAATGGATCAAGCTTTGAGATGAACCAAGTGGTATGGTAAAGCATGTACTGTTTTAATCTTCGAGTTGTCCATATTAGCGCACAACACAACTTTTCAATTGGGGAATATCTCATTTCACAGTCAGTGAATTTTTTACTGAGATAATAAATTGCATTCTCCTTTTTCCCTGACTCGTCATGCTAACCAAGCACACATCCCATAGAATTACTGAACACTGACAAGTACAGTATTAATGGTTTATCTGGGTTAGGTGGAGATAATATCGGAGCATTCAAAAAATATTGCTTGACCTTTTCAAAAGCATTCTGGCATTCCTCATCCCAAGTAACTTGATTGTGCTTTCTGAGGAGGTGAAAGATAAGATCGCATTTCTCGGTCAGTTATGAAATGAACCGAGCGATGTAATTCAACCTTCCTAGGAATCCTCGAACTTCCTTCTGAGTACGTAGTGGAGGTAACTCTCGTATGGCTCTGACCTTGTCTGAGTTGACTTCAATTCCCTTTTCACTAACTATGAAGCCTAATAACTTTCCTGATCTGGCTCCAAAGGTACACTTTGCTGGATTAAGCTTCAACTGAAATTTTCTCAACCTCAAGAACAGTCTTCTTAAGACCTCAATGTGCTCTTTTTCTGTACGCGACTTGGCAATCATATCATCAACATACACCTTAATATCCTTATGCATTATGTCATGAAACAAATTCACCATGGCTCGTTGGTATGTTGCCCCTGTGTTCTTCAGTCCAAACGGTATTACTTTGTACCAAAAGGTGCCCCACAAGGTTATGAAGGTAGTTTTATCCATGTCCTGTGGATGCATCTTTATCTGATTGTATCCTGAGAAGCCATCCATGAAGGAGAACAACGAATATCTCGCTGTGTTGTCTACTAAAGTGTCAATGTGTGGCAAAGGAAAATTATCCTTTGGGCTTGCTTTGTTCAGATCTCTGTAATCAACACACATTCGTACCTTCCCATCCTTCTTAGGAACAGGCAAAATGTTAGCTACCCATTCGGAGTACTTCACTTCTTGCAAGAATCCTGCGCCAAACTGCTTCTTGACTTCATCTTTTATTTTCAGAACAATATCTGGCCTCATTCTTCGCAACTTCTGTTGGACTGGCTTACAATCCTGTCTTATCGGAAGATGATGTACTACAATGTTAGTACTCAATCCGAGCATATCCTGAAATGACCAGGCAAAGATATCTTTGAACTCTCGAAGTAACTCAACTAGACCATGCCTTGTGTCCTTGGTAATCAGTGTTCCAATTTTCAACTCATTGCCTTCCTCTAGGGCTATATTCTCTATTGCCTCTTTCTCATGTGGCATGATTTGTTTCTCCTCCTGTTTTACCATTCTTAACAGATCGAGAGATACGTCACAATCTTGAACATCTTTAAAATCCTGAGGTTCCTCTAAACATATGTCTTGCTCGCAAGAGAAATTAGGAGTGGCAGTATCAGTGCTCATATCATTGATATCTAGGGACCTGTGGGGGTATGAAAGAATATACAAAGAATGAATGAATCTAAGAATGATTGTTTATGTGCTATGAATAAAAGAATAAGAATTGCCAAAATTTAAAGGAATATTGGTTGATAAAAAGTGAAACAGTACTCGTTTAAATTGATAAAAGTTATGTTTTATTTAAATAATAATAGATGAACATAAGCCTATTTTCACAAATGTAATCTTACTACTCCTAGGCCCTAGAGTAATAGACATGTTTCGAGAATTACTCTGAAAAATTCCTAAAGACTACAGGAAGATCCTTCGCAGTCCAATTGTTCAGAGAGCTCCCTAGTTTATAAGGGCGAATGCCCTCGAGAATTCTTTGCTCCAATCCCTCATTTTGTACAGCATTGATTTGATGACTTTCTTCTACCAGTAACCCTCCTGACGTAAAGGATTTGGATATAGGTGGGAATGTCATCGGTTCCCACTCCACTTCTCCTCCATTCAAACGCGCCTTTCTTCTTGCTTGGCGCTTCTCAACCTCTTGCCTCTTGTGCTTATGGTCTGGCTTAAAGCCCAAACCAAAGCGATCTTTCTTCTCAATCAGTTTTGGGATTTGAACCCCTCCTTGCAACTGTCTTCCTAGTCCTTTTCCTAGTAATGCTCCATTCCCCATCATCATTTGCAGGGCCATCCTTGTGGCTCTAGACATTTTGGGTGCCGGCACCTCACTTCCTTCCAAAATGAAGGTTGCATCGATGATTTCTAAAGAGTGGAAGGAACACTCAATAGCCTCTTCACTTGTCTCGACATAAGGGGCCTTGCTAGTGGCTGTTACTATAATGTCCTCCTCCGCATTGATGGTTATTAACCGTCCATCCGTTACTAACTTCAATTTTTGGTGTAATGAGGAGGGCACTGCTCCTGCCGAGTGTATCCATGGTCTTCCCAATAAACAATTATAGGAGGGCTTGATATCCATTACCAAGAAATCAACTTCATATGCATTTGGCCCAATCTCCAAAGGGATGTCAATTCGTCCCATCACTTTCTTTTCAGTTCTATCGAAGGCTCTTACCACATTGTGACATGTTTTCATATGCGAGCTGTCAATGGGTAATCTGTTCAATATGGATAATGGAAGGACTTTCAAAGTCAACCCGTTGTCAACGAGTACACTTGGAAGTGTGTATCCCTTGCACTGAGTAGTGATGTACAAGGCCTTGGTTGATCCTATGCCCCCAAGTGGAATTTCATCATCATTGAAGTAGATGAAATTGTCAGCATTAATGTTATTCACCAACCGGTCCAACTTGTTAATGGATATGTCGTGGGTGACATATGTTTCATTAAGTACCTTCAACAATGCATCCTGATGCACCTCAGAACTCAGAAGTAGGGCTAATACTGATATACGCTCTGGCTGCTTACGCAACTGCTCGACCACACCATATTCACTATGCTTAAGGAACTTTAGAAATTCCTTAGCCTCCTCCTCCCTTACTGGTTCATTGATGGATACTTCGGTCTCTTTCTTCTTCTCAACATCCTTTATTTTCGTGGGCTCTACTCTGATGCCCCCCTCATCATAACGCTTCCCACTTCGTGTATAGGAACCTTTATTTTGCACACCACTAGACGCACTGGCTATACTCTTCCCCTCAGGTATTGTTACACTGCAGTCATAGCTCCATGGCGCCCTCTTGTCATCCTTGTAAGGGAAAGAAGTGGGTTTATGGATGACGACCTTGGGCCTGGTTTGCGCCCCCACTTCATTATTCCCTGGCAGGGAGATAATGATCCTTGGCCAGCCGGTTCCTTTTTGTTCACCTTCCAGCGTACTTATTTCTCTTTTATAAGAGCTACCTTCAAAAATTTGTAGCTTTTTATTATCTATGAAGCCTTGCACCAAGGCTCTAAATTCTTCGCAATTTTGGGTCTCATGACCCTCTTTTCCATGGAACTCATAGTAGTTCCCCATTCTTTCTCTTTCTTTCCCAAAGGTTATCATTCCTCTCTTCACCATCTCTTTCCAAATCACCTTTAAAGGTATTCTTACCTCCGCAACATTTTCCTTCATCTTTTTTTCACCAGCTTCGCCAATGGTATTCACTCCTTGATTGTCACGGTTTGGAAAAGGGTTCTCAGTATTTGGGGTACTATCAAATTTCACAACCCCGTTCTTGATCAACCTCTCTACGGCTTTCTTGAATCCAGTACAATTTTTAATTGAATGCCCTGATATTTTGGCATGGTACTCGCATCTGGCATTTGCATCATACTATTTAGGATACGGAGGCTGTAATGGTTTCAAGTGGAAAGGAGCTATAGCATGCGTGTCATACAAGCTTTGATAAAGCTCACGATATGTCACAAGTATAGGTGTAAATTGCATCTTCTCATGCCTGGTGCCAGATTCCTGCCTTTGAGAGCCCTGTTGCCCAACTATGGCTACTTTAGGTTGACTAACCGTGACTGCTTTCGAGTTGAAGCTACTTGTATTGTTCACCTCATTGTCTTTTCTCCTTGGGGCCGATCTTTTGGCCGCTTCCCCCTCAATTTTGCCACCCCTTATGGCATTCTCTATCATCTCTCCTGCCATAACTATGTCCGCAAAACTTTTTGTAGTGCTTCCAATCATGTGAGTGATGAATGGAGCCTTTAGAGTGTTGATGAACAACATGGTGGTTTCTTTCTCCAACAGTGGTGGTTGAACCTGCATTGACACATCCCTCCAATGTTGTGCGTATTGCCTAAAATTCTCATTAGGCTTCTTTTCCATGTTTTACAGAGTGATCATATCAGGGGTCATGTCAGCCACATGATTGTACTGCTGCATGAAGGCTTGCATAAGATCCCTCCATGAATTTATTCTATTTCGGCTCAACTGATTATACCACCTGGCTGTTGCTCCCACTAAACTGTCTTGAAAACAATGGATCAATAGCTGATCATTGTTTACGTACCCAGTCATCCTTCTACAGAACATTGTGATGTGGGCCTCTGGGCAAGTAGTACCATTGTACTTCTCAAACTCTGGCATCTTGAATTTGTAAGGCAACACTAAGTCTGGGACCAAACTTAAGTCTTTGGCATCAATCCCATGATGATTGCCGGCGCCTTCCAAAGTCTTGAATTTTTCTTCTAGCCATCTGCAGTGTTCATCCAACTACCTTACAGCTTCAGCTTTCAAATCTTCCTTTTCCACCATATCTAGATCAGGAACGAGGGGATTAGTAGGGTTATCACCCAAATTGAACCCCGAGCCATTTGGGTAATTCATATGGATCCCAGAATCAACTAGCCCATGTTGAGGCCTCACAGTGACAGATAGTCTTCTAGGAGGTGCTTCAGTTTACAGTGGCACATGAGGTGGAGTAAAACCCGGTGGACGATCTTCACCCTCCCCATCAGTGATAGCCATGGGGGCCTTCCCTTTATCAGTGGCCCTTAGAAGCTGAGCCATTTCAGCCATCATATTCCTCTGAGCCTCTAACATTTGTTCCCTCATGTCATTTTGCATCTTGGCCAACTGTTCTTGTAATTGGTCTTGCATATCCTTTTGCAATTGCTCGAAACTTTGATCCATACTCTTAGTTTTAGTATGGGTGCCGTAAGGATGTGTGATTTCTAGATTTTCTTTTATACCTTTAGAAGTAAACTTTAACTAATTAGGGTCTTTCTATAACTTTGAATGCATATGATGTGATGTAATGCAAATGCATGAATGCAAAAGGCATCGATCTCGATTCAATCTCATTTAGAAAACTTTATTTAGAAAAAGAATATCTTTACATATAAATGGATTACATATATGCCTTTGCCCTAATGCCCAAAATTCTAACTTTATCTAATAAAAGGGCTAACTCTCGACCTTTATCAGATGCTGACTCAAACATCATACTCAACACATCAGCTCGTACCGCTAAGTCTCGAACATATTTAGCAATCTCTCGGATCTGGGCTATAGCTTCCCTAACTATGTAATCCCTATCCATGACTTGACTTTTAACTTGATGGAGCTCTCCTTTTATACAATCTTTTTGCGCCTCAAGCTGCTCAATCTGAAGTTCACCATCATGCAATGCCACTTCCAAATCTTCAACCTTACTTTTTAGCTCCTCTAACTTGACCGTAGAATCATGGTTTCGGTGCCATCGAAGGGATCTTCCTAGCTCATTTACCTTAGTCTTCAACCCTTTATTCTCTTTCTCTAATGCCAAATTTTGCCCCCGCATCTCTTGGAACTTCCTCTCCCAATACTCGGCTCTAGCTTTTTCCTCTTGAACTTCTTTCTGCCACTGTTCTGAAGACTTTCCTAACCCCACTCACTTTAAAGATACTTGTGGTTTCTTATACTCCTCTTTTAAATCATCTCAGTCTTCCTCCATCTTCCTCTTTTCCTTCCTAACTTTTTCAACCTCCTTCTTTTGCAAGTCAACATCTAGACTCAGGTACATCTTCTCCTCCTCAAGATTTTCTATCTTCTTTTCGAGTTCTAAATTCTTTCTCTTAAATTCTTGCTTTATGATATCAAGTTTCAAGGACATCACTTGCAAGTATTCCTCCATTGGTCGAGCTTCCTCTATTTTTGTCATAGGGACATTATCATTAATCATTCGTCTCCTTTACTTGACATATTTTGGGGTCATAATAGGACCAATGGCCACTCCCTTCAACCGACGAGTCTTGTTCCAAGCACCAGAAACCTCGCTAACCTTCCTCTTTTAATCTGCTCCTCTGTATACAAACTCGCTTTAAGCCAACCCATGAGTCACTGGTACAAACTGTTTCAATCTATGTTGCCTCAATACGAGCAAAGGGGCATAACCAATGGCACCCGAAATTCCTAACAGGGGAACCCAATCAAAGCTACCGCATCGATAAAGTATCTCACCGGGAACCATCCATGGAGCTCTCCACTCAACATCCCCTGACTGAAGATTTCGAAGCAACGCTATCCAATTTTCTTCTGGCACATCCACTTTCCTAGATGATGCTACTATATCTTTCAAAGGGGAGTAGTTCTCGAAGAAAACCCGACAAACAATCCTATCGATCAATCGGAAGTGACTGTAGAACCAAGCCATGAGTAACTGAGCACACCCTATAAACCTGCCTACACCAGTCTTCCTACACGCACCTAAGGACTTAAATGTCTCTGCCAAAATCACAGGAACGGAAGTGACCCTTTTATTGAGTCGATGAAAAAGATCTGTGGTCGCCTCGTCCACATATCCCAAAGCCCTAGGGAAAACCATCAATCCATACAAACTTAAGGCAAAAATGTCTACCTTCTTTGCCTCATCGGGGTGTGTCAAAATCAAATCTTTCAAAGCATCCCACAAAATGCACTTGCACTCACCCTTTTCTTTAATTCTGGCTATGATCCACTGCTCGCTCATCCCCGTAATGGTCATTAATTTCTTCCAAAAGGTAGGTACACAAGCAGCTCGAGAATAAATCCTGTCACCCTGAAACCTGGGACAACGAAGTAAGGCAGTGTACTCCTCCACGATAGGTACCAAGTCTACTTCCCCAAAAGTGAAACAACTGTACGCTGGATTCCAAAACAGGGCAAGGGCTCGGAACAAGTGCTTATTTACCTGAATATCAAGCAAGTAAGGTAAATCTCCATAATTATCATAGAATAACCGCTTAGTCTCGTTGCCCCACTGATCCCAAATTTCTTTAAGCTCTTGGAGATTATTCTGTGTGACACTAATACGAGTATAATCTGACAACTCTGACACGTATCCCATAGTTATGCTGTCTCCCTTTTCTAGATGAGTTTGCTCTGACCATCTATGAACATCGGCGTTGCCCTCCACTCTATCAAGAAGCCCATTCTCTATAACAAAACTTCCTAACTTAGAGACTGATCGTGAATCGATACCTTTGTAAATGCAAAAATGTTATGCAAACAAAAGAAAAGAAATAATCAGTATCACATGATATCAATAAATCTCAATGATAATAAGGGTAATATCTAAGGTTTGGGCTCTTACAGTTTTTTCTAATGAGGTTGGTTCTAAAGTTTGAGGTACCTGAACTAGCAGATTCCTCGATCCTCACCCATTATAGGCTTATTTAAATCGAGTTCAGTTCAGGGGGATACATTTCCCTATGGCTGCACGGAGATGAAATCTCACGAAACCATAGGTACGGATGTATCCCGAAAGTGATCCACTATCCTGCACGGAGGCGAAAACCTCACGAAGGCATAGTTTCTCACTCCCACTTAACGGTGTGACCACAACGGTCATGCAAATGCAGTGTGTATCAGAATATAGTAACACTTGCCATAATACAAACACATGTAATGCAAAGAGGATTAAAATTTAAAATTTTTTAATTTCTGACATTAAGACAAGAAATAATCAATTACACAGCTTGACTCTCTTAAAGAGTCCCCAGTGAAGTCGCCAAGCTGTCGAGACCATTTTTTAAATCGGGTTTTGGAAAATGGGAATCGACTTTAAAAAAAACGAAAATGGGAGTCGCCACCAATCTTTTTTGGTGTGATTGGATCACCTTTAAAACATTTTGTTTCAAAATCATTAGTTTTGGTCTACGAAATAAAAAGAACGGGTTCGGGAGTCGGTTACGTACGAGGAAGGATTAGCACCCTCGTAACGCCCAAAAATTGGTACCTAATTAATTATCAAATGTCTTTAAGGTCGAAAATTAAAAATTTTAAGATGCAATTCTCTTTAAAATATTTTGATTTTTTTTTTAAAATTGGGGTTCGCTTGTATCAAAATATTGATACTAAGTTAGCCTTTTTGGAAATCCTTATCTCGAAACGACAAAACGCCACATCCAGTAAATTAGGACACAACGCTTTGAAATTCCAAGACAGTTGCTCGTATTTTGAAAATCTTGAAAACTTAGAAGGGTACTTGACTATTCGAACTCAGCGAGGAAAAATTGCAACCCAATAAGTTAGGGCACTACTTTTCTCGAAGCTTCCAAACACCAAGCATTGCCTTTTTATTTTTGAAAACTTTGAGGTCTTGCTTTTAAAATCGATGCATGAAGGAGCATATTAACATAACATACGAGATAAAACATTATAATAATAGCACAACAGCATAAATATTATATATTAATCAATATATATAAGAAATAAAACATGATAAAAAAATAAGAAAGATATACACAAAACGCGATATATATTTAAGAGGAATAGGTAAAAACCCAGAAACATGTAATTCAACATATATTTAACATATAAATGATGCATGATATACAATTTTGACACCTAAATAATGAAAATATGCATTTGAAAGTAAATTATAAAAGTCTAAGGTATTGCATAAAATACATTAATTCTAAAGTAAAAGCAAATATTGTATAATAATAAAACATAAGTTTTTTTTTAAAAAAAAATACATGTATAATATAAACAATTGATGAATAGAATGAGCATATAAAAATGTGATATTTAATAATAGATTTAAAAGTATAATATATAGTAAAAATATATTTATAAGAATAATAATTACAAAAGAAATAAAATATATCGATTAATATATAAAATATCAAATATGTAAAAGAATTTATATTTACAATAAGATAATTATATAATATATAAGTTTAAAATAATATGAAATAAGTAATTAATGATAAAATATACGTATTATATAAATTATAATATTACAATATCTTCAAAATATGTATTAACAAAATATGAGTGAAGTAATTATTAACATATAAATAAAGATGTTAGAATTAAGTGACCCTAATTCTTATTTAAATAAAATACGATGGAAAATAAAATAAAAGTAAAATCCATATAGAACTAGACTTCTTTTATTTTATTTTAGAATAAGGTTTTTTAAACCTTATTAAACTCCATCTATTTTATATTTACTAGGATAAAGTGTTTCAATCCTACTAGAATATGGCTTTACAAGCCTATAAATAGACATAGTCTATTCCTTTTGTATTGATTCAAATTTTCGACATAGTGAATTTTCTTCTCCTCTGCAGTGGTTTTATTCAGAAAGGGTTTCACGTAAAAATTTTGTGTTCTTTATTTTTATTTTATTTTATTTTTTTTCACAATTGGTATCGAGCTTAGGGTTGTTCATCTCGATCACGGTAATGGCGTCTTTGAAATATGAAATTCCGTTGTTGGATCGCAACACCGATTTGCGTTGTGGCGATTAAGATGCAAGCGGTTCTTTGTGAGATGGATCACGGAGGATGCCTGCTAGGGATAGATAAGATGCCTTCGACATTAATGAGATGAAGAGAAGAAGCGTAAGGATCGAAAGGCATTAACACAATTGCATCTGCATTTGTCCAATGAAATTTTGCAGGATGTGATGAAAAAGAAAGGCTGCATTGCATTATGGAAGAGGCTAGAACAAATATGTATGTCGAAAACTCTAACAAGCAAGTTGCATATGAAGCGGCGTCTTTATGCTCATCGTTTGGAGGAAGGTGCGTCTGTACACGAACATTTTGTTGATGTTTAAAGAAATTCTCTCAAACTTGGAGGCCATGGAGGTTCGGTATGATAAGGAAGATCTAGGGTTGATTCTACTTTGTTCGTTGCCTCCGTCTTATTCAACCTTTAGAGACACGATTTTATATAGCCGCGAGTCTCTCACGGTTGATGAGGTTTATGATTCTTTAACCTCGTATGATAAGATGAAACATCTTGTGGTTAAACTCGACTCTCGGGAGAGGGTCTCATTGTTCGTGGGAGACAAGATCGAATCACGATGATGATCGTGGTAGGACACAGGAAAGAAATCATCGTGGTAAATCTAAGGGTAGATCAAGTCTTCAAATAGAGGTAAAACTTGTAACTTCCGTAAGAAGAAAGGGCACATTAAATCTGAGTGCTATAAGCTACAAAATAAGATTAAAAGGGAGGCTGCGAATCAAAGGAAAACAACAACCGAAAATTCGGTGAAGGCGATGTTGTAGAAGACTACGGCGATGGTGAACTTCTAGTCGCTTCACAATGATTCTAAAGTAAGTGAGGAGTGGATACTTGATTCAGTTTGCACCTTCCATATGAGTCCCAATCGGGATTGGTTTACAACTTACGAAGCGATTAATCGAAGGTGTTGTTTTGATGGGAAATAATGCTTCGTGTAAGATCGCAGTGTTGGAACAATTAAAGTTAAGATGTTTGATGGAGTTGTCGAACACTTAGTGACGCACGGTATGTTCCGAATTGAAAAGAAATTTAATTTCATTGAGTACTCTTGATTCAAAAGGTGCGAGATATACAATTTGAAAGTAGGGTTTTAAAGATTTCAAAGGGTCCCTTGTTGTGATGAAAGGGCAAAGAAAAAGCGCCAAGTTATATGTTTTGCAGTGGTTCTATTATTATCGTGATGCAAATTGTCGCTTCCTCTTCCTTGTCGGATGATGATATTACTAAACTTTGGCATATGCGCCTAGGGCATATGAGTGAGAATGGCATGGTAGAATTGAGCAAAAGAGGACTTCTTGATGGGCAAGGAATTTGCAAACCGAATTTCGTGAGCTTTGTGTTTTTGGGAAGCAAAAGAGAGTTCGATTCACTAGAGGAATCCATAACACGAAGGAAACGTTGGAGTATATTCATTACGATCTATGGGGACCATCCAGAGTGCCTTCGAGAGGTGGAGCTAATTATATGCTAACCTTTATTGATGATTTTTCCGAGAAAAGTTTGGGCGTTCTTCACGCGGCGAGAAAAAGCGATGTGTTTTCCGCATTTAAGTCTTGGAAAATTATGATTGAAAAGCAGAGGCGGGAAAGCAGATAAAATACCTCCGCATGCACAATGGCTTAGAGTTACGTGCTCGATGAGTTTAATAGATTGTGCAAGTCGGAAGGATCGTGAGACACTTGGCGATTTCGTCATACTCCACAAAGCAAAGCGGCGTTGCGAAGCGAATGAGCAGAATGATCATAGAAGGTTCGATGTATGTTGTCAAATGCCAACTTACGAAGTCGTTTTGGGCGTACGACCTCATCGCATGTTTTTGATCAACCGATCTCCATCCGTTGCCATTGAGAAAAGACTCCACAAGAGGTATGGTGTAGTAATCACGCTAATTATTACGATTTAAAGATCTTTGGGTGTCTGCGTATGCTCATGTTAATAATGGAAAATTGGAACCGAGATCCATTAAATGTGTTTTTCTTGGTTATAAAAAGGTGTAAAAGGGTATAAGTTATGGTGTCTGAAAATAGGAAAGTTGTGATTAGCAGAGATGTTGTTTTTGATGAAGCGCTATGCTTCCTAACTTATCTCTTAAAGACTCTTCCAATAAAGAAAATCAAAAGCGGTGGAGCATCAGATTAATACAGAGTCGACTCCTCAAGTCGGTACAAAAATTGAGAATAGAGTTGCTTCTTCGCCTCCATACTCTATCGCCAAAAGCAGAACTAAAAGAGAAATTAAACCTCCAAAGAAGTATCTTTGAGAGTGATCTAGTTGCTTATGCTTTAAATGTGGTGAAGATATAGATGCGAATCAAGAGCCATCAAATTATTCTCGAGGCGATTAATGTGAAGACTCGAGAAAAATGGATGTTTGCTATGCAAGAGGAGATGGAATCACTCCACAAAAACAAAACATGGGATCTTGTGAAACTTCCTAAAGGTAAGAAGACATTCGTTGTAAATGGGTGTTTAAAAAGAAAGAAGGGACTCAGGAGTTGAAGAACCTAAATATAAAGCAAGGCTTGTTGCAAAGGGTTACATCAAGTTCCAGGAGTGGACTTCACTGAGATGTGTTCTCCCGGTTGTGAAGCATAGTTCGATTCGAGCTTTGCTTGGTATTGTGGCCATGCATGATTTAGAGCTTGAGAGCGATTAGATGTAAAAGCGCATTTTTGCATGGAGAACTTGAGGAAGATATTTACATGCAACAACGAGAGGTTTCTGATTTTGAGAAAAAGAGGATTATGTTTGCTTTGCTGAAAAAGTCCCTTTACGGTTTGAAAGCTTGATACCAGGCAAAGCGATGGTACAAGAGGTTTGATTCCTTTATGACTTCTCACGATTTCAAAAGAAGTAGTTTTGTGATTGTGTTTACTTTAAGAAAAACAATGATGGTTCTTTTGTGTATCTACTTCTTTACGTTGATGACATGTTGATAGCGACAAGAAAAGACAAAGGAGAGATAAGAAAGGTCAAAGCCCAACTAAGTGAAGAATTTGAGATGAAAGATTTGGGACCAGACAAAGAAGATACTTGGTATGGAGATTCTTAGAGATAGAAAAACAAGTAAATTGTACCTAAGTCGGAAGGGTACATTGAGAAACTTCTTTTTGAGTTCAATATGGAGTGCTAAGCCTGTTAGTACTCCTTTAGCGATTTATTTTAGACTTTCATCGGCTTTGTCTCCACAATCGGATGATGAGATTGAGTACATGTCACATGTTCCATACTCTAGTGCGATGGGATCTCTCATGTATGCTATGGTTTGTTCACGTCGCATTTATCATATGCACGATCGATGATTAGCGGATATATGGCGAATCCGGTAAAGAACACCGGAAGCGATTCGATGGATTTTAAGATACTTACGAGGTACTATCGATGTTTGCTTACGGTTTGGAAGAACCGAAGATGGAGTTATTGGGTATGTTGATGCTGATTTTCTTTGGAGACCTTGATAGAAGAAGATCTCTCACAGTTACGTCTTTACAATCGAAGGTTGTGCAATAAGTTGGAAAGCCACTTTGCAAACTACGATCGCTTTGTCTACCATGAAGAAATTTGAGTACATGGCGACATCGAGGCTTGTAAAGAAGCTATTTGGTTGAAGGGACTATTTAGTGAACTAAATGAAGACCTTCAAATCAGCACACATGATATTTTGTGTGATCGAGTGCCATCTTTCTTACAAAAGATCAAATGTTTCATGAGAGAACAAAACACATTGATGTTCGGTATCATTTTGTTCGTGATATTATTGCTCGTGGTGATATTGTTGTGAGCAAAATTAGCACTCATGAAAATCCTGCAGATATGATGACCAAGTCACTTCCTATAACCAAGTTTGAGCATTGCTTAGACTTGGTTGGTGTTCATTGTTGAAGTTAAACCCTTAAGGGGTTTTATGGAAGAGGTGGAGAACTTGTTCGCGATTAAGAACTTGTTCATTGAGAATTTGTGTCAAGGTGGAGATTGTTAGAATTAAGTGTCCCTAATTCTTATTTAAATAAAATACGATGGAAAATAAAATAAAAGTAAAATCCATATAGAACTAGACTTCTTTTATTTTATTTTAGAATAAGGTTTTTTTAAACCTTATTAAACTCCATCTATTTTATATTTACTAGGATAAGGTGTTTCAATCCTACTAGAATATGGCTTTTTACAAGCCTATAAATAGACATAGTCTATTCTTTTATTATTGATTCAAATTTTAGACATAGTGAATTTTCTCTCTCCTCTGCCTCGTGGTTTTATTCAGAAAGGGTTTCCACGTAAAATTTTGTGTTCTTTATTTTTATTTTATTTATTTTTTTCACAAAAGATACATATATAATGCAAGTTAAAACCTTTAATGATAATAATATATAGATAAAATATATAATGGTATAAAAATGACATAATATAAAAAAATTATAATTTATAATATGAAAGAGTATATATGTAAAAATAATATATAATATATAAATAATTAATAAATATATACGTAAAAATATAATAATAATATAAATAATAATGTAAAATAATAGTAATAATTTGTAAAAAATAATATATAATACATAATAATAATATGAAATAATATTGTTAAAATGTAAAATAATATAATTGTATAAAGATATATAAACATTATGTGATAAAAATATACTATAATAAATAATAAGTAATGATATATGTTAATATATATAAATATGATAATAAAAAGATATGAAGTAATATAATATTATAAAATATAAGTAAATAATTATAAGATATATAATACGTATATTCATATTAAAATATAATAGTCTATGTATAAAGTTTAAAATAAATAAGTTATAAATAGATTAAAAGGGATAAAAGTGACCAAATTGAACATAAATAAAAGTCAATGGCTAATTTAATAATAAAATAACTGAGATCAGACCTAATTGAAATGGCCATTAAAACCCTAGAGACTCATCGGGAAATTTTCCCCTTGTCCCTAAACGGCAACGTTTTAATCCAGGACTTAAAACAGTTACTACGAGGACTAAATTAAAACTGAAACAAAATATCAGGGCTAAATCATAAATAAAACAATGCAAAATTGTAAACATAAGAAAGGTGGAGGGACTAATTGGGTAATTAACCCAATCTTAAAAAACACGTGGATCCTCCCCTTTTTATCGGGTCAACACGTGGATCCTCAGGTCTTAAAACGATGTCGTTTTAGGCTTATTGACTTAAGCCAAAACGGCACCGTTTCTTCCGGGCTATATAAGTTAAATTTTAAGTTTTAAAAATCATTTTACACTGTTTCTTAAAAAAAAAGTTCAAAACTCTCTGTATAGGAGAAGAGAGAGGTCTGGTCTCGGCCTTCGGCCTCCGAGCCATTCAGCCACACGCGCCGTCGCGAACACCGCGACGCATGGTGGTCGGAGGGTTAAAAACCCTCGTCCTTCTACCGGTAACTCCTTTTCTTCTAAATATTTCTAGTTTTAAAAAAAACGATTCGTATATTCGTTTAAGAAAAGAGAAAGGAAAATAAAAAAAATCACCTTTTCAAATGAACTCCGTTTCCTGTTTTCTTTTTGAAGTAATATATGTATGTATTTTATTCTGTGAAAGATCTAGTGTATTACATCGTATTTGACTCAGGCTTTTATAGCCACTGTTGTCATTATATGTTTTGGGAAGAAATCCTTTTATTTCTTTCCATATTTGTTTTGCTTTTGCTGCGTTTCTTTCCATATTTGTTCCTTGTCTGTCGCGATTTCTTCCCTTGTTTACAGGTGAGCGCGAGGAATCCGTCGATGACGAAGGCCTGAATATGGTCTAACGGCAGCGTTGATCTCGGTGTGACTCGGAGTCTGGAATCGTGGCCTTGATGGAGGGTAGCTGAGACGACGGAAACCAAAGGGTCGTGAGGCTTGGCTTCTGGAACCTTCTATTTTGCGGCGCGAGAAGAAAGGGAGCTAGGGTTTCTGACCCTATCTGAAAGTCATTTGGGCCCCCTGCTATTTGGGCCTTCGGTTTACTGGTATCCTATTTGGGTCTATTTAAGTTGGGCTATGGGTGTATTTGGGTACACGGGTAGTGGGCTAATTGGGTTTTAAGTTGTAACCAGTATGGGCTATCGGGTATAATTGTATTTGGGCTGTTGAGTAGGGTCTTGTAATTGGACTTTTTAAATGGACATTTTAAATAAATACTTATTTATTTAATTTTTATATTCTGTTTTCAGCCCGGTCAAATTTGGGCTACTATAAAGCCAAAAGAAATGTATTCTTCCTTTTTTACGCACACTACACAAATTCAATACAAAGAACCAATAAGAAATCAGAAGGTGATTTCAAGTTTTTTTCTCTCTTTCGTCCTTAATATTTTTTCTTTTTTTCGTTTATTTTGCATATATTTTGCTTTGTAGAATTTTTTTTAAAAAAATAAAAAAAATGAATGAAATGAAAGGGGATTTACCTAAATGCACCATCGAAATCCTTGTTTCCCCCGTCGAAATCAGAGTTTGAAATGGGGATTTCTGAGTGAAAATGGACTGAGAGTCCCAGTTTTGATGAAAATAAGGAGCGCCGCTACCATTCACTAACTACAATAGTGAAACGGTGGACAAAGAGCCGAAAAGGGGGTGGAAAACCCTAAAACTGCTGCGCTGAAACCCTTACAAATGGGTGCTTGGATTGTGGCTTGTAAAATGGCAGACTGCCATTCAGTTTCTTTCTAATTTTGAATTAAAATTAAAACAGCACCGTTTAAGGGAGGGGGTCCGCGCGTTAGCCCTTTCCAGGACCCTGATCCGCACCTTTGTGCTTCAAAAGGGATATTTGTGTGGAGAGTCCTCCCCCTTTTATACCGCGTTTCAATTAGTCCCTGTTTGCGTTTCACCTTCTTTTTTGAATTTCTCCTAAAATTTGCACGTTTTTACAATTGGGTCTGCGCTGCAACACTACGTTTTTGGGGCCTGGACTATTTTCAATTCTAGTCCCTATACATTCGCGCGCATTGCACATTGATCCTATTACTTATTTGTAAATTGACCCTTTTGTTTCAATTTTGTTTTAATTAAGCTTTTTATCCTCTTTTTAGTCACTGCATATTTACTCTCTTTTACATGCTGGATTACATGTTTTGATATTTTTAATGGTTTCGGCTCTTTTATTCTATCATTTTGATAATTTGTATATTATTTGCAATAGAGTTCATTTTAGTTTATGTATGCTATTAATTTTATGTTATTTTATAATTTCTTTTGAATTTATTCACATATTTTAATGTTTATATTTTTAGTAATTCATTTATTTTATGTGTCATTTAAGTTATCATTAAGCATATATTTAGTACTTATATTTAACTAACATACGTTATTAAAGCTATGTTATTTTATTTTACATGTAGTTTTTAGCAAACTTGTATATAATTGTGTTTTTTTTAAAAAAAATTTATTACATATATAATTTATGTTAAAATTAAGTTAATCTTATAATCCATATTTTAATTCAATATTATTTTGACATGCAATTATTTCTAAAATTTCTTCACATGTACATTACTCATATTAAATTATTTTTACTATAGTCCATGTTATTAGTTTCATATTGCTTTATGTAAATATTTTTACGTATACTTTCCTATAACATTATTTATGTGTATAAGGCATTTCTTTTAAGAAAATCGTACAATTTACTTATTGTATATACTTTCAAATTTTATTATCCTTATGTATGTATTATTTACATATACCATCAATCCAAATCCATTTGTTACATGTAAAATTATGTTATATATTATTTGTTTCAAAATTCCCTTCATAAATATAGTTTTATAAATATACATCACTAAATTTATGTATTTTGTAAATATAGTTTTTTACCTTTTGTGTATATGATTATATTTTTAAAATTTGTTACATGTATAGTTTATATATTTACTTAGTTTTTTCATACATTATTAATTTCATGCTATTTTTTTTACAAATAATTATTCCCAAATTTATTTATATATATACATGTTTTATGAATTTATTATGTACATTATATCTTATCATGTGTTTTATTATTCTTTTATATTTATATGTTATTTAAGCTATCAGGCATATTGTCAATTTTTAAATGAATTTGTGCTTAAAATATTTTGCATATTATTCAATTCAAATGCTTTATTCTACAATATTTATTTCAAATAATAATATATCCCTAGTTTTTATGCAAATTTGTCAACCTATATATTATGTGTCCATTTATTCGTCATTATTTTAAAATCGTTTTATAGCATATTGGCTTCTAATTGCTATTTTGTTTTTTTTTTTTTTTACATTTTGCATTGATTATTTTATATCATGCTATTTATATTATTGTGGCATATTATTGAGTGTATTGTTTAGTTGTGTTGTATTGTTATATTATTATTTTCGTCATTGTATCATTATATCAATTATTTCCCATGCATGATCGTAATCGGGTTATATTTTTTTAGGTTAGTTATATTTAATCATTGGTTTGTTAATTGATTGTATCTCATGTGCATATTATCCCATATCATTGTTTTCCACTTGGTTTATGAAAATTGGTTTTATAAGGTCCAAATCTTTAAGATTTATTTCGTTTTATTTCGAGTCGAATTAATGCGTTTTAAGCTAGTTTTATAATTATTCATTTAAAAATTCTTTGAAACGAAGGTGATGTTCGATATTTGGCAATTCGCGGAATCGTGTCCTATCGTGCTGGGTTGCAATTTCTCATTTGCTCAAAATAATCAAATGTCCCTTTAGAATTTCACTCATGTTTTCTAAAAACTCTTTAAAACGAAGGAAATGTTCGATGTTTGGCAATTCGGGGAATCGTGCCCTATCGTGCTGGGTTGCAATTTCTCATCTGCTCAAAATAATCGAATGTCCTTTTAGAATTTTTCTCATGTATTTAAAAACTCTTTAAAGCGAAGGCAATATTTGATGTTTGGAAATTCGGGGAATAGTGTCCTATCGTGCTGGGTTTCGATTTCCCGTTTGTTCAAAATAATCAAATATTCCTTTGGAATTTCACTCGTGTTTTCTAAGGCAAGGCAATGTTCAATGTTTGGAAATTCGAGGAATCGTGCCCTACTGTGTTGGGTTTCAGTTTTTCGTTGGACTAAATAATTGGGCATCCTTTTGTAATTTTCAACTTATAAACTTTTGGAAGTCAAAATTTATCGTGTTTTCGAGGGTATAAAGGATCGTGTCCTATCGTGCTAGATGTGATGCTATATTCCTCTGAAACAAGAAGACTTTGACGACCAACTCGGGTTATTCAAATATTATTAAATAGAACCACATTTCAAAAAAAAAAACATTTTTAATTTTAGACATAAGGACAGTATTTAATCGATTTGGTACCAATTTTGGGCGTAGTGAGGGTGCTAATCCTTCCTCATGCGTAACCGACTCCCGAACCCGTTTTCTCATATTTACTTAAGACCAAAATCGTTGTTTTAGTAAAAAGAAATATTTTATTAAAATAACCAAATTTCTAGGTGATCCGATCACACCTAAACAAAAAGATTGGTGGCGACTCCACGTTTTATTTTCAAAAAATCAATTCCCATTTTGTTTTCAATTTTGAAAAAAAGATGGTTTCGACATTTAGTATTATGTATAATCATGTGACTATATATTGATAATTAATAGTATGAGATGCAAGTTATATTGTTTGATAAAAAGTTTTTTTTATTACTTTAAAATGGTATGAATTGTTTTAATAGGAACTAAAACTTGTATGCAAGTTAAAATTTTTTTATTGCTTTAAAATGATATGAATAACCAATTCCTCGTATACGTCCATTTCAATGGGGGTTGTTGAAACCATTTTTTTGAAAAAGGGTAGACTTGGTTTTGAAAACGAGAAAATAGGAGTTGCCACCAATCCTTTTTGTGAGGTGTGATCGGATCACCTCGTGATCATATTAATAAAATGTTTGATTTACTAAAACAACGTTATTGGTCTACGAAATTCAAAAAAATGGTTCAGGAGTCGGTTACGTACGAGGAAGGGTTAGTGCCCTCGTAACGCCCAAAATTGGTACCTAGTTGATTACTTGGTGTTTTCCATGTCAAAAGTCAAGAATTTGAAAAGCAATTTAGAATACAATCCTTTCCCCTTTTTTTGCATTTTTTAATAAAATTTCTTGAATTAATCGAGACCCCTTAAACCATTTAGGGTTATTTAGGTCCAACGAGAAAATCGAGACCCCGTAAGTTAGGGTACGATTTCTGGAATTTTCATACACGAAACATTGCCTTTATTTTCAAAATTTCCCTTTTGTACGAATTTGGATAAAATTAATGAAATATTTAAAATGATATACGTTTAATTGATTATTGAAAAATCATTTAAAAACGTGAATGGAGTTGTACTCGATGAATAATAGTAGTGTGACACAAGTTTTGTGTGATGATAACGTAATATACATAATACAATATAATACATAACATTGATATTAACAAACTAAAATATTAATATGCATGGATAATAATAATGATAATAGAAATGATAATATAAATAATAATCATCAATAAACGACAACAACAACAACAATAATAAAATAATCTAAACTTCAAAATACTACAACAAAACAACCATATCGCGACACTTTTTTTGACCTAAGATGACACAAAAAAGGTTGGCATAGGTTTCGCGACGGTTCTCTCGACGCTTTCAAAAAGGTTGTCTATAGTACAGTTGGCATAGGCTCCACAACGCTTTTGAAAAAGCGTTGCCATAAGTCAACATAAGCTGACCCTTATTGAAGGGTTGTGAAAGGCTTAGTCAATGCCGACCTTTAGAAAAGGTTGGGATAGACCTAGTCAAGGCCAACCTTTGAAAAAGGTTGGGATAGACCCGTATAAGACAACCTTAAAAAGGTTGGGATAGACCAGTCTAAGCAACCCTTAAAAAAGGTTGGGATAGACTCGTTTGAGGCAACCTTAAAAAGGTTAGGATAAACCTTGTCTAAGACAACTCTTAAAAAAGGTTGGGATAGAATTGTTTAAGGCAACCTTAAAAAGGTTGCGATAGACCTTGTCTAAGGCAACCCTTAAAAAAGGTTGGGATAGACCCATCTAAAGCAACCTTAAAAAGGCTGGCATAGACCTTTTCTAAGGCAACCTTTAAAAAGGTTGAGATAAAGCCGTCTAATACAACCTTAAAAAGATTGGAATATACCTTGTCTAAGACAACCTTTAAAAAGGTTGGGATAGACCCGTCTAAGGCAGCCTTTAAAAGGTTCGGATAAACCCGTTTAAGACAATCTTAAAAAGGTTGGAATAAACACGTCTAAGGCATTTATTTTCTATTTTTTATTGTTTCAATATTAATATATTTTCATAAACATTTACAGTGAATAGAAATTGTGCTTTAAATACAACTAAAAAATATTAAATTAAAATTAAAATAAAGGTTGAATATTTATTACAAAAATCGATCCAATATCAAAATACACTAACATTTAGCCAAAATGTATACCACCAACATTCAACCCAATATACAAAAGTAAACAAATAAAAAAGTTCCTAAGACGATGGACATTGATATTGATGTTATACTATATAACAGCTAATACCGTCTGAAATTGCAACTTCAATTCCAAGAAACTCTACTGATCTTTTATTTCTACAAGGGTAGCCTCAAGTAGTGAAACATCTCCAGATCCAAGTATACCATATACCTACTTGTAACATATGCAATCTTCTCTCGTTTCACCATTATTACTTTCCAACTCTTCACTATATTTAGCGTTATCCCTCAAGCCCCAACCTTGCTATAAGCCAATTGCAGACCTCATTCATCTTTTTAGGGATTGTGAAATGACCAATCCTGCACAAATTGAATCAAAAACTTAAAACTTTCTCTAGTTTTGTATTTCTTTTAAGATCAAAAGGACTGAGATTAGAAAGGCTTTAGGAAAGCAAAATATTAACTAAATGCCGCCATCATTTTTACTCTAAAAAAATTTAAATAAAACATCAAACCTTAACAAGTAGAAAAGACATCTATGTTCCTCTATTTACAACAATGAAAATATTTGGGAATTCTCAATGCACTCAAGTTTAAGCCAGAATAGAAACTTAGGAATAGCTATTTAAACAAAACAAAGCTTCACATTGGATAAGTATTATATGTCCATCTATTTTACCTTTTACAAGGTACAATAAATTATCTTCATATTTTTCATTCACAAGATAAATTAAAATGAAAATGAAAGATAACAATCTTACCCAGCATTGAATATAATAGGGGGCAGAAGATAGATAAAGAATAGATCTTCACTAAAGACTAAAAGATGAGAGCTTTTACCCCTACTTGTCAACAAAATAATGACCCCAATAAAAACACCCTACAAACAAAAGTAATTTAAATCAAATATATCAAACAAGAAAAACATACAAAACCAAGCAATCAAAACTTAGTTGAATTGTCCTTGAATGACAAAATCCACGTCAAAAGATGTCAATAGAGAAACTCATAATGATAAGGGCAGTAATTGATTCGTTCATCCATCTATTCTACTCCAAAAGATGACCAATCACAATGCAAGCACAAAGAAGCACTACAAATATGTTCATGGAGACCACAGACGCATGGTCTGAAGTAGATAGTGTCAAAACCTCTTTAAAACGGGTTTTTTAAAAAAGGAAAACGAGAGTATCCACCAATCTTTTAAAGTGTGATTGGATCACTTTATAAAACATTTTGGTCTACGAAATTATGAGAAAATAGGTTCGGGAGTCGGTTACGTACGAGGAAGGATTAGCACCCTCGTAACGCCCAAAATTGGTACAAATTGAATAATTTTGCCTTAGTGTCAGAAGTTTGAAAGAATTTAGAAATGAGATTCCCTTAAAACCGTAATATTTTGAGAAAAGAATCAATATTTATTCGTTTTAAAAGAGTACAAACATCACATCCAGCATGATTGGACACGATATCTTTAAAATTTCATAACTAAAATCATCTTGTGATTTGTAAAACTCGTTTAAAAGGATATTTTAGATATTTAGACAAACGAGAAATCGCAACCCAGCATATTAGGGCACTACTTCCCGAATTCCTAAATATCAAAACATTGCCTCACTTTTTAAAAAAATTCCTTTTGAAATGAGATATTTTTGTTTTGAAAATAATGATGTATTTTACATTTTACAAGAAATTAACATTTTAATAAACCTAACTATATAGTACATGCTTTATCATTTTATGCAAATATAGCATATATATAAGATGATAAATAGTGATATAACTAACATAATATACATTCATATCTCATACATATAAAAATGCATATATCCATATACTATCATTTTATGTAAATTACAATGTAACAAATAATAAATGGAACAATATAAATTTTTTTATCATATATGCAATAATATTTCGTGCAAATAAAGATAACGAATGATATGAAAACAAAAAGTTTATATGATAAGATTATTATGTTAAGATAGTATTAAATAAATATGAATAGGATGCTAAAATTAGTTAACAAAATATATGTGCAATAAAAGGTAAAATCTAAATACCAATTTAAAAAGAATAAATGAGTACAAGAAAAATATAAAATAATATATAAGTAGAAAAAACATTATGAATATATTGTATGATTTAATAACTTAATATATCTATAATGTAATAGCCCAAATTTGACCAGGCTGAAAACTAGATAAATAAAGAAACAATTGTTTATTTAACAGTCCAAGTTCATGTTACAAAGCCCAAACGGTGGGCCCAAAATCAAATATTTTAGACCCATTAACCCGGTTATTACTCAGCAACCTTAAACTATCCCTAGCCCGTTTACACCTTAGCCCAAATACACTCGAAGCCCAGACCTAAACTAGACCCAAAAAATAGAGGCCCAAAAACCCAAAATTATCAGCTAGGGTTTTCAACCCTAGCTCTTTTCCCTCGCTCGCGCATAGCGACCACGGAAGCCGGGAGCGGCGGTGCAACTCCCCAGATCGAGGCCATCAATGCACACTGACGCGCCATCAATGCATCCGTCCCTTTCGTGACCGTCTAGCACCGCAATCTTAGGCCTCCCCTCTGGCTTTGGTGCCACCGTTAATGCCGAGATCATTGGGGTACCTGCAAAATGAAAAAGGAAACTCAGCAGATAATGGCCAAAGATATAGTAGACAAAAAATAGAAAGAAATCGGAGATTTCTTTCCTTATGTAACACATCAGTGGTTATAAAAAGCCCTTTGTAACCCTCTAATTAGGGGGACAGAAATAAAGAGAAAAACGAATACAAACAGTTTCAAAGGTGATTCTTGTTTTTATATTTTTTGCCTTCCATTTCTCTATTGTCAGTATTGAAGCATATGAATGTTTATATGTATATGTACACAAAAATACTTTAAAAAAGAAAAGGAAAGAGGTTACTTGACGAACGACGAGCGAAAGGAAGGGTTTTTCAAACCCCAGCCACCGTGTACGGTGGTCCTTAGGGTGGCGCGTGCGCGCGTGACTGGAGCGTGGCCAACGGAGGCCAGAGCCGGAGTTCCCTTCTTCTCTCTCTCTTTCAGAGAGAAATCTTTAGTGATTTTTTTAAAATCGGAGTTTCAAATGAATTTTAAGCTGAGAAGTTAGCTTATATAGCTTGAGCGAAACGGCGACATTCTTTGACCCCCAGGATCCGCGCGTTGACCCGATTACCCGGGGAGGATCCGCGCATTTTTTAAAATTGGGTTAATTTCCCAATTAGTCCTTCTACCCTTTTTGTATTCACAGTTAAATTTTATTTTATTTATGATTTGGCCCTGTTATTTTATTTGAGTTTTAATTTGATCCTGACTGTTGTTAAATTATACTCTGGGAAACGCGGCCGTTTTGGGAATAGAGCAAGTTGCCCAGTGAGTCCCTCTAATTTTACTCGCATTTTAAATAGGGCCTTAATCCAGTTTTGTTTCTTTGAAATTCGCCCTGACATTTTGCTGAACTTTAAATTTAGTCCTATATTTATTTTTATTATTCTATTTATATATTTTTTTATATATATTGTTATTTGTTTTATTTTTATATCATATGTTATAAGATTATTTTATAAGCATTATTTTTAATATATATATTACTCTTATTTATTATACATTATTTTTTCAAAAATATTATTTCATATCATTTTTTATATTATTATTATATTTTCACAAATATTATAAATATTTATTAATTATTTATATATATTATTACTTTCATTATTTTATATTATATCTATCATATTTCTTATTTCCTATAAATTTAAAATATATTCTATTATATGATATCCAAATATTTTCGTTACTTTTTTTTTATTCATATTATATATCAAACTATTCATTATTTATTATGTATTATTTTGTTTTAAATGATATCTTTATATTCTTTTACACACTTCTATTTATATATTTTTTTAAAAAAACCTAATATATTTTACATATAATTATTATAAATATCTTGTTATTATATTTATATATTATATAGTAAATACTATTTTAAAATTATTTTGCTTTAGGGTCTTTACTTATGTTGCATGTATATTTTGTTAATAATAATTCATTTCATTTTATTTTATTTTGTATACACTATGTGTAAAATGTTGTTTTATCTATTATTTGATATTACATTTCATAAACATGTACATTAATATTATATTACTTTGTATGTTTGCCTGTTTATTCATTCTTCATACACATTATATATATATATCTTTGTACGCATATTGTTAATATTTGCTTTATATGTATTATTTTATATGTATATATCTAATGCACGATCTTATATCATAGTATTCATTTTTTTTAAATGCATGTATTATTTACCTATTTCAATAATATGTTACTATGTATAGTTTATAATGTAATATAATTCCTCACACATCATTTTTTTAAAAAAAGGGGCCTCAAAGTTTAAAAAAAAAATAATAAAGGCAATGCCTGATGTTTGGAAATTTCGAGAAAGTAGTGCCCTAACTTATTGGGTTGCGACTTTTCTCGTTGAGTTTGAATAATCAAGTACCCTTCTACTTTTTTAAAGGTTTTCAAAATATAAGCAACTATCTTGGAATTTCAAAGCAACATGTCCTAACTTACTGGGTGTGGCGTTTTGTTGTTTCGAGATAGGGATTTTCAAAGGACTAACTCAATATTTTGATACGAGTGAGCTCCAATTTTCAAAATCAAAGATATTTTAAAAGATTATTGCATTTTAAAATTAGGAATTTTCGACCTTAAAGCCATTTCATAATCAATTTGGTACCAATTTTTGGGCGTTACGAGGGTGCTAACCCTTCCTCATGCGTAACCGACTCCCGAACTCGTTCTTTTGATTTCGTAGACCAAAACCGATAATTTTAAAACAAAACGTTTTAAAGGTGACCCAATCACACCTAAAAAGATTGGTGGCGACTCCCGTTTTCATTTTTAAAGTCGATTCCCATTTTCCAAAACATCGATTTAAAAATGGTTTCGACAGCTTGGCGACTCCACTGGGGACTAATAAGAGAGTCAAGCCGTGTAATTGATTATCTCTTGTCTTAATGTCAGAAATTAGAAATTTTAAAATTTAATCCTCTTTGCATTACATGTGTTTGTATTATTGCATGTGTTGCTATATTCTAATACGCATTGCATTTGCATGACCGTTGTGGTCACACCCTTAAGTGGGAGTGAGAAGCTACGCCTTCGTGAGGTTTTCGCCTCTGTGCAGGATAGTGGATCACTTTCGGGATACATCCGTACCTATGGTTTCGTGAGATTTTCATCTCCGTGTAGCCATAGGGAAATGTATTCCCCTGAACCGAACTCGATTCAAATGAGCCTATGATGGGTGAGGATCGAGGAATCTGCTGGTTCAGGTACCTAAAACTTTAGAACCAACCTCATATAGAAAAGACTGTATGAGCCCAACTTAGTTAGGTTTAAACTTTAGATGTTACCCTTATAAGTTATCGTTGAAATTTATTGATATCATGCGACACTGACTATTCTTTTCTTTTGTTTGCATGTCATTTTGCATTTACAAAGATATCGATTCACGGTCAGTTTCTAAGTTAGGAAGTTTTATCATGGAGAACGGACTTCTTGATAGAGTGGAAGGCAACGTTAACGTCCATAGATGGTCCGAGCAAGCTCAACTAGAAAAGGGAGATAGTATAGCTGAGGGATACGTATCAGAGTTGTCAGATTACACTCGTATTAGCCTCACACAGAATAATCTCCAAGAGCTTAAGGAAATTTAGAATCAGTGGGGCAATGAGACCAAATAGTTATTCTATAGTAATTATGGAGACTTACCTTACTTGCTTGATATTCAGGTAGATGAGCACTTGTTCCGAGCCCTCACTCACTTTTGGAACCCGGCATCTGGTTGTTTCACTTTTGGGGAAGTAGACTTAGCGCTCACTAGAGAGAGTACACGCCTTGCTTCGTTGTCCCAGGTTTCAAATGGATAGGATCTATTCTCGAGCTGCTAGTGTTCCTACCTTTTGGAAGAAATTAATGACTATTACAGATATGAGCGAGCAGTGGATCACTGCCAGAATTAAAGAGAAGGGTGAGTGCAAGTGCATTTCATGGAACGCTTTGAAGGGTCTGATTTTGACACACCCTGATGAGACAAAGAGGGTAGATGTTTTTGCCTTAAGCTTATATGGATTGATGGTGTTCCCTAGAGCTTTGGGATATGTGGATGAGGCAACCACGGATCTTTTCCATCGACTCAGTAAGAGGGTCACTTCTGTCCCTGCGATTTTAGCAGAGACATTTAGGTCCTTAGGCACATGTAGGAAGGCTGGTGCAGGCAGGTTTGTTGGTTGTGCTCAGTTACTTTTAGCTTGGTTCTACAGCCATTTTCGATTGATAGATAAGGTGTTTTGTCAAGTTTTCTTCGAAGATTATTCACCGCTGAAGGACATAGTTGCTTCAACTAGGAAAGTGATGTTCCAGAGAAGAATTGGATAGTGCTACTTCAGAATTTTCAGGTGAAAGATGTTAAGTGGAGAGCTCCGTGGATTATTCCAGGTAAGATTCTTTACCGGTGTGGCAGATTCGATTGGGTCCCTCTATTGGGAATTTGGGGTGCCATTGGCTATGCTCCCTTGCTCTTGTTAAGGCAATTTGGTTTAAGGCAGTTCGTACCAGTAACTCATGGATTGGCTCAAAGTGAGTTCATGTATAGAGGAGTTGATTACAAGAAGAAAATTGGTGAGATCTCTAATGCTTGGAACAAGACTTATCGATTGAAAGGAATAGCTATTAGCCCTGCTACGACCCCGGAATACATCGAGTGGAGAGGTAGAAGAGTTAATGATAACATCCCTAAGCCAAACATGGAAGGAGCTCGACCGATAGAGGAATATTTGCGAGTGATGCCTTCGGAGTTAGAAATCATGAGGCAAGAATTTGAGAGAAAGAACTTGGAGCTTGAGAAGAAGATAACAAAGCTTGAAGAGGAAAAGATGTACTTGAGTTTAGATGTTGATGTCCAAAAGAAGGAGGTCGAGAAAGAAAGAAAAGAAAAGAAGAAGATCGAGGAAGACCGAGATGATTTGAAAGAGCATTACAAAAAGGCGCAAGTATCCTTGAAGAGGGCGAGAGTAGGAGGATCTTGGATCGATTCTGAGAAAGAGGTCAAAGAAGGAAGAACTAGAGCCGAATATTGGGAGAGAAAGTTTCAGGAGATGCAGTCACAGAATTTGGCATTAGAGGGTCCAAAGTAACTGAGCTCGGAAGATCCCTTCGTTGGCATCGTAGCCATGATTCTACAGTCGAGTTAAAAGAACTTAAAAGTAAAGTTGACGATTTGGAAGTAGCATTGCATGACGGTGAACTCCGGGTTGAGCAACTCAAGGCGCAAGAAGATTATCTGAAGGGAGAGCTACATCAGGCTAGAGGACAGGTCGAAGAAAGGGATTATGTTATTGGTGAGGCCATAGCCCAGATTTGAGAGGTTGTTGAGTATGTGCAAGACTTGGCAATACGAGCTGATGTATTAAGTCTGATGTATTCATCATCGTCTGATGTAGGACGAGAATTAGCCCTTTTATTAGATAGAGTTAAAGCTTTGGGTCTTAGGGCAAAAGCATATTTGTAATCCTTTCATATGTAAAGATATTCTTTTTCTAAATGGAATTTTCTAAATGAAGTTGAACCAGAATCGATATTCTTTTTGCATTCATGCATTTGCATCTCATGGCATTTCATCACATTATTTGCATTTAAAGTTATAGAAAGACCCTGATTAGTTAAAGTTTACTCTCAAAAGGGTGAAAAGAAAATCTGGAAATCACACATCCTTACGGCACTCGTACTAAAACTAAGAGTATGGATCAAAGGTTCGAGCAATTACAAAAAGATATGCAAGATCAAATGCAAGAGCAGTTGGCCAAAATGCAGAATGAAATGAAGGAGCAGATGCTAGAGGCTCAAAGAAGCATAACGGCTGAAATGGCCCAGCTGCTGAGGGCTACTGATAAAGCAAAAGCTCCCATGGCAATCATTGAAGAGGAAAATAAGGGTCTTCCTCTAGGTTTTACTCCACCTCATGTGCCACTGCAAACTGAGGCACCTCCTAGAAGGCCATCCGTCACCGTGAGGCCTCAACATGGGCCGGTGGATGTTGGAATCCCCATAAATTTCCTATCTAGGTTGGGAAATAATTTAGGTGATAGGTCGATCAACCCTATCACTCCTGATCTTGATTTAATAGAGAAGGAAAGATTGGCCGCTGAATCCGCGAAAGAATTGGAAGATTGTTGCAGGTGGTTAGAGGAGAAGTTTAGGGTTTTGGAAGGCGCTGGCAACCATCATGGGATTGATGCCAAAGACTTAAGTTTGGTTCCAGATTTGGTGCTTCCTCATAAATTTAAGATGCTAGAGTTTGAAAAGTATAATGGGACTACTTGCCCAGAGGCACACATAACAATGTTTTGTAGGAGAATGACTGGTTATGTGAACAACGATCAATTATTGATCCATTATTTTCAGGGCAGCCTAGTGGGAGAAGCGACTAGGTGGTACAATCAGTTGAACCGTGCAAGAATTGGTTCATAGAGAGATCTTGCACAGGCTTTCATGTAACAGTATAACCATGTGACTGATATGACGCCAGATAGGATTACACTTCAAAACATGGAGAAAAAGCCTAATGAAAGTTTTAGGCAATATGCACAACGATGGAGGGAGGTGGCAATGCAAGTACAACCACCATTGTTGGAAAAAGAAACCACCATGTTATTTATTAATACTTTGAAGGCGCCATTCATTACGCATATGATTGCAAATACCACGAAAACCTTCTCGGATATAGTGATGGCGGGTGAGATGATTGAGAATACCATGAGGGGCGGTAAAATCGAGGGAGAAGTAGCTAAAAGATCGACCCCAAGGAGAAAAAACAATGAGGTGAATAACATGAACAGTTTCAACTCCAAGGCAATCACAGTTGGACAACCTAAAACAGCTACGGGTGAGCAGCAAAGTACTCAGAGGCAGGAATCAGGTACAAGATCGAATTCGGAGAGGATACAATTCACTTCTATCCCTGTGACATATCGTGAGCTTTACCAAAGCTTATACGATGCACATGCCATTGCTCCATTCCACTTGAAATCGTTGTAGCCACCGTACCCCAAATGGTATGATGCAAATGCTAAATGCGAATATCACACAGGAATATCGGGGCATTCAATTGAAAACTACACTAGGTTTAAGAAGGTCGTGGAGAGGCTCATCAAAATGGGGGTTGTGAAATTTGATAGTACACCTAATACTAAAAATCCATTACCAGATCATGGCAATCAAGGAGTGAATGCCATTGATGAAATAAAAAAAGGAAAAGTCAAGGAAGATATTATTGAGGTAAAGACACATTTGAAGGTAATATGGGAGGAGATGGTGAAGAGAGGTATGCTGACCTTTAGAAAAAGAGAAGAAGGGATGGAGAACTATTGTGAATTCCATGGAAAGGTGGGTCATGTGATCCAAAATTGTGAAGAATTCAAGGCCATGATACAAGGCCTTGTGGATAACAAAGAGCTGCAGGTTTCTAAGAGTAGCTCTTGTGAAGGACAAATATGTGTGCTGGAGAATGAACGACAAAGAACCAGCCAACCAAGAATTATTATTTCCTTGCCAGGGAATAATGAAGTGGGGACACCAGTAGCACCCAAAGTCATTATCCATGCACCTACTCCTTTCCCTTACAAGGATAGCAAGAAGGTACCATGGAGTTATGACTGTAGCGTGACAGTGCCGGAGGAAAGAAATGTAGCCAGCGCATCTGAAAATGTACAAATTGAAGGTTCCCATATGCGGAGTGGGAAATGTTATGATACGGGGAACGTCAGAGTGGAGCCCACAAAATCCGAAAGTGTGGAGGTAGAAGGAGAGAAAAAGAGCGAAGTACTTGTTAACGAGCCAGTGAGGGAGGAGGAGGCTAAGGAATTTCTAAAGTTCCTTAAGCATAGTGAGTACAGTATGGTCGAGCAGTTACATAAGCAACCAGCACGCATATCGGTGTTAGCTTTATTGTTAAGCTCTGAAGTACATCGGGAAGCGCTGATGAGGGTACTCAACGAGACGTATGTCACTCACGATATATCTATCAATAAATTGGACCGGTTGATAAATAACATCAGTGCTGATAATTTCATCTACTTCAATGATGATGAAATTCCACCTAGGGGCATAGGGTCAACTAAGGCTTTGCACATCACCACTCGTTGCAAAGGATACACACTTCCAAGTGTACTTGTGGATAATGGTTTTGCTTTGAATGTCCTGCCGCTATCCACCTTGAATAGGTTGCCCATTGACAGTTCGCATATGAAGGCATGTCACAATGTGGTAAAAGCCTTTGATGGAACTAAAAGGAAAGTAATGGGACGAATTGACATCCCTTTGGAGATTGGACCAAATACGTATAAAGTTGACTTCCTGGTAATGGATATCAAGCCCTCCTATAATTGTTTATTGGGGAGGCCATGCATACACTCGGCAGGAGCGGTGCCTTCTTTACTGCACTAAAAATTAAAGTTGGTGACAGATGGACGCTTGATAACCATCAATGCAGAGGAGGACATCATAGCAGCTGTCACCAGTAAAGCCCCTTATGTGGAGACAAATGAGGAGGCTATCGAGTGTTCTTTTCATTCCTTGGAAATTGTTAATGCTACCTTCATTTTGGAGGGAAGCGAGGTGCCGGTTCCCAGAATGTCTAGAGCAACAAGGATGGCCCTGTAAATAATGAGGGGGAAAGGAGCATTGCCAGGAAAAGGACTAGGAAAACAGTTGCAATGAGGGATTCAAGTCCAAAAATTGATGGAGAAGAAGGATCGCTTTGGTTTGGGTTTTAAGCCAGACCATAAACAAAAGAGGCAGGAGATGGAAAAGCGTCAAGCAAGAAGGAAGGTGCGTTTGACCGGAGAAGAAGTAGAGTGGGACTGGATGACATCCCACCTATATCCAAAACCTTTAAGTCGGGAGGGTTCTTTGGTAAAAGAGAGTCATCAAATCAATGTTGTACATAGTGAGTGGTTTGGACAGGAAAACCTTGAGGGTATTCGCCCTTACGAACCAGGGAGCTCTCTGAACAATTGGAATGCGGAGGATCTTCCTGTAGTCTTTAGAGAATTTTCAGAGTAATTCTCGAAACATGTCTATTATTCTAGGGCCTAGGAGTAGTAAGATTACGTTTGTGAAAATAGGCTTATGTTCATCTGTTATTACTCAAATAAAACATAACTTTTATCAATTTAAAAGAGTATTGTTTCATTTTTATCAACCAATATTCCTTTAAATTCTAACAACTCTTATTCTTTTATTCATGGCACATAAATGATCATTCTTAAATTCATTCTTTGTATATTCTTTCATACCCCTCACAGGTCTCTAGATATCGATGATATGAGCACTAATACTGCCGTTCCTTATTTCTCTTGTGAGCAAGACATGTGTTTAGAGGAGCCTCAGGATTTTGAAGATGTTCAAGATTGTGACATATCTCTCGATCTATTAAGAATGGTGAAACAGGAGGAGAAACAAATCATGCCACATGAAAAAGAGGCAATAGAGAATATAGCCCTTGAGGAAGGGAAGGAGGTGAAAATTGGAACACTGATCACTAATGACACAAGGCATAGCTTGATTGAGTTACTTCAGGAATTCAAGGATATCTTTGCATGGTCTTATCAAGATATGCCCGGATTGAGTACTGACATTGTAGTACATCATCTTCTGATAAGACAAGAATGTAAACCGGTTCAACAGAAGTTGCGAAGGATACGGCCAGACATTGTCCTAAAAATAAAAGATGAAGTCAAGAAGCAGTTCAATGCAGGGTTCTTACAAGAGGTAAAGTACTCCGAATGGGTAGCTAACATTGTGCCTGTTCCTAAGAAAGATGGAAAGGTACGAATGTGTGTTGATTATAGAGATCTGAACAAAGCAAGCCCGAAAGACAATTTTCTTTTGCCGCATATCGACACTTTAGTAGACAACACAGCGGGGTATTCGTTGTTCTCCTTCATGGACGGCTTCTCAGGATACAATCAGATAAAGATGCATCCAGAGGATATGGATAAAACTACTTTCATAACATTGTGGGGCACCTTTTGTTATAAAGTAATGCCGTTTGAAATTTGAAGAACGCTTGAGGGCAACATACCAACGAGCCATGGTAAACTTGTTTCACGACATGATGCATAAGGATGTTGAGGTATACGTTGATGATATGATTGCCAAGCCGCAAACAGAAAGAGGATACATTGAGGTCTTGAGAAGATTGTTCTTAAGGTTGAGAAAATTTCAGTTAAAGCTCAATCCAGCAAAGTGCACCTTTGGAGCCAGATCGGGGAAGTTGTTAGGCTTCATAGTCAGTGAAAAAGGAATTGAAGTTAACTCAGACAAGGTCAGAGCCATACGAGAGTTGCCTCCACCACGTACTCAAAAAGAAGTTCGAAGATCCCTAGGAAGGTTGAATTACATTGCCCGGTTCATTTCACAATTGACCGATAAATGTGATCCTATCTTTCGCCTTCTCAGAAAGCACAATCAAGGTACTTGGGATGAAGAATGCCAGAATGCTTTTGAGAAAGTCAAGCAGTATTTGTTGAATGCTCCAGTGTTATCTCCGCCTATTCCAGATAAACCGTTAATACTATACTTATCAGTGTTCAGCAATTCTATGGGATGCGTGCTTGGTCAGCATGACGAGTCAGGGAAAAAGGAAAAGGCAATTTATTATCTCAGTAAGAAATTCACTGACTGTGAAATGAGATATTCGCCAATCAAAAAGTTGTGCTGTGCGTTGATTTGGACCACACGGAGATTAAGACAGTACATGCTATACCATACTACTTGGCTCATCTCAAAACTGGATCCATTAAAATACATGATGGAATCAACGGCTCTAAATGGAAGAATGGCGAGGTGGCAAATTTTACTTTCAGAGTTCGATATAGTCTATGTAAGTCAGAAGGCTATCAAAGGAAGTGCGGTGGCAGACTTCTTGGCCAGTAGAGCTTTGGAGGATTACGAGCCATTGAATTTTGATTTTCCAAATAAGGAGCTAATGTGTATAGCAGCAACTGAAGATTCTCCATGGAAGCTAAATTTTGATGGGGCTTCTAATGCAGTCGGAAATGGAATTGGGGCAGTCTTGGTATCCCCGAATGGCGACCATTACCCGTTCACATGCAAGTTGGATTTTGACTGTACAAATAATATGGCTGAATACGAAGCATGCATCATGGGGCTCCAAGCAGCTATAGAAAGAGGTATAAAAACTCTAAAAGTATATAGAGATTCTGCGTTGGTAATCTATCAGCTAAGAGGTGAATGGGAGACAAGAGACCCTAAATTGATCAATTATCGAATGGTGGTTTTGGGGTTACTAAGAGAGTTCGATGACATCACCTTCAATTATCTCCCACGAGATGAGAATTAGATGGCAGATGCCTTAGCAACCTTGGCTTCAATGATTAAGGCAAACAAAGAGGAAGAGATAAGACCGATCCAAATGAGTGTCTATGAGGCCCCTGCTCATTGTTGCAATATTGAGGAGGAGGAAAAAGATGATAATCCTTGGTATCAAGATATATTACGATATGTAAGGGATCGTAAATATCCAGAGCAAGCAACTGAAAATGACAAACGAACTTTGAGAAGGTTAGCTTGTGACTACATTTTGGATGGGGAGGTTCTATACAAAAGAAGGAAAGACCAAGTACTTTTGAGATGTGTCGATGCTGTGGAAGCCAAGCTAATCCTAGAAGAAGTTCATGAAGGTGTATGTGGTACGCATGCAAATGGGTTCATGATGGCAAGACAAATCATGAGGTTTGGCTATTACTGGGCCACTATGGAAGGAGACTGTATCAAGTATGCCAAAAAATGCCATAAGTGTCAGATTAATGGAGACAAAATTCATGTGCCACCCTCACCTTTACATGTCATGACGTCTCCATGGCCATTTTCCATTTGGGGCATGAATGTCATAGGACCAATATCGCTGAAAGCTTCGAATGGACATCAGTTTATCTTCGTAGTGATTGACTATTTTACAAAATGGGTAGAGGTTGCTTCTTACGCAAATGTTACTAAGTCAGCTGTAAGTCAATTTTTGAAGAAGGAAATCATTTGTTGGTATGGGATGCTTGAGAGGATCATATCCGACAATGCATTGAATTTGAACAACAAAACGATAACGGAGGTCTGTGACCAGTTCAAAATCAAGCATCACAACTCTTCACCCTATCGCCCAAAGATGAATGGGGCAGTGGAGGCTACCAATAAGAACATTAAGAAAATAGTGGGAAAGATGACCGAAACTTATAGGGATTGGCATGAAAAACTACCGTTTGCACTTTTGGCCTATCGAACATCTCATCGAACTTCTCATCTGGGGCAACTCCATTCTCGTTAGTCTACGGGATGGGACGCGGTATTACCTATTGAAGTAGAAATACCTTCTCTCCAAATTTTAATGAGAGATAAGGTTAGATGAAGCTGAATGGGTTCAGTCCCGATATGACTAGCTAAATTTGATTGAGGAAAAGAGGCTGAAAGCTATCCGACATGGTCAGATGTACCAGAAGCGTATGATGCAAACTTATGATAAAAAGGTTCACCCAAGGGAATTCCATGAGGGAGACCTTGTGTTAAAGAAAATCCTTCCCATCCAGAGGGACTTTAGAGGAAAATGGATGCCAAATTGGGAGGGGCCATACGTAGTGAAAAAGGCTTTTTCTAGCAGCGCATTGATTTTGAGAAATGGATGGAAGCCTACCCAATCCAGTGAATTCAGACTCAGTCAAAAAGTACTTTGTCTAAAGGAGAAAAGAATCCAAGGTAAAAACCCGCAAAGGGCACCTTGAATTGATTCAAAAAAAATAAATAAAAATGGAGAGGCCAATGTGAAAACCCGCAAAGGGCGCCTTGTGACCAAAGGGGTTTTGAGTTGAAAACCCGAAAAGGCAGCTGAAATTTTGAAGGGCATACAACAATTTGGCTATATCTAACTCAGCAGAGAGTAAAGCAGGATGTACATTGGGGCATCAACAAAGTACTTTGGATCTTTTACACACATGTCGAACTCAAGAAAGGTTTCATGGAACTAATGTATAGACGCTCAAGCGGCGATATTTAGAGCATATAACTTTTATCCTGTTTGCTATCTTTATATTCTATTTCTTCTTAAAGATATGCTATCAGACTTATTTCCTTTGTATTGCTAACGATTCATTCAAATCCAATTATTCTTAAAGATTTATTCATCTTCCGATATTCTTAAAGTATGTTGCATTGAAATAATAATAGATGAACTAAAACATTTTCACAAACGAAGTTTTGCACATTACTTTGGAATTTCTAGATAATGCAAGAAACTAAAACAGGACGATTGTTCGAGAAATTCATGTAAGTAAGGGATGAAAGAACTCGAGGAATTCTTTTCTTCTAGTCCAAAAGGAAATAGACAAAGCCAATAATTCAGTCCTTACAGACATCCTCAGTGGATCATAGCATTGGAGAAAGGCTTACAGGCTGAGCAAGAATAATACTTGGAGAAAAGAAAAGACAAATGAAGGAATGAGTGATGACATCTAAGATAGGGGTCATGATCACAACATTTTACATAATAACATGTTTAATTAGGAACATTCGACTCACTACGAGCATAGCATCCTAAGTCATCAAGCATAATCATTTTACTGAGTTATCGAGACAAAGACGCTTTAAAACCCAAAATAGTAGGGTAATAAAGCGCGACATAGCGAATCTAACCTTCATTGGGGCGAGATCCAAGATGATAGATCTTATCTAAATCTAAGATGATGCCGCAACACGGCTGCAGAAGGTCTGATGCAAGCCCATCGGCTCTTCGATTTGCCGGTGCTGGCTCATCATCAAGCCGATGGATCTGGGCTCCAGGCACAGTCATGCTGCAGATTGCGGCTGCGGCTGTCATCGCCCGATTCCTTGTGCTCCGAACAAAACAATAGGAAAAACTTGCTATGTGGAACAAATATAGAAAGACGACGAGATACAAGCGATGGATAAGAAGATTCTCTGTTATTTCAGCTAGCTATATAAGCCCACTCACAAACAATTATAGTGATTGATTTTTTTGACCACAGAATGAGAGAGAAAACGAAAGATCTTCTAAGTGATCTTGTTTTATATTTTGCCATTCTAATGTCAGTATGAGCATAACACAAAATAAAATAAAAGGAGTCACCTACATGCGATTTGCACAGATAGAGAAGGGGTTGTTAATTTCGAACACGCTGTTGGCGCCACCGGAGGGCGATGTGGTGCGCCTACAACGCGGCCGCAGCGACAGTCCGGAGCTCAGGGCTACTCTCAATTTTATCAGCAGAAATTTTTATTTTTTAAACTGAGTTTCAAATGAATTGTCGTTTATTGGCATGGCCCTAGTAGCAGTAAACTAGTACAACGCTAACTCCCAAGTCGCACACTTAGATCATGTTGACTGGTGCGAGGGAGGACTCAGTAGATTTTCCAAGTAGTTAATTTCCAATTGACCATCTGTTATTATGCTTATTTTAGATTTTATTTTGATTTTTATTAATGAGCCCCAATCTTTTAATTTGATTTCCGATATATTTGTTAATTAGCATCCTTTGAATCGATGTGAAAGCTGCTTGCTGGATAGCATTGCTCGAGTGGGTCCTTGCATTTTAGCATGTGTAAAGGCCTAAATTCGATTTTTGTTCTTGAAATTGCGACTTTGCTAGGAACTTATTTAGATCAATCTAACCCTTTTATTTATTTTTATTATTTATTTATATATTTTAATGTAGTTATAAAACAGTTATGTTTATTTGATATCCATCATTTATTATTATATATTATTACATATTTTTATATTTATACTACTATATTTATATACATTATTACTATATCTTGTTTATTTTACCATATCTTTTGAAAATCCATACTATATTATCATATTACATTGTATTTTATATTATTTTTATTATTTACTTGAATTATTTTATATTATTACGATATTTCTTATGTCCTAAAATTTAAACTATTATTAATCCAAGATCATACTATATATCATATATTGTAACATATATTATTGTTTTTAACATGATATTTTATATTTTACACTCAATTTATATATCATTTTACATATATATATTTATTATTTCTTGTCAATATATTTATATATCATATACTAAATACTATTTTAAAAATTTTGCTTTCTTTATTATTTTGCATGTATATTTTTAGTTATATATTCATTTCATTATTTAATCTTGATTGTATTTAAATTTTAGAATTTTTATATTTTTTTATTTTTAAGTGTCATTTTAATATGTTATCACATAAATTAGTTGTTATTGTATTCGGCTCTGCTTCTTTTATTTGCATGAACTATATATTAATTCCTATTGATATCTATTTATGAAAATGTCAGCGTATGTATATTTATGTTATTATACACGTTAAATTTGCATGAAATGTGATGTGTATTATAATCATTATGTTTATCATTTCTATATTATATGAAATGTTAAGCGTAGTTAAAAAAACTTATATCATATTATTAAAAAGTTTAAGTTTTAAAAATCTATAAAGGCAATACCGATTTTTAGTATTTAGAATTGGAAAGTTCCTAAACATCTTTAAGTTCGATTTCCGCTTGTCTGAGAATGCCTAAAGTATCCCAAATAGATTTCAAAATCACGAGATGATTTGATTCTGAGTTTAAGGATATCATGTCTATCATGTTGGATGTAAGTTTGTATGTTTGAGAGCTAAGAATCTCGATTTCTCAACTTAAATAATTTCGAAGGTTTAAAAAAAGGATCCTATTTTTAAATCCTTTCAAATTTTGCATTAAAGATAGAAATATATTCAGTTTGGTACTACTTGCGGCATGCCCTTTCCATGCGCATCCGGCCGACTACTGCTCTCTGAATTTACTGACAAAGCGTTTATAAAGTGATCCAATCACAAAAAAAAGGTTGTATGCTGCCATCTTTAAGAGCGATCCTCGTTTTCAAACATCCTTTTTAAATGTTTAATGATACCACGATACCATTCATGAAGACCATATCCTCTTAAACTTTTGCGTTTATTTTAAAATGATTTATATCGTTGAGCAGAGAGAAAAAAAGTATAACAAAACCACCTTTGTAAACAACTATTTCTTGTTTCTTTCTATATAATTAACTATATAATACGTATGTATCCTTTTTGTATATTTGTAAAAATCGGTCACTTAAACTATTTTTACACCCATTTATCTGTTTACAAATGAATCTAAAAATTAAACCCGATTCTAATTCGATTTATTGACAGCCATGATTGCTTGTTTCCTTTAATCTATTGGAGTTAACGGCTCAATCTTGGTGGTGGGCACGATCCATGACGATCGTCACGGCGGCGTACACGACATGATTTAAAATGTCTGCTTCATTAAGTTACTTCTGCCTGTGCGGAGGTTTCCACAGCAAACCAGGTCTCTGGTATAAAGGTATCGGGCCAAACACCATTATCTTATGGGCCATAGGGTTTAACCTTATCGGGTGCGTACGTTATTTCTCTCTCCTTGTGTTATTAGGCGGACTGGCATTAGATAGCGAGTGAGTGGGCTTGCATGACGCATGTATTGTTTTTCATAGCTGTCATGTATTGCGGTCAATAAACTATAATTGTTGGCTAAATGTAATCTGGACTTGTAAATGAATCGCTTTAAAATAAATAAATATTCGTTTATTTTTGTTGGTTTAAGTGGAGCAGTTACTGATTCTTCCTCTGCTCATTCTTTGTAATAGGAATCGCAAAATTAACAAACCAAATTCTATTGTCGATGGTGGCCCAGTGTTTTAGTGAATCCTTGTCCCATACTCTTTGCATTTCTCTCTTCACTTAGAGGCATTGTCATTTGCGATATTTCTCCCCGATTACAACAGCCAGACATTCTCGACTGTTCCATTATCGACAGGATGTCGTCATCTTAGATTCACGTTAGCCGTAAACAACGAGGAAAGCCAACCGCTATGACTCTGATCTCGCATCAATGCGACAAGGATGTCATTGCTTCGGATCCCGCCACGATGCATCGAAGGTTAGATCGACGTCGTTCGATACTACAGTATGCGCAAATCCGCTTATTCGACGCGGTCGACACAAGAGAATGCTTATCTGATCTGCTCCTTGCGCCAGATGCGTCGTCATGCTATTCGACTGCCCGCGACGACAACGAGCGACGCTAATCTGCTATTTTGTCCGATGGCGTCTGAGGCAAGTGCTGTGACACCCTCGACCGTATGGAGAGACCATATCGCACCAATTGAAATCATCTTGGATGCCTGCGGCGTAGACCAAAGCGACCGTTTATGTTACCTCACTTCTACTGGGTTAAGAGCATTAATCTTTATTATCTCAAGACTTAATCCATAATGCGTAAGTCATGCCTAATGATTAGAGATGCTATGATCGAAGTGAGTCAAATGCTCCTAGTTAAACCCGTTTATAATGCAAAATGTTTATGAATATGACCTATTCGCAACCTCCTATTCCCTTCGTTGAAGTTTATCTCAAAGTATCATTCCTCCTTCAGCGTGTTTTTTACCATTCTCTATGACCACCAAAATAATGCGTAAAATGATCCTCCAAGATCAATCATTTGATTTGTCAATTATTCACTGACTAAGAAATCTTGATTCTTTCAGAAGCACTTACATAGACCCAAACAATTGCGCTTAGTTTCTTTGTATTATCTAGAAATTTGAGTAATGAGCAGCAAACTTCATTGTGTAAAATTATTTATTTATCTATCATTATTTTAATGCAGCATACTTAGAATAATGGAAGATGAATTTAATCTTGAGAATAATTAGATTTGAATGAATTTGTCGAAATACAGGTTATCATAGCCTATCTTTGAGAAGAAAGAGAATCTAAAGCAGACAAGATTAGATGTACTGAATCACAGCGTCATATCGACTCCAGTGAAGACTTTTTAGTTCAACATGTTTAAAAGATCCAAAAGTGCTGATGCCCCGAATGTATGTGCATTGGCGCACCATTGTTGAATAAGATTATGAGTGCATTGACAGTGTGCTCCAAAGGCTCTCTTTCTTCAACAGCTCCAGGTCTGGCGTGAGTCATGGCTCCTACATCATTTTTCACGAAGACTCAAAGCGGAGTTTTCTACAGATTCTCATCCTAGACAACAGTACTTTTTGTGATGCAGATCGGGTGGTAAAACTCTTCCATCCATCTGTACAGAATCAACACTAGGCTCCGATTGCCTCCTTCCCAATTCGCATCTATTTCTAAAGTCATCTCTGATGAGGAAGGATCTTTTGCAAAGATCCTAGAAATTCTTCTGTAGACTCTTGTCGTGATCGTATCATTAACCGATACATGCCGACATGCATGTTTAGCCTTTTCGATCAAGTTCAGTAGTCATCCGCATTGAATCCATTACACTTCGGCCATCCAAACTTTATCTGAGTAAAATTGAGAAAAGTATTTCCAACTTCAATGGGTACACATCCCATCCATAAGCAAGAAAAGGTTGCCAGATAGGAAGGTTTCCGATGGGCGTTCGATGAAGCTAGAAACTAGAGAATTCCTTCTCCAATCTCAGAGGTTTGAGTCATTTTCACCATCTTCTTTGTTTTTTGGCGGCGAGCCTTGCACTCATCATCTGGGTGATATAGAGATGAATTATGATGCTTAATCTTGAGTCGACTACAAACACTATTTCATTTTTGTAGTTCGCATTATGCAGTATGATCCTTTTAGCATCCCATGCCGAAACAAATGATCTTATTTCAAATTGAAGCACAATAGTAGGTTCGGACTAGTAACATGCACATAGCATGCTTCACCACTTTCGTTTGTCAATTGATGATAATGGTGATATTGGCTCACATCCCAATGGATAATGAAGTCCCATTTGGGGAGAGGTGGTACATGAATCTTGTCTCAAATGACATTTATGGCATTTTGTATGAAGATACAACCTTCATAGTAGACCAATAATATCAAACCTCATGATTTGTCTAGCTATCATGAAACCATTAGCATGCATGCACCACAAACACTCGAAACTTCTTGATTAACTTAGCCTCAGATCAACACACATCTCAATTACGGTCCTTTTCTTGTACAGATGTCCCCATCTAAGCGTGTGTCACTAATTCCTAAAGTTTGCTTTATCATTTTGAGCTTTACATGCAGTAGTCGATCTCTCATATGCATATATCACGAATACTGATTATCATCCTCTTCTTCAATGTTATAACGACAAATTGTCGAGCTCAAGATACTCATGGATAGTTCTCATCTCTCTTCTTATTCACTCTAATCATTGAAGCAAAGGTTGTTAAAGCATTAATCCAGTTTTTTCATCGTGGGATATAATTGAAAGTGTCATGGAGATCAAGTAACTAAACTACCTTTCGATAATTGATCAATTTAGATCCCTTGTCTCCATTCCCTTTAGTTGCGTAGTAAATTACCAGGATGAGTTCCATACTTCGGTTCTTATTCTCACCTCCAGTTTGGCCCGAGTCCCATAATGCATGCTTCATACTACCATATTATTTGTGCAATCAAGCCCAACTTGCATGTGAATGGATAAGAAACCATTGAGGGATAGGACTCTTATTCCATTTCCTTGTGATGCCGCATTAGCTCAACTTCCAAGGATAATCTCAGTGTGCTTGCTACATCAACCTCATCAGAAATCAAAATTCAACGGCCATAGTCCTGGAGAGGCTAGAATCCCTATTATGCTCCTTTAGCCGACCATAGACTATGTCAAACCAGACTTTGCACTTGCCACTCACCATTCTCCCATTCAAAATTGTTTGACTCCATCATACTTTCAAGGATCAAGTTTGAAATAAGCCGTAATATGATATAGCATATGCCGCCTCCTCGAAGTCGTCCCAAAGCAACATTCATTGATATCTCATCTCACACTAGTTGAATTTATAATGGGTATAGTATATGCTCCTTCCCCTCCATGGCAATCCGGAATTATTAAACGTACAGAATTAATGGTCTATCTAGACTGGCGGAAGGCTTTTTGAGAGCATTAACCAAGTGTTGCTTAACCTTATCAAAAGCATTGGCATTCCTCATCCTAGTACCTAAGCCTTGCATTTCGAGCAATATAGGATCACATTTCGGTAGTGTAAATAAGCAAGCATATAATTAATCTTCAAGAAACAGACTTTCTAGCCGCAACGCGTGAGGCAATTCTTGTATGGCTAGCTTCTATCCTACTCGCGACATAAGCCTAATAACTTCGAACTCTATAAGATGCCTGTAGTTCGGAAGCTTTGAAATTTCTTAATCTCGAAGCGACTTAAACTTCATATGCTCTTTCGAGATTTGAATCATGTCATCAACACTTCATTTCTCTTGTATCATATAAACAACAAAGTTATCATTGGTATTGTATTTTCTTTGAGTGCATTCTATAACAGATGTATGGTGCACCACAATGTTATAAAGGTGGTATCAAAGACATACAGATTAAAATTTCTGTAAGAACAAATCACCGTTATCTTGCCTTAATTGTACATGTCTGTAGGAGAGAAATATTTTGATTGTTTGGATCTGACAATTAGCACACATTCCCATATTAAGATGATGTACAATGTTAGCTACCATGTATTTCCACTCTTGTAAGAATCACCGTGAGGCCGACCGTCTTATTTTCATTAATCCGTCTCACCTCTGCAACCACGGTGGCTTATATAAACCTTGCTTCCTTAACCATGATGTAACCATCATATTATTAGACATTATTGTTTGCAACTATCTGCTGTTGTATTTTCGGCTGGTGAATGCACAGAAATTCACATTCTATGCCCTCTCTCTCATGGGCATGATTTGTTTCTCCTCTTTATCTCAACGAGATCGAGCACATCGGCCGACATCTCAAACAGATTCCTTTAAACATCTTTGCCTTCGCGAAGAGAACTGTGTTTGTACATTCGTCATGTCATTGATACATGATATAAAGAATATACAAAGAATGAATGAATTTAGAATGATTATTTATAAAGTATGAATGAAAGAATAAAAATTCATTGCTAGAATATTGATTGAAACAATACTAGCTCATTAAAAGTTATGTTTATTAAAAATAATAGATGATGAGCTATTTCAAATGTAATCTCATTCCTAGCTCCTAGAGTAACAAGAATGTAGAAACCTAATTGGACTATGAAGTTTCTCTCCACGTAGATGTAATTGTTCTCGAGAGAACTTCTATAGTTTGTGAGGCGCTCACACTCTCTCACTCCTCAGGCCCGCTCAGGGTTCCTTGCTCTCAGTATCTCAACTCCTCCCTCCCAATGCGGTTCAAGGAGTAGCCTACCTCTCCAATGAAGGTTACCAAAAGAGAACACCAATTTGACGCAGTGCGCTGCCGTTATCATGTGGTAATCGTTATAGTAGCAGAGGAGCCACAGCCAGAAGTTCCAAACGCAATGAAAGCGGTAGAACATTCAAGGTACCGACCTATTGGGATGGCGAGCACGCTTGACAAAAGTGTCCTCGTGACATCAAAGTGGTGATACAAGGCCTTAGTTGACTACGGTAATTCATCATCATTAAAGTAGATGAAATTATCGCTATGTTATTACCCAAACTTGTACTTACTTGACATATATGGATATATGTTCGTGGAGCACCTTCATCAATGCATCCCAATGCACAGTAGCTTCGAGTAGAAGCGACCAAATCGGCTGAGCGATAACTGCTATCGACATTCTCATTATACCATTATCAGAAATTAGTTCTTTACTTTCTCATCGGCCTCACAGCCAGTACTCAACAGCCTCTTCCTCTGCGCACTAATATTTCTTATTTCGCTGGCTCACGCGCGCTGGCGCGTCAATCAGATAATACCGCCCCATCGGCGGTGAAACCTCAACTTGTTCATCCTGAAGCATCATCGCTTATTGACATCAGTATAACTCAGGTCCTTGTACAATCTTGAACTTCATGTCCTTCAGCTTTCTCATAGAACTCACAGGCTTAGTTTCTTGTTTCTCTTGCTCTTATTTTTAGGGTTAACATATAAGCTCTGGATCATCTTCTTCAAAAGAAAGATCCCAAATCACTTTCATAGGCATCCTCCTCACCTCGGCTAACATCTTCCTCTTATCTTCACCTCTCTCACTCGTATAATGGCATTCTCCTGATCGCTATGATTTGGGGGTTCTGATTCTCATGTAATTGTTATCGAAGACATTACTACATCAATAAGCGCTTACAGGCTTCTAAACAAGGTACAGTAGCTTAGATCGAATGCACGATATTCAGCTGCATGATGGTATTTGTGATAGGCGTCATACCATTTTGGGATACTAATCAAATTGCGGTGGTTTCAAGTGGAATAGATGTGTGCATCGATTAAGCTTTGATAGAGCCTCACAATACTGCAGTGTAAATTACATCCTTTGCACTTCCGCTCACACAGCTTCCTGAAGAACTCATTTGCATGATTGGTATGTAGGGACCGTTGTGCTCTGTGTGACAGAAAGTGCTGTCATTCACTCACACTATTCTTTCTCTGGGGTTTGGTAGTTTCTGATTTTGCCACTTATGGCATTCTCGATCATCATCCTCACATGACTATATCATATAAGCTTAGTGGTACTTCCAATCATGTGAGTGATGAATGGAGCCTTTAGGAGTGTTAATGAACAACATGAGGGTTCCTCTCCATCAACTGGTTGAACTTGCATTACTCCCTCCTTCTGTGTCTAAAATTTCATTAGGCTTTCTTCCATGTTTGGCAGCAGATTCATGCAGGAGTCATATCGATCGTATGTGAATCATGATTGAATTGATTATACCCACTTTTGCGCCTTTCTACTTAAACTATTAAAAAATGGATCAATATTGATCATTGTTTATGATAACGATCCATCCAGGGAGATGCAGCATAATATGGTTCAGCGTAGTTGTACTTTCGAGTGCCGGCCATTTTGGTGGAAGCCTGTGGATTAAACTTAGTCCTAGCATTGCCCTAACGATTATGATTTTCAGTGCCTAAATTTCTTTCTCTAACCATCGGCTGCGCTGTTGTCGCGTATTCAGTCTTAATCTTCAACTACCATCTAGATCAGATAATGGATTGGCGATTATCTCGAGTTGGAATCGAGCAGCTTTGGATTTCATGGATTCTGCCATCGCTCACTTACTCGAGGGCTTATTGCAATGACTGCTAGATATGCCCTGGTTGAGTCGCACATGGTGAGGAACTGAAGGATAATCTGCATGCCTCCTCTTCAGCACTCAGAAGCTCTATCCATTGGCCTAGTCGGCAGCTAAGCCATCCTACACTATTTCTCTGAGCACCCACATTTGATTATTCATCTCTGTTGGATTTTTACGATTATCCTACAGCGCTCTTTTTCATACATGTTGTTCAAGTCTTTAGTCCACTTCTTGTGATATGAGATAATTAATCCTCCATTTTTTACTTTTCTCCTAATAATTAGCTAATTGTTCTTTAAACTTAATGCATATGTTATGATGAGAAATACATGAATGCAAAAGATATTATTCGTCCGATTCTTCTTTAGAAAGCGTTATTAAAACAAATCTACTTATGTAAGCTAGATTACAAATCGCCTTGGTGAGTTGTGTAATTTTAACATCTAACAAAGCTCTCCTGGTGTCCAGCACACTACTTTGCACTTAATACATTTGGCTTGCATCATATCTTGCAAATGGTTCGATACTCTGACGAATTTGGGCTATGCACAAATTGCTGCCCATGAGATGGTCCCTATCTCGATGATCTCAAGATGAAGTTTCCCTTCCAGCTTCCGGCAAGTGAGTTCACGATCACGAAAACCGCTTGCCAACACTACCAATACATCAATCTTATCAAATCTTGCCTTAACTACAAGAATGACGGTTCGATTGAAAGAATTGCTCCAGCCCACACCTTAGTTTATCTTTTGATTTTCCCTGGAGATCGACATGATCAATCGGCGCATCTCTTGGAACTTTTCTCCCAATACTCGTTTTGATCATTTCCTCTTGGATGCTACACTGCCCAGAATTTCTCCAATCACTCTTCACCATGTTATCCTGGGCCTCAAGGGCTGCCTAAATCATCCTTGATCTTCGATCTTCTATTTCTTTTTCACCCTCGACTTCCATCTTTGAACATCGACATCTAAGACTCAAGTACATATTTTCCCTCTCGAAAGACTCCAATCTTCTTCAGCTTCATTTCTTTGAACTCTTGCTATCAACTCCTTTGATGAAATCAATACTTCTCTATGACCACCTCAAATTGGGACACGTTGACTTCTACTAAACCTCTTTATACTCAGGGTTGCATCTAAACCTTATCAAGATCTTCATAAAAAGCTCAAGCTTCTGTAAATCTTCCAATCTTCTTGTAGACTTCTTTTATAAGAGAAATCACTGAAGGCAACAATCCGCTGGGTATAGGCGCCTATGCATCGCTTCTATTTGCTTTAGAACAAGCATGGTACATCACTCCCCAACTTCAGGCGTGAGACCCAATCAAACTACACGGTGAGGACTTCTACTAGAACCAACAGAGCTCATATAACATCTCTCTGAAGACTTGAGAGAATGTCTATCCACCTCTCTCACGAAATGTCATCTTCAGGCATGTCTGCTCGCGCCTCTAGCGTGGAAGTAGTCTTTGAGAACACTCAAGGAACTATCAACCTCTAATGAAACCACCAAAGAGACGTCATCAATTAACTTCTTCTTCCTTTCCGACACGCCAAGGATCTAAACGCGTTCCAAAGATCATAGCGGGTACTGTGCAAAATTGGTACCAAATTGAATAATTTTGCCTTAGTGTCAAAAGTTTGAAAGAATTTAGAAATGAGATTCCCTTAAAACCGTAATATTTTGAGAAAAGAATCAAGATTCATTCGTTTTAAAAGAGTACAAACATCACATCCAGCATGATTGGGCACGATATCTTTAAACTTTCGTAACTAAAATCATCTTGTGATTTGTAAAACTCGTTTAAAAGGATATTTTAGATATTTAGACAAACGAGAAATCGTAACCCAGCATATTAGGGCACTACTTCCCGAATTCCTAAATATCAAAACATTGCCTCACTTTTTAAAAAAATTCCTTTTGAAATGAGATATTTTTGTTTTAAAAATAATGATGTATTTTACATTTTACAAGAAATTATCATTTTAATAAACCTAACTATATAGTACATGCTTTATCATTTTATGCAAATATAGCATATATATAAGATGATAAATAGTGATATAACTAACATAATATACATTCATATCTCATACATATAAAAATGCATATATCCATATACTATCATTTTTTGTAAATTACAATGTAACAAATAATAAATGGAACAATATAAAATTTTTTATCATATATGCAATAATATTTCGTGCAAATAAAGATAACGAATGATATGAAAACAAAAAGTTTATATGATAAGATTATTATGTTAAGATAGTATTAAATAAATATGAATAGGATGCTAAAATTAGTTAACAAAATATATGTGCAATAAAAGGTAAAATCTAAATACCGATTTAAAAAGAATAAATGAGTACAAGAAAAATATAAAATAATATATAAGTAGAAAAAAAACATTATGAATATATTGTATGATTTAATAACTTAATATATCTATAAAATATTAATATGTCAAATAGAAACAAAAAAAAAAAACATTACATACTAACTTTTTTTAAAATGTAATTTGTAATTAATATTTTATAAAATTTAATCATAATGAAATGATATAAAAATGATATAATATATATAACATTCATATATAAATATAATAAAATAAGTAATATATGAAGTAAAATGTATATAAAATTTATAAGAAACATATATAATAAATAGTTAATAATAAAATAGTATAAAAATAAATAATAAAAAAGATATAACATATATATATAAATATATACAATGTATAAAATTTTTAAGAAATATACAAAATAATATAATGACATAAATAATAAAATTTTATTATTTTTATATAATTAACATTAAAAATATATATAATACATATATTAGAAAATATTTAATTAATAAAATATAGATAATACATATACTATATAAAATGATATAATATATATAATATAGTAAAATAAATGAATTTCCCGTATTTAATAATAATATAACATATAATTTTAATATAAAATAATAATATATATTAAATAAATAATAAAATTTAAAATAAATAAATTTATAAGTGTAAGAGGACTAAAATTAAAAGCAATTAAAAATTTTGGGCTAATTTAAAAAATAAAAACAATTTAAGCCTATTTGGAAAACGCATTAAAACCGAGGGACTTATTGGGCAATTTGCCTAATCCTAAAACGACACCGTTTTCGCGAATTTGGTTTTATAGCCATTGTGAAGACCAAATTGAATCAAAATTAAAGTATTGGGGTTAAATTAAAAAAATAAATAAAATAAAATTATGCAGATTAAAAATATAAAAGGACTAATTGGGCAATTAGCCCAATTTTAAAAAACGCGTGGATCCTCCCCGGGTCACGGGTCAACGCGCGAATCTTTAGCACTGATACGATGTCGCTTTAGGCTTATTGGATTAAGCTAAAACGATGTCGTTCTATTAAGGCTATATAAGCCAAATTTTAACCTTAAAATCATTTCGAAACACTGTTTTAAAAAAAAATAACAAAAATCCTCTGAAAGAGGATTAAGGGCTGGTCATCGGAGCTCCGTTGAGTCTCCGTCCACCGGTTGCCACGCGCCTACGCGCCGCCCTGCACGGTGGCCAAAAGGCTAAAAGCCTTCATTTTTCTAGGTAAAACATAGGTAACCCTCTTCCCTTTTTATAATATTATCAGTTTTCTGCAAAAGATCGATTCGTATGCTCGTTGAAAAATAAATAATAGAATATAAAACTTAAATCACCTCTTTTAAAGAAACTGTTTGAACTTCTTTTATATGAATATGTGTATGTATATCTTTTCTCCTCTGTAAAATTCCTCTCTATGCAATGAAATGATTCGGCTTTTATAGTCTCTATTTACAGGTTTAGTTTATCCCTATTCGATTTCTTGCCTTGTTCGCTGCTGTTTTTCTTTCCTCTTTTGCAGGTAATGCCGAAAAATATGGCGGTGATGGAGGCTTGACGGTGGTGGCGGCGGACCAGGCATTGACTTCGCATCGACTTACGGTGTTGACAGAAGGCCACTGGAACGACGCGAATCAAAGAGTCGTGTCGTTTGGCATGCTTGCGGCGCTAGTGCATCTGGAAACCCTAGGGTTTCTTAATTCAATTTAGGCTTTGGGCCTTCCTGGGCTTCGCTGCTTTGGATCTACTTGGGCCATCCGTTTGTGGGTTGGGTGTAACCAAGTATTGGGTAGTTTTAGGATTGGGTTGGTTATTGGGTTAGACATCCAATTTTGGGCCTACGGGTTAGTGGGCTATGTATTGTAAATGGACTGTTTAAAATAAACATTTATTTATTTTATTATTATTTATTATTTTTGGTTTTATTTATTTAATTATGGGCCCGGACAGAAACGGGTTCTTACAAAGATGTCAATAGAGAAACTCATAATGATAAGGGCAGTAATTGATTCGTTCATCCATCTATTCTACTCCAAAAGATGACCAATCACAATGCAAGCACAAAGAAGCGCTACAAATATGTTCATGGAGAGCACAGACGCATGGTCTGAAGTAGATAGTGTCTACAACTTAGTAAAGATAGCAGCTAACTTCGGCGCCACCATATTGATTTTTTTAATCAAATTTATTAAACAGTCAAGAGAATCTTGAGTGTCAAATGATTTTAGGGGGGAAAAGCCAGAGAAGGGGGGTGCAAGAAGACAAATATAGACTCAAATTAATGGTTCACACTAGAATCCACAAGCACCTCTCGCTCCATCGCTTCAAGTGTCACAAGGGGTGAAATAAAAAATTGGGAGAATCTGGTAAAGACAAGATACCGACATAAGTCCAAAATTCTAATGACTTAGGGAATCAGTATAAACAATGAAAGACCAAATGATTACTCCATTAAAAATCCCTATAGTGAAGCTCGAATCAAGTAATGGAAAGTAAAAGGAAAAAGAAAATTCAATAACTAAGCTTTGCCCTTTACAATTTAATCATTTACCTTCTCAAAGCACAATTGAGAAATTCTCGTTCAACTTCAAAATGGTAGCATGTATGCTTAGCTTCAGTTTATGCATTTGATGAGCCTCCATGTTTGGATAAGTAACTATCATACTAGCAAAGAAAAGTGTCAATGGAGGTAGGCCAAACAATTATTATATCACCAACTAAAAATAAACACACCGTTTAGAAGTAGGATAAGAAAAAAAATACAGTTTAAATTGACAATAATAGAAGCAGGAAAAAAAAAAATTTTTCTTGTGAATATCATTTCTAAATTCTGATAGGCTAGCAAAAGAATGACAAGTTAGGCATCTAGAATAGCAATAGGAAAGATTATGGATGAACAGACCTTGTTTTCATCGAAAAATTCAATACTACCCATGAATAGCATGTGTTCTTCAAAGAAATAAAGAAACTTCAAGAATATAGGCAGAGCAGAAATAAATGCAGTTACGCAGATTGGGAAGTGAATAAAACTGTAAGTAACGAAACCTAGAAAATGAACAAGACCCTGCGCCTCAGGAGGGTCAGAGAAGCTGCCAAATCCTACACACATTGCTGCCGCTGCCTGCGACAAAATTCGCAATCGATGAATCAACTAATGTCAGGACTTCAATCAATAAAAGGAGGAGAAAAGATGAACCTTTTTAGTTTGAGCAATCTTCTTTTTCTCATTGTCGGCGTCAGCTTCATCTTCGTCTTCGTCTTCTTCTTCTTCTTCTTCATCATCATCATCCTCATCCTCAACCCCATGTGCAGATGATAGCTAAAGAGCAGATGAAAGAGATATCAAGCTTGGTCATGATGGTAGCCAAAAGGGCTGTCGCCAACTAATCTAGCCTCTCCCCTCTCCAGCTTCCCATCCACTTTTTCTCTTTTAGTTTACTTTGGGAAAAATAAAATGGGGAAAGAAAAAGAAGAGATTTCAAGTGAAATTTTGAGGGGGTGGGGGGAAACCGAGTTTGGGAAAAAGAAGAGGGAAAAGAAAGCTTTAAAATTTTTCTTTCTCTTTTTGTAATTATATATTCTTTCAATATTTTAGAAAATTAAATTAAAATTTTTAATTTACTAATTATTTTTGTTTCTCTAGATATGCATGGGTTAACAATTTTTTTAATTTTAATATATATAAAGTTTATCTATTATCTCTTAAATAATTTAAACTATAATGATAAATTTAATATATTAAAAATTAATATTATATATTTTACAATTATATAAGAAATCATTTAATATATAAATTAAAAAATAATCAGTCATATACCAAAAAAACTTTAAAATTATTTTAAATAATAGTATTTTTAATTTTTTTCATTTTTAAAACATATTTTTCTATGTTTTTACTTTCAAAATTTTTCTATGTGTCATTAATTTTTTTCTGAAGATTTTAAATATTAAATTAAAAATAAGTTGTATTTTAATTAATATAAAGTGTAGTAGCCCATTTCTGCCCGAGCCCATAATTAAATAAATAAAACCAAAAACAAAAAAAATAGATGAATGTTTATTTATAAACAATCCATTTACAATAAACAGGCCTCAAGGCCTGATAAACCCAAATACCTAAACCCTATATCCCTTTGTAACCCGATACACCCTTAGCCCAAAATATACAAGGCCCAGATGGCCCAAATGGTTAGCAGAACACGGAAAGGCCTAGGGTTTCTGAAACCCTAGGCACCGCAAGGTCACAACCTTTCGTTTGGGCGCCGTTCTAGTGACTTTTCGTCATCCTCCATCGACGACATGACTTCGGCCCCATATTGCGCGTAATCGCATGCGACAGTAACGCCTGCCATGCGTTCCCATGATTCTCCGGCATTACCTGTAAAAGGAAACAAACAGAGACAATACGAACAGTATATGGCAAGAAATCAAGCAAATAAAGACATACCAAAGATTTGTATTGTAATAATGCCTATAAAGGTCGGATATCAAACGATGTAAAGGGGGTTTTTTTACACACAGATAATAAAAGAAAATCTCAGTCGATTGAAGAAACAAAGGTGATATACCTTTACCTTTCCATTTTTTCTTCTCTAAATACATGCAAAATACCATTAAAATAAATCAAAAACGAATTTACCATTGAAATCGCGTCGAAAAATCGAGACTTTTTGCTTCTGACTGCCGTACGGGGCGGAGTCAGTGGTGGCACATGGGCGCGTGAGCGCTTGAGAGATAGGGGACGGAAGCTTGATGGAGCTCTGAGTGCCACTTCCCCAATCCTCTTTCAGAGGATTCTTTTAGTTTTTTTTTTTAAAAACACCGGATTAAAATGATTTTAAAACCAAAATTTTGGCTTATATAGCCCTAATGTAACGGTGCCGTTTTGGTTTAATTCAATAAGCATAAAACGGCATCGTTTCAAGGCTTAGATCCGCGTGTTGACCCGATTACCCGGGGAGGATCCGCGTGTTTTTGTAGATTGGGATAATTTCCCAATAGGTCCTTCAGTTTTTTTTAATATTTACAATTTCATTTTATTTTTTATTAAAATTTGGCTCCTATATTTTATTTTTGTTTCAATTTAATCCTAAATGGTTGTTATAAAGCTTATCTTGGGATGACGTCGTTTTGGGATTAGGGCTAATTGCCCAGTGAGTCCCTCTAGTTTAGCGAGTCTTTTAATTTGGCCCAAAATTTTAAATTTATTTATAATTAACCCAGATTCTTTAATTAAATTCCATTCTAATCCTTTTTATATATTTAATTTATTTTAAATACCTTATATATATTATTTTTTTAAAGCATCAGTTATATAAAATAGTACATATTATTTTTGTATTATCCATTATATTATTATTATATATTATTAAATTTTATTATATATGATATCTTATTATACCTTATTCTTTGTATTTTTATTATTATTTTATTATTCACAAATTGTCTAAATTTTAAATATTTTAAAAAAAATTATTATTAAATAATAGTATATATATTATCCTTATTTATATGATAGTATTTATATTTCATTATATTTTATTTATATATTTTATTACATGTCATATTTTATTATATATTATTCTTTATAATTTTTTCTTTTATTATATATATACATTTTATTATTTTTATGTTATTATACATCTTGTTTATAAATTATATTATACACTATATATTCTACCATATATTATTCCTTATATTACTTTTATTTTATTATAAAATATACATTATTTTATTGCTCATTAACTATATATGTTTTTATTAAATAAATATGTATAATATTACTATTTAATACATTATTTTTTATATATATATATTAAGTTATTATTTCCTATAACAAAACTTATATATTAATTATTTTTAAAAAAAGGGTTCTCTTTTATCATTCTTATACTATTCAAAATATTTTTAAATATCTTTATTTGTATTTTAGTTGATGTGTTTGTAATTTGCTTACTCATTTTTGTTTTCTTTTATTTTGCTATTGCTTTAGTAGATTAAACTTTCATAGATTATTTGTTATTTTATGTTGTTGTTTTTACATATTTGCATGAAATAAATTATTTGTGCTATTTTAAGTTACAAATGCATAAAATATTATCATATATATTATAATTTATATTTGTTGTATTCATTATGCATTGTGTTGTATCTTGTACGTAACAATAATGCATGCACATTTATGTTATTTACGATTATATATGCATAAAATGAATAACATAAATTGTGTAATTTATACCATTATTTATCATCCTTTATATTATATTTGTACATAATGTTAAAATAGGTAATATGTAGGTTAGTTTATATTGATCCTTTGTAATATGTTAAATGTATCATCACTTTAAAGAACCTTTATATTTCATTCGATCCAAAAGATTTTTAAAAAAATAAGGCAATGTTTTGATAGTTAGGAATTCGGGAAATAGTGCCCAAACATGCTGGGTTGCGATTTTCCGTTTGTCTAAATATCTAAAATATCCTTTTTAACGAGTTTTACAAATCACAAGATGATTTCAGTTACGAAAGTTTAAAGATATCGCGTCCAGACATGCTGGATGTCATGTTTGTACTCTTTTAAAAAATGAAGGAATCTTGATTCTCTTTAACTCAAAACATTACAGTTTTTAAAAGGAAATTTCATTTCTAAATTCTTTCAAACTTTTGACATTAAGACAAAATTATTCAATTTGGTACCAATTTTGGGCGTTACGAGGGTGATAATCCTTCCTCGTACGTAACCGACTCCCGAACCTATTTTTCTCATAATTTCGTAGACCAAAACGTTTCATAAATTGATCCAATCACACTTTAAAAGATTGGTGGCGACTCCCGCTTTCAAAGTACTCCTAAATTTAAAAGGAGGTTGCACAGCTTGGCGACTCCACTGGGGACTTAAGAGAGTCAAGCCAAGAAATTGAGTATTTTCTGTCTTAATGTCGGAAGTTTGGAAAATTTAAAATTTGATCCTTTTTCACATGTGTTTGCTGCATATCTTATTGCCGTACGTTGCATTTGCATGACCGTTGTGGTCACACCCTTAAGTGGGAGTGAGAAGCTACGCTTTCGTGAGGTTTTCACCTTCGTATGAGCTAGTGGATTGCTTCCGGGGTACTGTACCTATGTCTTCGTGAGATTTTCATCTCCGTATGGCCATAGGGAAATGTGTCCCCCAAAACTGAACTTGGTCTATATGAGCCTATAATGGGTGAAGATCGAGGAATCTGCTGGTTCAGGTACCCTTGCTTTAGAGCTGAAACTCATATAGTGAACTTTAAGTGTTTACCCTATTGAAATAGGGATAGCCTTTAATAAGTTACCCATGTAAGTACTTGTTTATCATTTTTTTATATATGACACTGACCTATTTTTATTTTGCTATCATTTCATGTCATTCAGCATTTAAAGGTGTTGATTCATAGTTCGATTTCTAGATTAGAAAGTTTTGTAATGAGGAACGAATACCTTGATAAAGTGGAGGACAATGCTTCTGTCTGCACCTGGTCAGAGAAAACCCAATTAGAGAAGGGAGATAGTGTCATCGAGGGGTATACATCAGAGTTATGGGACTTCACTCGTATTAATTCAACACAGAATGAACTTCAGGAGTTGAGAGACATTTAGGCCCAATGTGATGACGAGTCTAAGCAGCTTTTCTATTAGAATTACGGAGACCTTCCCTATTTGCTAGATGTCAAAGTAGATAGGCACTTGTTTCGAGCTATGGTACAGTTCTGGAACCCTGTTTATAGTTGCTTTACATTTGGTAACGTTGATCTTATATCGACTTTGGAGGAGTATACGACTTTACTGCGTTGTTTGAGAATTCAGGGTCACAAGGCTTATGTTAGACCTGCTAGCCTTCCAACTTTTACAAAAAAGTTGGTAATGATTACTGGATGAGTGAGTAGTGGGCTGTAGCTCATGTGCAGCAAAAGGGTGATAGTAAGTGTGTTCCATGGGCCGTTTTGAAGGATTTGATATTGACACATCCAGACGTAAAGAAAAGGGTTGATGTCCTAGCTTTAAGCATTTATGGTTTAGTGATCTTCCCAAAGGCTTTGGGACACATAGATGAGGCAGTTGCAGATTTATTCGATCGCGTTGGTAAGAAGAATACACCGGTACCAGCAATCCTAGCTGAGACGTTTAGGTCCTTGAGCGCATGTCGAAGAGCTGGTGAAGGAAAGTTCATTGGATACGCACAGTTGCTTTTGGTTTGGTTTCACAGTCATTTTTGGAAGGTTGATAAGGTTCCTTGCCGAGTGTTCTTCAAAGACTACTATCCGTTAAAGGAAGCAGTAGACATGCCTAGGAGAGATGACATTTCAGAGGAGAGGTGGATAGACATTCTTCAGAATCTTCGAGAGGAAGATGTTATGTGGAAGGCTCCTTGGTTGGTTCCTAGTGAGGTCCTTTACCGTTGTGGCAGTTTTGATTGGGTCCCTTTTCCAGGCATTTAGGGAGTTGTGGATATATTCCATTGCTTGTTCTAAGGTAATATCGAGCGAGGTAGTTCATACCGGCTACATAGGGTTTAGCTCAGAGTGATTTCTCTTATAAAGGACATCACTACAAGAAGAGGATGCGAGAGATTTCTGAGGCTTGGAAGAAGCCTTTCTGTATGAAGATCTTGACCGAAGGCTCGACGTCAACCCTTGAGTATAAAGTATGGTTCAGTAGGAGAGTCAATGATAATGTCCCTAGGCCAATTTTGGGAGTGGCTCGATCATTAGAGGAGAGCTTACGAGTGATTCCATCAGAGTTGGAGGTTATGAAGCAAAAGTTCGAGAGAAAGAATTTAGAGCTTGAAAAAAGGATTGAGAAGCTCGAAGAGGAAAAAATGTGCTTAAGTCTCGACGTCGATGTTCAAAAGATGGAAGTCGAGAAGGTGAAAAAGGAAAAGAGAAACATTGAGGAAGATTGAGATGATTTAAAGACGCACTACAAGAAGGCTCAGGTAACCTTGAAAAGGGTCAGATTAGGGAGATCTTCAGAGCAGTAGCAACAAGAATTCAAGAGGAAAGAAGCAAAATCGAGTATTGAGAGAAAAAGTTCCAAGAGATGCAGTCGCATAATCAGGCCCTAGAAAAGGAAAATCAAGGATTAAAAGTTAAGGTGACAGAGCTTGGACGATCTCTTCATCATCACCGAAGTCATAACCCTGCGATCAAGTTAAAGGCAAGCTTGGATAAGATCGAGAAAATGAAGCACAACATTGGAGGGTTGGAAGCAGCACTACAGGATTATGAACTACGGATTGAGCAGCTCGAGGCAAGAGAAGAACAGTGGAAGGGAGAACTTCACCATCTTCGGGATCAAGTGGGGGATAGAGATCATATTATGGAACAGGCCTTAATTCAGATTTGAGAGGTTGCTGAACACTTGCAGAATTTGGCAATACAAGCTAGAACGCTGAGTATAATGTATGAGTCATCGTCAGACAGAGGACGAAAGTTAGCATTGTTATTGGATAGGGTTAAGACTCTAGGCCTACGGGCGAAAGTGTATTTGTATCCCGTTTTATGAAAAGATTTTTGTTCCTTAAATAACGTTTTCTAAATTGAAACTGAATTAGAATCGACATCTTTTTGCATACATGCATTTGCATTTCATAGCATCTCATTGTATCATATGCATTCAAGTTTATAGAAAGACCCTAATTAATTAAAATTATTACGGAGAAAGAGAGTAAGAGAAAGAAAATCTGGAAGCAACACATCCTTACGGTACACGCGCTAAGTCAAATATGGACCAAAGATTTGAACAGCTACAGAAGGACATGCAGGACCAATTGCAAGAGCAATTGGCAAAAATGCAAAACGACATGAGGGAGCAAATGTTGGAGGCTCAAAGAAACATGATGGCTGAAATGACTCAACTACTGAGGGCCACAGATAAAGGAAAAGCCCCTATGACTATCACTGAAGAGGGTAATGAGGGTCATCCTCCTGGTTTCACTCCACCCCACGTACAAACCCAACCTGAGGCGTATCCTCGAGGGCCGTCTGTCACAATAAGGCCTCACAAGGTCAATTCGATGCTGGAATACCCATGAACTTTCAAACTGGTTCAGGATTTAATCCTGGGGATAATCCTGCCAATCCGGTTATCCCCGATCTAAATGTAGCTGAGAGGGAAGAAATAAGACTCGAATCATCAAGGCAATTAGAGGAACGTTCCAGGTGGCTAGAGGAGAAATTTAGGGCACTAGAAAATGCTGATAATTGTCAGGGAATAGATGCTAAGGACTTAAGTTTAGTCCCAGATTTGGTGCTTCCCCATAAGTTTAAAATGCCAAAATTTGAGAAGTACAATGGGACTACTTGCTCGGAAGCCCATATTACCATGTTCTGCAGACGGATGACTAGTCATGTAAATAATGATCAATTATTGATCCGTTGTTTTCAAGATAGTTTGGTTGAGGCAGCAGCTAAGTGGTATAATCAGTTGAGCCGGGCCAAAATATGTTCATGGAGGGATCTTGCACAAGCCTTCATGCAGCAGTACAACCATGTGATTGACATGACTCCGGATAGGATCACGCTGCAGAACATGGAGAAAAAGCCTAATGAAAATTTTAGGCAATATGCACAGAGATGGAGAGAAGTGGCAATGCAAGCTCAACCACCATTGTTAGAGAAGGAGACTACCATGTTGTTTATCAACACTCTAAAAGCTCCATTCATCACTCACATGATTGGGAGCACCACTAAAAGCTTTGCGAATATAGTCATGGCGGGAGAGATGATCGAGAATGCCATAAGGGGTGGCAAAATCGAGAGGGAAATGACCAAAAGATCGGCCCCAAAGAGAAAGGATAGTGAAGTGAATAACACAAGCACCTTCAACATGAGGGCAATCACAGTAGGTCAACCTAAAACAGCTACGGTTGAGCGACAGAGTTCTCAAAGGTAGAAGTCGGGTACAAGGCAGAATTCTGAAAAGATGCAATTCACACCTATCCCAGTGACGTACCGTGAGCTTTATCAAAGCTTATACGATGCACATGTTATTTCTCCTTTTCACTTGAAACCACTGCAACCCCCATATCCCAAATCGTATGACGCAAATGCCAGATGTGAATATCATGCTGGAATACCGGGGCATTTGATCAAAAATTGTACCGATTTTAAGAAAACTATAGAGAGGCTTATTAAGATAGGGATAGTGACGTTCGACAATACCCCTAATACTGAAAACCCATTGTCAAATCATAGCGATCAAGGGGTGAATGCTATCGGCGAAGATAGCGAGAGGAGAATGAAAGAAGGCGTGGCTGAGGTGAGAATGCCAACGAAGATGATTTGGGAAGAAATGTTGAAAAGAGATATGATAATATCTACAGAGAGAAATAAAGGAGCAAGGGACTACTGTGAGTTCCATGCTGACGAGGGGCACGAGATCCAGGAATGCGACGAGTTTAAGGCCTTGGTACAAAGTCTTATGGACAACAAAGAGCTAGGATTTTATGAAGCTGGGCCAAATGATGGAATATATGCACATTAGAAAGTGTGCCGAAGAATCAAAATCGGCCAAGGATCATTATTTCTTTACCAGAAAGTAATGAAGTTAAAATACCGACGGTACCGAAGGTCATCATCCATAAACTTGTTTCCTTTCCTTATAAGGATAACAAGAGGGTACCTTGGAATTATAATTGCCAGGTGTCGATGCCGGAGAAGGAGGATATAGCCAATACGTCTAGGGATGTACAAGTTGAGGGTTCCCATACATGGAGCGGGAAGTAGTATGATGCGGTGGGCGTCAGAAAGGAGCCCACAAAAATAAAGAATGTTAATACGGAGAAAGAGAAAGAAGCTGAAATGCCTGTCAATGAGCCAGTAAAGGAGGAGGAGGCTAAGGAATTTCTAAAGTTCCTTAAGCATAGCGAGTATAGTATGGTCGAGCAGTTGCATAGGCAGCCGGTTCGCATATCAGTATTGGCTCTACTTTTGAGTTCTGAAGTGCATCGGGAGGCATTGATGAAGGTGCTCAGTGAAACATATGTCACTCATGACATATTCGTTAACAAGCTAGACCGGTTAGTGAATAATATAAGTACGGATAATTTCATCTTCTTTAATGATGATGAAATCCCACCGGATGGCAGGGGGTCAACTAAGGCCTTACACATCACTACTCGATGCAAGGGGTACACACTTCCAAGTGTGCTCGTCGATAATGGATTGGCCTTGAATGTTCTACCATTGTCTACATTGAACAGATTACCCATTGACGATTCTCACATGAAGACATGTCAAAATGTGGTAAGAGCCTTCGACGGTACAGAAAGGAAGGTGATGGGAAGGGTTAACATCCCCTTGAAATTGGGCCGAGTATATATGAAGTAGACCTCTTGGTGATGGATATTAAGCCCTCCTACAATTACTTATTAGGGAGGCCGTGGATACACTCAGTAGGAGTGGTGCCCTCATTGTTGCACTAGAAATTAAAGTTAGTGATGGATGGACAGTTAGTAACCATCAATACGGAGGAGGACATTATAGCTGCAGTCACTAGCAAGACCCCTTATGTCGAGACGGACGAAGAGTCTATTGAGTGTTCCTTTCGCTCTTTAGAATTTGTGAATGCAGCCTTCATTTCAGAAGGGAGTGAGCTACCGGTGCCAAACATAGCAAGAGCTACGGGGATGGCTCTACAAATGATGGTGGGAAATGGAGCCTTACCAGGAAGAGGGTTAGGAAGATACCTGCAAGGAGGGGTTCAAATCCCAGAATTGAAAGAGAAAGGAGATCGCTTTGGTCTGGGTTTCAAGCCAGACTATAAGTAAAGGAAGAAGGAAGTTGAGAAGCGCCAAGAGGGAAGAAGGGCGCGCCTTAATGGAAGAGAAATGGAGTGAGAGCTGATGACATTCCCTCCAATATCCCAAACCTTCATATCGGGAGGGTTACTTATAAAAGAAAGTCATCAGATTAATGCCATACACAATGAAGGATTGGAGCAGGGAAACCTTGAGGGCATTCGCCCTTACGAACCGGGAAGCTTTCTGAACAATTGGACTGCGGAGGAACTTCCTGTAGTCTTTAGGAATTTTTCAGAGTAATTTTTGAAACATTCTTATTACTCTAGAGCCTAGGAGTAATAGAATTACATTTGTGAAATAGGCTTACGATTATCTATTGTTTTTAATAAAACATAACTTTTATCAATTCGAACGAGTATTGTTTCATTTTTATCAACCAATATTCCGTTAAATTTTGACAAATCTTATTCTTTCATTCATAGCACATAAATAATCATTGTTAAATTCATTCATTCTTTGTATATTCTTTATACTTTCACAGATCCCTAGATATCAATGACATGAGCACTGATATATCAAATCTTGATTTCTCTCGCGAGCAAGACATGTGTTTAGAGGAATCTCAGGATTTTGAAGATGTCCAGGATTGTGATGTGTCTCTAGATCTTTTGAAGATGGTAAAACAGCAGGAGAAACAAATCATGCCCCATGAGAAAGAGGCAATAGAGAATGTGGCCCTAGAGGAAGGGAAAGAGGTAAAAATTGGCATGCATATTACCGAGGACACAAGGCAAGGACTGATTGAGTTGCTACGTGAGTTCAAGGATATCTTCGCATGGTCCTATCAAGATATGCCAGGGTTAAATACCAATATTGTGGTGCATCGTCTTCCAATAAGACAGGATTGTAAGCTAGTCCAATAGAAGTTGCGAAGAATGGGGCCAAATATTATATTGAAAATAAAGGATGAAGTCAAGAAGCAGTTCGATGCAGGATTCTTACAAGAGGTGAAGTACTCTGAATGGATAGCTAACATTGTACCAGTCCCTAGGAAGGATGGAAAGGTACGAATGTGTGTTGATTACAGAGATCTGAACAAAGCTAGCCCAAAAGATAATTTCCCTCTGCCACACATAGACACTTTGATAGACAACACAGCGGGATATTCATTGTTCTCCTTCATGGACGGTTTCTTAGGGTACAATCAGATAAAGATGCATCCTGAGGATATGGATAAAACTACATTCATAACATTATGGGGTACCTTCTGTTACAAGGTAATGCCTTTGGGTTGAAAAATGCAGGGGCAACATACCAAAGGGCTATGGTGACCTTATTTCACGATATGATGCACAAGGAAATTGAGGTATATGTCGATGATATGATTGCCAAATCTCGAACAGAGGAGGAACATATTGAAGTTTTAAGGAAACTGTTCTTAAGATTAAGAAAGTTCTAGTTAAAACTTAATCCGGCAAAGTGCACTTTCGGAGCTAGGTAGGGGAAATTACTAGGTTTTGCGGTCAGCGAAAAATGAATAGAAGTTGACTTAGAAAAAGTTAAAGCCATACGAGATTTGACTCCACTACGTACTCAGAAGGAAGTTCAGGGTTTTCTTGGAAGTTGAATTATATTGCTTGATTTATTTCACAATTAACTGAGAAATGTGATCCCATATTTCGTCTCCTAAGAAAACACAATCAAGGTACTTGGGATGAGGAATGCCAGAATGCCTTTGATAAAGTCAAGCAATACTTGTTAAACGCTCCAGTGCTATCTCTACCTAGTCCGGATAAACCATTAATTCTGTGCTTATCAGTGTTTAGTAATTCCATGGGATGTGTGCTTGGTCAACATGACGAGTCAGGAAGAAAGGAGAAAACGGTATATTTCCTCAGTAAGAAATTTACTGAGTGTGAGATGAGATATTCGCCAATTGAGAAATTGTGTTGTGCTTTAATCTGGACGACTCAAAGGTTAAGACAGTACATGTTATATCATACTACTTGGCTTATTTCAAAACTTGATCCTTTGAAGTATATGATGGAGTCAACAGCTTTGAATGGGAGAATGGCGAGGTGGCAAATTCTGCTTTCAGAGTTTGACATAGTCTATGTGAGTTAGAAGGCTATAAAAGGAAGTGTGATAGTAGAATTTCTAGCTAGTAGAGCCCTAGAGGACTATGAGCCGTTGAATTTTGATTTCCCAAATGAGGAGTTGATGTGTATAGCAACTGCAGAAGATTATCCTTGGAAGTTGAGTTTTGATGGGGCATCCAATGCAGTGGGAAATGGAATTGGGGCAGTCCTGGTATCCCCAAATGGCGATTATTTTCCATTCACGTGCAAGTTGGATTTTGATTGCACAAACAATATGGCTGAGTATGAAGCGTGCATCATGAGACTTCGAGGGGCTATAGAACGAGGAATAAGAACCTTGGAAGTATATGGGGACTCTACATTAGTAATTTACCAGCTTACAGGTGAATGGGAGACAAGGGATCCTAAATTGATCAATTATCGAAATGTAGTTTTGGAGTTACTTGGGGAGTTCGATGATATCACTTTCAATTATATCCCACGAGACGAAAATCAGATGGCAGATGCTCTAGCAACCTTGGCTTCAATGATTAGAGCGAATAAAAAGGAGGAGATGAGACCCATTCAGATGAGTATCTTTGAGGCTCCAACTCACTATTGTAACATTGAGGAAGAAGAAAAGGATGATAATCCTTGGTATCAAGATATATTGCGATATGTAAGAGATCGTAAATACCCAGAACAGGCAACTGAAAATGATAAACAAACTTTAAGGAGATTAGCCTGTGACTGCGTTTTGGATGGGGACATCTTGTACAAAAGAAGAAAGGACCAAGTACTGTTGAGATGTGTTGACACTATGGAGGCTAAGTTAATCTTGAAAGAAGTTCACGAGGGTGTTTGTAGGATGCACGCTAATGGTTTCACAATGGCTAGACAAATCATGAGGTTTGGATATTATTGGTCTACTATGGAAGGGGATTGTATCAACTACGCCAAGAAATGCCATAAATGTCAGATCTATGGAGATAAGATTCATGTACCATCTTCACCTCTGCATGTTATAACTTCTCCATGGCCTTTTTTCATGTGGGGCATGGATGTCATTAGGCCAATATCACCAAAAGCTTCAAATGGGCATCGCTTTATTTTTGTGGTCATTGATTACTTCACAAAGTGGGTAGAGGCTGCTTCTTATTAAAATGTTACTAAGTCGACTGTAAGTCGATTATTGAAAAAAGAGATCATTTTTCGGTATGGGATGCCTGAAAGGATCATATCAGACAATGCATTGAATTTGAACAACAAAACGATAGCAGAAGTTTGCAGTCAGTTCAAGATTAAGCATCATAACTCTTCTCCGTATCGCTTAAAAATGAATGGGGCAGTGGAAGCTGCTAACAAAAACATCAAGAAGATAGTGGGGAAAATGACTGAAATTTACAAAGATTGGCATGAGAAGTTACCGTTTGCACTCTTAGCCTACCGAACGTCTGTCAGAACCTCTACTGGGGCAACTCCTTTCTCGTTAGTTTATGGGATGGAAGCAGTGTTACCCATTGAAGTAGAAATACCGTCTCTCTGAGTCTTGTCAGAGATAAAGTTGGATGAGGCTGAATGGCTACAATCGCGATATGATCAGTTGAACTTGATTGAGGAAAAGAGGTTAAGGGCCATTCATCATGGTCAGATGTATCAAAAGCGAATGATGCAAGCTTACGACAAGAAAGTGTGACCAAGAGAATTCCACGAAGGGGATCTTGTTTTGAAAAAGATCATTCCCATTTAGAAGGACTTTAGAGGAAAATGGATCCCGAATTAGGAAGGGCCCTATGTCGTGAAGAAGGCCTTCTCTGGAGGTGCATTGATCTTAACGGAAATGGATGGGAAGAGTTTACCCAATCTAGTGAATTCAGACTCAGTCAAAAAGTACTTTGTCTAAACGAGAGGAGAATTTAAGGTGAAAACCCGCAAAGGGCGCCTTGAGTTTTCGAAAGAAAAAAAAAAGGAAAAAATAGAGAGGCCAAGGTGAAAACCGCAAAGGGCGCCTTGTGACCAAAGGGATTTTGAGTTGAAAACCCGAAAGGCCAGCTCGAATTTTGAAGAGCACGTGGTAATCTTGCTATATCAGATTCAACAAAGAGTAAAGCACGTTGCATATTGGTACATCAACAAAAGTACTTTGACTCTTTAAACACATGTTAAACTCAAGAAAGTCTTCATGGAGCTGGTGTATGGATGCTCAAGTGGCGATATCTAGGGCATCTAACTTTTGTCCTGTTTGCTATCTTTAGATTCTCTTTCTTCTCAAAGATAGGCTTTCAGATTAATTTCCTTTGTATTTTTGACAAATTCATCCAAATCTAATTATTCTCAAGATTAAATTCGTCTTCCATTATTCTTAAAGTGTGTTGCATTAAAATAATGATAGATGAACTAAATAATTTTCACAAATAAAGTTTTGTTTATTACTCTGGAAATTTCTAGATAATACAAGAAACTAAAACAGAACAATTGTTCAAGGAATTCATGTAAGTGAGGATTTGAAAAAACCCAAGGAAATTCTTTTTTTAGTCCAAAATGATGATTGGATAAAACAAACGATTCAATCCTAAGAGAGGATCATCTTACAAATATTTTGGTGGGTCATAGCATTTGAAGAAGGGTACAAATCCACAGGCTGAGTAGAAATGTTACTTCAAGAGAAATAAGGATAAACTTCGACGAAGGAATGAGTAGTGATGTTTGGAATAGGGGTCATATTCATAAACATTTTGCATTATAACAGGTTTAATTAGGAGCATTTGACTCATTTTGATCATAAGCATCTTAATCATTAGGCATGAGCTCATACACATTATATAGGTTATGTCCTTCAAGAGACAATGAAGATTGATGCGCCTTAACCTCCTAAGCAGTAGGTAATAGGCTAAAGCATAGCAGATCTGACTTTCAAGTGTTTAAGTTGAAGCAGATCCAAGATGATTTGGGCATCTCTGTATTGTCAGAGAACAAATCGAAGAAAAAGATTTGGCATCTCCATATTCGACAGATGTTTTCGTATTGAAGTAGATCCAAGATGATTTGGCATCCTTACATTTACAAGGAGCAGATCAAAGACATAGCAGATTCAGCTTTCACGTATTTACACTAAGGTGAATCTAAGATGATTTGGCATCTCTGTATTGTCAGGGAGCAGATCGAAGACAGAAAATTTGGCATCTTTGTATGGTCAGAGAGCAGACCAGAGATAGTAGCTTTGGCATCTTCGTATTCGACGAGGAGCAAATCAAAGAAGCAGATTTGGCGTCTCTGTATTGTCGAAGAGCAGATCGAAGATGATAGATTTGGCATCTCTGTATTGTCAGAGAGCAGATCAAAGATATCAACATGGCATTCCTGAGGTTGCAGGGAGCAGGTTGAAGATAGCAGATATTGCCTTCCTGAAGTTACAAGTGAAGCAAATTGAAGCTATCATATTTATGGTCCAGTACCTCTGAAGTTGCAGATAGGTTGAAGGCCATTCTCAAGATTGGGCCAGACTGGGCAAAATGGGTCCTTTTATAGTTTTTGCTCTATTACCGTTACACGACAATGAGCAAAGAGGGGCAGCTGTAGTAGCCCATTTTTGCCCGGGCCCATAATTAAATAAATAAAACCAAAAACAAAAAAAAATAGATGAATGTTTATTTATAAACAGTCCATTTACAATAAACAGGCCTCAAGGCCTAATAAACCCAAATACCTAAACCCTATATCCCTTTGTAACCCGATACACCCTTAGCCCAAAATATACAAGGCCCGGATGGCCCAAATGGTTAGCAGAACACAGAAAGGCCTAGGGTTTCTGAAACCCTAGGCGCTGCAAGGTCACAACCTTTCGTTTGGGCACCGTTCCAGTGACTTTTCGTCATCCTCCTTCGACGACATGACTTCGGCCCCATATTTCGTCGTAATCTGCGCACGAATTAATGCCAGTGCGTTCCCCGCCAGATTCTCCGGCATTACCTGCAAAAGGAAACAAACAGAGACAATACGAACAGTATATGGCAAGAAATCAAGCAAATAAAGACATACCAAAGATTTGTATTGTAATAATGCCTATAAAGGCCGGATATCAAATGATGTAAAGGGGTTTTTTTACACACAGATAATAAAAGAAAATCTCAGTCGATTGAAGAAACAGAGGTGATATACCTTTACCTTTCCATTTTTTCTTCTCTAAATGCATGCAAAATACCATTAAAATAAATCAAAAACGAAATTACTTTTGAAATCGCGTCGAAAAATCGAGACTTTTTGCTTCTGACCGCCGTACGGGGCGGAGTCAGTGGCGGCACATGGGCGCGTGAGCACGTGAGAGATCAGGGACGGAAGCTCGACGGAGCTCCCAGAGCCACTTTCCCAATCCTCTTTCAGAGGATTCTTTTAGTTTTTTTTTTAAAACATCGGATTAAAATGATTTTAAAACCAAAATTTTGGCTTATATAGCCCTAATGTAATGGTGCCGTTTTGGTTTAATTCAATAAGCATAAAACGGCATCGTTTCAAGGCTTGGATCCGCGTGTTGACCCTATTACCCAGAGAGGATCCGCGTGTTTTTGTAGATTGGGATAATTTCCCAATAGGTCCTTCTATTTTTTTTAATATTTACAATTTCATTTTATTTTTTATTCAAATTTGGCTTCTAAATTTTATTTTTGTTTCAATTTAGTCCTAAATGACTGTTATAAAGCTTATCTTGGGATGACGTCGTTTTGGGATTAGGGCTAATTGCCCAGTGAGTCCCTCTGGTTTAGCGAGTCTTTTAATTTGGCCCAAAATTTTAAATTTATTTATAATTAACCCCAGATTCTTTAATTAAATTCAATTCTAATCCTTTTTATATATTTAATTTATTTTAAATACCTTATATATATTATTTTTTTAAAGCATCAGTTATATAAAATAGTACATATTATTTTTGTATTATCCATTATATTATTGTTATATATTATTAAATTTTATTATATATGATATCTTATTATACCTTATTCTTTGTATTTTTATTATTATTTTATTATTCACAAATTGTCTAAATTTTAAATATTTTAAAAAAATTATGATTAAATAATAGTATATATATTATCCTTATTTATATGATAGTATTTATATTTCATTATATTTTATTTATATATTTTATTACATGTCATATTTTATTATATATTATTCTTTATAATTTTTTCTTTTATTATATATATACATTTTATTATTTTTTACGTTATTATACATCTTGTTTATAAATTATATTATACACTATATATTCTACCATATATTATTCCTTATATTACTTTTATTTTATTATAAAATATACATTATTTTATTGCTCATTAACTATATATGTTTTTATTAAATAAATATGTATAATATTACTATTTAGTACATTATTTCTTTTATATATATTAAGTTATTATTTCCTATAACAAAACTTATATATTAATTATTTTAAAAAAAGGGTTCTCTTTTATCATTCTTATACTATTCAAAATATTTTTAAATATCTTTATTTGTATTTTAGTTGATGTGTTTGTAATTTGCTTACTCATTTTTGTTTTCTTTTATTTTGCTATTGCTTTAGTAGATTAAACTTTCATAGATTATTTGTTATTTTATGTTGTTGTTTTTACATATTTGCATGAAATAAATTATTTGTGCTATTTTAAGTTACAAATGCATAAAATATTATCATATATATTATAATTTATATTTGTTGTATTCATTATGCATTGTGTTGTATCTTGTACGTAACAATAATGCATGCACATTTATGTTATTTACGATTATATATGCATAAAATGAATAACATAAATTGTGTAATTTATACCATTATTTATCATCCTTTATATTATATTTGTACATAATATTAAAATAGGTAATATGTAGGTTAGTTTATATTGATCCTGTGTAATATGTTAAATGTATCATCACTTTAAAGAACCTTTATATTTCATTCGATCCAAAAGATTTTAAAAAAAATAAGGCAATGTTTTGATAGTTAGGAATTAGGGAAATAGTGCCCAAACATGCTGGGTTGCAATTTCCCGTTTGTCTAAATATCTAAAATATCCTTTTTAATGAGTTTTACAAATCACAAGATGATTTCAGTTATGAAAGTTTAAAGATATCGCGTCCAGACATGCTGGATGTGATGTTTGTACTCTTTTAAAAAATGAAGGAATCTTGATTCTCTTTAACTCAAAACATTACAGTTTTTAAAAGGAAATCTCATTTCTAAATTCTTTCAAACTTTTGACATTAAGACAAAATTATTCAATTTGGTACCAATTTTAGGCGTTACGAGGGTGCTAATCCTTCCTCGTGCGTAACCGACTCCCGAACCTATTTTTCTCATAATTTCGTTGACCAAAACGCTTCATAAAGTGATCCAATCACACTTTAAAAGATTGGTGGCGACTCCCGTTTTCAAAATACTCCCAAATTTAAAAGGAGGTTGCACATAAAGAAACTAGTTAAATAATAAATAGAAGATGATAAAAGAGTGTATGAGTTGCTGAAAAGAATACATGATAGCCACTTGGATAATGGGTGAGAATACAGGGAGCAAAACGGCTCCATTTTGTTTTAAATAAAATGATTTTTTGCTATGTTTTTATCAAAACCCCTAAACCTAAACACAAAACCCTAAACTCTAAAAACTAAAACCCAAACCCCAAACATTAACATCTAAACCCTAAACCATAAAATATAAACCACAAAACCCTAAATAAAATATAAACCACAAAACCCTAAAATGATGAATCCTAAATCCTAAACCTTAAATCATAAATTATAGACCCTAAACCCTAAAACAAAAAGAATTTTTGCGGCGCTATTGCTTAGCTTTTGCGGCGTTTTTCTCATAAATGCTGCTAATGCTTGACTTTTTTAATGACATATGAGCAATTTTTATATTGAATTATTATATCTTTCATATCAATTTTAAATAAATATTTTTTGAAAATTTCAGTAATATTTAAAAGAATTAGATAAAATTTGAAATTTTTATATAATTTTATGTAAGAAAACAAAAACAAAAACAAAAAATTTCAAAATATAAAAAAAAAAAACAAAAAAGCTTTAAAATTTTTTTTCTCTTCTGTAATTATATATTCTTACAATATTTTAGGAAATTTAACTAATTTTTTCATTTTACTAATTAATTTTGTTTCTCTAGAGATGCATGGGTTAGCAATTTTTTTAATTTTAATATATATAAAGTTTATCTATTATCTCTTAAATAATTTAAACTATAATGATAAGTTTATCTATAAAGCGATGATTCGATAATCAATACAATTGATAATTACATGTTGATAAGTAGAAGAACATACTTTAGATCCAAGTTGATCTAACCCTTATGTAGAGATAAAACTAAACTATAAAAGTGAAAGGGAATAAGAGCTTTCAATTGGTGCATGTGGTGAGAACAGAGAATGTCATACAACAGTGATTTTAGTAGCTCGATGACTTAAATGAAAACTTTTGAATAATCTATTTATCATTTAGTAGCTCGATGTCATACAACAGTGAAACTATTGTCAATACAAATAGGAAAAAAAATTAATATCATAGCAATTCTTTAATTTCTAATTTGATTATGAAACTTTTTCCATTAACAATGGTCATTAAACATGTTTTAACCTTAAATTAAAATTCATCTTTAAAGAAAAAAAAGCAATTATGTCTAATATGAATATGGCATTTTCTATGCTTGTCATGAAAAATGCAGTGAGGATATATAAATCTTAAACCTTATTCTCACTCAAAGCTATTAAGTCATTTTTAATTTTACTATATATAATTATTAACACTCATTATGTAAAATTTTAAGAATATTCATATTTTAAATCTAAAGATATTATTTAAAATATTAATACCACAATTTTTTATTTAATATAAAATTAATTTATTAGAAAAGCGATATATACAATTATAAAATTAGTGATTGGTGGTATATCGGGAGTTAGGACATAAGAGTTTTTCTTTTCAATGGCAACACTTTTATATAGTTGAGAAAGGTATAACACAAGTCGGCATAGTGTTGGACAAAACTTACTCTTATTTAAGCGTTGCCTTAGGCATGCATATCCCGACCCTTGTCCAAAGTGTTGGCCAAAGCATATGTTGGAGTCTATCCCAACACTTAAGAAAGTGTTGGCCCAAAAGTATCAGCATAGTGTTGGACAAAGCCGAATCTTATTTAAGTGTTGCCTTAGGCATGCATATACCTACTCTTATACAAAGAGTTGGCCAAAACGTATGCCGACAAGTCTACCCCATCACTTAGAAAAGTGTCGACATACTGTTGAACAAAGCTGACTCTTATTTAAGCATTGTCTTAAGGATGCATATCCCAACTCTTATACAAAGGGTTGGCCAAAGTGTATAACGACAAGTCTATCCCAACACTTTAGGAAAGTGTCGGCCCAAAAGTGTCGGCATAGTGTTGGACAAAGCCGACTCTTATTTAAGCGTTGCCTTAGGCATGCATATCCCAACTCTTATATAAAGAGTTGGACAAAGTGTATATCGGCAAGTCTATCCCAACACATAGGAAAGTGTCGGCCCGAAAGTTTCGGCATAGTGTTGGACAAGCTGACTCTTATTTAAGCGTTGCCTTAGGCATGCATATCCCAACTCTTATACAAAGAGTTGGCCAAAGCGTATGTCGACAAGTCTATCCCAACACTTAAAAAAGTGTCGCCCCAAAAGTGTCGCAGTAAGCATGTTTTGTTGTAGTGAAACATGTAAAAATTAATGCATAAAGAAATAAATATATAAGCAATAAAATAAACCACAGTGAGGGTAATAATAATAAAAGCATATTAGAAAAATATTAAGTGAAGAAATGAAAAGAAGAAAAAGAAAAGAAAAAAATAAAATAAATGCTAAATAATAAATTAATAACATAATAATATTAACAATAAAGGGCTAAATTGAAATCAAAATGGGAATTTAGGCGAGGATCGGGAATGGAAATAAGGGAAAGGACTAATTTACAAAGTGCGAATAATAAGGAATGACCAAGTAGGGAATAATCCCCATCCCCCAAAACGCACCGTTTCAGCGTGGGCTGAAGTGAAACTGAAAAAAAATCACAGGGGCGAAATTAAAGAAAAGAAGAAATAGAATAGGACCCAATTGAAACCATCCTCAAAAGCGGAAGGACTAGGGGCACAAATATACCCTCAGTCCAAAAACACACAACCTAGGTGGTTATGGGTCGGGTCGGTCGAATCTATCCAAAACGACGCCGTTTCGACGCCTAAATACCAGGTGTAAAATGATGTCGTATTCCATCCATACATAGGCAAAAGATATCACAAAAAAAATTTGAAAACTGAGAAAATAAAAAAAAAACAAAAAGTCTTAGGTTTTTTTTTCTCTGATCTTTCCCTTAGCCACCCTCTAGCTCCAAGCGGATATCCAACGAGCTTTTATTGTAGCTCTGTTGTAGCTCCGCTATAGGCGATGGCTGGAGCTACAAAAACTGGGTTTATTTTCCCCTTTTCAACTCTCCTTTTTTGTTTTATGAATAGAGGGTTTAAATCGACCCCTTCCCTTTTTAAAAAAAGGAAATAATACGCAATAAAAATGAACCCCCTCCCTGTTGCCTTATCGAGCCCTCATCAGAACCCATATAGGTTCTTGGGTGCTCAGATGTTGGCCACACTCGACGGAGGGGAAGAAGAATCTACAGGTCAGTATTTATTACTTATTCATTTTATTTCTAATAATGAAGGAAGAAATGCACCTTTTTAAATCTTTTCTAAAATATCTGTTTTCTTTTTGTATTTGATCGTCTGTAAAGAAAAATTACATCGGGTCTTGGGGCTTTTTATAGCTGAAAACACAAGTGATTTGATTTTGCTTGCTATTTGGTTTATCTCTACTTTTACTGTTTCTTGCCTCGTTTCTGCTTTGTCCTCTTTTTTGCTTGTTTGCATGTTTGCGAGGAGTCAACGGACACAGGGGCTTGCCAATTTGGTGCAAGGAAGGTCACCTCAGGCAGTGGACGCACTGCGGCCATCACATGAGGGTTGCGGCGCCCAACGGAACCCTAGGGTTAGGGTGTCATCTGAAAGTGTTTAACACTTTAGGCCACCGGGCCCTGTTTAGTTTAGGTCTGATTGTTGGGCTTCGGGTTTTGGATTATAAAATGGGTTGAATGGGTTTGGGCTAGTTGTGTTTATAGAATTTGGGTAATGGGTTTTAAGTAATTTGGGTTTGTATTTTTGGACTATTCTAATATTTATCTTATTTGCTTGTCTAATTTGGGCCCGAGCCAGGTAAAATAGGCCTATTACAGCTACCCATCTTTGCTCATTGTCATACAACAGGAATAGAGTAAAAAACTATAAAAGGGCCAATTTTGCGTGAACCTGCTGAGCCTTGACTTCTCTTGGCGTTTCTTCTCTTCAAGTAGCTTTAATGTGCTCTACTAAAACTTCAAGAAGATAAGGTTTGTAGCTTTAATCTGCTCTACTGCAACTTCAGAGAGATAAGATTTGCTATCTTCAGTCTACTCCACTGCAACTTCAGGGAGATAAGGTTCGCGACTTGTAGCTTCAATTTGCTCCACTGTAACTTCAGGAAAATAAGATTCGCTATCTTCAGTCTGCTCCGCTACAACTTTAAGGAGATAAGACTCGCAACTTCAGGAAGATGAGATTCGCTATCTTCAGTCTGCTTTGTTGCAACTTCAGGGAGATGAGGCTGATGGCTTCAATCTACTCCACTGTAACTTCAGGAAGATAAGATTTACCATAATTTGTAGCTTTAATCTGTTCCACTGCAACGTCAGGGAAATAAGATTTGCTATCTTCGACCTGCTCCACTACAACTTCAAGGAGATAAGATCTACAACTTCAGTCTGCTCCACTGCTACTTCAGGGAGATGAGATTTGCTGTCTTCAGTCTGCTCCACTAAGACTTCAGGGAGATAAGACTTATAACTTCAACCTGCTCTACTGCAACTTTAGAGAGATAAGGTTTATAGCTTTAATATGCTCTACTGCAACTTCAGAGAGATAAGATTTGCTATCTTCAATCTACTCCACTGCAACTTTAGGGAGATAAGATCTGGGGCTTTAATTTGCTCCACGATTTCGTTACACCGTCCTCTGGGGGACATTACCTGTGGAATCTATTTCATGAGCCTATTTATGCCTAACGATTTGGATGTTATGATTGAAATGAATCAGATGCTCTTAACAAAATATGTATGAATGATATTTGCATGAATGCAGAATGTCATTTTTTCGAGAATAATCCATTTTTAATGCTTAGGTTGTCATTGCTCGTTGTTTATCAAGGTTTTGTCACTGATGTATTACCACACCTTCTTGTTCAGCTGGTATATTTGACAAAAAACTGAAGAAATAGTAACAATTTAGACTATTCTTTTCTCAAATGATCCCAATTCTTAACTTTGGATAGTTTTGACCAACGGTCTTGCTTCAGGTCTTTGTACTATTTAGAGAACTTTTCAGAGTAATACGCAAAAGTCCTTTTGTTTGAATATTACTAGTCCATTGATTGTTATTTCAATGAAAAATGTTTGAAAAAAATTACCACAATGGACCAGACGGAATTTTATTAAGAGCAAATCTCGAAATGAATTAATCACAATAACAAATTTTACTAAAGTACAAAATGAGAATAAATTAATTAAGATAGCACATTTTGCAAAAATACAAAATGAATAAAATGAAAATAGGTGCCCCAGATATCGTACCATGATCTTCTCCGCCCAAAACTTCTCGAGGACCCTTTGAACTTGCTATGTGTTTAGAAGATCTAGAAGGCTTTGTTGATGCCCCAAGATATAACATCCCTCTTCCTTGTTAATTCAGGCACAGAAAGACTATCGCATGCCCCCACCTTTGATCAAAATTTGAATTTCCCATTCCTGGGTTTTCAACTCAAAATCCCTTTGATCTCAAGGCGCCCTTTTATAGGTTTTCGCCTTAGCCTCTCCCTTTTTTTTTAGGTGAAGTACTTCTTCACTGAATCTAAGTTCACAGGATTAGGCAAATTTTTATCATCCATCTCAGTTAAAATTAGTACTCTTCAGGAAAAAGCCTTCTTTACCACATAAGGTCCTTCCCAATTTGGCATCCATTTCCCTCTGAAATCTTTTTGTATGGGCAGGATCTTTTTCAATACTAAGTCCCCCTCCTGGAATTCTTTGGGACAAACCTTTTTGTTGTAAGCTCGCATCATTCACTTTTGGTACATCTTACCATGACAGATGGTTTTCAACCTTTTCTCTTCAATCAAGTTTAGTTGATCGTATCGGGATTGAATCCATTCTACTTCATCCAATTTTAATTCTGCTAAAAATCTGAGAGAAGGAATCTCAACTTCAATGGGTAAAACTACCTTCATTCCATAAACCAAAGAGAAAGGCGTTGTCCCGGTTGAAGTTCTGACAGATGTTTGATAAGCATAGAGGGCAAATGGTAACTTTTCTTGCCAATCTTTATAAGTCTCAGTCATTTTTCCTACAATCTTCTTGATATTATTATTACATGTCTCAACTGCACCATTTATTTTTGGGTGATATGGTGACGAGTTGTGGTGTTTGATCTTGAACTAACTGCAGACTTCTGATATCGTGCTGTTGTTCAAATTTAGTGCATTGTCAGATATGATCCTTGATGGCATTCCATCGACATATAATTTCCTTCTTCAGGAATTTGTTGATTGCTGACTTTATAACATTGACATACGAAGCGGCTTCTACCCACTTAGTGAAGTAGTCAATGACCACAAAGATGAATTGATGCCCATTTGAAGCTTTTGGCGAGATCAGTCCAATGATATCCATGCCCCACATGGAGAAAGGCCATGGATAAGTTATAACATGCAGAGGCGAGTGAGGTACATGAATTTTATATCTATAAATTTTGCACTTATGGCATTTCTTGGCGTAATTGATGCAGTCTCCTTCCATGGTGGACCAATAATGCCCAAATCTCATGATTTGCCTAGCCATCGTGAGACCATTGGTATGTGCTTCGCAGACACCCTAGTGGACTTCTTCCAAGATTTTCTTGGCCTCGACAGTGTCTACACATCTTAGTAGCATCTGATTCTTTCTTCTTTTATATAGGATCTCTCCATCTAAGACATAGTCACTAGCCAGTCTTCTCAGTGTCCTTTTATCGTTATCAGTTGCTTGGTCAGGGTATTCACGATTCCTCATGTATCGCATTATATCGTGGTACCAAGGGTGGTCGTCCTTTTTTTCTTTTTCTTCTTTGATGTTGTAACAATGAGCCGGAGTCTCATAAATACTCATCTGGATAGGTTTCACATTCGCTTGTTTGTTCACTTTAACCATTGAAGCCAAGGTAGCCAAAGTGTCAGCTATTTGATTTTCGTCTCGTGGAAGATAGCAGAAGGTGGTGTCATCAAACTCTTCAATTAGCTTTATAACCAGTCTTCGATAATTAATCAACTTGGGGTCTCTCGTCTCCTATTCACCTTTGATTTGATAGATCACTAATGCAGAATCCCCATGATGCATGCTTCATATTCTGCCATATTATTCGTGCAATCAAAATCTAATTTACTAGTGAATGGATAATGATATCCATTTTGGGACACCAAGACTGTTCCAATTCTGTCACCCACAGCATTTGAGGCCCCATCGAAGTTTAGTTTCCAAGGATTACCTTCTTGAGAGTCTTCTTCAATAGTTACAATATACATTAGATCTTCGTTCGGGAAATAAAAACTCAAAGGCTCGTAATCTTCTAGCTCTCTACTAGCCAGAAAATCTGCTATTACGCTCTCTTTTATAGCCTTCTGATTTACATAGACTATATCAAATTCAGATAGCAGAATTTACCACCGGGTCATTCTTCCATTCAAAGTAGTCGACTCCATCATGTACTTTAGAGGGTCCAGTTTTGAAATGAGCCAAGTTGTGTGGTATAACATGTACTGCCTCAATCTTCAGGTTGTCCAGATCAATGTGCAACATAACTTCTCGATTGGCGAATATCTTGTCTCACATTCAGTGAATTTCTTACTAAGATAGTATATCGCTCTTTCTTTTCTTCTTGACTCATCATGTTGACTAAGCACGCATCCAATGGAATTCCCAAATACTGCCAAGTACAGTATTAACGGTCGGTCTGAGCTGGGAGGCATCAGTACTAGGGCATTAGATATAGGTAATGTTTGACCTTGTCAAAAGTTTTCTGACACTCCTCATCGCAAATGCCTGGATTGTGTTTCTTAAGGAGATGAAATATGGGGTCACATTTCTTAGTTAATTGTGAAATGAATCGGGTGATGTAATTTAGCCTTCCTAGGAAACGTTGAACCTCTTTTTGAGTACGCGGCGGAGGCAATTCTTGTATAGCCTTAACTTTGTTCGGGTCGATCTCGATTCCTTTTTCACTGACTACAAATCTTAGCAATTTTCCCGACCTAGCCTCGAAAGTACAATTTGCTGGATTGAGCTTCAGCTGGAAGTTTCTCAATCTCAAGAACAATTTTCTCAAGACTTGTACATGCTCTTTCTCTGTTCGGGATTTTGCGATCATATCATCAACATAAATTTTGATTTCCTTGTGCATCATATCATGAAACAAGATTACCATGGCTTTTTGGTATGTTGCTTTCGCATTTTTCAGTCCAAATGGCATCACTTTATAGCAGAATGTTCCCCATATGGTTACAAAGGTGGTCTTCTCCATATCTTCAGGATGCATCTTTATCTGGTTGTATCCCGAGAAACCATCCATGAAGGAGAACAGTGAATAACCCACCGTGTTGTCCACCAAAGTGTCGATATGTGGTAATGGGAAATTATCTTTTGGGTTGGCCTTATTCAAGTCCCTGTAGTCTACGCACATTCGTACTTTTCCATCTTTTTTACAGACGGGGACGATATTGGCTACCCATTCTGAGTATTTAACCACTTGCAAGAAACCAGCATCAAATTATTTCTTGACCTCTTCTTTTATTTTCAGCAAGACATCAGGCCTCATTCTTTGGAGCTTTTGTTGGACTGGTTTGTACTTTTCCTTTATGGGGAGCTGGTGTATCACGATATCAGTGTTTAGCCTGGGCATATCTTGATACGACCATGTGAAAACATCTTTGAACCCTTGGACTAATTCAATGAGGTCACGTTTTGTCTTTGCGGTGATGCAAGCTCCGATCTTCACCTCTTTATCTTCCCTTAAACTCACAACTTTCACTGATTCTTTGTAGGGTAGGATCTATTTTTCATCTTATTTAACCATCCTTAACAAATCAGGAGATAGACTACATTCTTAACCATCTTCAAAATCCTTGGGTTCCTCTAGACACATATCTTGTTCAAAAGGAGATTCTAAGTCGTTAACAGCATCACTCATATCATTGATATCTGGAGACTTGTTATAGGAACAAGGGAAAATCCAAATAACAAAAGAATCCAAGAATAAATATTTGTATGGTATGATTATGAATGAAAGAATAAAAGAATATTTGCTCAAAGTGGGAAAAAGGATGCATTTTATTAAAATAAAGATCGTTGGATATAAGCCTATTTCACAAAAGGGTTCTTATTACTCTTAGGCCTAGAGCAATAAGCGTGTTTTGAACATTACTCTAAATTAATTCTAAAGATTACAGGGATCTCTTCTACAGTCTAAGTGTTCAAAACACTCCTTGGTACGTAAGGGCGAATGCCTGATAGGTTTTCTTCTCTCATTCCTTCTTCAGATATGGCATTGATGTTCAAACTTCTAACCATTTCTTCAGCAATTTCTCCCCTTGACATCTTTCGCTTAGGGTGAATGGTTCCTCCTGACACGAACGTTCTGGGTATATGGGGAAAGGTCATCAGTTCCCACTTGACCTCTTCCTCGCTTAGTCGTGCTCTCCTCCTTTCCTATTTCTTCTCCATCTGTTTTTTCTTTTGCCTTGCATCTGGCTTGTATCCTAAGCCAAAGCGATCTCGTTTATTCGTGAGCATGGGTGTCTCAACCCTTCCTTGTAGGCATTTTCCAAGCCCCCTCCCAGGCGAAGCTCCTTTCCCAACCATGAGTTGTAGGCCCATCCTTGTATTTTTGGATATTTTGGGCACCGGGATCTTGTTCCCTTCGACAATGAAGGTCATGTTCACAAATTCTAGTGATCGAAAAGAACATTCTATCGTTTCATCGTTTGTCTCCATATATGGCGTGTCACTGGTTACGGATGCAATTATGTCCACTTTCACGTTTATGGTTACCAATCGGCCCTCTGTTACCAATTTGAGCTTTTGATGCAGTGATGATGACACTACCCTCGCTGTGTGAATCCATGGCCTTCCTAATAAGCAATTGTAAGAAGGCTTGATGCCCATCACTAAGAAATCTACGTCGTACGTGCTTGGACCAATTAAAAAGGGGTATTTCAATCCTCCCCATTACTTTCCTTTCGGTGCCATCAAATGCCCTCACTATAGTTTGGCATGTCTTTATATGGGAACTATCCACTGGCAACCTATTTAGTGTGGATAGGGGTAGCACATTCAGTGTAGATCCATTATCAATTAACACCCCTGACAGTGTATATCCCTTACAGTGGGTCGTGATGTGCAAAGCCTTAGTCGACCCCATGCCCCCTGGAGGTATTTCATCATCATTGAAAAATATAAAATTATCGGTGCTTATATTGTTGACAAGATTTTCCAGCTTGTTGACAGAGATCGTCGCGACATAGGTTTCGTTTAGCAGTTTCATCAACGCGCTACGATGTGTCTCCGAACTTAAAAGTAAAGCAAGTAAAGCTAGTACTGAGATGTGAGCCAGTTGCTTATGTAGCTGTTCTACAATGCTGTACTCACTATGCTTTAAGAATTCCAAGAATTCTCTAGCCTCTTCTTCAGTTATTGTTCCTCAACTTGCGATTTGAGCCTGACCATCTTCTTCTTCTTTTGCTCAACTATTGGGGCCATTCCTTTAACGATTTCGGTTCTTGTATTCGCAGGGTCATAGCGTTTCCCACTACGCGTGTAAAAACCCACATTTTGACCCTCTTTTGAAGTGTTAACCAGGTTCTCCTCTCTCGGGATTGTCATGTTACAGTCATAGTTCCAAGGAACCCTTTTACTATCATTGTAGGGAAATGATACAGGTTTTCAGATTATGACTCTCGGTGCCATTCGTATTCCTACTTCGTTATTTCTTAGTCGTGAAATGATCATTACCGGGTGATTAACTTTCTAGACCCTTTCTGTTGATCCCTCCTCTGAGGCATAAACCTCTCCTTCTTCTGATCCTTTAATCTTTTCATAAAATTCCATCTCTTTATTGTCCATTAGATTTTGCATTGTGGTCCTGAAATTAGTACATTCTTGGATGTCATGACCTTTATTGGCATGGAACTCACAATATTTTCTTACTCCTCTAGGCCTTTCTTTTGGATCTTGTGTGATTAAACCTCTATCTATCATTTGTTTCCAAACCCATTTTAGTGGGGTTTTCACTTCTGCCATGTCAGCTTTGATTTTCTTACCCCCACTTTCGATTATCGCGTTTACCCCTTATCATAATGGTTGGGTAATGGATTCCCTGCTACGTTAGATCCTGATGGGTCATCAAATTTTACGATCCCCATCTTAATGAATCTTTCGATCAAATTCTTAAACGCAGTGTAATTTTTGATTGAGTGCCCCGTTATTCTCGCATGGTTCTCACATTGAGCATTTACGTCATACCATTTGGGGAATTGAGGTTGCATGGGATTCAGATAGAATGGGGATACCACATGTGCATCGAATAGACTCTGGTACAGTTCCCTATATGCCATTGGGATGGGCGTAAAATGGAGTATTTTCGTGTTTGGCCTTGTATTAGAATCTTACCTTGGAGGGCCCTAATGGCCAGTGGCTATTGTCTTTGGCTGAGCTACCGTGATCGGCTTAGAATAACTTTTGTTATATATGCTTACGTTATTTACCTCGTGCTCCTTCTTCTTCAGGGCTAATCTTTTGGCATTTTCCCCAACCTATATTTTTCCACACTTTATCGCATTCACTATCATCTTGCCAGACATTACTATATCCAAGAAGCTCTTAGTAGCACTTCCCAGCATATGATTAATGAATGGGGCCTTTAAGGTATTGATGAAAAGCATAGTGGTTTCTTTCTCTAGGAGAGGTGGTTAGACTTTTGTGGCTACCTCTCTTCACCGTTGGGCATATTGCCTGAAGCTTTCATTTTACTTCTTCTCCATATTCTGTAATGTGATTCTGTCAGGCGTCATGTCTGTTACATGACTGTACTACTTCATAAAAGCTTGTGCCAGATCTTTCCACAAATTAATCTTGGCACGACTCAGTTGATTGTACCATTTAGTGGCAGACCCGATCAAACTGTCCTGGAAGCAATGGATCAATAGTTGATCATTGTGAATGTATCCTGTCATCCTTCGACAGAACATGGTGATGTGAGCTTCTGGACAACTAGTCCCATTATATTTTTCAAATTCTAAAGTTTTGAACTTTGAGGGGAGCACTAAATCTGGGACCAAGCTCAAGTCCTTGGCATCAATTTCGCAATGATAATCAGCATTTTTTGTTGCTCTAAACTTTTCTTCTAGCCATCTACATCGATCCTCAAGTTGCTTTGGCAGTTCCACTCTTGTTTTTTCCATTTCTGCCATATCATCTAGATTGGGAACCACGGGATTGGTTGGGTTATCCCCTGGATTATAACTTGAGCCTGTTTGGTAGTTCATTGGCATTGAGGTACCAGTTTGATACTATTGGGGTCTGATTCTAACGGGTACCCTTCGTGGGTACACTTTTGGCTGTGCTTGGCTGTTTATTGGGGTAAAACTCAGGGGATAAATAGGATTCTCATTATCATCCCCTGAGTTGACTGCATCGTTCTTCTCTTTTTCACATTCTCCAGTCAGTAACTGCGCTAATTGGCTCATCATGTTTATTTGGGATTCCAGTATCTGATCCCTTTTCTCCTGTTGTACTTTTTCCAATTGTTCTTGTAGTTGTGTTTGTAATTGGTCTTGCATCTCTTTTTGAAACTGTTCCAATATTTGGTCCATTTCTTTGGTTCTAGCGCAAGTACTATAACGATGTTCAGTTGGTTGACTCTTGTCGGGTTCCAAATTAACTGAAATAATTTTGTTTTTATTAGGGTCTTTTTGTGAAATTTAATGCATATGATGTGATGTAATGCAAATGCATGAAATGAATGCAAAAAGAGGCATTGATTCTAATTCAATTCTGTTAGGAAAACTTTACTAGAAAACAAATTTCTTTACATAAAACGGATTACATATATGGCTTTGCCTTGATGCTCAAAGTTTTAACTTTTCTAAGCAGCCAAGCTAGCTCTCGGCCCCGGTCTGGCTCTGACTCATATTTCAAACTCAATACATCAGCCTGAACTACTAAGGTTTGTAGATGATCAGCCACCTCTTGTATCTGAGCCGCAGCTTCACCCATAATATAATCTCTTTCCCTAACTTGATCCTGAGAACAGTGGAGTTGCTCTTTCCAACGCTCTTCATTTGCTTCAAGGAGTTCAACCCGAAGTTTGCAGTTTTGTAACACAGTCTCAAGCTCTTCTACCTTCCTTTTCAGCTCTTCAACCTTGTTCAAGCTCGCCTTCATCTCAATTGCAGAGTTTCAACTACGATACTGATGGAACAACTTTTCCAATTTTGCCACTCTAGCTTTTAACTCAACTTTCTCATTTCGGGTTTCTAATAAACTTTTTTCTAAGGCCTCTTTTCGAACCTGAGCCTCTTGGAATTTTCTATCCCACCAACCGGCTTGTCTTTTCTTCTTGAATCTCGTGTCACCATTACTCCGATGTTTTTCCTAATCTTGCGATTTTTATTGATAAACGCAGCTTCTTGTAATTCGTTTTCAGACTATCCAAATCCTCTTCAGCCTTATTCTTTCCTTTGCTTAATTTCTCGGTTTCTAATTTTTGAACATCAACATCCAATATTAAATGCATTTTTTCTTCCTCTAATTGCTCGATCTTCTTTCCTAGATCTGAATTCCTTTCCTCGAAATCCTACTTTATGGTCTTCAGCTCGGATGGGACCACTTGTAGGTATTCTTCCATCAATCGCGCGCTTTCTTGACTTGGCCTGAAGATGTTGTCGTTGATTTTTTACTCCACCACCCATTATACCCAGGGGTCGTCATCAGACCTACAGCCAATCTTTTCATCCGGTGAGTCTGATTCCAAGCGTTGGACATTTCCCGTACCTTTTTCTTATAGTTACCCCCTATACAAAAACTCACACTGAGCTAGCCCTTGGGTTTTTGGTATGAACTGTTTCGATCTGTACTGTTTTAAAATGAGCAAAGGAGTGTATTTGACGGCTCCCCAAATCTCAAGTAGGGGGACCCAGTCAAAATCCCCATACTGGTATAGAATCTGATCAGGGACCATCTAAGGGGCTCTCCATTCAACATCTTTTTCTTGGAAATTTTGGAGGATCGCTATTCATATTTCCTCCGATATATCATCCTGCCTCGGTGTAGCCACTATTTCTTTCAAAGAAGAATAATTCTTAGAGAATACCTGATACAAAACTTTGTCCACTTTCTAGAAATGGCTGTGGAACCAAGCTAGCAATAGTTGAGTGCATCCGATGAATCTTCCCTCACCTGCTCTCGGGTACGTGTTTAAAGATCTTAATGTTTCGGCCAAAATCGCGTGAACCGGCGGGAACTGGCGTGACCCTCTTATCAAGCCTGTCAAACAAATCAGAAAAGCATATTAGAAAAATATTAAGTGAAGAAATGAAAAGAAGAAAAAGAAAAGAAAATAAATAAAATAAAAATAAAAAATAAATGCTAAATAATAAACTAATAACATAATAATATTAACAATGAAGGGCTAAATTGAAATTAAAATAGGAATTTGGGCGAGAATTGAGAATGGAAATAAGGGAAAGGACTGATTTACAAAGTGCGAATAATAAGCAAGGACCAAGTGGGGAATAATCCCCATCCCCCAAAATGCAACGTTTCAGTGTGGGTTGAAGTGAAACTGAAATAAAATCACAGGGGTGAAATTAAAGAAAAGAAGAAATAGAATAGGACCCATTGAAACTATTCTCAAAAGCGGAAGGACTGAGGGCACAAATATACCCTCAGTCTAAAAACAAGTGGATCCTAGGCGGTCATAGGTCGGGTCGGGTCGAATCTGTCCAAAACGACGTCATTTCGGTGTCTGAATACCAGGCCTAAAATGACATTGTATTCCATCCGTATATAAGCGAAAAATATCACAAAAAAATATTTGAAAACTGAGAAAATAAAAAAAACAAAAAGCCTTAGGTTTTTTTTCTCTGATATTTCCCTTAGCCACCCTCTAGCTCCGAGCGGATCTCCAGCGAGCTTCTATTATAGCTCCGTCATAGCTCCGCCATAGGCGGTGGCCAGAGTGTCAAAAACAGGGTTTATTTTCCCCTTTTCAACTCTCCTTCTTTGTTTAATGAAGAGAGGGTTTAAATCGACCCCCTCTATTTTTTAAAAAAGGAAATAATATGCAATAAAAACGAACCCCCTCCCTGTTTCCTTGCAGAACCCTTATCAGAACCCATATAGGTTCTTGGGTGCTCGGATGTTGGCCACACTCGATGGAGGGGAAGAAGAATCTACAGGTCAGTATTTATTACTTATTCATTTTATTTCTAATAATGAAGCAAGAAATGCACCTTTTTGAATCTGTTCTAAAATATCTGTTTTCTTTTTGTATTTGATCGTCTGTAAAGAAAAATTACATCGGGTCTTAGGGCTTTTTATAGCAAAAAACAGAAGTGATTTAATTTTGCTTGCTATTTGGTTATCTCTACTTTTGCTGTTTCTTGCCTCGTTTTTACTTTGTCCGCTTTTTTGCTTGTTTATAGATTTGCGATGAGTCAATAGACACAAAGGCTTACCAATTTGGTGCAAGGAAGGTCACCTCGGGTAGTGGACGCACTACAGCCATCACAGAACCCTAGGGTTAGGGTATCCTCCGAAAGTGTTTAACACTTTATGCCATCGGGCCCTGTTTAGTTTGGGTCTGATTGTTGGGCTTTGGGTTTTGGATTGTAAAATGGGTTGAATGGATTTGGGCTAGTTGTGTTTATACAATTTGGGTAATGGGTTTTAAGTAATTTGGGTTTGTATTTTTGGACTATTCTAATATTTATGTTATTTGCTTGTCTAATTTGGGCTCAAGTCGGGCAAAATAAGCCTATTACAAGGGTAATTTTCCAAACGAAAGTTGGTTGTATATTTGAATCGCGTCATAAAATTGGGATAATGTTTAACAAGAATATAAAACTTGATGAAATCAAACAAAAGATTAATGTGAAAATCACTCGACGCTGTGAGAGGAGGATGTCCAGACTATTCTCCAAGATCTCGTCAAATTCATGCAAATATAAAGAGATGAAACTTGTAAAGGATGATGACGTGGAGACTATGGTGCACTATATTGCTCACCTGGTAAGTTGAACTAGTTGAGGTTTTCATTGAATCAGCTTATGTTGAGCTTGTTCAAAATGTCACTCCATCAAACCAATAGTATAGAGTTCATAACTTAGATACAGAGGTTCCGAAAGTGTCTGTCGATAGGTGATCTTCTATACACGGGTTTAACTTTGATCTGAATGGTGGGTGGGTAAAATCATGTGATTATGGAGCAACATCGATATTGGGTGACTATCCGTACAATCCTCCTATTGTGTATAAAAACCCTAATTTAGGTCCCAATTTACATATATATTCATTAGTGATTGGTATTGATGCAGACGGTGAAGAAAGACTCGATAATGATGATGGTTTCGATCACCAGGGTGAAGATTTTAATAACCCGATCTCAAGGAGGTTCCGGATGATATTGACGACGAAGGCATAGGCGATGATGGTAATGTATACGCCTTTCTGCTTAGAAACTCAACTCACAGTATTTTTATACAGAATGGTCCTTCAACCCACATGTAAAGCGTAGATCCCGATGCTGTGCACACATCTGAGTTCCCCAAATACACAAATATAATACCTTTCCACAGGTTGGCATCGTATCTCGAATCAGTTGGTTATAGGTAAAAAATTCCCAAACAAGGAGGAATGTTTATTTTCCATCAAGAAGTATATCATGAAAGTACCAGTGGACTACAAAGTCATTGTATCTAAACCGTCATTATATATCGGGAGTGTTGGAGGTCTGCAAAAGGTTGCAACTAGTGGGTATGAGCTGTATTGATGCTGAAGTCACAACTATTGGAGATTCAAAAATATGTAGCGCCTCATACATGCATTACTGTAAGGATGACGCAAGATCATAAGAAACTTGATTTGAAAAGAATCTGTAATAGCATCATGCCATTGGTGAAAAACATGCCCACCATTCTAGTATTAGTCTTAATTACTGACATGTGATCCTGGTTTTAGTACAAAGTGTCATGTAGGAAAGCATGATGGGCTAAATAGATGGCAATGGAATAGCTGTACGATGATTGGGATGCGTCGTACAATAAACTTCAGGGGTGGTTAGCCATGATATAGAAGTATGTGCTAGGGACTATGGTTGACTTACAGATACTATTTACTTATAGCTCGGATGATCAACTAAATCGAGGGAAAAGAATTTTCCATCATTTGTTCTAAACATTTAATCCATGTGCTAGGGTCTTTCCCCATTGTAAGTTTCTTGTGCAAGTTGATAAAACCTTGATGTATGAGAAATATAGGTAAACCCTCCTTATAGTGGTTGCACAAGACGATAACCAAAACGTATTACAGATAGCCTTTTCTATTATGGAGAGTGAGAACATGAAATCGTGACAATTTTTCTTGACGAACTTGCAAAGGCATGTTGTTAGACAAGACAACATTTGCATTATTTTTTTATTGATCAAAGGGGCTAATTGAGGCAATTAGGCATTCCAGAGTTTCATAGAGACTTGTATAATGCATCTACCATATTGCGATTAACTTTCACAGGGACCTTAAGAATGCATATTGGTGTAAACAAGTTGTGAACATGGGTAATTCAATAGTCATATATTTTTTTCATCATTTTAATACATTTAGAAACTCAAAGGAATGATAACATGTTTTATCAATGGGCTCCATGTCATGAAGATGGTATTGAAATGAACAGTGATGTACTTTACTAGTTTAGCAGCATGGAGTCGTATCAATGGGTTCAATGTTTCAATGACAAGTCTCGCTATGGACATATGACCACCAACCTTGTAGAGTTTGTTAATATCGTCTTAAAGTGTACATGACATCTATCCATTTCAACTATTTTCTCAATTACGTTCTACAGGTTGTCAACATTGATACCAAGAATGGGGAGAAACAAGCAAAGCGGATGAAAGCGAGACACATCCACTGTGAGGAGGTTAGAAAGGTAATGGAAGTCAACACATGGAGAGCGAGGTCGATGACTGTAACACCCCTCACCCGTATTCCATACTGACTTGATTTCTAAAACCTCACCATGGGACACACGGCCGTATACTTAACCGTGTGTCACACACGGTTGAGACACACGCTCGTGTGGACAAAAATAGGCTATTTATTAAGCCAATTTGCCACCCCATTTGGTATACACCTTTACCTACACATAAGCACCCAAAACATGGCACAATAGGTAACCCAAAACAACCAAATCAAACATAATTCATACCATTTCATCTAAGCATTTCTTAGCCTAAACCACAATTACAAACATTCTCATTTCATCAACCATTTCCAAGCAAATATTAAATACATCACAAAATGGCATTTGCATACCTATAAACATACATCACCAACCAAACCAAATAAGTCAATTTACATAAGCTTATTGGCTGAATTAAAAATCAAACCAGTGATGTTTGATCGGATCAAGTCAGTGCAGTTAGAAGATGACAAGTTCACAAAAAACAGAGAAATGGTTCAGAATGGTACATTAGAAAATTTCAATATTGATGATTATGGTTGCTTAAGATTTCATAACTAAATCTATGTTCTAGATGTTTTTGAATTGAAAAAGTTGATACTTCATGAAGCGCATGATAGTCATTTTGCTTTGCATCCTAGAGGAACAAAAATGTATCGTAATATGTGAGAATCTTATTGGTGGCCAGGAATGAAAAAAAATGTAGTCGAGTATGTGGCTAAATGTATAACTTGTCAGCGAGTTAAGGCAGAACATCAGGTTCCTACCGGATTACTTCAGTCTATTACTATTCCTGAATGGAAATGGGATTGTATCACGATGGATTTTGTAATAGGGTTACCTTTATCAGTAGGTAAGAAAAATGTTATTTGGGTGATTGTTGATCGACTTACGAAATCGGCTCATCATTGCGGTCAGGACTGATTGGTCACTTCAAAAGCTTGCTGAAGTTTATATTCAAGAAATCATGAGATTGCATGGTGTCCCTATGTCGATAATCTCTGATCGAGATCCGCGCTTCACTTTGAGATTTTGGAAACAATTGCATAAATCTCTCGGTACGCGACTTAATTTTAGCACAACTTTTCATCCACAGACTAATGGACAATCTGAGCATGTTATTCAGATTTTGAAGATATGCTTCGTACTTGTGTTATTGATTTTGAATCAAGTTGGGAGTGTTACTTACCTTTGGCTGAATTTGTATACAATAATAGTTTTAAATCAACTATTCAAATGGCTCCGTATAAAGCTTTATATGGTCAAAGGTGTCGATCACCTATTTTTTGGATGGAATTAAGTGAAAGAAAAATGATCGGGTCGGAATTAATCCAAGAAATGAAAGACATTGTTAAGAAAATTCGAGATAAATTGAAGATAGCTTTTGACAGACAGAAATCATACGCAGATTTGAAATATTGAGATATTGAATATTCTTTTGCTGATAAAGTATTTCTTAAAGTTTTGCCTTGGAAGAAAATTTTAAGATTTGGCCAAAAAGGGAAACTGAGTGACACGGAAAGAGGGGGACCAGTTGCGTATCATTTTCCTTTGCCTGCAGAATTACAGAAAATACATGATGTTTTCCACATTTCAATGCTTAGAAGATATCGATCGGATCCATCTCATATTATTTTGACAGAAGATATTGAGATTCAACCTGATTTATCATACGAAGAAGAACCAGTTGAGATTTTGGCACGTGAGGTGAAAGAGTTACGTAATAAGCGAGTTTTGTTAGTGAAAGTATTATGGCATAGTCATGTGTTGAGGAAGTGACTTAGGAACCGGAAGAAACTATGAGATCTCAGTACCCCCACCTCTTTTCAGGTAAATTTTGGGGACGAAATTCATTTAGGGGGAGAGTTGTAACGACTCGATAGTCACGGGTGTCTTAAATGTATTTTCGAGACTCCATTCCCGTAAATTGGATTCATAAATATTTATTAAAAATATTTACGAAGCTAGTTGTGTAGTTAATTAAGTTTTGGTTAGGTGAATTTGCATGAATTAAGAGTAATTAGGTATAAGGACTAAATTGCATAAAAGATGAAAGTTGAATTACAAAATAAAGAAAATTTTAAAGGACTAAAGAAACAATTATGCCATTGCCTTTAGTTGAGGCAGCATAAGTTGTAATATAATATATATTGTATAAAATATATTTACTTAATATGTAAGTATATATATTATATTATACTATAATAATAATAATAAAAATAAGTAATAAAAGAAATAGAAAAAGAAAGAAAGCCAAAACGAAAAACAGAAAAAAAAAAGAAAGAAAAGGGAGAAAGAAGGAGACGAAGGGCTAAGGGCTTCAATATTTTTCAAGTTCAATTGGTTAGTTAATTTAGTCCCTTTTTCTTGTAATTTTTATGTTTTTGGAATACCGGTGTTAAATACTACCCGACCCATGTCAAAATTTTAGAAATTATTGAGTTTTTAAGTGTTGTTAATGTTGAATAATTTTAGTAGTAGGGATTAAATTGATAGATTTTTAAGTTAGAAATGAAAAAGGATTAAATTGTAAAATAAATAGTAAATTTTGTGTAATAGGGACTAAATTGTGAAAAAAATCAAAATTTAGGAATTTGAGTGAAAATAAGGAGTTAAATCTAGTCTAAATTGAAATTTGTATGAAAATATAAGATTGATTGTGAAGATATAAAATTAGTCTCGGTTTAGGGACTAAATTGAAATTCTGGTAAATATTGAGTAAAAAATGAAATATTAAATATGACATTGAATTGTGTTGTGTTGTATTCATGAATTTTAATTATTTTAATTTCGTAGCTAACGTCGTACTAGAATCCTCGACTAAAAAGGGAAAAGAAAAAGTCGATGAAGAATAGCTCAAAATTTCCAGTTTGTATTTCTATAATTGAACTTAGTTATTAATTGTTTTATTTTGATTAAATGTTTATGGTAAGTGATTGAGGTGAGTATTTGGTATTTTGATATTAAATTGAATTTATATGTATTTGTGATTATATGAAAAATTTATATTGGATATTTATTGTTTTTGAATTGTGAAATAAAACCCTATTAACTGTATCAGGCTGAGTCGGATATAGATGGCATGCCATAAGATTGAAAGAGTTCAGAGATTACTTCGAATTCGAGTCGACGAGACACTGGGTGTCAATTTACTACTTCAGATTAATTCGATGACGCACTGGTTGCCAATTTAGTTTGGTTTCACCGATGAGACACTGGGTGTCAATCTTCGGATTGTCCAATGAGGCACTGGGTGCCAAACTGGTGTTGTAACATCCCTCACCCGTATCCAACGCCGGGACAGGGTTCGAGGCGTTAATAAACTTAAACATTCACAACATGTAAAACCGAGCCACAAAATTTTCACCAAAAATTAAAATATCTCGAACACATGCATATCGTCCCTTATATAGGTCTTCGAAACCTATAACATACATTGGGGTGGTTCGAGACTAAACTAAGAACTTTGAGAATCTTTGGGCAACTTAACTAATTTTCTTGCTTCAGAGAGTCACACGCCGGTGTGGATTGAGCCATGTGATCACACACGTCCGTGTGGCTTGGGACATGCCCGTGTCCTGTGCACATGGAGCTCTCTGTCCATTTGGTCATGAACAAGTTAGGGTCACACGCCCGTGTGCTTAAGCCGTGTGGGACACACGCCCGTGTGTCTATCCGTGTGGACAATTTCAAGGCTATTTTCCAAGCCAATTGTCACCCTTAATTACCTATATTCACTTATACATTTTCATAGAAATTGACATGACATATTTGAGTAATTATATATCCACAATCAAGACACAAGCATGGCATTCTCACAACAACACATAACATATTACCAACCATGCATAGCAAACAAGCATATGCACATCACCAATATCAGACATAACATGAATAGCTAGATTTATAAGTCAGAATCATTAGCTCAGTAAAGACCAATATATTTGGCCAAATTATAACACATGTTATAAACTAGGTCCCTATATATTCCACTCACTTGATAATTCTAGCATATGTGTTTATACTCTTAAGATGTTGGCTTGATAGTATGATGCTGCCTCCGACAATCTCCAACCCCGAGCTAACATGACAACACTAAAAGAAATGGAAAGGAGGGGGTAAGCTTTACACTTAGTAAGCTCGCATGAAAATAATAATCAATTTACTAACATGATTTCCATAGTAAAACTATCTCAATTGTACATTTACACATGTTCTGGTTAAGTTGTTTTCTTAAGTCACAGTCACTAAATATTTATATTTGGAGATAAAAAACTCCAAATTAAGATCTGTAAATTTTACCAGAAGATAGACTCATATATCTTTCCACCATAAAATATTTAGAATTTTTTGTCTAGCCAATAAGTACATTTTATTATTTAAAGTTTCCCCTATTTTGCTGTTTGACAGCTTCGACCTTTCTTCACTAAAATTTATTTATATCATAGTAAGAGACTCAGATAATGTTCCTGTCTCTTTCTCCTGAAAGTAGACTCATTAAGTATTTTATTCATATGATTTTTAACTCATAATTATTTTTTTTACAATTGCTAGTGATTTTTCCAAGTTAGAATAGGGGATTCAGAACTCATTCTGACTCTGCCTCACAAGAATTCAAATATCTTATAATAAAAAATTATTTTGCTTACACCGTTTCATTTATGTAAAACTAGACTCATTAAGATTTAATTCTATATTTTATTCAGCCTCTAAATCAATTTCCATTATTTTTAGTGGATTTTCAAATTCAGACCACTGCTATTGTCCTAATCTGTATTAGTGAAACATAATGATAATTATCACAAGCTTGTCATAGAAATTATTCTCATAAATATCACTCATTCATTTGCACTCTCTTCACAAGTACATTTCATTTCACATGTCAAACATGTACTCATGAGTTTCGAGTACGTAACTGTGCTAACTCTTAGCACAACTACTCATGCAAACAGGACAATCATATGCATCATACTAGTATCAACTAAGTATAGATGAGTTTATCATACCATTTTTCTTTATATCACTATATATGTCATTACCACTAAATTATTAAATTTCTGATGGACTTTTTCTTTTCCAATTGTACACTCGAGGTGTACGTTTCTTTCTAAGTGGTACACACAAAGTATACCTTTCCTTTTCATATGGTATGCACAAAGTATACCTTTCCTTTTCAAGTGTACACACAAAGTGTACATAACCTTTTCAAGTGTACACACAGAGTGTACATAACCTTTTCATGTGGTATACACAAAGTATACCTAGCCTTTTCACATTCGATAGCCGAAGCTATCCCCTTTTCACATTCGATAGCCGAAGCTATCCCTTTTCACATTTGATAGCCAAAGCTATCCATTTTCACATTGTACACACAAGGTATACATAGACTTTTCAAGTATTACCCTTTCGGGATACATTTCCTTTTCATAATGAGATCAAAAGATTATCCTTTAGGGGCAACCTTTATTGCAACATATGCAAGATCTCATATTCTCGATAATCACCCATTTCTTTTAAATATCATATTCCATCAAATTTCTATTAACATCAAATTCAATACAATTATAACAAATTATATTTCATGTACATAAATAATAACATGAATAATAGGCTGATTAAATCACGCGAACTTACCTCAGATCCAGAAATGACAATTTACCATTCTAGTCCATAACCTTGTATTTTCCCGATTTAAGCCCAAATCTCATTTTCCTTGATCTATAATATCAAATTTAGCCTAATAATTAGTCACACTATTCATATGGGTCTAAAAATCATATTTTTACAAATTTACATTTTGACCCCTCAACTTTTACATATTTTCACTTTTGCCCCAAGGTTCGGAAATTAAACTTCATCCTATTTTATTATGTTTCATGACACGCTGATCATTTTCCCTTCTATTGAAACATCAAATTCTCACTCTAACATGTACTTATGAATATTAGGTATTTTTACCAATTATGTCGTTTTACTCGTTTTCACGTAAAATCGCTTAGCAATAGTTGTTTAACACAATTTCAAGCTTCATATTCTACCATTAAACATCAAAATACATGCATATCATTCATGGGTAAATTTTTAAACATAAATCCTAACTCAAAATAATGGTAGAAATGAGCAGATCATGTTACCAGGATTTCAAAAATACATAGAACATTAAAAACGGAGCTTAGAATCACTTACTATTAAGGTTGGAAACTTGGTCAAACCCTAAACATGGCTGCTCTTGGTACATTCTGCTGTAGCAAGAAGAAAGGGACACATTTGGGTTTAAAATTTGTCTTTTAATTCATTTTACCCCTAAATGACCAAAATGCCCTTTTTACTATTCTTTCAAATTTTACCCAACCAAGGCCATTTTTGTCCAACAAGTTATACAATGGTTTAATTATCATTTAAGGGCCTCTCATTTAAAATTTCATGAAAATTATACACCTCTAACATGTAAAACTCAACTTTTGCACTTTTTACAATTTAGTCCTTTTTACTAAATTGAGTGCCCAAACGTCGAAATTTTCGAACAAAATTTTCATGAAATCATTCTGTGAAATCGTAGACCATAAAAATATAATAAAAATGAAATTTTCCTTATCGAATTTGTGGTGCCGAAACCACTGTTCCGACTAAGCCCAAAATCGGGATGTTACAGGTGTTTTGGTTGGATCCGTGTATTCGTTCGAGTCCAAGTCCTGTTAATAGGGGTAAATAAATGAAATGACACTATGATTGATATTAGATGATATTGTATGTGAATTGAAAATGGGATAGTGAATTGAAATATGCAAATGAAATGCATGAATTATGTGTTTATGAAATGGATATGAAATGGATAATGTTATTGTTAAATGATATGTGGATCAAAGTGAGAAAAGCTACTATATAACAAGTGATAGAAATTGAATATGGTATAAAATAATGTATTCATGATTTGAGTATTGTATGGTTAATGTTATTATATAAATAAATATGGTTTTAAATGTTCAACTGTGCTTACCATTTAATTGTGCATATTATATTGTTTTATCTTTAAGTTTTTGGATTATAGAAATAACACTGAGTTTTACTCAACGTACGGTTTTGTTTACCGTACGCAGGTTAGGTACTTTATTTTGATCGCTGATTTAGTATCCAACAACGGTCTCGAACTCAAACGTGGTGATGTTTATCCTTTTGTGTCGGCATGTACCTAGGGTGTTTAAAAATTAAACATTTTGTGGGTTGATTGTAAATAAGATTATAAGTTAATATTGGTTAGTTATATACATATGAACATATGTTTCTGTTTGAGGTTATATTATGGTATGTTTAAGTTATGTTTAAATAAACATGAATTAGGCAAAATAGATTAAATTTGACATGTTTTGGATGTGTTTAATCGTGTTCTGAATAAGTTAAATGAATGATTTTTGGATTGCTTAATGTCCAAGCTTGTAGGGAATGGTAAACTTGTTATTTAAGGTACATTCTGGCCACATGGCCGTCTGAACCCTGCAGCTTTGAAAATTTTTAATATTTTTCAAAAAATTCTCTGAGTTTCTGAATTAGTCCCGACTTATTTCTAACATGTATTTTGGGCCTCCAGGGCTCAAATAAGGGACAGTATGTATGAGTTTGATTGGGCTTGACTTGAGTATTGTATGATATGAAATGCTTAAAATTATGTCTGTTTGATCAGTAATACTTTGAAACCCTATTCTGGTGACGGATATGGGTTAGAGGTGTTACAATCATGGTTGAATAGTATGTTTATGACTTGTGTGTCATGCATAAGGAACAAGTGTGGAAAGTAAAGAAATGCAAATGAAACTAAAGAAACTTTGAAGAGTTAAAAGTTAATTAAAACCTACTAAGCTTGGGATAATATGTATAAGTGATGTTATGGATTTATTCACCTTGTGTGTGGATGAATATTGCTTCATGAGTATTGCAGTATCAATTTTGTATTATTCTTGATATGTATAAATTTCATATTTGAAATGAATTGATATGATTAAAGAATACACGAGCTTACTAAGCATTAATTGCTTACGTGTTTATTTTTATTTATCTTACAGATTATCGGAAGCTTGATCAGGTTGGAAGCTTTTCGGAGTTATATCACACTATCCATCTGTTCTATTGACAATTTTAGATGATTTGATTCTGGTTATAATGGCATGTATAGGTTAATTTGGCCAATGTTGGCTTATAAATGCTTTGTTGTATCTAGCCATTGGGATGGCTTGTGATGGACATGTTTTTATGTGCATATAATATTATGTTAGATGTGAGTGCTTGGTATGGTTGAATGATGATAATCTTATAGGTATGCTAATATTTAGTATAAGTAGGCATATAAGTGAATTCGGTCAATTTGATAAGTTTGAATACTAGAGTATATGTGATGATAATACATGTATAAAACTTGGTTTTAGCTTGATTTGAATGTTATGATATAGGTTATTGATGTGTAAAAGTGTTGAGTTAGGTTGATGACAAATGGGGTGAGAAATATGGTTTGGAAAATAGCCTATTTTCGTTCACATGGGCAGAGACACGGACGTGTGTCTCAATCGTGTATGATACACAGCCTAGCACATGGGCGTGTAGCTTGGCCGTGTGACCCAAGTTAGAGAGCACCCTAATTTGGATATAGGCAGAGATACGGTCGTGTGTCCCTATTTCAAATGCCCACTCGGCTTGAGACGCAAGCGTGTCTTTTGACCGTGTGAGACACACAGCCTGGCTACACAGCCGTGTGCCCCTTGCACCTTGGTGAAATTTTAATATTTTTTGAAAAAAATTTTGAGTGTCGATTTAGTCTCGACTTGTTTCTAAAGTATATTTTGGGCCTCGAAAGCTCATATAAGGGACAATATGTATGATTTTGATTGGCTTTTGATATGAATACTATATGAAATGAAATTTTCTGTCTATTTGTTTATTAAATTTTGGTAATGCTCCGTAACCCTGTTCTGGCGACAAATATAAGTTAGAGGTGTTATAGCTGGGCTGTGGAAATATATGAAGTCTGCTAGGATAATAAACATGACATCATATAGTGTAAGATCATAGCTGGGCTATGGCAACATATGAAGTTCGCCAGGATGGTAAACATGGCATATGTGGGAGAATCGCAATACGAGTAGCGTGTTATGAAGTCTGCTAGAACAACAAACAAGGAAATTCGTCAGGACAATTATGGTGAATATGGAAGTATTAGCAAATTTGCTAAGGTAAGGCTCCACCAAGATATGAAGGCAAGAAAGATATATGAAAGTACGATGTACGTGGATATGTATGGGGGAGGGTTTTTCCTTACATAGTATTCATAACTGGGTATCCACCACTCAAGGTCCACCAAAGAGGGCTATATTAAATGGATGGTCTGTTAGGGACTATCTTATTGTTAAAGTTAGTCAAAGATATGTAAAAAGACAAAAATGTCCATAAGGATTACCAAATAAATTAAAGTTCTGTCAGAACCTGTTTTAAGTGGGAAGATCTAAAGGGATTATCTGGTATATTGGAATATTTGTCAGGATTATCATATTTTGGGAAGCCTACCATGGACTATCTTTTGGGAAGCCCGCCATAGACTATTTGTTTTAGAAGTCCGTTCGGATTACCATGGAACTGTAAGTCGTAAGGACTACCTCATATGGCTATCTATAGAAGGGGTCTACTGGCGATGGTCTGCTAGATTAAACCGCCTATTGTGAGGATAAGAATTCGTGGGATTTCTCAATTGCACTAATATCTACCAAAGTGGTTGTAAACAAGTAAAGGGATAACAAGATCGTATACCTACGCCAAGAGCTTTAAGAGGGTAAAGATAATGAAAAGAATATGCCCTCACGATGTAATATGTATATTTATTCGACAAGTTAGCCAGGTGGATATATATATAAACATCCATCCAAAAGATGAAATGCTCGATAGAATAACAAGTGAGAAGAACGGGGAATCTGAGATGAAGCTTGAGACTACAATATGAGTCGTTAGGGAGTATCCATTAGGTAGTTGTGTTGTTGTAAAGTGTCTGCTAGGAGTTATAGAAGAAAAACCCATAAACATCAAACACGGCAACAATTGCTAAAGCCTAAATGAAAAATAGGGAGTTTTAATTATATACAGAAATTCCATATACTGATTCTTTTATGTAGTAGTGAGCATATTAAACCTCACTAAGTTCATATGAACTTATGAGTGGTTTGCCTTTGATGCAATACCGATAATTGTATGGAAAGCTTGGAAGGGAACAAGCCAGACCTTGCAGATAAGGATGTGAGGATTGTGGTATAATGTATATAGAGGGGGCATCCTTAAAAGCTTCGCCTCGGGGGTTTGAAGTATTAATTAATCTTGAGTTGATATACATCATGTATACTTAAATTGTTATATAATTTAAGTTGAAGCAAGTCTCTATAGTAAACAATTTAAGCAACAACTTATGGTGACTATTGTATTATTTTTAATAGACAATTACATTGAAGTATTTGTAAATGTTACTTTATTCGATGTGTTCAAATAGTAAGAATATTTTATTCAGTTATTAAATAAAACTTGACTAATTGCGACATTTGGTACCCAGACCCAGCAAACGAGTTTGGTAAAGGGTATTACAAATGATGTTAGTCAGCTTGTAATGAATTTTAAACTTCTACTTAAGTGTGAAGTCATTTAATGTTTTGTATAACCTGTCATTGATTATAAGGCTACTGCGATATTATGTTTTTGAATAACCTGATTACAAGTGGAGTATTATTGTTTTAAAGTGGTTTAAAAAGTATCATATATTATTTGATATTTGGGGGTTATCGCCTAGTGTGCGGAATATCCGCCGAGCTAAAGTATTCGATTTTCTAATGTTTTTGTTAGTCCAGTTGGCTTTAAGTTGTGACGCTCCATACCCGGATCTGACGATCGGGTTGTGTGTAGGATGTTACACACGACATTCAAATAGGGGAAAATATGTTCAAACGGCCGATAGCTCGGACCATGGACAACCGCTCTCAAGAGTCAGTACTCACCTTATCCATAACAAGTTACCATATTAGTTAAATATGCCAATTAAAAAATAATGACGTGCAAATTTATAAAATAACAATGAATAGGCAGTAGTAATTTTTTTACTAGTACATTAGTCATCATGGCAGTATGGTTGATTGCTCTAATCAAGGAATCTATTTCAATATCTGCACAAACAAAATTGAATAAACATATCATTTTAAAACAATAACGCTTCCACATAATAATATTAATCACCAACTAACAAAAAATATTAAAATAAATTACCTTAACCCGGATGTTTGCAAATGATTTTTTATATTCTACACAAATTAATATTAAAACATAAGTATCTTTATTTAAAATATATATAAACATATAAAAATAAATATATATAATAATATAATCTTAAACATTAAATCTATCTAAATATTAAAAATGAAATACAAACATATAATATACAAATTATTATTACAAAAATATATATATCTTAACATTCTCACTATCTTTCCAACTCCAACACAAATGATACAAACAATTTATTTTCTTCCCGAAACTTTAACATAATTTCTACTTCTGCTATTAGGGGGTTCAAAGCAATATATAAGAGAGAAAAAAAGGATAGAAAAACAAACAAAAGTAGGGGGTTGGATGGAGAGCCTAGATCTATTGGTCATGTTAGTGGCATCAAGTCAATGTCGTCTGACCTATCTTATCCTCTGCTTTTTTTTAGCCTTTTTTTTTCAACCAACTTTTATTTTAAATTTAAATCAGTGTCGTCTAACACATTGATTACACCACTTTAAAAATATATATTTTTTACCAGTATCATATTTGTTTGGTATTTAGAGAAAGTACATGTATTTTTATGGTGTTACTGACATGATGGCGGCACCATTTAAAAAAAATATTTGTTTTAACACCAGAATGATTGACAAATAGTTGGGTGAATTTTAGGGTGATGTTGTGTAACACATTGCAGCACCCAATAATATTGTAAAAAACACACTATTTTTAATTTACTATTTATCTCATTTTTGTAATTAACTTTTTTTGTATTATTTTGATAAAAAAAAAATCATCAATGTCGTAGAGATTTATAATCTACTGTTAACTCGAGTCTCGTCTAATTAACTCAAGTGAAATAATGTTGGGTCTTTAAAATTGACAGGTTTCTACCATATCAATTTCTCTATATATAGATTTTGCAATAAAGAAGGCTGAATCTGGCATTGCTGGAAACCAAAGCAATTAGCTCCAATGGAGAGCCAAACAGAGACTCATAGGAAGCAAAAGAAATGGCTGAGATTGTTGCTTTTTCCGTTGCCATTTCAAGGTCATGTAAGCCCAATGCTTCAGCTTGCAAATCTTTTATATTCTAAAGGCTTTTCAATCACTATAATCCACACTTGCTTCATCAGTTCTCCCAAATATCCTTCAAAGAATCCCCACTTCACCTTCCATTCCATCCCCAACGGGTTATCCAAAAGTGAGTGCTCTAATGCCGATAATCTCGTATCCCTTGTTTCGCTCCTTAATGCGAATTGCGCCGAGCCGTTTCGTGATTGCTTGGTTAAGTTGTTATCTTATGTTTCCGATGAGCCTGTTGCTGGTTTGATCTCGGATTCGACTTGGAAATTCACAGATTCCATCGCCAAAAGCCTTCAGTTACCTAGATTTGTGCTTCGGACTACTAACATATCGTCTTTCCTTGCTCTTGCTGCCTTACCCCTTCTGCAAGAAAAGGGTTATCTCCCAAAACAAGGTTCTTCACTTAATTCTAACCAAATTTGTCACAATCATTTTAGCAAATCTTATTTAACAACGGTTTTTTCCCCCTCAGAATCACTAGAGGAGAAACCAGTTATTGAGCTTTCACCTCTTAAAGTCAAAGATATACCAGTCTTCAAAACACAAGATCAAGAGGGTCTTCATCAAACAATTGCAGCTTTAGTAGAAAAAACCAAGTCTTGTACAGGCGTGATTTGGAACTCATTTGAAGAGCTTGAACACGGGTCGCTGACCGATTTCCTGCACAATTTTCCGGTCCCGATCTTCCCAATAGGTCCACTGCACAAGTATTTTCCAGTCCCTTCAACTAGCTTACTATCTCAAGATCAAAGCGCCATCTCATGGCTAAACAAACAAGCACCCAAATCTGTCATCTATGTAAGCTTTGGCAGTGTGGCAAGCATTGAAAAGTCGGAATTTGTAGAAATAGCATGGGGTTTAGCTAACAGTGAGCAGCCTTTCTTGTGGGTGGTGAGACCAGGTTCAGTGATTGGCTCAGAATGGCTGGAACCATTACCAAAAGGGTTCATGGAAGAGATAAAAGAAAGAGGACACATTGTGAAATGGGCACCCCAACAAGAAGTGTTGGCTCACACTGCGGTAGGAGGGTTTTGGACTCACAGTGGATGGAACTCAACATTAGAGAGCATTTGTGAAGGCGTTCCAATGATTTGTCACCCTTGTTTTGGGGACCAAAGGGTTAACGCTAGATATGTTAGCGATGTTTGGAGGATTGGGGTTCATTTGGAGAATAAAGTTGATAGATTCGAGATTGCAAAGGTTGTCCGGAAGCTATTGGTCGAAGCTGAAGGCCATGAAATCAGAGATCGAATTCTTCAGTTTAAGAAGATGGCCAATCAATCTACACAGCAACAAGGTTCTTCATATCGTTCTCTAGAAAGCTTGGTTAGCCTAATATTATCTTCCCAGTCACAAAGGAAATTGTAAAACGCAGTTTGTTTTAATATTATATACGTCTAGATTTTATGTTCCTAGTTTTTTCTTCTTCAAAATAAAAGTTACTAGTTTTCTTCTAGGAAATTTATGAATTTCTTAGACATTACTAAGTTTTAAAAAACATGTTATTTATTACTTAATGTTAGAATTTGATTGAATGATGCTTTTTATTATTATTATTATCGAGTTTGAATACGAGGTTCTCTTACTTTTGGAGTTGCTGCTTTTTGTCAAGGAGCTCATTTTAGACTATAAACTTTAAAATATTTTTAATTATATTTTTGATTTACTCAAGATTATATCAATAGGGTCTTTCTAAATTAAAATAGTGTTAAATTAGTCATCATATCTCATGACATATTTTAAAATATTTTAAAATGAAAAGAAAATATAAAAATAAAAATAAAAAGAATATTGTGAAATTAAATGTTGTAAAAATCTTTGAGATTTTCAAAAACTTTATAAAAACTTTATCTTTCACTCCTTTTTTTTTTTTTTTTAATTTTACTTCATTTTTAGTTTTTTTTTTAAAAATTATCTAACAATACTTTTATTTAAATGGAGTTAGATTTTGTCATGTATCCTTAAGTTATATTTAAAAAAATAAAAAATAATAGATATATGGCAAAATCTCAACATATTTGTGAAATAAAAACTTTTCACTATAGGTGTATCAAATAATTACCTTAAATAAAAATCATAATTACCAATAAAATTAAGAGGTTGTTATTATGTATTATAATAATTTTATACCATATTAAATTTATGGCTTTAATTTCACATAATTTATTATACCTTAATAAAAAACATGAATACATTAAAAAAAATTTAATCACTAATTGAATCTTATCTAGATTGGTATGAACATTATTGTCAAGAGAAAATAGATTTAAATGCAACAAAACGCATTATCTTTTTTAATTGACTAATGTGAATTATTTTTTGAAGCTGAATTTGACTTTTTAAGTGAAAACTAATTACATCACTAATTTTTTTTAAAAGAAGTGGGATTTTAGAAATATAGAAAAATATTATAGATTAATATTAATTATACTGAAAATTACCTCGTAAAGATTATTCTGAAAAATTGAATTAAAATCTTGACATGCTAACAGCAAATCTGACGCCAACCAAAATATTCTTTCCATTCTTCGCAAAACCTGAAAAATAATACTGATTTTAGAATTTTACGAAATCAGAATTTACAAATATAGATGTTATTACCACCTCTATATTTTTCTTAATTAGGGTTGGTGGGCCTGACTATTTAATTACAAATATGTGAGTCTTTGTGCGTATATTATATATGGATTTTATTTAATTCTTTTCGATTTTTTATTTATTACATTTTTTATTACTTTGATTTTATAGTATAATTGATTAGAAAACTTCAAAAAACTATATATTAGAAACATCGTAGGGGTGTATAATAGCCATTTGCAAGGGAAAAGAAAATTCATATATTCAATTTTGGTCATTTATTTAAAGCTAAATTATGCAGTTGGTCACTTCACTTTTATAAATTTTTATTTTGGGCATTGAAAATAAAAAAAATGAAAACTGAGTACTGCGATTAGCAATCATTTTTATTTTAGTCATTCAACTTTAGTAAATTTTCGTTTTGGTCATCTCGTTAGTTCACTATTATTGTACACTTTTTTTAATCACCAAACTTTAATAAAATTTCGTTTTGGTCACTTATTTACTTTTTAAAAATTAATTCTAACAAATGAAAATAATAATAAAATTTTAAAAAGATAAAATGGTTTTTCCATGTAAAATCCCAAATAATTTTACGAGAGTTTTCCCTTTTACTTGAAAAAATTAAAATTAATTAAAAAAAGGAAAATTAAAAAAATTAATTGGTTTTCCCTATAAAAACTTAAATTATTCCATATCATGTTTTTCCCTTTTATTAAAAAAACAAAATTAGTTCTAAAAAAGAAAAAAATTAAAAAGATAAAAAGATTTTTCCCTTTTCCAAGAAAAAAACTAAAAAACAATTAAATTAAATTTAAAAAGACAAAAAATGAATGATGATATGAAAACTCATTAAAGTTGGGTTACTAAAATGAGTGTAGAATTACATTGAATTAATGACGAGTGATTAGAATAAAAACTTATTAAAGTTGAGTGACTAAAATTAAAACAGTTGTTAAAGACAGTGCCCAACTTATAATTTTTTATTTTCGGTGCCCAAAATGAAAACTTATAAAACTTAGGTATGCAACTGTGTAATTTGCTCTCTAATTGATGAATGGTTGATTAGGTAAAAATTGCAGTTGCATGGAGAAAGAATTTTGTCATTTCCACTCATTTTAATCTTATCCAACTTCCAACGCCATTATATATTTTGTTTCATCACCACCTAAACATAGCATTGGATGCTGTTATGAGTATTTCATAAACAGGGTTTCAGTTAAAGTCAGTTATAGGTTTGTTAGCTTTGACAGTTAGTTGTTAACAAGTGGTTATAATTTGAAGCATGCATTAAATACGTTGTAAAAACCTCAACAAAGTATGAATGAAAGATGGAGTCTGTTTGTTGAATAATTTCTATACTTCAACATGGTATCAAGAGCAAGGTCGTTTCTGATGTGAATTTTTTTTTTCCTCTTTTTCTTTTCTTTGATCATCTTCATGGCTACTGATCCTGTACCTGGGGTTGATACGTCTTGTCACTCTGCTCATTAAGGCAAATTTATTTCCTTCTCACGGTTCTGGTAGCTCTACGTCACACACAATTCATTCTTTTTCCAAGCATGACACCATCAAGCTTACTGAAGCTAATTTTCTTCTCTGGAAGCATCAGCTCTTACTCATTCTTGAAGGCTACGATCTTGAAGGTTTTGTACAAGGTACTATCCCGATTCCCTCTCCCTTTATTGCTGGAGCCGATGGCCATTTAGTTGATAATCCACTGTTTCTTACCCATAAGAAACAAGACAAATTACTTGCTTCCTGGCTGCTTTCCACAGTCTCAGATGATGTTCTGGCTCACCTTACAACATCCAAAACTAGTTTTGATATTTGGTCGACCATTGAAAAACGGTTTGGCCTTAAATCTAATCTCAAGGTTTCAAAAATGCGCCATGATTTGTATTCTCTCAAGAAAGCAAATCTCACGGTTAAAGAGTATCTGTTGAAGGTAAAATGACTGAGTGATAATCTTGTTGCTGTTGGGAGTACAGTTACTGAACAAGAACAAGTCAGTATTATCTTGGCGGGTTTATTAATGGATTTTGAGTCCATTCGTGTAATTGCTTCAGCCACTCCCATGTCTCTGGATTTGTTAACTGAAATGCTCCTTGACTGTGAAGCTCGACAGTTGGAATTGTTAACTGAAGTTCCTATGCAGGCTAATGTGACTTCCTATTCCAAGAATCCTACTTCCTCCAAACACACTGATGATTCTAGTGGTTATTCTCAAGATTTTAGACAAGGCTCCAAAGGGCGTGGTCGAGGCTGGTCCCGTGGTCGATATCGTGGCAATGGTAGAGGGTGGTCGCGTTCCAGACCCCAGTGTCAACTTTGTGGTAGACTTGGTCATGTGGTTCAATCTTGCTATCATCGTTTTGATGAAAATTTCTCTGGTGTAGACTCTACTGACTCAAAAGCTATCAACTATCATCATTATGACCGGCAGCCTTCATCTCTTTATTGCGGCTCCATCACGGCTTCTTCTTCTTCTTCTTACGATTCCCATTCTTCTCGACCTCCTCCTTCAGTTCCCCGTCCGTGGGCCTGGTATCCTGATTCTGGAGCCACAAATCACATCACTCCTGACATGAACAATCTCTCAACTGCCTCTCCTTACACAGGTATGGATCGAGTTTCTATGGGGAATGGTGCATCTGTTTCTATTGCTCATATTGGCTCTTCCTCTATGATGTCTGGCTCACGGCTTCTACATCTTAAGAATATACTTCATGTACCTACTGTTTGCAAGAATCTATTGTCTGTTGGACAATTTGCTAAGGGCAATTCAGTTTATTTTGAGTTTCATCCCTATATGTGTTTTGTGAAGGATATACAGACAGGGACGATTCTTCTAGTGGGCCACATACATAAAGGCCTCTACCGGTTTGATGTGTCTCCAACTGGTTCCCTCAAGTTTACTGCTGGACCGCAAGTCGACCCGGTTTCTGTGTGTCATGCTCAGCTCTCGTCCGACCCCTTGCTATGGCATAATAGGCTCGGTCATCCGTGCAATAACGTTCTTGCTCGAGTCTTGAAAAATTGTAATGTTTCTTTTAAGCATAGTTGTTTGCCTACTGTTTGTTCAGCTTGTCAGTTAGGCAAGTCTCATAAACTCCCTTTTAGTGCCTCCAAAACAGTGTATTCTCTACCGTTTGAACTTGTTGTATCGGATGTTTGGGGACCATCCCATGTTAAGTCAAATGGATTCTCTTACTATGTATCCTTTGTAGATATGCATAGTAGATATACTTGGCTGTATTTCATCAAGGCCAAATCCGAAGTGTTGAATTGTTTTCTTAATTTTCAACAAATGGTTCGAGTCCAATTCGAAGTCTCTATAAAAATGCTTCAGACAGACTGGGGGGGCAAATATCGCTCATTATCCTCTGAATTATTCAAATTTGGTGTCCAACATCGAATAACATGTCCTCATACCTCGAAACAAAACAGTGTGGCTGAAAGAAGACACCGACAAGTTGTTGACATGGGATTAACCCTCCTTGCTCAGGCGTCTATGTCTCTTGAATTCTGGTCAGATGCTTTCTCCCATGCTGTTCATGTGGTCAACAGGCTCCCTACACATGTTCTCCACGGTGTTAGTCCGTATGAGGTGTTGTATAAAGTTCGACCTGACTACTCTCGTTTGCGAGTTTTTGGCTGTACATGCTTTCCATCCTTGCGGCCATATAATCACCACAAGCTTCAGTTCAGGTCCAGGAGTTGTACTTTTCTTGGTTTTGGATCAAATCACAAAGGCTACAAATGCCTCGATGATAGTGGTCGTGTTTTCTGTCTCGGCATGTTATCTTTGATGAGACCACGTTTCCATTTCAGCAAAGCCGTTCTTCCAAGACTCCAGTTGACCTCATGAAACAAACTCACCAGCAGTCTCATGCTCCTATTGTTTGATGCAGCTCTCTGTAATTTCTTCTTACGTATCTCGATCTGCATCAGGCCAGCTCATCTTCTATGGCTCCTTCTCGATTGGGTCACTCTCCAGAGCGTTCTCCTATTGATGGTGTGTCTTCCTCTCAGTTTTTTGAAGAGTCTCGATCGGGTCACTCTACAAGGAATTCTCCTGAAGCTTCTGATGACCCCTGTGTGCCTCATTCTCCTCCTATTCGAACCATTGTGAATACTTATCCTATGCTGACCAGATCGAAATGTGGTATCTCTAAACCAAAAATATTCTCGACTGTTGTCACTGAGAAGGAACCAGTCTCCATTCAAGAAGCCTTTCAGAGCCCTCAATGGACAGCTGCTGCACAAGCTGAGTATCAAGCATTGCTTTCTAATCACACCTGGGATCTTATGCCCTTACTTGCTGGAAGAAGGGCCATAGGGTGTAAATGGATATTCAAGATTAAAAGGAATGTTGACGGATCGGTAGCACGGTACAAGGGTCGTTTAGTAGTAAAAGGCTATCTTCAAGAAGCTGGCATCGATTTTCATGAGACTTTCAGCCCTGTGGTGAAGCCTACAACGATTAGGGTGGTCTTAGCAATAGCAGTGTCTTTGGGCTGGTCTCTGAGGCAGGTCGATGTTAATAACGCATTCTTAAATGGTGACTTAAGTGAAGAAATATACATGGTGCAACCACCAGGTTTTGAACAACAAGGGGATAATGGCCAGCAGCTGGTGTGTAGGTTAAGGAAGGCTTTGTATGGCCTAAAACAAGCCCCTCGAGCTTGGTTTCACAAGTTACGGGAGTTTTTACTCGCTAGTAAGTTTGAAACATCAAAGACAGACAATTCTCTTTTCATACAAAAGTCTGGGAATCAATTGTTGTACGTTTTAGTATATGTAGACGACATCATAGTTACTGGATCTGATTCGGATGCTATAAACCAGTTTGTTAAAAGCCTTAATCATCAGTTCTCCCTAAAGGATTTGGGAAGGTTGAATTATTTTTTGGGCATTGACGTCACCTACATCCCTAATGGTCTGGTTCTCAATCAGAAGAAGTATATCCTGGATCTACTTAAGAAGGCGTCTATGGATAAGTCAAGTAGCTCTCCCCCACCAATGGTGTCTACCTGTCGATTGTCAGCTCATGAGGGAAGTTTGGTTGACGATGAGAGTTTCTTTCGGAGTATAGTGGGGGCTCTCCAATATGTTGTTATCACCAGACCGGACATTGCGTTTTCAGTCAACAAAGTCTGTCAGTTCATGCACAGACCTTTAGATACGCACTTCAAAGCTGTTAAGAGGATTTTGAGGTATTTGCAAGGCACTTTAGATTATGGTCTTCATTTTCATCGCACAACTAAGTTTGTTCTCGAAGGCTACTCAGACTCGAGCTGGGGGTCTGATATTGATGACCGAAGGTCAACGTCGGGCTACTGTATTTTTCTTGGTGGAAACCCAATTTCCTGGAGCTCTCGCAAGCAGCAAGTTGTATCCCGTTCTACAGCAGAGGCTGAATATAGGAGTCTGGCGAATGCCACTGCAGAAATGGTTTGGCTTCAGTCTTTGTTGTCTGAGTTAAGTATCCCAGTTCAGAAAAATCGTTGATTTGGTGTGATAGCTCGGCTGCAGTTGCTGTGGCAGGCAATCCAGTTATGCATTCGAAGTTTAAACATGTAGAATTGGACATATTCTTTGTAAGGGAGAAAGTAGCAGCTGGTGCACTTCAAGTTGGTCATGTATCCAGTGCCGATCAAGTTGCTGACGTGTTGACAAAACCCTTATCTGTGTTGCTGTTCAACAAGTTCAGGGGACAGCTTCAGATTACTCCTTTTGAAAGAAAAAGATCAGAATAGTAGGGGGAATGTTATGAGTATTTCATAAACAGGGTTTCAGTTAAAGTCAGTTATAGGTTTGTTAGCTTTGACAGTTAGTTGTTAACAAGTGGTTATAGGCTGCAGCATGCATTAAATACGTTGTAAAAACCTCAACAAAGTATGAATGAAAGATGGAGTCTGTTTGTTGAATAATTTCTATACTTCAACAGATGCTGAAAAACTGACTATACAGTTTTTTAGTAAATTTGGCTTAGAGTATTTATTATCAATTATTGTCGGCATGCATATTTGAGTGGCGTTAGGTATTGTTTTTAAAGATAATTTGTTGTGTGGTATATTTATTAAGATATAACAAAGTTTTTTTATTATTAAAATGGTGCAACAGTTAATAGATCATAACGAAAAATATTCAATAATCACAAAAGAATGACAAGACGAGTAAGAGGAGAATGATAAGTTTTTTTTTTTTTTGGAGACTAACACCTTAGCCTAATGACACAACTGCTTAACAAATTACTGATTTGAAACTATAACGCTTTCTTCAAGCAACATCACTCTAATTCTAGCTGGAGCTTCATGGAGGAAACAAAGGGCATTAGAGCTTTCTGTACCCATATGCGCCATTGAATCTGCCACAACATTTCCTTCTCTAAATACATGTATGAAAGTGAGCTATAATATTTATAACACTTCAATCAGTTAAGCTATTTACTTTCTTTGAGCTTTCTAAATACACGTATGAAAGTGAGCTACAATATTTATAACACTTCAATCAGTTAAGCCATTTACTTTCTTTGAGCTTTCTAGAAAATTTAGTAAAGCTCAGGGGGAAATCAATTGATTTACAATAGACTGGCAATTATTGTACGCACGAGTCTACCCTCTTAAATTGATTCTTACTAATCAAATGATGTATATTGACATATATAAACAAGGTCTTAAGGTGTTCTTAATGAATGTGGGATTTAGTTCTTTGAAAAATATCTCAGTTTATAACAATTTCTTGCATATTTCAAAAGAACCAATGATAAAATTTTACTAAGCATCTTATGTTTAGATATAATGCTTCGACTCTGGTGTCCATTGGGCTATGAAGCAAAACAATAATTAATAAAATATAATTTACAAAATAATTGGTTAAACATAGAGTTTCTATGAACCAAGAATTCTTATCGTAAATTAAAATTCTCATCAATCATATTCAATCTATATTATTGTTGTCCGGCGTAGGTGTGTACTAATAGGTCATGTGCATGCTTGGTTTTCATGATTGCTCTTAATATTTCACCACAAATCTCATGGAAGAGGCCTCACTTCACACTCATATAGGTCAATCCATCATGTATACACTGCCAAATACATTACCTATAAAGGATATGGATTTGATTAAGAGTTTATTCAACCTCACTTTCCTTACTATTTTAGCACTATTTACAGCATAGAAAAGACATAGTTTATAATGATCAACAAATCAACCAATAACTTTTTATTACCCACATGAACCTAAGTCATGAGTTATCCAATCATATAGGTTGGTTACCATTATTGTTAATATTTCAATTTGGCAATAGTCCATTCCTTTGATGTTCCATTTATTAGTTTTCTCCCTAAAGTTTTACTTAGAGAATTTTCCAAATTCACTTCTGACTACATAATCCATAGATTATAACTCTATCCTTTTGCAATTGATTTATCACATCACGTGTTAGATAAATGTAACAGCCCGGTTTTAGCTAAATCGGAACAGTAATTTCGGGACCACAAATTCGAGGTTAAAAAATCATTTTAATATTATTTTTTGTTGTTTATAGCATGTGATTATATATGTGCGGAAATCTCGTGAAATAATTTTACCGTTTAAGTGGTTAATTTGAAAAAAATGGACTAAATCGCATAAAATGCAAAAGTTGCATTCTATATGATAAAAGTGTTTAATTGCTATGGCTTATTAAATGTAAAGTCCTTATTATGAAATTAGACCTTGGATATTGGAAATTTGCATGAATATCCATCCATTATATGCCTATCAATGCTATTAAATAAAGGTGTTTTAGTAATTAGCAAAATAAGTTTTTGAATAATAAAACAAAACAAATTTTAATGCTCATTTCATCATCTCTTCACCGAATATTGAAAAAGAAAAACACCATTAAAGCTTTATAAAGTTCGGCCCTTGCATGATTCATTAGGTAAGTGAATTGAGCTCGGTTTTTGATGATTTCTATGTTTTTGTGATCGTTGCTTAGTGTTCTAGCTAACCCATGCCTAAATTTTTGAATGTGTTGATGATTTTGAAAAATTCCATTGATGAATCCATGGATTTTATGATGTTTTATGATGAATTATGCAAGCTTGGTGTTTGATATACATGTTTTGTAAAGTGATTTTGAGTAAAAATGCATGCTAATGATTAAATTGTGAAATTTGTAAATTGAGAGGGTTAAAGTGTGAAATAATGGAATTAATGGGCTGGTAGGGACCTAGGGAAGATTCAGCCATGCTTGGGTTTAATGAAATTTTGTGTATTTTGTGTTGTTTAGAAATAAGGACTAAATTGTAAGAAATGTGAAAGTTTAGGGCCAAAGTGTAAATTGGCTTAAATATGTGTTTTTGGACTAAATTGAATGTGTTGGTGAATTAAAGAGTTAATTTTGAATGTATATAGATCAAGAACGAAAGAAATCAGATTTAGATTGAGGGAAATCGAAAGTTATCGAATAGTCAATCCGATTCCTCTATTCTGACTACGAGGTAAGTTCATATGCAAATAAATGTCTTTGAATTGAATTATATATGTTTTATTATCATTGAATTGTTATGAATGTTGAACGATCAAATATGAGCATAAATCGATGAAGTTACGACATCCAAAAGTCCCGTATGAACCTTAGGAATAGTATAGGATATGAATGTCATGACATTAGGTTATTGAGGTGTGATTACATGTAAGACCATGTTTGGGACATTGGCATTGTATTGAGATTATGTGTAAGACCATGCCTAGTATATTGGCATCGTTAATCGATTTCGTGTAAGACCTTGTCCGAGACAGTGGCATTGATATATAATAACATGTAAGACCATATCTGGGATATGGCATTGTATGAGCTTATGTGATTTTCGAGTATCCTTAATGATTCTGAATGGTTCAATGGGAAAATTCAAGTTGAGAATGAATGTGTGAATGAGTTAAAGGAATCAGGTACGTACGAGACTCATACGAGTATTGAAAGTGAAACAAATGATAACTTTGATTAAGATGTTTAATATTTGTTCAATGAAAAAGGTTTGTGTACTTGTATGTGATTAGTTATGCTTAACATATTTGAATTGAAATGCAAATGTTCATATGATTGCTTTATTTGTAAATGGCTTACTAAACTTTTAAAGCTTACTTTGTGTGTTCTTTCCATGTTTTATAGATTATCGAAGTTAGCTCGTATATCGAGGATCATCGGGAACCATCATCACACTATCGACTACTTGTTGGTACTTTTGGATCTTTGTATATATGGTATATGGCATGTATAGGCTAGTGTCATTTTGGTATGTTTTAAGTTATGATATTAGCCATGAGATTTGGCTTGCTTTTGATGTAAATGTTGGTGTGTATGGCCATTAAGTTGGCTTAAACTATGTGTCTGTTAAGTGATATATGTGAATTATAAATTACCTTGTGTTTTGGTATGTTTGCCATAGTTATTGGTATAGCTAAATGGTTGTTCATTTGATTGCTTATTAATTGATGTACTAATGCTTGGAAGTTGGAATATTGTGGTTTGATTTGAGATGACGATATAGTGTATTAAGTGACTTGAAATAGGGGATAAGTTGATGAGTTAATGCATTTGGAAATTAGGTAAATTGTTATGGTTTTGGCATAATGATTTGGTATGTTTTTGATATGGAATTGAGTGGTTGAAATGGTTGTGAATAGATGGCATTATATGAGTATGAATTGACATGTTTTTGGTTGCTTAAAGATGTTTTTAAATGGTGCTATTTTGGTTGCTATGTATGCTTGTGGAAAGGGTGGCAAATTGGCTTTTCAAATGACCTATTTTTGTCCACACGAGCAAAGACATGGCCGTGTGTCTCAACCGTGTGCAATACACGGTCATGTTACATGGCTGTGTGTTCCTTGGGGGAATAATTAGAAATTCAAGTTAGTCTTGAGCACGGCCTAGACACACGGGCGTGTCTGGTGGCCATATGTGATACACAGCCTTGGCACATAGGCGTGTGTGGCCATTTCGAAGGGTACACGGGTTAGAAACACAGGCGTGTGGTTGACCGTGTGGTCAAGTCAGTAACTCCCTTTAGATTTCACACAGCCTATGATACGGGCGTGTCTGGTGGTCGTGTAAGGCACACGGCCTGTTCACACGGGTGTGTGATCCCTGAATGTATGATAATTTCCTAAGTTTTTGGAAATTTTTATGTGTGATTGGTTTAGTCCCGAACCATTCTTAAGCATGTTTTAATGTATTATAGAGCCTTATAAGGGACAATGTGAATGGTTGTGAATGGTTTATGATAATGAATGCATAAATGTATGTGAATGATGTGTATTATCCAGTAATGCCTCGTAACCCTATTTTGGCGATGGATACAGGTTAGGGGTGTTACAATAAATATGTCTATTTTTACCATTGGAAGTTTTATTCTTTGTAATGACTATTGTCGAAGGCAATCACAATACATAAACAAAGATGGTGTTAGTTTCATGCTTAACTGAATACTTCCTAAGAAGTCTTTCAACCATTTAGTCTCAATACCAACCAACTCTATGTTAGAAAATTCAGTTCAGAAATAGTGTTTTTAGGCACAGTGAAAGTTTAATTTTTTTTCCTTAAAATCGAGCCTTTGTGAAATTTATAGAAATAAACCATTAATCAAAATTATGTATGTGCTTTGTATGAGGTGGTTAAAGTCAGTCTCAACTTTCAACTAAAAACCTTCTTCGCTATTCTTTAACCCTAAATTGCTTTGATTGTGGGCAACTTTACTTTATTAGAATCTATGAGAAAATATATTTAATTGCCTTATTCAATAAATTTATGATGGCTAATTAATTTAACTCTTACTTTGAACTTCAATAATTTAATTACAATCAATTAAATAATAATTTGAAGAAATCAAATTAATTTCTAAGTTATCTTTTGTACTTGGTGAGGAAACACAGTCACTGCAGATAGTGATACATGTGATCTATTTCTCTTACTTCCCCATTTTCATCCATTCATTATATATTATTGGTTCTATATGCAATTTGTTTCTAATTATCTCAAGTTGGCGGAGAAAACGATTGGACATATATAATTAGGGCTCAAATATTTTGTAATAAAGTTTTGGCTCTTCGCCTTTTAATTACAACATTATGTAATCATAGAGTCATTCCACTAAAGTACCATGATTGAAGTCTCTCTTATTATATATCATTATGAAAGATACTCATTGAGTTCTAATCCAATGACCTTGACATAAGTGTGTTACTCTCATAAGATATCCTTACATCTTTCTTCATGAAAAGTCAATCACTAACAAATAAAAATTAAATTATTTATCTCTAAGATAAATGACTTGTGGCCATGTTACTTTTCATCTACATGTAATGTTGATGAGAGGATATCATTTATGCTTTATTGGGCTATGAATTCCACTACTGTGGAATGACGCTATATCATGTAGAAGTCATATACCCAATGTAACAACTATCGTTTTCTTATCCATTTGAACTTAGACTTTCATTTACATCAAAGTATACAAGTCACACATACATATTCCATTATCCAATCAAAATTAAGGTATGTCACACTATGAACATCGCAAATGAATTAATCCATAAACAGATCTAAGGTCGATTCTACTTGGGCCTTGTTCAATGTACTGGCAATCCAGTCAATTACATTTATGTCTCTATCTTCTAGATGTCATCCAATTTGATACCCAAGACAAGGTATTTCCCCAATTGGACTTGATAAACGACATAGTAATCTTTCAATCAATTTGCTCAATTTTGATTTGACTAAAGACATGTTTATATTTCTACTAATATAAGTTGTCTTTCCTTATTACGATTCAACCACGTAATGTCACTTAATATTAGTTGAGGACGTTTATATCAATAGATAATAATTCAATTACGATTTGACTAGGAACAACTTTGAGATCCATAAGCAACTTCCAAAGCCATATCGCTTCTTTTGTTACCTTAGAAGTGGCCACATATTCAGCCTCCATAGTGGAGTTAGTAGTGCAACCTTACTTGATACTTCTCTACATTATGGACCCACCGCCTAGGACAAAGACAAGACTCAATGTTGATTTCCTCGAATCTCAACATGTTTAAAAGTCAGAATCTATATAATCGATAGAAGTAAGATATCATCCGGAATATACAAGCATATAATCCATCATTCTCCGTATATACTTGAGTATATGCTTAACTACTTTATAGTATCCTGGATTGGGATTCGCCTGATATCGACTTACCAGGCCTACTACGAAACAAAAATCTAGACGTGTGTATAACATTGCATATATGAGACTTGCTGTAACACCCTTAACCCGTAACCATCACCGGAATAGGTTAAGAGGTATTACCGGGCTCGTAACTCAGATCAGAACAATCAAATATCAAATATAATCTCATTTCAATAAATACAAGTCATTCATATTCAATATGAATTTAAACCGAGCATACAAAGTCTAAACCATGCATTTAGGACCAAATCAATAACATATAAAAGTTTCAGAACTTAGAAAATTTTTCAACAATTCAAAGGTCACACGCCCGTGTGAACAGGCCGTGTGCCTTACACGGCATTAGACACGCCCGTGTGTTTAAGTCATGGCAAAACAGGGCATACATACTAACTTGTCCACACGACCACAAGACACGCCCGTGTGCCAGGCCGTGTGAAAATTAAGGAGGCTACTGACTTGGCCACACGGCCGACCACACGCCTGTGTGCCACACATGACCAATAAACACGCCCGTGTGTCTAGGCCATGTCAAAACTGGAGGGTATACTGACTTTAATTCATAGGGTGCCCCAAGGGACACACGGCCGTGTAATGTGACTGTGGGTCGCATACGGCTAAGACACACGCCCGTGTATCTTCCCATGTGGACAAAAATAGGCTATTTGAATAGCCAACTAGCCACCCCAAATGGGTCAATCCTACAAGCAATAAAACAAGCATATTTTCACACCAATTTCAGCCAATCTCAATACCAAAACATACATTATTCATGACTTTACATTATCAACAAACTCCAATCTCAATTCACCAATCAATTCATACCAAAACTTAAACTAAAACCATACCTAAACATATGTTCAATACATCGTTCAATCTCATGCTCAAACTTACCAAAACTTCTCAACATTGACCATTTCTTTTGGTCTTTCAAAACATACCATATAATTTATACAACATTTCCAACCATAAGTTCAAACATAAGTTAGCCATATCACATGGCATAATATATATACATTGCAAACATAACCAAAGTACTTCTAACCTATACATGCCATACTTTACTATATACATTTTCAAAAGGTACCAAAATGAGTTTCGATAGTGTGGTGACGATCCTCAACGATCCCCGAGCTCACAATAGCTTCGATATCTATGAAACAATGCAAACACACACAAAGTAAGCTTTTAAAAGCTTAGTAAGCTCGTACCAAATATCATCAACAGTTTATAAAACATAAAAAATCAACACATAAGTACTTATTCATTCTCAATTCATCTATTTATACCAATTCAATGACCTTCATATACAAAATATCATCTACCACATAGGTATCGTACATACCTGAACCTTCCCGTATTTATTCATTTTCATTCTCATCTCTCGTTTGGATATTTTAAGATTTTCTAAAGATTATTCATGCTATAAACATCCGCACACTTAGTGCTTTAAGGGTTAGCCGAAGCTAGAACGATTCTGCACACTTAGTGCCATCTCAATTAACCGAAGCTATCTCGGTATTGCATACTTAGTGCCTCATATAGCCGAAGCTATTTTGAATCGCACATTTAGTGCCAAATACAGTTGATTTATCATTGTATTCAACCATAATCAAATATATATACAATCTATGTACAATAAAAACATCAAAATATACTCGTAACATCATGTTTTACGTACGAACTTACCTCGTACTCGGAATGGTCGATTCAGATTGTCTACTCTATAACCTTTGACTTCCCTCGGTCTAAATTTGAATTCCTCTTTTCTTGATCTATATGTATTCAAAATTAAGTCATTTAATTACCAATACATTCAATTTAATGCACAAACACATCTTTGGGCCTTTTTGCACTTTAGCCCCTAAATTTACACATTTTGATGTTTTAGTCCTTATTACACAAAACACCAAATACACATAATTTCCTTTTACACATATTAGGTCGAATACTCACTTAGCTCATACAAACCCATACATTTCATTTATTTCACATTTTAGTCCCTCAATTTCTCATTTTTACAATTTAATCCCTAATATGCATTTTTACTCAAAATCACTTTACAAAACATGTATATCAAGCACTAAGCTTTCATAATTCATCATTTAACATCACAAAACTCATGAATTCATCAATGGCATCTCATCAAATCATCAAAAATTTAATGAATTTAAGCATGGGCTAGCTAGAACACTTAACAACGATCACAAAAACGTAGAAATCATCAAAAACCGAATAAAAAACATACTTCAATCAAAGCTTTCAATGGCCGAATGTTAAGAAAGCTTAAAACCCTATTTCTTTCTTCAAAATTTTGGCAAGGATGATGATAATGGACAAATTTTATGTATTTTTTTTATTAAATCAACATTTATTTATCAATTTACTAATATAACCTTTTTAATTTCATTCAAAATCTACTAACTCATGTCCATACTTGTCCATTCATTAATTAAATGGTCCAATTACATCATAAGGACTTCATACTTAAAAAGCCATGTAAATTCAGCACTTTAACAAACAGCAGGCAAGTTTTACATTTTATGCGATTAAGTTCTTTTTATCAAATCGAGCACACAAACATTCGAATTTTCATACGATACTTTCACACATGCTAATACACATATCATAAGCATGAAAAATAATATTTAAATATTTTACTCAGATTTGTGGTCCTGAAACTACTATTCCGACTAAGGTCTAAACCGGACTGTTACATTTACTACTACTAAAACATGATGAACCTTTTTCATATACTCTCTTTCTTTCGATGTCTTGAGATAGCCCTTTAAAGAAAGATGTAAGCTCAATACAGAGGGTTGTGTTCCCTTCTTTGAATTGACTATAGCAAAATGTTTCAATATCTTATCTATGTATGAAGTTTGTAATAAAGTAATCATTTTTTCTTTTACCCTCTTAGGATCTAAATACCTAGAACATAGTTAGCTTCTCCCAAGCCTTCATGGTAAACTGTTGTGTTAACTATAGTTTCACCAATTACAATATTTCTACATCATTCCTAATTAATAGAATGTCCTTGACGTACAAAATGAGAAAGACCACCTTTCCGTACTTAATCCATTTATAAACACAAGGTCTATCAACGTTTTTCTAAAATCCAAAAGTTTTTATTACTTAACCAAATCTTGCTTCCAAGAGCGGGATGTTTGCTTAAGTCCATATATGTACCTAAGCAATTTGTAAACTTTATGATGTGTTGCACTATATGTATGTTTTTCTTCAAGATAGTCGTTTAGAAACGTTGTCTTGAAATCCATTTTTCAGATCTCATAATCTAGAGCCACCACAATGGATAACAAAATACAGATCAACTTAAGCATGGCTACCAAAAAGAAGGTTTCCTTGTAATCGATACTTTTCTCTGAGTATAGCTTTTTGCTACAAATCTGACCTTATAAGTTTCCACTTTTCCTTTTGCATTTATTTTCTTATTTTTAATCCACTTACACCCTATGGGTTTTAACCCTGATGGTACAGCTACAAATTCTCATATTGAGTTGGATTTCATAGAATCCATTTCAACGTTCATAGCAATTTCCAAACCTTAGAGTCAGCACTTTGCATTGCTTTGTCAAATGTGAGGGGGTCATAATATTCCCAATCGACGAACAAGAATAAATTAGGCCTACGAGAGACTCTCCTACTGAAACAAAGCTCCTCTAGTACTATTTTACTCCGAGGTTTAAATTCGTTCATGTAACTTTCCTCAAGTATGGTAGCAGGAGTCGACTCCTTTATTTTATGATCTTTCAATTTATAAAACAAACCACCCTGTACTTTTTTAGGATATCCTACAAACATGTACAATTCTATCCATGAATCCAACTTCTTCACATCTTATCCAATTCACGAGTCGGGTATCCCAAAATCCTAAAATAATTTAAGCTTGATTTCATTTTGTGCCACAATTCTTATGGAGACTTACGCCCAACCTTAGTTGGTACATCATTCAGAACATAACAAGTTATTTGTAAAGCATATCCCAAAAGGATATTAGTAACTTTGAATAACTTAACATTGATCAAATCATGTCTAATAAGGTTCTATTTCTTCTCTCTACCATACCATTCTATTATGGAGTTCCCGACGTGGTTAACTAGGATAATATCTCATTCTGTACAAGGTATTCTAAGAACCCATTCGATAAATATTTCTCACTTCAACTTGATCGAAGTGTTTTATAGGTAAATGTAATTATTTCTCTATTTCTGCACGATATCTTGAAATTTATCAAAAATTTTGCTTTTACAGTGCATTAGGTACAAATGCCCATACCTGGAATAATCACCTATAAAAGTTAGATAACAATTAAAACCACCTTGCACACTGACATTCATGGGGCCACATACATTAGTGTGCAGAAGTTCTAAAGGTTAAACTGCCCTCATTCCTTTTGCATTAAAAGATTTTCCAGTCATCTTACCTTCTGAGGAAGATTCACATTATCAAATATTGACTTTCTTAATTGTACTGAAGGTTTCATCTTTAACAAGCCTAGTGATTTTTCTTGGTTAATATGACAAAGTCTTAAATATCAAAGGTATGCCTCATTAGAGTTAGAAATTTTAAGTTTCTTATTTGCAATTTTAGTTTCTAGCTATGTGTACATATTTGCTTTGATAAAATAGAGATTGTTTTGCATCCATCCTTTACAAATGATAGAACAATTTCTAAAAAATTACAATACTATTATTAAAAGTCACGATCAAGCCGTATTTAAATAAATAAGCAACTAAAATTAAGTTCTTTTTGAAACTAGGTACATAAAAAACATCTTTTAAAATAATCTTCCTAAAACTATCAAAATAAATATATACATCTCCCACTGCTTCAGCCGCAACATTTAACCCATCCTTAGTTTGCAACAAAGACTCTTATCTTTAAGATTTTTTGTTTCCTTGAGTCCTTACAAAAGAAGCACAAGTGTGGTTAGTGGCTCCAAAATCAATGACCCAGTGGTCTATTAAATCTTCCACTAAGCAAGTTTCAATCGTTAAGAGTTTCATACATTTGCTTTTTGTGGCTAGGTAGTCATACCACTCTTTGCAGTTGACCTCATGTGCCTATCTTATTACAAAAGAAACCCTTAGACTTAGATAAGTCTTTCGGCTTCCTAGTTCTCTTTATTTCTATTTTCTATGGCCTAGAGGACTTAACATTGTTTCTCATTGCTTGCTTTCACTCCCTTTTAGAGGAAGAAACAATCTTTAAGTTAACTTTTTCTTTGCAGATAGGTTGATCACCATTCAACATCAACTAATATGATTAAAGTTCCCTTGAGTTGTGTAAGTGTTAACTACTAGTTCTTAAGGTTATATGTGGCCTTAAAGCTAGCAAAGACCTTAGATAAGCTTTTGAACACAACCTCAATTTGTGGGTTCAAGTCCAGTTCGGCCCAATCATCTTTAGCCTTGGTAAAGTAGCTCATAAGAGAGATCATATTATCTTTAACCGGAGTGTCGGGTTTCTATTGGACATTCATCAAACTAGTTATCGCAGACCGTCGAGCTAAAACAGCTTGGCCTCCAAACATGTCCTCTATTTTTTCGATCAGAACTCTCTAGTTGCTTTAGTAAGGTACCAGTAACACTTTCTTGTATGTAGCAACGAGCTATTTCATCAGATTCTCGCCAACGATTTTTTATCTCAATTTGGGTAGCTGGAGGGCATTTAGTATCAAGGATTGTCTTATGTTTCTCACAACTTAGAACAATGTTGAGATTTCTTTTCCAAACCTTGTAATTGTTTCCATTCAGGTTGTTCTTAGTAGAGATATTAATAAAAGGGAGTTGATGTCATTTTCAAACTGAAAAATAAATGTCCGTCTATTAATTTTCTTTGTATTTAAGACAATATTTAAAAGATTTTGCAACACGCACAACCTTTGTGACATTTAATCAAATAGTGAGAGAAAGAGAGAAAATTCAGTATCGGTTTATACTATAAACAACACAACCTAGCTTTGATACCGATTGCTGGAAATATCAGTATAGAAAATAATGCTTTTAGTCACAACGAAATTTTAAAACTTTCCTTAAAATCGATCCTTTGTGATACTTATAAAAATAAACCCTTAATCAAAATTATACATGTGCTTTGTATAAGGCTGTTAAAGTCAATATCGACTTTCTACCAAACAACATTATTTGCTATCCTCGAACCCTGAATTGCTTTGAGTGTGGGCTCAAACAACATAAATCAAGTGCACTAAATGAAAACTTTTATTATCCTTCAATGGGAAAGCTAATTTTCTCTATAACCGAAAACTAGAAGGTTTTTCCAGAAAATAAAATTTATTCTTAAAATAAATTACCATTATTTTTTGACAAAATAACGACTCAATAATATGTGTGTGAATAGTTTCACTCATAGTTCCTATTTATAAAGAAATAGTACAAGAGTTCTATTTGAATAAGGTCTAATTAAATAATAATATTTTAATATAAAATATAAATTCTACCCTAAATAGAACACATAAAGGCCAGTGGTATCCCTAGGGAGCACTAGGCTTTGTCGCCCCTAATACTTCAACCAGGTCTATTTGGGCCTTTCATATATTAGGTATTATTATATGTGTTATTTGGACTTTTATCCAACACTTATCATTTATCCAACCCAATAATTTTTTCAATTTCTCAAATTTTTATTTATTTAATCAATTAACTTAATTAATTAATTTAAATAAATTTATTTCTCAATTAAATTATTTTCACACCCAATTCTAATTTCGTTAAAGTCATGGCAACTTTACTGTATTAGAATCTATGAAGAAATATATGATGAATAATTAATGTAATTCTCACTTCAAACTTCAATTATTAAATTACAATCAATTAAATAACAATCAAAAGAAATCAAATTAATTTTTAAGTTATCTTTTGTACTTAGCAAGAAAACGCATTCTCTGCGGATAGTGGGACACGAGATTTATTTCTCTTACTTCACCATTTTCATTCCTTCCATGTTATTGGTTCTATATGCAGTTTGTTTCTGGATATCTCGAGTTAGTGGAGGGATAAACAAGACATATATAATTAGAGATCAAATAGTTTGTAATTAAGTTTCAGCTTTTCCCCTATTAATTACTACGTTATATCATTCCACTAAATTACCATGATTGAACTCTCCCTTATTATATATCATTATGAAAGCCACTGTTTTAATGCTCGTCCAAACTCCTTGTCATAAGTGTGTTACCCTCATAGGATATCCTTAATCTTTTTGGGATAAATTTATTCTCCCAAAATGATGTCTTTTTATCTCATGGTGATCATTACATCATTCTTTTTGAAAGGTTAATTCCTAACAAATAGTAATTTAATCATTTATCTCTAAGAAAAACGACCCATCACCATATTACTTTTCATCTATCATGTAATGTCGATCAGAGAATATCATTTACCCTTTAGTGGGCTATGAATTCTACTATTGCAGAATGATGCTACATGATGCAGAAGTCGTATACATAACATACCAGCTTTCGGTTCCTTTTTTATTTGAACTCAGGCTTTCATTTACACCAAAGTGTGCGAGTCATGCATACACTCCCCATTATCCATTCAGGATTAAGGTATGTCACGCTATGAACATCACAAATGAATAAATCCATAAAAAGGTCTAGGATTTATTCTACTTAGGTCCTGTTCGATGTACTGTTTGTCCATTCAGTCACATCTATATATTTATCTTTTAAGAGTCATTCACTCCAATACTAAAGACAAAGTATCTCCCCAACAAGACTTGATAGATGTTGTATTATTCTTTCAATCGATTTGCTTAATTTTGATTAAACTAAGGATGCATTTAGGTTATATACTAATATAAGTTGTCTTTTCGCATAACGATTCGATCACATAATACTGTTAAAAATTAGTTTAAACGTTAGATAATCAGTGAGGTAATATATTCTTTCATTTTTCTTTGTGTGCAAAAATGATTGAGGACATTATACAAAAGATATTAATGATACTGATGGGTTTTTATTAAACTAATTTGTTCAAAAAATTACAAGCACATAGACGAAATCACTACACTAAGGGCATTAGATCCCAAGACTCTAAAGCAATAAATTCTAATTTCATGGTAGATTTAGCTATAAGAGTTTTATTTGTCTGGTTTTCAAGTAACTACACCACTGCCAATGGTGGACACTAAATCATCAGTGGATTTTATCTCATCTGAATTTAAAATTTAGTTAGCGTCACTGTATCCTTTTAATATAATGGGTAATCCACTAAATAGACAATTACAATTCATAGTGTCTTTCTAATATTTCATTAGTTTGACTATAACATCCTAATGCTTATGATTTGGGGTTATGTGCATATATCCTCAAACATCATACATTGTATTCTATATTAGATCGAGTAAAACTCATCAAACTTTCAATAATTTGTGCATACTCAAACTGAGCAATAAGATCACCCCTATTTTCCTTAATTGAGTATTAACATCATAAAAAGTACTCACAAGTTTGACATTTAAGTGTCCATACTTTTTAAAAAGTTTCTAAATATAATGTTTTTGTATGCTACACATAGAAAACATAATACTTGCTTCTCTCATATCTCAATTCTAAAATAAATTAATCTTTTTAATAATAGAATTAATAATACACACATCAATTAAGCATAAATACAGACATTTAACCTTTTAAACTATAAATTTGTATGTTACACTATGTTTAGCACGTAACTATAACTCATATTACTTTTCTTTAGATTAAAAGGTATAATCTTTAGACACCCCCCTCATTTCTAAACATTTTAAGTTAGAAGCTATAATCTTCAAAACATAAGGTGTCTTATCATTTTCATATAAGGAATCTAACACACAAACAATATGCAAATGATTTCCAAGTATATTTGAATTAACATACATTTTAGCAAGTATTTTAATGTCATAATCTTGTTTTAGTTACATAATATATATATTCACAAATTCTATTATTAGCATGCCACATAGATCATGATATTTCAATCAAGCAAGTAGATAGACTACCTTTGTCATTAATAATTTCTAAAACAAACAACAAATAATATATGGTTACAAAAGTCTTTTTTTCACAAAAGTATATTTTTATTCATTATGACCTTATCACATTCAAAAGAAACTTTCACTTCAACTTTTCTTAATAGTCCATCAAAAACCAAATCGGTTCCAACATTAGGAATATGAAGCACCTCACTTAGGATAAGGTCTTTCTAGATGTAAGTTTGAACTGAACCTTGCCTTTTCTAAGCACATTGATCACACCATGGCATATGAGCACAGACTAGAGAATTAGCATAAAATATAAGGATTTAAAAGTAAATTTTAGTGTAAGTGTGACTAGGGATGAGCAAAATTCAATTCAACTCAAATAATATAATAATCAAATTCAAATTCAAATTTTGAATTATTTGAAAAATATTAATCGAGTTAATTGAATCAACTCGATTTTTTTCAGATTTCGAGTTCGAATTGAGTTGAATTTTTGAATTTGATTAACTCGAATAATTCAAATAAACCAAATATCAAACCCTTTTACTTTTCTTTCCCCAACCCCCTCTCATACCCTTTTACTTTCCCCCCAAAACTTTATTTCTTCTGGACCCTAAAACTTTTTTCCTTTTACTTTCCCCAAAACTTTTACTTCCCCAAACCCTAATTTTTTTTTCAAATTTATGTCTACTACTTATATTATTGAATTGTTTAAACATGTTGAATCTTTATCAATTTATGTTAAAATTGAATTATTGATGATGCCATAAAATATTTGTGCTAAAATATTCTGTTGGTATCAATTTCACATTTTATATTTAAAATAACTTTTTATTAAAAAATCACATTTTTTACATTTAATATATTTTTTAAATTTCAAAATATAGGGTGACAGGAATCAAAAGATAATTGAAGCAACTAAGTAAGCAAAGAAGCTAAAATGTATATAAAATATTAATAAATAAATTATGAGGGGATGAAAGTTTATAACAAATTTAATTACGGTGGGTGGTAATAGCTACAAGGACCCAAAGTCATTTTTTTAATTTAACTCGAACAAATATATCTGGTTTGATTCGATTCGAGTTCTATCTCACTCGACTCGATTCGAGAAAATTTTAAATCGAGTTAAGATGATAAAATAGGATTCATCAACTTAATTAACTTGAAATTTTTTTCATTTGATTCGACCGAATGCTCACCCCTAAGTGTGACAGGTCAGATGTAATATTTATAAGTGTTACAATGGAACACTCTGAGTATTCCAAGGATCGAATCCAAGAGATTGCCAAATTGGTAAATGCATTTATCAAGTTAATTATGAGTTAAGCAATTCCTAATCTAGTTGAGCCGGAAATTATTAGCACAACCAAATAAAATGATATTTAAGATAATTCTAAGTTAAATTAAACAAACTATCTAATTTTCTTCTCTATTGTTTTAGATGATGTAAATGATAAAACAATGGTCAGTTGATTAGTCAATTGCTAATTAAACTAATAACCTATCCCGATTATATCACTTGCTACTCCTAACTAAGAATCTCCTCTCGGTCTCACTATTCGGCACAATTATATCAAACTATCTAATGATAAACTTTCCTTCTGGTCTTGTTTATCTAGATTTTCCACTAAAGACGTCAATTCTAGAGTATTAAGCATTTCAATATAAAAGAAAAACCTAACAATCAAGTATAGATATTAACTTAATCTCACAATCAATCCATCAATTAACCAACAAGCAATATCAACACATAATAAAGTTTAACACCCAAATAAACATTTCATCGAATAGTTGATATGCACAATATAAAGGTAAGGGTAAGAAATGCTCATTTAGATGTGGAATCAATAGAACCCTAAAAGCTTGGTCTATCTTCATTTAAAAAAGTCTTGAACAAGAAGGAAGAAATAAAAAAAAATAAAATTTATTATAAAAAGAAAAGAAAAGAAAACCCTATTATAAAAATAAAAAGAAAAGAAAAAGAAATATTGTTAAATGACTAAATGTCTAACCTAATTTCTTACACTAGTCTAGCCACCCAATAGTTGATATAATGTGGTATTTATAGGCAAAAAGTATTTTACATAACATTGATAATTATGTCCTTGAAAGAAAAGTCACTTAAGCTTGTATGAACACAAAATTGCCCTTCAAAGTTTTGGCCTCGTCAGAGTCAGTGTTGCGACATCCACATACTGTTGTCATGACATTAGTAGCAGATTACTCTAATGATGCTTTTAGGCTTCAATGCTACGGCAACAACCCTTTGGTGTTGTAACATCATTCTCAGGCAACTTGATTTCTTCATTTGCAGGGCTATGGCTAGTGTTACGACTTTGCTAGGCCACAGTTGCGACCTTAGGAGTTGTTGTCGTGGCACCAACACCGTAGTGTGGCGACTTCAAAGGTAGTTCACTTAGATATGCAATTTGGTGAAGTCCAACTCCTTGATTGATGGCAAAGGCATTGGTTTCACGACATCAAAACCTTGGTGTGGCAACTTCAGAGATAGTCTACTCAAATATGCAATTTGGTGAAGTCCAACTCCTCAGTTGATGGCAAAGGCATTGGTGTCGTGACATCAACATATTGGTTCATGACTATGACTTTAGTTTAGGTTCTTCTCCATATTTTCGCATCAGCCAAGTGCTTGAAACAAACTTAACTCAAACATTAAGTTCCTAGTGGCATAAACTTGCCATTTTATTCCAAAAAAAAAAAAAATGTAATAAAAACTAAAATTAAGCATAAAATCTCATAATCATGGAAAATTAATAAAATATGGCATAAATTACTTGAGAATAAGATTTTTAAGTATTTAAAGAGCTTAATTTAATGTATATAAATATGACAGATCACATATGTGCAATTTCAAGAGTCTCTAAAATAAATAGCATCTTCTCTTTCTTCCGCTTGAGAGTAGGACACAAAGATATTTTAATTTCCATAAATGTGCCTAGTGGCACTACTGTCTACCACCCTACTCTTTCATATTAGTCACATTATTGATTTGTGAAATGACCACAAAATTTTTTATAATTTACATAGAGTTACATAATAGCCCAGTTTGTCATCATAATTGGGTACTGGAATAGTGAGCATAGTTGATAAATAACGCATCGGGTAGGTTCCCAAGAAAAAGACGTGGTGTACATGACACTGTTAAATACTAAGTCTTTCCTAGTCAAAATTGTTCCTACACATGCACTTTCACACTACACGCACATGCGCGCAAACACACACACTTCAAAGTATGTTTTGAAAAATAAATTAATTAAGCTTACATACTCATTCAAATCCAATAATGTTGTAAACAATAAATTCTCATAATAGTTACAATTTAGTACAACTTTAAAAATTGAGTCAATTTATTAAACAAACTTCAAATTAAACCCAATGTTCAATTTAATATCTTATCATTAAAACCTTATTCCCTAAACTTATGACTTAATCCATAGTAAAGGTAAATCGAATATTAACTAAGTACAAAATAAATTCACACTATTATTACATTAACAATTTCACTTTATTAAACTCTAATTTAACGTCTACCAATTTTCTAATAATAATAAATGAATTCATGCAATATAAAATAATGGTTTCATGCTTCATCCAAACAATTAATCATAGAAATAACATAATTTCTTTTTTGGTGATAGAAAAGAAAATATACAACTAGTTAAGTTATACTAAAGGGATTGTCTGTAAACACATACAACCCTTCTTCCCTAATAAAGGTTGTTTTAGCTCTTCGATCTGCTTTAACATTTTATTCTCCAGGGATGTAATAAAGTTCCCATTTTTTGATATTCTTCAAGAGATGGTGGATGCACCTGATTATCGTTGACTTTGTGGGTATTGATTTCAAAATCTAGATTACTTTAATAGCCTCCAAATTATCTGTTTGTATCAACAATTCAATTCCTTGTTTTTCCTGCATCAGTGATAAGCCATCCAAGATATCTCATAATTCAGTATCAAGTATTGAGCATTTCCCCAACTATCGACAAAACCCAATGATCCAATCTTTGTGGTTGTCTCTCAAGATCCCTCATGCAATAGCATAGCCTGAATCTGTTTTGACAGAACCATCAGTTCTTAGTTTCACCCAACTATCTATTAAGAAAGCCTCTTCTCTCATCTTTTGTTTCACATTAGAATTTCCTTTGGGTAAAGATGCGTACTGTTTTGCCCAGTTGTACGAAACTTTGATGATCTCTTCAATACTACATGGCACTCCCCGAAAAATAACATATTTTACATGTGATCAGAATGCTTTTCTTTTTTCAAAATTAAATCAACTCTATCCTTTTGAAAATATCAATATTGATATCGTTGGGATATGGGCAACAAGATGACAGTAAAAGCAAGCACATGGTACATTCATGAGAACATGACATAGATAACATTACGAAAATAATGGTAACAACGACCATGGGCACCGACAGTGTGGACAACATCCAGCCACAAGATTATCCTTAAGATTGTTGGCAAACATTGCATCAAATAGACAAATTGGGGATATGAGTTGAATAACTTGAGGCATGTTGGGAATTGTCCTTAAGGATATTTCGCCATGTTGCATACTCCCCAATATTCAACAAGTTCTTCAATTATAAAAATGGGGCAAGAATCAACAATAGATCATGGCCAAAAATACTCAATAATCTCAAAAAGATGGAGAGGGCGAGTGAGTGGAGAAGGATATAGTTTTTTAAGGTGTGTATAGTACGAAAGTGAGGTAGGGTTAGGACTAAGCAAAAAAAAAAAAAAAACCGATTAAATCAAAAACTGACCCAAACGGAGGTATTTGGACGATTTATGGAATGCAAATTCAAAAATTGCGATTAATCGAAACTGAACTGAATTCTGTTTTTATTTAATATATAGTTAATTTTATTTTTTTATGACATAAAAATAAATACTTTATATTTAAAATAGTGAACATAATTTAAAAGTTCTTGAAAATTATTATTTTTTAGAAATATTTATGAAAAAAACTTGAAATTTTGGCAAATAATATTCAAGATCCATAAAACAAAGCTTATTTTATCAAAATAAGTCTGAACAATCAAAACAAAGAAATAATATGAAAAAACCGATAACCGAATCAAACCAAAGCGAATTATGATGAATGATTCAAAAAATCTAAAAAACTCGACCGACCTGAACCGATATCACCCTCAAGTAGGATATTTATAGGACTTAAATGGCTCAATCCTTATGCATGTGAGTCCATTCTCTCAACTTGATTCTTACTAATATTAAGGTATTTTTTTAACAACGTAGTATTTAATTCTTTTGAAATATTTCAAATTTTCAAACAATTATTTTATATATTAAGAAAATTAATTTAAAAAATTTCAATATATTAATATATATTCACGAAATAAAAGGCTTTTAGACCAAAATTTCCTTTTTCTTGTATTGATTTATTTGAATTTTTGTATTATTTTTCGAATATGAATAAGTTATCTTTTTATAAAAAAAAATCTTAGATATGTCAGATTATATAGTTTTTTAAAGATGATTTATTAAAGAAATAACACAAACAAAGGCATTTGAAAGTGTAATTGTCTTTATTATAAAATATAATTGGCTTAATATTGAGATTTTTTTTTAATGTTATGTTTGTGTTTTTTTTTTTGTCTAATCCGATATTTATATTTGATAAAAGTTATATATTTTGGTACCTAAATATAATAGTGTTAACTTTTAGTATTTGATTCAAATTTTATGATTAATTTAATGAAAATTAATCGATAATACTATTGGGTTTAAAATTTTCATTATCTTTTTAATACCACAAATTCAGTATATTGATTGTGATTTGTTTAATTTGTATTTAATTTGTTAAATATAATCTGATAGATTTGATTTAATTTGGTTTTTTAGGATTAATTTGATAAAAACTAATTTCTAATATTATTAGTTAATTATTTATTTTCATCAAATCAATTGTAAAATTCGACTTAAACACTAAAAATTTAACATTATTATTTTCATTTACTAAAATGTATAACTTTAGCAAAAAAAATGAAGGGAAATTAATGAAAAGATTGAACTCGAAATTCGATTCTATATTTGAGTTTTAATTTTTAAAAAGAGAAATCAAACTACTCTATCTCGTTGGTTGCATAGTAAAAGATGATTTAAGGGTAATTATTCTTGTCCGGCTTCAACTTTGCATCGAAATATTCCATTATTAATTAAAAAAACATACAATAATAATAAATGAAGACGCAAATTTCTTTAATTTCTCTGTGTCTTTTTCCAGCATATGCTGAAACCAGAATTTATATCTCAAGATTTATGTACTTTATTTTGGACCATACATGCATTGTTATCTGTCACGTTCTTTAATCGTCTTGGAAGCACTGATAGAGACGCAAACCTAACTGCTCTGCTGGATTGATCAAGAGTCCGGATTTTCATTTAGTTATTGCTTCTCACATTTTGTATATTTATTTCTTTTGATACTCCATACATTTTTTTTGCCAAAAATGTCTATAAAATATCATCAGGTTGCTAAATGAGTCAACCATGTGCATGACCTAACTCCAATAGGGGCTTTCTAAAATTAGACTTTTTAAATATAAAATTATAAATTAGTAGTGGTAAAATTATACATTAGTCTCTCAAATATGATAAAATTTTAATTTAATCTTTTAAAAATTATAAACATATTAACTAATACAATGATAAAATTGTATTTTAACTTTTATCAAAATTTATAACATAATTCTACCCTCCAAAAAAACTTTTTACCTTTACCCCCGAACTCAAACGTATGCTATCATTTGGACTACTTAGATTGCTCAAATAATACTCAACTTGCACTCATACCTAATTTAAGGCATTGGGTTTAATCCCCAACGACCACAAACTCTTCAATTTCGTTAGTAGTTTATCTCTTTAGGCACTAAACACAATCAGAAGATAAAACCCTTATTGATAATAATATTAAACTTGTTGAACATCCCTCGATTTCAAGTTAACGATACTTTATATATTTATCTTAAAGAAGACAGAAATCCTCAATAATATTGGTGTTGCTATTGGTTTTTTTTTTTTTTTGTATTTTATAGATATAATATGATCATATGTTTAAAATGATTTAAATCTATTGGGAATTAAACCATTAATTATAAATAGATTTACTTAATACTTATTATTTAAATATTTTTATATTTTAGATTTTATATAAATAAATTTAGGAATATATGTGAATAACTATAATAAATTTTATAAAATATGAAATAAATTAAAATATAATAAATTGAGAAAAAATAACAACACAACACATCCCAAAAACAAAACAAAAGAGTAAACGATTCCTAAAAAAGCACAATACCGACGCAAAACAACACAAAGCAAAAAGCAAAAAAACAAATCTAAAAAAAAAACACCTCTAGCCAGATATGCCAAAAGACCCTTATCTCTCCAACAATAGTCTAATGTTCCGATGGTACAGTTACCAAAACTGCAACTTTCCTTAAAAACAAATGCTTCTCTTACTCCTCTACTTCCAGAATGAGAAATTTAAACACGATAAAAAGCAATATAAAAACAAAAACATGCATACGATTGATCTAACCCCTTTAATTTTTGCTAATCAACTTTGGAAATAAATAATTTAAATAAACACCAACAGCCCGTTTGGTTCACTGGAATTGAATAGGGCTGTAATGGAATATAATTGTAATCAGTAATTTAATTTTTTGTTGAATGGAATGAAATAAAACTGAAATAGGGCTGTAACGGAATAGATGTTGTAGTAGCATAAGGAAAAAAAAAATGAACTGACCAAAGTACTCTTAGCATAAGTTTTTTTAGGTATATGATTATTTTTATTATTATTAAATTTCAATAAGATTATTATTAAATATAATTTAATAATAAATAATTTAATCATATTTTAATATAAATATTATTAAATTAATTTACTAAAAGCAATAATATATAATTTAATAACATTCTTAAAATATATTTTAATATAATTTTATTTTAAATTATATTTTGAAATAAAATGTTTTATATTAAATTAAATTAATATATTATATTAAATTATTTCAAATATATTATTTTTATATTTTATGAGTCCAAGTTTTAAAGAATTAATCTGAAAATTAATCTTGTTTTGTTATTCAATGTTGCATGGAATAACAATCGCTATTACAAGATGACAAGTAATAGGGAAGCAAGGGCGAAGCCAAGGGGCTGGCATGGGCCCGGTCCCCCCTAAAATGTAAATTTACTATTTAGGCCATTAATTTTTTTTAAAAAAATTTAAATTAGTAAAGGTAAAATTACACTTTGCCCCCTAAAATTATAAAAATTCGATTTAATCTTTTACAAATTATAAGGATATAAACTATAAAAAATTAAAATTTCATCCGCCCCCACTAAAAAATTGTTCTGGCTTCGCCCCTATAGGGAAGTAATAGTGATTCCATTGAATAAGTATTATATTCAACCAAACAAAAGAATGGTTTACCATTCAATGAATAAGGGAGAATGTTATTTCATTCCCCCAACCAAACATGATGTTACTGGTTTTGCATATTAATTCTTCTTGATATATCATTTAAAACTAGAAAAATAATGAAATTTTTGGTGACCAAATGAAGATATGACTGGTCCCTTTTAAAAACGCAATTTATAAGTATATAATAAATTTAAAAATAATTAAAAAATTAAAAAATTCTTCCCTAAATTAAATTACTATGAGATTTTACTTAAATAATTTAAAATCAAATTATTACAAAAATACAGCACATATCTATTTATATGTGAAACATTTAATGAATTTATAGATGATACAGATACAACATAAAAAAAAATAAAATGTAATATAAATAATAAAATCAATATAACACGAATGAATTAATTTCAATAAAGTACTAATACTTTATTAATTTTCTATTCCACCGCACAAAACACACAATTTTTTTTTTGTATTAAAAAAAGGAATGAACTCAATTACAAACTAATAGAAGTGCTAATTGAGTTGGAACATAAAGATTGAATATCTATATGAATCTGATTAGCAACTTTAGTTGGGGATATGTGAAAAACTCATAGACCAACTGGAAATTCCATCACTATACCCACGAAGATGTGGAAGGCAAAATTCACTTCTCTTAAAATCTACTTGATGATCACCTGCCAAACACGCTTGGATAATTCTTGAATTCTTGAAATCAAATCTCTATTCATATATCTTTTGAAGCCACCAAGGATATCATTTGTAACACCCCAATTAATTTATTTTGGCTTTTGTAAATTTGACATAAATGTGTATTTGCTTCAGTAGTTAAGTGTTCTGGGGGTGTACGTGTGTAAGGTTCCAAGTTCAAGCCCTACCTTTAGCAAATTTTGGTTTTTTTTGGATCTAAGCCTTACCCTTGTTGAATGGGCTTATATAAAATTTTCCGTAAACCCATATTAGAATGAGTCTACTGGTTCAAATGGTAAAGGGGTGTGTTGTGTTGGAGATCCTATGTTTGAGTCCTTGTGTAAGTAGGTAATTGATTTTGCTCAGTTGCATGAGAGTGTTTGAGTGGAGCTAAAAGTCTGATGAAGTTATGTATAGTGGGATTTGTGGGAGAAAAATTAGGAAGAGTTATCAGATTCTGAATATTTTTATTTTTGTTTTTTTTTTCAAAACTTCTTTTTCGGTTCCCTGACGTCTTTTTCTTTCTTCCCTCTTCCCTTGTTCCACTTTCAATTTTCGTTTCCTTCTTTGGGTTGCTGGTGTTTTCCCTGTTCCATTATTGCTATTACGATTTGGATTTTTCAATCAATTGGTAAGTAAGTCTTGGCTTTTGTTAAAGTTAGATTTTGAGTTTTGGGCAATGTTATGATAACCAATATTGGTGAGTAATCGATGAATTCTATTGCTTAGGTGAAGGCGATGAAGCATCAATTTTCACTTCGACAACTTGATTGAGGTTGGGGTCATTTTTGGTAGGCGATAAGTCAATTTTTGCATAAATGGACAAACGTGTTAGACTTGTAACTTGGTTGCTAAAAGGTGTGGGATGCTCTGTTTGTAGGTTTCTGAAGGCTCAAGAGTGCTTTCGCATCAAATCAATACTAGGTGTGTACCCGAAATGCAGAAAATGAGGCTTCGGCAAAAGTCGAAAAATGATTTTGTTGACGCCACACGGGCATGTGGTCGTCCGTGTGGATGGCCGTGTGGTCGACGAAGGTATGGCTGTGCGCAGTACACAGCCATGTGGTGGCATAAGTGTGGCTATGTGGGCCACATAGACTAGGCTGTGTTGGGCGTGTGGGCCACATGGGTGTGTGGGCCCACACGGGCATGTGGGCCTATTTTTCTAAGAATTTTCCTAAGGTTGCGCGGGTCATTCCGATCAACTGTGGGCCTACTATAGGGTCGGTAAGGGCTAAGTAAACCTTGATTTGTGTGCTATGATATTCTGATAGACTAATCTGAGTAGGATACTAAATGTATACCTGATTATACTGATGTTTGTATATCTGTAATTTGTATAAAGCATGTCGAGCATGTTTAATTTGTTATATCAGTATCTGAATTTTTGTATCTGTTATTGGGGAGGGATTGACATATAAGGAGGAAGTATTCTATTCGGAGTTAAATGCCTTTATTCTAGCAGCTTGGCTGCATATTATCTGATACGTGTCTTAATGGCACGACGTGGTGTGTAGGGATGGATAAGTGTTTTTAACCCCACATGGTGTGATGGGATGGTCAGAGTTGGTGTGTAGAAGATGGGGGTAGGATTTTGCATGTCTAAATCTGAAATAGAATCTGTATCTGTATTTGACTGTGCATATGATTCTGTATGTATTGCATGTCTATTTATGTTGGGTTACACACTGAGTTTATGTAAACTCACCTCTGTTTGTCTGTTTTTGTTCAGGTAATCCATAGACTTAGATGGGTAGGTGTGGTGGAGGCTCAGCGGTGACCACATGATCGAGAGCTAGTTTACCTAGTAAATTATGGTTTAGTTTATAATTCTGATTTTATTTGAGAGTTTGTAATTTTTGGAACTCTTTTCAGACCGTTGTTTTTACTTTGGTTTTGGATGTGTTTTTAACTCTCTCATTGTGATGCATGATGGAAAATATGATTTTACGGAAATAGAGGTTTTTCCTAAAAATACGAAAATGATTTCTAATGTACCGGTTTTGTTATACTTCCACCGTAAAATAGGTTTTGGAAATAAACTAATTAATTAACGTTTTTGAAACGAATATAAATTATATGAGTCAAGAAATTGAAATGATTTCACGCAACTAAACCTATTATCTATGACATATCCGAATTCGGCCATAACGTCTAGGCCGAGTTTGGGGTGTTACATTTAGTGGTATCAAAGACAGGTTGCAAAACTCGGCTGTGAATTTTGGATTCCAAAATTATATTTCAAAAAGAATTGGTTTTCAAATATTTTGGATAATTTGGGAAAGTATGTGGTACACCGAACCTCCAGCGCCGATCCTGTAAGTATTTCTGAATTTTTTATAGAAAACTCTAAAAACATTGTAGTTAGTACTCTTTAAAATTGTACTGAGTAGTTAGAGACTGAAACCTTTGGAAATAATTCTGAACTTTTGATAATTTATGCATAAAACATCTGCTAATAAATACTGAAACTGATGCATAAAATTTTTAATATAGATAAAACTGGAAATATACAATGAGCGCTCGTAGTACTCGTGGACATGGTATCGAGGCCGTGGTAGAGGCCGTAAGGGGTTCGAGCTGAGCCTTCCTCTTTGGGAAGTATGCCGAACTTAGATACGAGTGAGACACCAGTTTTACCTACTACTGAGACTGGGTTTCAAAGTCATTCAGCTGAGAATGACGAACTGTCGCAAGCCATGCTAAGGATTTTGGAGAGGGTCGTTGGACCCCATTCTAGAGCTGAGGTTCGAGGGTCGGTAACTGAACAACTACGGTCTAATGGTGCTGAGTTGTTTAAGGGTGTCACTGGAGTCGCCCTTAATGTGGCTGAATATTGGTTAGAGGCCACCGAGAGGATCATGAATGATCTAGACTGTACTCCCGAGTAGAAACTGAAGGGTGCAGTCTCTTTGCTTCGCAATGAGGCTTATCAGTGATGGTTGACAGTTGAGGAGGGTACTCAACCTGATCGTCTGAATTGGGATTCTTTTAAGACCACCTTTCAGAGCAAGTATGTTGGGGCGAGCTATATGGATGCTCGGAAGTGTGAGTTCATGAATATTACACAAGGTGATAGATCTGTGGTTGAGTATGAGGTCGAGTTTCTGAGGCTAAACTACTACGCTCGAGGCATGGTAGCGTTTGAGTATGAGAGATGCATCCGGTTTGAGGATAGCTTCAAGGATAACTTGAGGGTACTGATTGCTCCACAGAGGAAGCGAGAGCTCGTAGTTCTAGTTGAGAAGGTGAAGATCACCAAGGATGTTAAACGCGTGGAGCACCAGAATAGGGACCGAGAGAGAGACAAGAATAAGAGGGATTCGGAGCCCTCTAGTTATGTTCAAAGGCCTAAGAAAAAGGCCAGACCTGATGGGCCGATTAGAGTGGGAGCCCCTGTTGGTCCTACTGGGATTCAGCCTTGTGGAGACTGTGGTAGGCGCCATTCAGGCAAGTGTTGGAGGAGGATTGGGGCTTGTTTGAGGTGTGGGTCATTGGAGCACCTTATTCGAGAGTGTTCACAGAGGGCTAATTAGATACAAGTTTCAGGGTCAAGTTCTACGCAGCCTTAGAGGGTAGTTTAGCAGCCACCTAGGCTTCGTAGACAGGCTAGGGGTGGTAATGGTATGGGTCATGGCAAAAAGCACCGGGTAGATGTGCTAGTCAGACTGAGGTGAGGCAGCCTGCATTGGTTTATGTTGCACGACGCCAAAAGGATAGAGATGCTCCTTATGTCATCACATTTACGTTCCTTATATTTAATGTGACTTACACTGCTTTAATAGACATAGGTTCTACTCACTCCTATGTAGCTAACACTATATCTGAAAACCTGGGAATTTCTATTGAGAGCACTTCTAGTGAGGTTACTGTACTAAGTCCGATAGGGCAGTCTGTTCAGGTTAGTAAACTTTATAGGGACGTTCCATTAGAGGTGCAAGGGGCAGTATTTCTGGCAGATCTGATGGAGCTTCCATTTGGGGAATTTGACTTGATCCTGGGTATAGATTGGTTGGTTAAGCATCGAGTTAGTTTGGATTGTGCGAGTAAATAGGTTGTTCTAAGAATTGAGGATGATCATGAAGTGGTTTTAATCGGTGCACACCGAGATTATCTATCCAATGTGATCTCTACGCTTGTGACTGAGAAGTTGGTACGGAAAGGTTGTGAGGTGTATTTGGCTTACGTTAGTGATTCTGTTTCTAAAGACTCTTCTGTTAGGGATATCAAAACAGTGAGGGACTTTCCGGATGTCTTTCTTGAGAAGTTATCGGGTTTACCTCTGAATCGGGAAGTTCAGTTCAGAATTAAGCTTCTACCAGGTACAGCTTCGGTGTCTATCGCTCCATACCATATAGCATTGAAAGAACTTACTGAGTTTAGGGCTCAACTTTAAGAATTTCTGGATCGTGGTTTCATCTGTCCTAGTGTGTCTCCGTGGGGGGCACCAATTCTGTTTGTTAAGAAGAATGATGGGACCATGAGGATGTGCATCGATTATCGGCAGTTGAATAAGTTGACTGATAAACCATAATTTATACATATTTTTACCCCATGCTTAGCGCATTTTATGAATGATTTTCCCTAGATTTGGTGAATTCGATGCTCTTAATCCATTAATTTCATGTTTTATACTTAGGTGAGCATAGGAGGACGAAAAGAAAGAGAAACGGGTCGAAAACGGAGAAAATGGGCTAAAGTACGAAATCAACACGGCCTGGACCTCCTCACACGGGCAGCTCACACGGTCGTGTCAATTTGGCAGAATTGAAGCACGACTCACACGGGTAGAACACACGGCCGTGCCAATTTAACAAGATTGAACACGGCCTAAAGTTATCGCATACAGGTGTGTCACACGAGCGTGTCCCTACCGAACCTAAGTTGAGTCTAATTCAGAAAAGGCCACTTTTGAGGGTTCTTAGGCATTCCAAAGCCTATAAATACACCCCAGAAGAGGAAGAGAAAGAGACGGAGAATACGGAGTAAGAAATCACTCCGAGGAAGCCGATTGATCCATTTTAGAAGCCGGATTCACCATCAAGACTGAAGATCTCTCCTCAATTTCCCCTTTAGGAGTTTTGAGTTTTCTTTATGTTTTGTATTCTTTATTATTCTAAGATGTTTTCTTGTTTAGTTACGAACTAAACCCCTAAATACCTAAGAGGGATGAAACCTAAGACGAATCTTGTTATTATTTTCTAAATCGTATGGTAAATATTTAACTTGTTCTTAATTGTGTATTCTTAATTCTTTTTTTGGTATTTCAAGATATCACTTCAAGTTACTACTCTTAGTTGGAGGAGGAATAGACCCTGACTAAGAGTAACTTTGTCATAATTACGCGGAGTTGATTGCGTGCCTAGAGATAGGGTGACAAGATTTTGCCAAATTAGGGTGAAACCCAATAAGGGAATCTATAGATCGAGTTAATGCAACCCTAGGGTGTTAATTAGAGAAAAGTCTCGGTTATTCAACCTAGGGATTAGACATTATTAGTCTTGAATAGGAATAATAACGTAACCTAGGGATTTTTACGGAACAAGTTAAATGAATAAATTGTCCGGTTCGGAGCCAGAATAACAAGTAAATGTCTAGGTGGATTTTTCCTTAGGTATTGTCCTTAATCAATAATTTTCCCAAAAGTAATTTCCCAATCCTATTTTCTGCAATTTCTTAGTTTAATTAGTTAGTTAAAACAAACCCCTTTAAGTCTTAGGCTAGATAATAAAAAGACAGTCATTACTAGTACTTTTAGTCCTTTGGGTTCGACAATCTGGTCTTGCTAAAGCTATACTACTGTTCGATAGGTATACTTGCCTACGTCGTGATAATAGTTAGTTTTAAAAGTGATTAATTATAAATTTATAAAACTTATCACGAAAAATCACGATCAAGTTTTTGGCGCCGTTGTCGAGGACTAAGATATTAGGAACACTCAATTTTTATTACTTTAGCCATTTATTTTTCTTGCAATTTAATTTTAATTTTATTTTTATTTACTAACTTTTTTTTCTTTCTTCTGGCAGGTTCTTATAGTTTATGACTAGAAGAAACCCGTCGGGACCATTGCTTTTTGACGAAGAAATTGATCGCACAACTCGTAGAAACTGACGAGAAATTAGGCGAAGCCTAAGATACACAGAAGAAGAACAGGAGGACGATATCTCAACTACAATCAAGGAGATGGCTGAAAATCAAGACAATCAGCTACCTCCAATAACACCCGCTGAATTAGCAAATCAGAATCCTGCTCCTCGTACTATCTATGATTATGCTAAATCTAATTTAACAGGAACTGAGTCAAGTATAGTCAGGCCTGCTATTGCTACAAATAATTTTGAACTGAAACCTAACACGATTCAGATGATACAGTAATTTGTCCAGTTTGATTGTTTGTAGGATGAGAATCCCAACACTCACTTGGTGAGTTTTCTAGAATTTTGGGACATTTTCAAAATTAATGGCGTTTCTGATGATTCCATTCGCCTTAGGTTATTCCCTTTTTCATTGAGGAACAAATCTAAACAGTGGTTAAACTCGTTACCACAAGGGTCCATTACTACTCAGGAACAAATGAGCTAAAAATTTTTACTAAAATATTTTCCGCCGGCTAAAACGGCTAAGTTACTTAATGATATCTCTTCCTTTGTGCAGATGGACTTAGAAACACTTTACGATGCATGAGAGAGATACAAGAACTTACTGCGAAGGCGCCCTCACCATGGGTTACCTCTATGGCTGCAAGTTCAAACGTTCTACAATGGATTGAATCGCTTGACAAGACAGATGATTGACGCAGCCACTGGTGGAACCATCAACAATAAAACACCTGAAGAGACTTACAAATTTATTGAGGAGATGTCATTGAATAACTATTAGTAACAAGTCATGAGGATTAAGCCAACGAAAACGGCAGACATTTATAACGTCGACTCGGTTACTATGTTGACAAATCAGGTAGAACTTCTGAATAAAAAAATGGATGGTTTACTTGGATCTACGCAGGTACATCCAGTGATGAGGTGCGATTCAAGTAGAGGAGGTGTGCATACAGAATATCAACCATTCAATCCTACAACCGAAGAGGAACAAGTCAACTATATGGGTAACAATAACGTTAGATCTTAAAATAACCCATATAGTAATACTTATAATGCAGGTTGGAGGAACCACCCAAATTTCTCCTGGGGTGGTCAAGGGAATCAAAAGCCACAAAATCTTAGGGTTTTCAATAGCCACCTTATCAACAGGAGAAGAAATCGAACCTTGAGGAGATGCTATCCAAATTCATCTCAGTGTCAGAAACCCGTTTCTAGAATACCGAGACAACACTTAAAAATCAACAAGCATCGATCCAAGGGCTCAAGACCTAGATAGGTCAGCTGTCCAAGCTAATATCCGAACGACCAAAAGGTAGCTTGCCAAGTAATACTGAACCTAACCTAAGGGAATAGCTCAACGCAATTAATGTTCAAGATAAAGAAGGATTCGTTGAGCCTGAGCAAGACCGAGGCAAGAAAATATAGCTAGCAAAGGTAATGATGAGGTAAGTCATAATGAAAACAAAACGGTGAAGGTAGAATACAAACCTCGTGTGCCATACCCTAATACAACAAGGAAAGACCGCTCAGACGAACAATTCGGTAAAATCCTTAAACTTTTGAAAAAATTACATATTAACTTACTGTTTATTGAAGCTCTGTCGCAGATGCCAAATGCAATGAAATTTCTAAGAGAGCTTTTAGCAAACAAACGGAAATTGGACGAGGCGTTGCATGTGGAGCTAAACGCAGTTTGCTCAGCTATTCTATAGAATAAGCTACCCCACAAATTAAAAGATCCAGGGAGTTTTGCAATTCCTTGTTTAATTGGTAGTTTAAATGTGAACAATGCATTAGCTGATTTAGAGGCTAGTATTAACATCATGCCTTATAAAATGTTTAAGCAACTAGGTCTTGGGAAACCTAAACAAACTAGGATGAGCATTCAATTGACAGATAAAACCATAAGAATTCCTAGGGGTATTATTGAAAATGTACTAGTGAAAATAGGTAAGTTCATATTTCCTGTTGATTTCGTTGTTTTAGACATAGAAGAGGATAACAACACCCCTTTGATTTTCGGGAGGCCCTTTTTAGCAACTACTAAAACAATTATTGATGTTGGCACAGGTAAGCTCACCCTTCGTGTGGGAGACGAGACAATCACCCTTCAAGCTCGTAATTCTGGCAACACATCGAATATTGAAGGTAATTTTCCACACCAGTCTACTAAAACTGGCAATATGACGCAAGCTGCTTTGCAGAAATTAAGTTTGAAAGAAGTTCACGAGCCATGTTCCAATAACAATAAATGACCCATTCATGAAGAACGAAGGCTACAGATAGAGGAGCTAGACGAATGGAGAGCCTATAGAACACACGATAAACCAAAACCATGCCGGAATGAGCTCGATACCTTCCTAAATTTACTTAAGGTTGGAGATAAAGTCTTACTAGATGCCGCAGACCCTCACATTGTCACTACCAACCCAAATGAAGAAACCCCTCTTACAGTACTTAGTATTTTTCCATTTGGCACAGTAAAGGTAAGTCATCCCAAGTTCGGCACTTTTAAGGTAAACAACACCCGTCTAAAACCTTATCTTGATAAGATCGATAGCAGGAATGAGGAGTATGAACTCCTTAAACCACCATGACCATTCAACGGAGAGGTAAGTCGAGCTTAGACTATAAATAAGTGCTTCTCGAGAGGCAACCCGAGCACTAACTGTATTAACTTCTTTAAACTTTACTGTTTAACACCTGACATACTAACGGAGCTCTTGAAAACAGGTTTACCATAGGGACACGGCCAAGCACACGAGCGTGCTTAGGACTGTGTGGAAATAGGGCAAAGATTTTCCCAAAACACAGGCGACGATAAAACGCCACGGCCGTGCGACATGGCCGTGGACGAACCTGCCAAACCAACACGGACGTGCGACACGCCCGTGCCTTAGGACCATGGTCGAAACTGAGAAACTAACACGGGCGTGCGACATGCCCGTGTCTAACACCCATGGTCGAACCTGTCAAATTAACACGGGCGTCGGGCTTGCATACACGAGCGTGGGAAAAGTGAACAAATTTAGACACAGTCGTGCGACACGGCCGTGTGCACCAATACGCCTGAAGTACACGGGCGTGTGTCGAATTTCAGACGCGCCAAAATAGTAAAAAAGCGAAACACACGGGCTAAAATTGGGACACACGGGCGTGTCCCCTGGCCGTGTGCCCCAAAATCTATAAATAGGCTGCACTATTCATTGTCTTCCCCACACAAAAACCCTAATCCTAGCCGTCGCAAGTCCACACAGTCTCTCTGCCACGCCCGTGCGTCGCCTCTAACTTTATTTTTGACGCTTTTTCTCCTCTTCCTAGCATTTGTTTACTTCTTCCTTATCTATTTTACTGATTTCTAGGGCTATTTATCATGATAATATTCAAGTTTTTGATTTTATTTCTATATTTTTATCATTTAAATGTCATAATCTAGAATATCCATCATTTTTTTTCACCCATTGCATGATTTCTTTACTCCGTTTGATTAGTCAGAAGCAAATATGCATGATTAGGGTAGTTAAAACTTTCACCCCTTTTGTGTTGCCATTTTCTCATCCATATAATAGGTTGCATTCTAGTCTTTGTCGTTTTTACTCATACCACAAGGCTCATGCTACAAAAACATGTTATTAAACTTAGTATTTTTAGTAATTGTGGTTGAACATATTCATGGTTTTTCTTTTGACTTTAGTTGCATTTTACTTTGTCCAATTTTTAAGACAACTTAATGGTTCAAATTTCAGTTTTAATATGTCGTCGTCGCGAGGAAAGAAAGCCGCCGTCCTTGCCTCAAAGAAAAGGAAGGGGCGTCATCCTTCTCGGGTCCTACTGCAAAAATTCGCCACCCGTTCCTACAGTTTCCCAATGGGCCCCAAGAGGAACTCTTTCAGATACTACATGCCCGACCTTTAACAGTGGGCCGCTACATCGATTGGGCTACCGTTAAACAAAGTCAGTCAGCTGATGCGATCTGGGCCCTCCTTACTACCGATCCATGGGAGCTATTTTTTGGGATCGTCGAGATGACATACTAGAGTTAACGATGGAACTATACTCCACGTTCCTTCTTCAAACGGTAATGACAAACTACGATGATCCCGACATAGTCCAGTTTCGCTTAGGCGGATTAATCCGCCAACAAAGCGTCCCCGAGTTTGGCACTGCATTGGGTCTTTATACCGAGGAGTTCAGAAAGGAGAATGACTTATATGCTCTAGACCGCCACATCCATCGTTCTCCCTCACATTGCTGGGACGCCCTCGTCCTACGTTCGGCCGCCTACGACCCCAATCGCACTAAGGTATCATCTCTCCCTCCATCCCTAAGGTACCTCTATTCTATTTTGTCACACACTTTGATAGGGCAGAGAGAGAACACCGGCATCGTCACTACCCACGACATCTATTACTTATGGTGTATGTCAAACGGGCGCGTTATCGACCTCGTTTACTTTATTGCCCTTTCCATACGCCACCAGACGGAGCGACATCGGTGGGGGGTCATCTCCATTGGCCCCTACGTGACTCGACTGGCGTGACATTTTGGACTCCTCAACACCGCGGCCCAAGAATCATCTCTGACCCTTATTGGCAGATGTCTCTACAAGGTATCTCGAGCATGCTTAGCATGAGGATGATCGAGAGGCGCCGAAGAACCTACCCTCCCAATATCTTCTCACTCAATCTACCAAGGAGGAGGTTCCTGAAGACATTACTGATGATGTCCCTACCCAGCACGATGACCCACCTTCCCAGCCACCACCACCTTCTCAGCCAGTTCATACGACATTCATATATTGACATCTCTGAGTGCCTTAATAGATTCGAGCAGCAGTGTTTTCAAAGATTTGACAACATTGATGCTACTCTACAACAGATTTGTCAGCACCTCCACATCTCATCGCCAGTCCCACCTCGCGAACCATCTAACGATGAAGATGTTTAGAAACTTTTATTTATTATTTTAAGTTTCTATTTTTATTCTCATTTAAGACCACTTTTTATTTTTCTTTCATCTTATTTTTATTAGGATTTATAATTTTTATCTAACAATTTTTAATATCGGCTATTCCTTTACGAGTAAGTATTCTTCTAATATCCCCTAAATAGTTCGTACTTTTATCATAGTTATAATGAGCTCCAAAGCTCACAATCACTTAGGAACTTCAAACTCCATTGGAAAAGGTTCCCCACGACTGCCATGCCCTCTTAATGACGAGATATAATATTCTTTTGGCACAGCACTTGTGGTACCCAACCTCTACCACCACCGGAGTATCCTCCTGCACCTCCATAACCCTAAACTAGGACATTCATTCAGTACTCAAAAAGTTTCAATTCTCTCCTTATTTTATGATTTTCTATTTTTTTCCATATATCTATCCTTGTTCATTGAGGGCAATGTACATCTTAAGTGTGTGGGGGTAATCATTCCATTATCCGAAAAATCCCTGAATATTGCTTTGTTCTCTTGAAAATCTTTCATATCATGTTTAGGATGAATTTTGATTGACTAATAATTTCTATTGATATATCTTGAATTAAAACTTAGGCATTTATGCATTGATTGTTAAACTTTAAGACGGTAGAGAATCAAGTATGATAAGTTGATTTTTAAGAATTTAAAACTTTATGTTGTTTCCCCAAGTTTAGGTATTATCTTAAATTGAATCCCACAAGTTTAAACATCAAAAAGCCATAATTTTTGTGAGATTTTTGAACCTTTTGAGCATCTATTAATTCTTTCATGCTCACTTTTATTATTGCTTTGAGTGTGTCAATATTGAATTGTTATTCTAGAACTTGCCTAATTATGCATGTCAAGACCACACCATTTGATTTGATATATCAAGATGATAGAGGCACTTAGATTTAACCCACTCATGCCATGAAAAGCCTACCTCCATGATTAACACTTAGTAAACCCCTTTGAGCCTAACAAACCATTCTTTGTGTTACCCTTAATATTAACCCTTAACCCATTATTGTTCAAACCCCCTCAAATTAATTTGATCCCTACTTTTTGTCAAGAGTTGATTTGAATAAATTGCTTAACTATGTCTTGTTCTTAATAGTTAGTTTATGATAATCTAACTTGTTCTTTAAAAAAAATGAATACATATTAGTATTGATCTTTTTGAGTTTCAGTATTCAAATTTCATAATCAGAGAAGAAGCTTTGTTGTACACAAATAATGATTAATTATTTTTCTAGTTAAGTAATTTTTTTTCAAATTAATCTCAATTCTAACCTTTTCTTTTAGCTTCTGACCACACCCCCTAACCAAGCTTTGTTACAACCCTTTAAAGACCTTTTGATTGATGTATCATCTCGATTTATAGTGGTGGAGATTTGACTTTCATGCAAGCCTATGGTAGTGACTTTTCATATTGACAGATGAGTGCTAATTTCATTGTCCTTAAACACTTCGAGTGATATGAGTGAATCCTTCAGTGAGGATGTTAAACTCTGTGAGATTTCTAATCGATGGTAACTAGTTAGATGAGGGGAGATGCCTAAGTTTTTCATGATCAAATACTCAACATGGAATGTTTGAAGCTTTAATGTTCTTTTTGTTGAATTCCCAATGTAGGATCACTTATGAATTAATTTTAGACATTATTGATAGGAATTATAAGTTGAGAAAAAGAAATTTTTAATTATGATTTGAGGATTTTGCTTGAGGACAAGCAAACGCTTAAGTGTGGGGGTATTTGATAAACTGTAATTTATACATATTTTTACCCCATGCTTAGTGCATTTTATGAATGATTTTTCCCTAGATTTGGTATATTCGATGCTCCTAATCCTTTAATTTCATGTTTTATACTTAGGTGAGCATAGGAGGACGAAAAGAACGAGAAACGGGCCAGAAATAGAGAAAATGGGCTAAAGTACGAAATCAACACGGCCTAGACCTCCTCACACGGGCAGCTCACATGGCCGTGTCAATTTGGCAAAATTGAAGCACGACTCACACAGGTAGAACACATGGCCGTGCCAATTTAACAGGCTTGAACACGACCTAAAGTTATCGCACACGGACGTGTCCCTGTTGAACCTAAGTTGAGTCTAATTCAGAAAAGGCCACTTTTGAGGGTTCTTAGGCGTTCCAAAGCCTATAAATACACCCCAGAAGAGGAAGCGAAAGAGACGGAGAATAGGGAGTAAGAAATCACTCCGAGGAAGCCGATTGATCCATCTTAGAAGTCGGATTCACCATCAAGACTGAAGATCTCTCCTCAATTTCCCCTTCAAGAGTTTTGGGTTTTCTTTATTTTTGTATTCTTTATTATTCTAAGATGTTTTCTTGTTTAGTTACGAACTAAACCCCTAAATACCTAAGGGGGATAAAACCTAAGACGAATCTTGTTATTATTTTCTGAATTGTATGATAAATATTTAACTTGTTCTTAATTGTGTGTTCTTAATTCTTGTTTCGGTATTTCAGGATATCACTTCAAGTTACTACTCTTAGTTGGAGGAGGAATAGGCCCTGACTAAGAGTAACTTTGTCATAATTAAGCGGAGTTAATTGCGCGCCTAGAGATAGGGTGACAAGATTTTGCCGGATTAGGGTGAAACCTAATAAGGGAATCTATAGATCGAGTTAATGCAACCCTAGGGTGTTAATTAGAGAAAAGTATCGGTTATTCAACCTAGGGATTAGACATTATTAGTCTTGAATAGGGATAATAACGTAACCTAGGGATTTCTACGGAACAAGTTAAATGAATAAATCGTCCGTTTCGGAGCCAGAATAACAAGTAAAAGTCTAGGTGGATTTTTCCTTAGGTATTGTCCTTAATCAATCGTTTTCCCAAAAGTAATTTCCCAATCCTATTTTCTGCAATTTCTTAGTTTAATTAGTTAGTTAAAATAAACCCCTTTAATTTTTAGGCTAGATAATAAAAAGACAGTCATTACTAGTACTTTTAGTCCTTTAGGTTCGGCAATCCGGTCTTGCTAAAGCTATACTACTGTTCGATAGGTACACTTACCTACATCGTGATAATAGTTAGTTTCAAGAGCGATTAATTATAAATTTATAAAACTTATCACGAAAAATCACGATCATTGACAGTGAAGAATAATTATCCACTTCCGAGGATCAATGACTTGTTTAATCAGTTTCTAGGGGCTTTGGTGTTTTTGAAGATTGATCTTTATTCTGGCTATCACCAGTTGAGGTTAAGGAGGTGGATATTTATATGACAACATTTAGGACTCGTTATGGACATTACGAGTTCCTAGTGATGCCTTTTGGTATGACGAATGCTTCAGCGGCATTCATGGATTTGATAAAATGAGTGTTTGAGTCGTATTTGGATTTTATGGTCTTTATTGACGATATTTTGGTATACTGTAAGACCGAGGATGAACATGATGAACATTTTAGAGTAATGCTTCAGATTCTACGTGAGAAATAGCTTTATGCTAAGTTGAGCAAGTGTGAATTTTAGTTACGTGAAGTGACTTTTCTAGGGCATGTGGTTTCTGCTGAGGGGATCCGTGTTGATCCAAGAAGGTTAAGGCTGTACTTGTTGGAAACAACCTAAGAACGTATCTAAGATCCGTAGCTTTCTAGGTTTGGCGGGATATTATTGGCAGTTTGTTAAGGGGTTATCTCTGATTGCAACTCCTTTGACTAAGCTTCCACGTAAGGTTGTTTCATTTATATGGACTGATACATAGCAATCGAGCTTCGAGAAGCTCAATCCTATTCTGACTCAGGCTCCTGTTCTGATACAGCATGAATCCGGTAAAGAGTTTGTGATCTATAGTGATGCATCACATGTCAGTTTGGAATGTGTATTGATGCAATATGGAAAGGTTGTGACTTATGCGTCCCGTCAGCTTAAGACACACGAAGGGAACTATTTGATGTATAATCTTGAGTTGGCTGCTGTAGTCTTTGCATTGAAAATCTGGAGGCATTATCTGTATGGTCAGAGGTGTATTATCTACACTGATCACAAGAGCCTCAAGTACCTCCTTACTTAGAAGGAGTTGAATCTTAGATAGTGTCGATTGACTGAGCTACTCAAGGATCATGACTGCAGATATAGTACTATCTTAGTAATGCCAATGTGGTGGCCGATGCCCTAAGTCGTAGGGCGATGTCTGTTTTGAGAGCGATGGTCACTTGACTTAGTCTATTTGAGGATGAGAGTTTGTTAGCTGAGTTACAAGTTAAGCCGACTTGGATTGATCAGATACGAGTTAAGCAGTTGAGAGATGAGTCTCTGGGTTTGCGGTTCCGTCAGATTGAGAGTGGCAGTACTTCAAATTTTGAGCTGAATAACGATGGAGTTCTGTGTTTTCAAGGTCGGATCTGTGTGCCAAATAATTCTGATTTGAGGCAGTCAATTTTGAGGGAAGCGCATAGTAGCCTATTTGCTATGCATCCTGGTGGTAATAAGATGTATCGGGATCTCCATGAGTTGTACTGATGGCCGAGTTTGAAACATGAGGTTATAGATTTTGTTGCTCGTTGTCTAACGTGCCAGCAAGCTAAGGCTAAGCACCAGTTGCCTTCGGGTTTGTTACAGCCAGTTAAGATTCCCTTATGGAAATGAGAATGATTGACAATGGACTTCGTTAGTGGGTTGCCCTTGACACCCACTAAGAAGAATTTTGTTTGGGTCATTGTGGATCAATTGACCAAGTCTGCTCATTTTATTCTGGTTCGGACGGATTATTCTATGCAGAAGTTAGGGAAGCTCTACATTACTGAGATTGTAAGACTGCATGGGGTTCCTGTTTCGATTATTTCTGATAGAGATCCTTGTTTCACTTTTCAGTTCTAGAAGAAACTGCATGAGGCTCTAGGTTCGAGATTGGACTTCAGTACTGCATTCCATCCTCAGACCGGTGGTCAATCGGAGAGGGTGATTCAGATACCAGATAATATACTTCGAAATTGTGTGATTGATTTCTGAGGTAGTTAGAAGGATTATTTGCCGCTAGCTGAGTTTGCCTACAATAACAGTTTCCAGTCTAGCATTCAGATGGTGCCTTATGAGGCTTTATATGGTTGTAAGTGTCGTACTCTACTATGTTAGACTGAGTTGGGTAAGTATCGAGTTTTGGGTCTTGAGTTGGTTTCTAAGACCAAAGACAAAGTTAGACTGGTTCGAGATAGTCTAAAGGTAGCTTATGATAGACAGAAATCTTATACAGATCTCAAGAGGCATGATATTGAGTATTCTGTGGGGGACTTTATGTTTCTTAAGGTTTCTCCATGGAAGAAAGTCCTGAGGTTCGGTTGTAAAGGCAAGTTAAACCCTAGGTTCATTGGACCATATCGAATTCTGAAACGTGTGGGACCAGTTGCTTATCAGTTGGACTTACTTCTAGAGTTAGACCGTATCCATTATGTCTTTCATGTTTCGATGTTGAAGCGGTATCGGTTGGATCCATCTCATGTTGTCTCTGTTAAGGAAGTCGAGGTTAGGCTAGACTTTACTTTGGAGGAGGAGCCAATTCAGATTCTGGATCGAGATGTTAAGGTTTTAAGGAGGAAGTTCATCCTTTTAGTAAAGGTCCTATGACGAAATCATGGCACTGCAGAAGCCACGTGAGCACCTGAGGACTCGATGCGTTAGCAGTATCCTCATCTATTCTGATCAGGTAAATTTCGAGGTCGAAATTTTTTTTAGACGGGTAGAATTGTAACGCCCCAATTAATTTATTTGGCTTCTGTAAATCTAAAAAAATGTGTACCTGCTTCAATGGTTAAGTGTTCTGGGTGTGTGTGAGAAGTCCTAAGTTTAAGCCCTACCTTTAGCAAATTTTGGTTATTTTTGGATCTAAGCCTTACCCTTTTTGAGTGGGCCTATATAAAATTCTCTATAAATCTATATCAGAATGAGCCTACTGGTTCAAGTGGTAAAGGGGTGTGTTGTGTGAGAGGTCCTATGTTCAAGTCTTTGCACAAGCGTAGGTAACTAATTTTGCTTAGTTGCATGAGAGAGTTTAAGTGGAGCTAAAAGTCTGAGGAAGTTATGTGTAATGAGATTTGTGGAAGAAAAATTAGGAAGAGTTATTTTTTGTTTTCTTTTCTCAAAACTTCTTTTTTGATTCTCTATTCTGAATATTTTTATTTTTGCTTCCTTTTTCCAAAACTTCTTTTTCGATTCTCTAACATTTTTTTCCTTTCTTCCCTCTTCCCTTGTTCCACTTTCAATTTTCATTTCCTTATTCTGGTTGCTGGCATTTTCCTTGTTCCATTGTTGTTATTATAATTTGGATTTTTCAATCTGTTGGTAAGTAAAGTCTTGGCTTTTGTTAACATTAGATTTTGAGTTTTGGGCAATGTTATGATAACCGATATTGGTGAGCAATCGATGAATTCTGTTGCTTAGGTGAAGGTGATGAAGCATCGATTTTCACTTTGACGACTTGATTGAGGTTGAGGTCATTTCTGGTAGGCGGTAAGTCGATTTTTGCATAAGTGGACAAACATGTTGGACTTGTATGTTGGTTGCTAAAAGGTGTGGGATGCTCTGTTTGTAGGTTTTTGAAGGCTCGGGAGTGGTTTCGAATCAAATCAATACCAGGTGTGTACCCAAAATGCAAAAAACGAGGCTTCAAGAAAAGTCAAAAAATGATTCTGTCGACGCCAGCCGTGTGCGAGATACGGCCGTGTGGTCGATGAATGTATGGCAGTACGCAGCACACGTCCGTGTGGTGGCATGAGTGTGGCTGTGTGGGCCACACAAACTAGGCTATGTTGGGCGTGTGGGCCCACATGGGCATGTTGGCCCATTTTTCTGAGAATTTCCCTAGGGTCGCACGAGTCGCTCCGATTGACTGTGGGCCTACTGTAGGGTCGTAAGGGCTAAGTACCTGATTTGTGTGCTATGATATTCTGATAGACTGATCTGAATAGGATACTAAATGTAAGCCTGACTATACTGATGTTTGTATATCTGTAATTTGTGTAAAGCATGTCAAGCATGTTTAATTTGTTATATTTGTATCTGAATTTCTTTATCTGTTATTGGGGTAGGATTGACATATGAGGAGGAAGTATTCTGTTCGGCGTTAAACGCCTTTATTTTAGCAGCTTGGCTGCATATTATCTTACACGTGTCTTAATGGCATGATGTGGTGTGTAGGCATGGGTGGGTGTTTTTAACCCCACATGGTGTGATGGGATGGTTGGAGTTGGTATGTAAAGGATGGGGGTAGGATTTTGCATGTCTGAATCTCAAATAGAATCTGTATCTGTATCTGACTGTGTATATGATTCTGTATGTATTGCATGTCTATTTATGTTGGGTTACACACTGAGTTTACGTAAACTCACATCTGTTTGTCTATTTCTGTTCAGGTAATCCATAAAATTAGATGGGTCGGTGTGGCGGAGGCTCAGCGGTGACCACATGATCGAGAGCTAGTTTACCTAGTAAATTATGGTTTAGTTTATGATTCTGGTTTTATTTGAGAGTTTGTAATTTTTGGAACTCTCTCCGGACCGTTGGTTTTACTTTGGTTTTGGATGTGCTTTTAACTCTCTCATCGCGATGCATGACAAAAAATACGATTTTATGGAAATAGAGGTTTTTCTTAAAAATACGAAACGGATTTCTAATGTATCGGTTTTGTTAGACTTCCATTGTAAAATAGGTTTTGGCAAATAAACTAATTAATTAACGTTTTCAAAACTAATATAAACTATACGAGTTAAGAAATTGAAATGATTTCAAGCAACTAAACCCGTTCTCTGTGACATCTCTAGATTCAGCCATAACGTTTAGGCCGGGTTTGGGGTGTTACATCACTAATAGCTGTAGTATAATCAGTCTCAATTATCACCTCTTTCCACTTGAGGTCCCATGCAAATTGTAGCTCTTCATAATTTGCCCAAAGCTCATCTTGTTTGACGCTACACCTTTCAATATTTCATTCAATCCCCCATAACCACTCACCATGCATATTCCTTCCAACTACTACCGAAGAAGCAAGACCTGAAGATGGATTACGTGCTCCATCAACATTTATTTGTAAGAACCAGTGGGTGGTGGGATCCATCTATAATCTCTAGAGCGGTTACTAGAAGAACCTCAGCTTTTTCTGTTCTTATCTTGATGCATCTTGCCCAACACCATGAAGATTGGATGACATTGATTAAATTCAATGGAAGATTCTGAAATTTCTTAAGATTTTTTTGTTTCCACAATTTCCAACAAACAATACCTAAAAAAGATAGTCATGCAACATCTTGAAATCCTAAGTCAAACTCATACCTTAGATTAGCTAAAATCCAATCATGCAATGAATAAAAGAAAATTTTGGTTATAATATTCGATGGGAGAATCTGTTTCCAAACCTCATTCGGTTGATGGCAATCTCTTAAAATGTGAATACAAGATTCTTCAACATATCCGCAAATCGCATAAGAAGGATCCTTAAAAACACTTCTTTTGCAACGTTCCACATTAGACATCAGACATTCCTTCAAGACCACCCAAATGAATTGATGAATCCGCTGAGGACCATTGAGACTCTAGATCAACTTCCATTTGTCATCTATAGGATTAAGAGAGTTCTTTAAAAGCATACTGTAAGTAGACTTGACAGTAAAATCACCATCTGGAGACCACTTAGATATGAGTGTATCCTATCCAATTAGGGGGTTTGGCGTTGGAATTCTTGCAATATAAGAGATAATAGTGCTATCTAGAAAACATATCAGATAACCCCAATTCCAATCTCCATCTGTAGAAATAGTCTCATATAGAACTATTAATAAGAGATGGGTATTGATAGAAATTAAAAAGACCAACATTCGCTAACCAACTGTCTGTCCAAAATTTCACTAGAGAACCATCACCGATAAACCAAAGAAGGCCTTGGCAAAGCAAATGCCAAACCCTTATTAGCGATCTCCAAATAAAAGAGCAATTACTTCAAGAAATATCTTCTGGAATAGTCTTAGAAATCTTATATTTGGATCGAAGAACTCTAACCCATAAAGCATGATTGTCCGTAAGGAGATTGGAACCCAACTTGAGAATGAAAGAATCATTTTAATCTTTTAGGCAATGAAGTCCAAGACCTCCATTTGACAGAAGTTGACAACAATATTCCCATTTCACCCAAGATGTCATTTTATTGGAAATTGTACTCCCCCAAATAAAAGCCCTTGAAAATTTTTCAATTTTTGTATAGATTCCAAGCGGGATCTTCACAGTTTGCTTGAAGTAGTTGGGTATCGATAAGTACACAAATCAAGCTAGAGTAATCTTTCCTACCATAGAAAGTGATTTAGCACTCCAATTATCTAGTTTACGTCTAACTTTACCCAGGACAAAGTTGAAAGTATTCTTGGTGACTTTTTTATGGAACAGAGGTGATCCTAAGTAAGTCCCCAAATCATCCGAGAGGCGAAAGCCAAGGATATTACAAATATTCGCAGCGTTATCAACATCAATATTTTTTTGAAAAATAAACAATAGTTTTCTGTTCATTAACTCTATGCCCCAAGGATTTTCCAAACGTATTAAGAGCATCATGGATTTTATGTTCCTGATCAACCTCTGCTTTGGCAAATAATAATAAATCATCCACAAAAAAAAAATAGATGAGAAATTGGCTGCCCTTCCTTACCTAAGACGATTGGTTTCCAGGATCTTTCAGCAACTTCTTTATGAATTAATTGTCCAAGTCTCTCCATGCAAAGTACGAAAATGTATGAAGATAAAGGGCACCCTTGCCTAATGCCCCTTTTAGGAATAAAACTAGTAGAGAGCCCACTATTCCATATTAATTACATTGAAACCAACGAAATACAATCCATAATGACATTAATCAAATACGAAGGAAAGCCGACATCAACCAAGTTGTCTTCAATAAAATCCCAACGAATTTTATCATAAGCTTTCTCTAAATTCACTTTTATGGCCATCCACGATTTGCTTCCTTTCTTAGTATGCATAGAATGCATAATCTCTTGGGCAATAATAATGTTGTCAAACACACATATTTTTTATTCTTTTTAAGCTTTTCCTTCAACTATGAAGTTTTAAACCTTTAACTGAGTAAATTACCTTTAAACCTTGGACAACTGTTATATTTTGAAGGTAGCACATCTAGAGTGTTATAGATGTATCCTTTTTTTATCTATTACTAGTATCATCACCACCACACTTCACGTTGGATCAATTGATTTTTGACCAAATGACAGAGTAAAATTTTAAAGGTCAAAATATGCTCCAAGTCTATACTATTTGTATATTTTCAATTTAATCACAATACTTTTATTTTCAGGAAATTAATCCATTTAATTTTCAATTTTAAAAATTCAGATCTAGTTACTAAACCGTTAAAATTCATTTCTAGATTCATTGATGTGCCATTTTAAAATTAAGAAAGAATACCCACTTGGTAGCTATGTAGCAAAAAATGACATTTAATGGACATGAATTTAAATAGAGAATTTTAATAGTGTTGTCAATTCTTAAAAATTCACATCAATATTTGAACTAGAATAAAGTATTTAGACTAACTAATAACAAGAAAAAAGTTAAGGTACCAAATTATGTCAAAAATTAAAGTATAAAGATTAAATTTCAAAATTGAGGATATCATAGGGACTAAATTTGAAATTTGACCATTGTTATATGTAATCTCAAAAAAGAAGTAAAAGGTCGTGTATTTGGACCCGTGTACATCAACATTTTAATTCGAACAAAGCATTTAGGATGACTATGACATTATAAAAGTTGAGGTACCAAATTATGTCAAAAATTAAAGTATAGAGATTAAATTTCAAAATTGAGCATATCATAGAGACCAAAATTGAAAATTGAACATTGTTATGTAATCTAAAAAAAGAAGTAAAATGTCATGTATTTGGACATTTGTATGTCAACGTTTTAATCAGAATGAAATATTTAGTGTGACTATGACATAATAAAAGTTAAGGTACCAAATTATATCAAAACTTAAAGTATAGAGATTAAATTCCATATTTGAGCATAATATATGAACCAAAATTAAAATTTGACCATTATTATATAATCTCAAAGAAGTAAAAGTTGTATATTTGGGTACAAGCACTCCGCATTTTAATCAGAACGAAGTATTTAGACTAGCAATGACATTATAAAAGTTGATGTACCAAATTATGTCAAAAATTAAATCCAAAACTTGAGCATAGTATAAGGACCAAAAATGAAAGTTGACTTTTATTATATCAGCTAAAAAAAAGGTGCTTTTTTACCTAAATAATATAAATAATAATTATTATTATTGAAATGGGATAGGCTGGTGATTAATTACAAAACTAGGCAAAAGCAACAGTGTATTACTAATGCCGCCTGAGCAATTGGCGACACCGCCTTCACCTGCCAGCAATGATTAGTGAAATGATTAGTTTTTAAAAAAATAATTATTTTTTTGGTGCTACCTAAGCAATTGGTGACACCAGTATGTATTGCCAAAAAATACAGGTATTTTTTTATGAATGCCGAAAAAAATATTTTTTTAGAATGGCAACACCGATATAAATTAATATTTAAATGATTTTTTAACAATTTTATATAGATGAAAAAAAGGATGAAAAACCTAGTTTACGGTGACCCGTGACTGACAAGTCACGTTTGTGGCAGGTCGTCAGCCCGATGCCGCCTGACAACATGGACTTTATTATTATTTGAGTCCAACGGCATTGACCTGATTACTTGTTACCGACGTGACCGGTCAGTCATGGGTTCTGCCTAATTTTCGATTTGCACCTTTTTTTCATCTATTTAAAATTGTTCCAAAAATGTATTTAAATATTAATTTATACCGGTGCCGCTGACACGTTGACGGCACCATTAAAATTTTCGTTATTTGTACAAAAATACCTGTATTTTTTTGGCAATACACACCAATGTCTCAAATTGCTTAGGCAGCAAAATTTAAAAAAAAAAAACTAATCATTGCTGGCAAGTGAGGGTGGTGTTGTTGATTGCTCAGGCAACACCGATGATACACTGCTACTTTTGCCTAGTTTTGTAATTAATCACCAGCCAATCCCATTTCAGTAAATAATTATTTTTTATATTATTTAGGTAAAAAAAAAAACTTTGTTTCTATATTCGCTTAGGACGTATGTCATAAAAGGATTGCATTGGGCTTATATATATGGTGTATAGATATTAGTATAGCAACTAACACTTCGCATTGGGTTGATTATTTATTTGTGTTAAATTATCAAGTAAAATTTTGAAGATTAAAATATACTCTAAGCAAGGTTTTTAGAATGGACCAGTAGTCAAACTAGTCAGGCCACTAGTTCATACAATTTGATTAAATAAAAAAATATTTAAAAGATAAAAAACTAGTTCAATCAGTTTTTAGCCTGGTTCAACCCCTTCGTACCGGTTCACGGGTCAACTAATCTGATGCCTTTCTCCAAACTGATACTCGGTCCAATTAGTCGATTCAGTCCGATTCAAACAATCTTGATTCTAAGTCTCCGTACATTTGGAATTTAGTCTTCTTACTTTTATTTTTAAGAATTTAATACCTTTACTTTTTGGATTTAAAAATTTATTTTCAAATTATATATAACTACGTAACATTTAATTGAAAGGTTAATGATATTAACTATTTGAACTAATTAATAATATTATAAAAATATAAAGACCAAATTATATTAAAAATTAAAATATAAGGAATAAACCTCAACTTAAATAATATTAGGGAGACCAAAATAGGAAATTAACCATTTTATGAAATGAAAAAGAAACGAAAATGAACATGATGGGTGGGTGTCCTGTGTCAGAGAAAGATGTTTTGGACTTGATATATAAATTAACTATTTGAACTAATTAATAACATTATAAAAATATTAAACTAATTAATAATATTATAAAAATATTAGGATCAAATTATGTTAAAAATTAAAATATAAGGATTAAATTTCAAATATAAGCGTATTAGAAAGACCAAAATTAAAAATTAACCATTTTTATAATATGAAAAAGAAAAGAAAAGAACCATGATAGGTGTATGCCACATGTTAGCATGAGGAAGATCAACCTTTCTTTTGTATAAAGGTAAATAGACATAAAAATATAGAGATATGTTAAAAATAACACAAAAATAAATTAGTATTTTCATGCATGGAGACCTTGGCTTTCGGCTATTTTATCCAAATGACCCAAAAAAGTAATTATTTACGTAAATGACCCTAGTTCAAAAACAATCACGTAAATAACCTGAAATGAACAGTAAAATTGGGTAATGAGAAATAGATGGCCGACACCCCCTTTTTTTGATACAATCATTACCTAATGATTGTGTCAGGGATTAAAAATAATAATTTTTGGGGTTTTGGACAATAGATGGCTGACACCTTTGTATTTTTTTTAAACCGTATCATAGTGGTATACATTTATACCAGTATTTTAAAAAAATATTGGGGTGTTGGCATACTGATGGCTGACACCCCCTTTCTCTGATTTAAAAATATTATTTTTGTTTGGGGTGCTAGGACACTGATGGTCAACCCCCCCTTAGTCTATATATATGGAAGCTCTTTGGCTCTTTGGGTTGTGGTATTATAATTGGAGGAAAAAAATTGTTGAGTGTACCATCAAATGGGGATACCGAATTTGAGAGTGTATCGAGTTTGGGTTACGGTTTTGTAATTGGAGTGTACTATCAAATGGGGATACCGAATTTCGGGGTTGAATTATATTCTGTCATGTTTTAATATAGTTGAATTATATATTGTCAAGTGAATCGTAAAAGTTATGGCATCGAAGGGCAGAGGTACCGATTACGACCGATTATGGTTTACAAAAGTTGTCGACTTCCTTCATCAAAGATGACTAACTGTGTAAAAAGATTACGGTTTTCAAAAGATGGAGGGCAAAATGGTCAAAATTACTAAATGTATCGTAGACTTTATTCAAGCAAAAAATTACTAACTGTGAAGAAACTACTATTCAAAATGTTTGCATTATTTTTTTATCTACAAATCAATGTTGTCCATATTATTTGTTGTTGGATTTTTTTTCCATATATAAATTGTATGCAATATTCGTTTTTTTTTTTGTACTGTAAATCAACTTTGGTTCATATTAATTGTTGGTCGAATTATAATTATTTTATATTTTGTAATTATCTATCCAAACAAATTATTTTGTTAATTTTTTTTTTTGTATTGGAAGAATATGTACAAAGTTAATTATTACAAAAAATCATAATTGTCTGGACCCTAGCAACATCTCCGACCCCAGAGTGTAACGGTCGGGCTACCTCCGTCAGTGAGGGGTTGCACCTGCTTGTGGGGATTGGTAAATGCTCGAGCCGGTGATGGGTGTTGAAACCATCGTGAACCTCTGTCATAAATAACAGTAAACAAGCACTGATCATGGTTCAAACTAGAAACCAAACAGTAAACGGGATTCCGGCTTCGCTTAATCATGGACGAAACCAATTTTTAGTGCCTCCAGTCATCGGTTTAGACGATGACGAATCTAAACCTTCTCCTCCCCGTATGAGACGAACAGTCGCGCTTAATAGGAATTATCGCCAATGAAGCCCAACTCCGATCAAGACAAAACGTTCGGATAGCAGCCTCTCTACTTTCGAAAGGTCGATTCCTAACCTACAACCTATTTTACCTTTACTAACGTATTATGCAGGTTACTAAGATGAGGTTGAAGCTTTTAATGACCATGGTGAAGATCTTTCGATTAAAAACGAGCGTGTTTCTCAGCGTTGACACGGTCGTCCACCATTCGAGCCCATCGACCACCGATACATGAGCCAGTGATGCCTCCACACAGCAATATTAACACTGCTAGAAATTTGAGTCCACCACCCAACTTGCCCAAAGAAAATGTTCGACCATCACGAGATGGTCAACATAATAGGCGAGGCCATGCCTACACTGTTCCCACTGAAGGACAATTACGAGGGTCTTTAAACTTTTTGACCCAGAGCATCGCACAAGATACGACAACATTCGACAACGTCCACTCCCAGTCTATAAGAAAATTGATCTTCACACCCTTAGTAAGTTAAATATTTGTGATGTTGTGATGAGCTATTTTAATGCTATTGGTTGGAGTTCATTTACAAATATTTCATGTAGTGCATATTATGAATTGATTTATGAATTCTACACAACATTTAGCTTCATTATTAATGCGTTACAAACTTTTGAAACACAAGACGTTATTTGTTTTTGGTTACTTAGTAAAAACTTTAGGATGTCGATTTCTGATTTTAACATTGCTATGGGTTTCGTTGACCCTGACAACATTCAAATCGATTCCTACCATACTTCTTTGTTAGATATTCCAAGTAACTTTGATGCTCAAGATGTTTATTGTACTTTAACTCATTCTAGAAATCAACTTTAGAATTCAAAGACCTCTAAGGACTTGTTGGTGCCTGAACCCGTTTTGAGATATATTCATTGATTTTTAGCCTTTAGTTTTTCAGGTAGAAATGATTCGTCATCTGTTTTAACTAAAACTGAATTGTTTTTCTTTTTGTTGTGGTGTATAAATTTTGGATTTAAAGTTAATTTAGGATATTGGTTTGCACGGAACTTTCATGTGTTTTACGCTCTAATCGACTACTAATACTTGGCCCTTATATTACAAACTTAACGTATCAAATTTTTCCCTCTGAACTCGATTTCTTATCCTTAACGTGTGCATATACTATGGATAGTCTAGATGAGTATTGTTTGGATTCTATGGTTTTGCTTGCTGCCACCCCTATTACGTATTATTTTGTTCCTCCAGGTACATGAACTAATTGCGGTAGTAAGGTCTTTTGCCAACGTCCAAATTTCACAATTAGGGAACAAGAGGAGCAACCGCCTTCCATTATAGAGGAATGACTAAATTGCATTAAGGCTCAAATCGAAACAATAAAGGCCGACGTGACCAGCATCCTTACAATTCTGCAAAATGGTCACTTCCACCATCCTCCACCTCACTAAATACTACACGGGGAGTACACTTTACCTTTCTCTCTGCTATACTTAAATTCTTTACAATATGCTTGAGGACAAGCATAGGTTAAGTAAGGGGAGTGGGACTAGTAAGATGCATGATTGTTTTTCCTTTAGCATGCGTTAAATTCTTATACTGAGATTATTTATTAGTTTGTTTGACATTAAGCCTTTAGTTCCTATACTTAGTCAATTTAAATAATTAGGCGAACTTTGAATTAAATGTTCATTATCTAAGTTTAATCGACGTGTATGTTATAAAATTTAAATGTTGTAATTAAATTGTTTCATGAAAATTAATGCTTTATAAATTTGCTTGGTAAGTATAACTTTTTTATTAATATGAATATATTATTAAAATAATAATAAATACATAAATAAATTCTACTCTGCTGATAGCTTAGGTTTTGAGTGAGGATTTTGGGAATGTGACCGAACTGAGTAACCGAAATGAGGTGCTTGGGTTGTCATCTCATTTCGCATAAAAAGGTTAGAGTGACAAACCGAAAACTTGCAAACTCTCCGCTAATCGAGTTGTCGTGAGTAGATGTAATACCCCAAACCCGGCCTGGACGTTATGGCCGAATCTAACAATGTCACATTGAAGTGTTTTTCCTAAAAACAAGTTGTTAGTAAAAAAAATCCCTCTTTTCTATTAGTACTCTTTTTATATCACCTTTCATTGATTCTAAGGTGTGTCGTTCATTTTCAAAACGTGAATCATTATCAAAAAGCTATTTACTTTTAGAATGTTATTAATTATCAAAACGTCACTTATCGCGGAAGCTTTAAAAATAGTTTACGTATTCATGTGTAATTTGTTAAAAGGTATGATTTTTGAAAACTCGATTGTCTCTACTACTAACAGTTATAAATCAAAACAATAAAAATCTCAAATAATCCATGAAAATCCAAAGAGGCCATTATTACAATAAATACCCCAAAATAAAATCAAAGTTATAATTAATTACTAATATAGAATGAAATGAGTCGTGTGGCCACCGTTGAGTCCGCCGCCGCACCGATCTGCCTATGTCTAGGGATTACCTGTACAGTTAAAACAGAAGGGTGAGTTTACAAAAACTCAGTGTGTAATCCCATATAGAATAAATAGACAAACAGAAGGCAATCACATTCTGGGCCTAAGCCCTTTTCAGAATCAGTGACAGTATTAGCTAGGGCTTTATCCCATCTCAGTACAGAGGCAATCATGCATTTGGGCCTTGGCCCATTACAGTACCAGTAATCAGTATAGTATCAAATTATGCAGTATCCAAGTCCTACCCAGCCAGCTTTTACACTCCATCTCTGTCCAACCCTACACTCCATGTCGGGATATAATCAACCCACCCATTCCTATACTCTAAAAAGTACCGAATGCGGCACTAAATGAGAGTTTGCAATGAATTTTGCGATAAGTTAGGCTCGAAACCTTTTAGTACATTTCCTCTGATCCATATAAACCCATCCCCATGCAATGCATCATACAATCATGTCATGCCAAATCATGGTATCATATATGTATTCATTGATGCAGTTTTAATAAAGATGCTCAAAATACGATGTACATGTATATACATAAAGTACATAGATATAACAGTCATTCAATCAATTAGGGATCTGGGTAATCTTCCTGACCCTACAGTAGGTCCACAGTTGACTCAGGCAACCCATGCAACCGTAACAGTCAAACAGTGAAAATGAGCCCATAAGCCCATGTAATATGCCCATGTGGGCCCACACGCCCGTGTGGCCCACAAGGCCCAAAATGGCCTTAGTCGTGTGGATTACACGGCCTGGCCCAATAACCCTACACGCCCATGTGGTTCATCCGTATAGGGCCCACACGTTTGTGGGGCCCACATGGTCTAATTCAGCCCAACCCATGAATCGCATATGGCCTGCCTCGTTGATCATACGCTAGTGTCTGATCACACAGCCTACCACAAGGGTGGCCGCATCCCGTGTGGCATCGACTTTCATGTTTTTTGACTTTTCACCGATTTCTATTCCTAGAGTCGTGTTTACACACCTTTTAAGGATTCGTAGCAAAATCACCTCCGAGACCAATAGTACCTAAAATTGATCGTTTCAACTTAATTGTTAATCTTAACTCATGATTAGTAACAACACAAAGCCGAATATACTACCAATTCAATTGCTCGATACCTACCTTGAAACCCCGAACGAGTATCCTAAAACTCCACAGAAGAGGGACCTAGCTCCAAACAACTCCTTGCTATCAAGACAATAGTAACCTCCAATTAACATTTTAATTAGGCACAAATCAAGGCCTAACGAAGTTAAAGTTAACAAAAGAATCAGTGATATTAACGAAAATTGAACCAAAATACAACAAGTCGTTCAACTCTCAGTCATTTCAGCCTTACCACCGACGAAAAATAACGATTCCTCAGAGCTAAAGTTTCGACCAACTGCCCTCAAACCTTGATTGACTCCTAAACATAAATTAAAACTTTAGTAATCGATTGGTTAGATAGCCATAACGAAACATATCATAAACTTATCGAAAACGCAAAAGACAAAGGCCGTTGGTACAGGAAAACAACACCAGGCCTAAAGGAAAAAAAGAAGAAACAAAAAAACCAACAAGTAAGGTGACAATTCGATAGCAAAAGAAGAGGTTTGGGGAAGAAAATGGCAGCAAAGTAGAGAGGGAAAGAAGAACAGTTATGATTCGACTTGGGGAAAAAAGAAAATGAGGAGAACGAGATTCACAAGATTTTAGCAGTAGGTAGAGGTTTGAGAAGAATTGCAAGGTAGCAAATGAAACAGAAAAAGAAAGAGATAAATGTAGAAAATTCGGCAGAGAGAAAAACCCCAAAGGCAGAAAAGGAAAACTATCAGAAACTTGGGGAAATGAATAAAGGTAGCCAAATTTGCCACTACTAGTTTCGGTTCTATCCAACCTCTTCCACCCATGTTTTTCTCCCCAAATCTCTCCAGCACAATCCCCTCAACCACCGAATTCAAACCCCACTCAAGCTCTTCAAAATTTCGGTCAAACACAACTCTCCCATGACCAAGCAGTAAAAATAAATCCCCTTTAAACGCGCAGAGATTCGAACCTCAGACCTCTAGCCACTTAAAACTTTACTTAACCACTAGACAAGCAAGCCCATTCTGACATATTTTTCCAGCATTTATTTATAGGCCTACTGGCTAGAGATAGGGGTTTATTCAATTAAAAACAAAAATTTTTCCCAAGCCAAGGCTTGAACCCAAGACTTCTCAGACACTTCCCGGAACACATAACTAGTGAAGCAGATACAGATTTGTGTCACAACCATACAAAAATAATATATAAGGGATTTTTGGGGTGTTACAGTAGGGGAAATAGTTAGTTTGGAGACGTGTCAAATTGAGTAACCGGAGTAGGGTGCTTGGTTGTCATCTTAGTTCACATAAAAAGGTTTGACTATTTCCCAAATTTACTACATTGAGAATTAATTCCTTGTAAATTTTGGTTTAAATTTAACTTAATTTAGTGAAATGATTTAAATTACATTTTTAAATTTTATGGATACTTGTTGATTAACTTGAGTAATTGAGTATTTATTCATTTTTTCACCTAAACTATTTGGATTGATAATTGTGGTGGAAGGTAGGCTTGATTTTTGATAAATTAGTGGATAGTGCTAGTTGAAGGAACTTACGGTATGCTTGAGGGCAAGCATAGGCTAAGTAGGGGAGATTTTATAACATGTTAAATTTGCATGATTTTTTATGTTTAAATCGGTTAATGCTTGAACTGATCCCTGCTAAATTAGTGATTTTATGTTTTAATCCTATCAGGAATGCAATTGGGATGCTATAAGTAAAAAACGAGCAGAAAAGGACTAATTTGCAGCACAGTCAATAAAGTGGGACCGAATCAGAAACTTGGAAATATTCAAGGATTTATCAGATTTCTTTTGACCTTGTAAAAGCTAAAATTAGAGGAAAATCTAATTTTATTTTTATTTAATTCTAATTTTGTGTAGTGGGTAGTTAGGCCAAATTTAGTAAATCATTTGTATATAAATATGGCATTTGCGGTAGCTTGAAGACACACTTTATCCATTTTATTACTTTTGTTCAAAAACACTTGTAGCTTCTTCTTTTCATTCTGCCATTTTCATTTCAATAGCTTTCCATTTCTTTATTGGTTTAATTGTTTTCAAAGTCCCCTTTCTTTTCCATCAATCTCCATTTTCATTTAATCCTTTGTCATAAACCAACAAAAGCATGATTAATTTCATGCTTCACTAAAATTCTAACTTAGCTTTAGGTCGATATTATTTTCGGTCAGGAATCGTGAAAAATGTATCCGTACTAAAAAAATCATTTAAATCGGCCTTTATCATCTCTCTGGAATATCAGGATTGAACAATTCATCCCTTAAAGTTAACTCAATTTCAATTCAAAAAGTGCACGTTGGTTTGGAATGGTTTTAGCGTACAGTTGGGAAGACGTGTCAATCGTGCTGTATTCAGATTTCTGTGAACAATTTAGGGAGATTGTGATTGGATTTAAACGTCCCATGAAGTTGAGGACGTTATTCTGAGTTGGGTTCTTCAGAACCCAAGGCTGCTGATGTCTTGAATTGCGGACCCGTGTATTACGGTTAGACAATCTGCAAGGGTTGTTTTGCATGGGCGTACATGGATCAACTATGAGAGGGCCTATTGAAAAATAAATTAAATAAATTAGGGGAGGTGGAAATCCCAGTACACCTCACAAAACAACCCTTTTCGATTGTCTAACCGTGGTACGTGCGTTCGCAATTCAAGACCTCGGTAGCCTTGCGTTTTGGAGAACCCAACTCAGATTAATGACCTCAATCGCATGAGACTTTTAAATCCGATCACAATCTCCCTATCTTATTCACGAAAATCCAAAATATCGGTACTAAAAAAATCATTTAAATCAGTATTCATCACCTCTCTGAAATATCGGGATTGACAAATTCATCCCTTAAAGTTAACTCGATTTCAATTCAAAAAGTGCACATTGGGTTGGAATGGTTTTAGCGTATAGTTGGGAAGATGAGTCGGCCATGTTGTATTCAGATTTTTGCGAACAATTTAGGGAGATTGTGATTGGATTTAAACGTCTCGTACGGTTGAGGCCTTTAATTCGAGTTGGGTTCTTTAGAACACAAGCCTGCCGAGGTCTTGAATTACGAATGCGTGTATCACGATTAGACAATCGGTAAGGGTTGTTTTGTAGGGCGTAGCGGGATCAACTAAGAGAGGGCCTATTGAAAAATAAATTAAATAAAGTAGGGGAGTTGGAAATCCTAGTACACCCTGCAAAACAACCCTTAACAATTGTCTAACCGCATACACGTGTTCGCAATTCAAGACCTCAGTAACCTTGCATTCTGAAGAACCCAATCAGATTAACGGCCTTAATCGCATGAGACATTTAAATCCGATCACAATCTCCTTAACTTGTTTGCGAGAATCCATATATAGCACGATCGACTCATCTTCCCAATTGTATGCTAAAATCACTCCAACCCAACGTGCACTTTTTGAATTGAAATTGAATTAACTTTAAGGGATGAATTTGTCAATTCCGATATACGAAAAGATAATGAATACCGATTTGAATAGTTCTTTTAGTGTGGATACATTTCTCATGATTCCTGATCAGAAATAATGCCAACCTAAAGCTAAGTTAGAATTTTAGTGAAGCATGAAATTAATCATGCTTTTGTTGGTTTATGGCAAAGGATTAAATGGAAATGGAGATGGATGGAAAAGAAAAGGGACTTTGAAAACAATTAAACCAATAACGAAATGGAAAGCTATTGAAACGAAAATGGCAAAATGGAAAGAATAAGCTACAGGTGTTTTTTTTAAAAAATTAATAAAATGGATAATTGCATTAAATCCAATAAATTTCCAGTGTGTCTTCAAGCTACCATAAATGCCCTATTTATATACAAATGATTTACTAAATTTGGCCTAATTACCCACTACACAAAATTAGAATTAAATAAAAATAAAATCAGATTTTCTTCTAATTTTAGCTTTTACAAGGTCAAAAGAAATCTAATAAATCCTTGACTATTTCTAAGTTTATTATTCAGCCCCACTTTACTGGCCATGCTACAAATTAGTCCTTTTCTGTTCAGTTTTTACTCATAGCATACCAATTGCATTCCTGACAGGATTAAAACATAAAATCACTAATTTAGCAGAGATCAATTCAAGAATTAACTGATTTAAACACAAAAAAGATACAAATTTAACATGTTACCATTAAACCTCCGGTGTTTGTACCGATGTACTAAAAAAATCGGTATAATCGTATGCCTCATCATCAAGTGTGACGGGGTATTGCGATACTGGAGGGGCTGAGCCAATAATATCTTCTACGATAGGTGTATGCACTTACCCTTGGAGCTCTAAATGGTACGAGGACGACCTGGAGTGTGCTAAATGTTGAGGCTCGGGGTCATCACCAAATATCTCTTTATGCAAAAGAGGTTGTTGATGAGGATGGGATATATGCGATGAGGATCTAGATATCGTATATTGGGGCTCGGGGTAAGGGTTTTAGGCAGATTCTGTGTTCTCGAACTGTGGAACACGTCCGTCGCCATTGAGAAGATTCTGGTTGCATATGTTTCGGGACCACCATGCGTTAATATGAAGGGTATCCCATTCACCATGGACCAAGCTACGTACTCGTGCGTAGGAAAGAACCCAGTCTCTGAGACATACAAGGGAGGCCGCCTCTCATGTCGGGCTTTCCACAGAATAATGTATGGAGCATGTTGGTTCATCCAATTTATGATGTCCTTACCATTTTTGTGTATTTTGTGGAATTCTTTGAAGTCCTGTGGAGGGTCTGGGATAGGTTACTTGCAACCAAACTGTTTCAAGACCCGACTCGTTGCGTGTCACTCGACTATATGGAAATTAATCAATGGGACGTTTATCACAAATAAAGCTTACTGCTCGTGAACCCATGATGGTATGAGGGCCGCAATTTTTTCTTGGAATACGACATCCATAGAAACTATACAATATAGAGCATACATTATTAGTTAAGTTAAATTTTTTGGAAAATATTGTATTTGAAAATAATAATAATTCGAAAGCATATTTTACGTTATCCCTAGAATGAGCCTTTATCATCTGGCGGTATACGGGCATAGTGTATGATCGTCCGATTCCCGATATCCTTGTCCATCTAAAAAACACATTCATATTTTGGATTATTTTTTGTATGCAAAAATTACTATACTATACAATTAAGAAACAGAAGGTAAATTCAAATTATCAATCACCTATTTACAAGTGGCTACACCTGCAGTTAGTGGCTCACTGATGCCAGAAATGGCATCCGATGTAGTGCTCACGACTACAGTAGAAGGCAAAAACCACCCATGGTCTTCATAGATGGCTTTGTCGCTCGACAAAGCTCATGGTATAAGCATGCCAATATTACAGAGCCCTAACTATAATTCCCGGCTTGGGCTAGATCTTCTAGTAATGAGAGGTACGTGATGTGGACTTTATTCTGATTGACGCTCAGTATCAGTACCCCACTTATCAATTGTAGAATATATGCTCTTGTAGCGTAAATAATGTCCATCTATATTGGATAGCTTGGTAAATGTTCGAAGTTATTTCTTAACCACATAAATAATGTCCATCTATGTTGGATGACTTTTGCACCTATCAATTGTAGAATATACGCTCTTGCAATAAGGACCAATATAGGGATAGTGGGCATGTCTTTCACCAATGGCATGATGCAGCTGCATATAGCTTTTACATCCAATTTTCGATGGTCTTACGACACTCGAGCAGCCGTGTATATGTAAGGACCTTTTATTTTCTTAATTGTCCACGTATGAGTCCACTGCATTAATGCAGCCCGACCATGCCAGTTGCAACCTCTTTAAGCTTTCCAACATTCTTCAACGTATAAACACTGTGTAGGCTTCACGAATTTGTAATTGACAAACAACTCTAGGCTATACTACTTTATTACGCGTACACAATCTTTTTTGTTATTGAACTATTATCCTACAAACAACTCTTCAGCGTCCAATTCTCCTTCCAGTAGGTGAGCCAGCACTATATCTTCATATTCGGAGAACCTACCTACATGCGCCGCATCAAGATCTATGCCAGATATGAAAGGTCCTAGATTATTATGGATAACTATACCGTAACCCATGTTCCCAGCCGAATAAGGCTGCGCATCTTCACACTCCACCATGCCTTCATCATCTATGTCTTTAAGGATCTCATCCAAATCGAGGTCACTGGAATCTTCATTATCATGGTGAGACTGATCTTTATTATCAAACCCTTCATCACCATCTTCTATGGTGCCCAACACCTCTAGCTGAATCTCTAGACGAGGATAGGGGATTGGGATGTTATACGAACATCCACTGTAGTTTAAATTTTCGAGAGTTTGAAGTGACCCTCTAAAACCTGGCTGAACTTTCTAGCAGACATTAAGATCAATATCAATTACAGAACGCTAACTTACTCGAATTACAACTGCAACGGGTTTTGGATCAATTATCTCCGCGAGCAACTCAACCCGACTGATATTATCCATCTCAAGGGGGCAATAAATTGCTATCATTGTCCCTAGATCATTATCATTTTCAATCTCCATTTTCGAGAACTTGAGCGAATCTGTTGAAATCAGAAATTTGTAAAATAGTTTTAACATTTGCTTATCGCAGCTATCTTTGTACCAATCTTTTGTTTCAAGTCTGCCAGTAAAACACACTTGTTGAATCTCATTCTAATTTTTTGCCAACTTTGAACAACAAAACCATCTTCAACTGTATTTATTATTTATCCATCAAAATGAACATAAACTAACAAAATTTGGGAACTTAGCTTCAACAATTTTTGCTTCCTTCTAAATAAACAAAACACTGATATGCTTAATTTCAGTTTTCAATGGATAAAGCAAACAAAAATCTCAAATGGAAAACAAAACATCTACATATATTTGGCTTCAGATAAAGGGGGTGCCGATCATCAATGTCCCAACACCCAAAAAAACTATTTATTTTAATCAGATAAAGGGAGTGCCGGCCATCAATGTCCTGACACCTCAATTTTTTTTAAATCATATAAAGGGGGTGTTAGCCATCAGTGTCCCAACACCCCAATTTTTTTTTAAAATACTGGTATATACCAATATGATACGATTTGAAAAAAAATACAAGGGTGATGGCCATCTAGTGTCCAAAATCATTGCCTAACGATTGTGTCAGGAAAAAAAGGTCGTGCCAGCCATCTATTCTCCATTACCCAATTTTATTGCTCATTCCAGGTCATTTAGGTGATTATTTTTGAACCATAGTCATTTACGTAAATAATTAATTTTTTTGGATCATTTGGGTAAAATAGCCTTAGCCTTCTCTTGGCCAGCCTTAGTAGAGGTAGATGATTGCGTATGAAATTGACTACTCAAAGTCCAAAATTGTTTCTATGAAATAAGATATAGTTGCTACGTAAACATCATGTTTTAATCATTGAACATCTTACACGTTTCACCCATATGGCGAACATGTAAGGTTAGGATGCCTTGAGAATCCAAAATATTTTTCCGCAGCTGTCAAACTCTCTTTTAAGGATCCATGCTTCATAATTGGAAAAAGGAACATATTGGAAAATACATGCTGCTCCGCCAAAGAAAGATGATGGAGAGTTAATAGAAATGAGTAGTAAATATTTTACGAGAGGTATTCTCTAAATTACTGGTATGACTATCGAAATGGTGAGCATTAACATGTAGGTTTCAGATTTAAGCGGTAGTATTGAGTCCTTTAACTATTGTTCTTGAGAAATGGCTCGACCTAGTCCATTCTTCGAAAGGAATATTTATGGGAGCCTTATTTACCAAAATTTTTACTTCTGATTCTAACGAATGAATAATCATTAAGTCCTCATTTTTTTGAATAATACATATAAAAAAAACTCACCAATAGTTAGTAATTAGTAAAGCTATAAGAGGTAGTTTAATTATATTATTTTATAAAAAGGAAAAAAAGTCAGCGATGCTGTTTTATATCTATTTAAAAAAAGATTATATATGTTAAAAGAAGGGGAAAAATCAGAAGGTAAGGAAATAAGATTAGATAAGTGTCAGCTGGAACATTCTTTCTATATATAGTTTATAGATATATTGGAGATTGATTAATAGATAAGAATGAATATTTTTCTTGAAAGAGGATAAGATTGAATAATAAAATTAGGCTTAAAGGTTATAAACACGAAAATGAAATGATATTCGAATTTTTGTGCAAATAAAATTTCCAGAGGATTAATTGAATTATTCATTAAATGAAATACTTATATCACAAGACACGTTAATTTAAAGAGTTAATAATTAATTTGATTACTAAAATATAAATAAAAATAGTATTTTGATATTTTTAATTATTTTCTTAATAAATATTTTAAAATTTTAAAAATATTAAAAGTAAATTAAAATTATTAAAAAAATTATAAAAATTAAATAAAATTTTTTATATTAATATTAAATAAAAATTATTATATTAAAATAAAATAAACTCTCTCCCACCCCACCCCACCCCACTGCGTCCCTCTCATATCTGCCCCTCTCTTTTGCATTTGGTTGTAAAACAATATTAAACAATATGATACCAGGAAAAGAAAAGGTTGAAACAACCTTATTGTTCTATCCCATGATTTTCAATTCCCGTTGTAAATGAAGGCCATACATTAGTAACATTACCAGCTACCAGACATGGTTTATAGACAAGGGCAAGTTAGAATAAATTTTTAAGAGGCCAAATGAAATTTTAATTTTTTATAGTCTATATCTTTATAATTTTTAAAGGATTAAATTAAATTTTTATAATTTTAGGGGGACCAAAGTATAATTTTATCTTTACTAATTTAAATTTTTTTAAAAATTTAAAAGGCTAAATAAAAATTTTACGTTTTAAGGGAGCCGAGACCTCTGCCACCCCCAATCCGCCCCTGTTTATAGATTATTTTAGCTTTACTTACATATACCTCCTTTCGTACAACAAGAAAACAACTATGAATTACTATCACGTCATTAAATTACAAAATGAATTGAAGAGTTCAAATTTAATTACTAAATAAAAGAACAAAAGAGTAAGTCTAATGTTGGGTTTCACTGAGGGATGTTTTAACAGGTATTTCAAGAGTACTGTTTGAACAATTATACCATTTAAACCAAGTTCATGTAACTTTTCTTACCTGAAATGCTCCAAACATTCCAAATTAAAATTCCTGAGGGTGGTGGATTCAGAAATATGATTTAGGGGCAAACTTATATTAGTATTGTTGACTTAGGCTAAACCTTAAAATTTGGGATTTTTTTTCTTTTGGATACTTATAGATAATATACAGGTATAGAACTATAAAAGAAATAGAAAAGGCAAGCCAAAATATTTAAAGAATACCTTGAATTTTTTCTTTAATGATAATGTCTTCTTCTTTCTCTTATAATTTGTTAATTGCTTTTTTCCACTACTCTTTTTTTTTTTTTTTTTTTGTTCTAAGTTGTTTTTTTCTTTTTTCTTCACTCTTATGGTAAATTTTTTTTTTCTTTAGTTGTTATATTTTTTTAAAAAAAATTGATGATTTATTTATTTTATTGTAGCTTCTTTTGAAAGCTTTAAAAATTTGATACTTCTAAAAGAAGTTATTTTATAAGAGATAAATATATATATATTAAACTTTAAAGGCGTTGATTTCTTTTTTTTGGATTTAGGGCAGAATTTAAATTTTTAGGAAGTTTAATATAATAAAAATTATCTTAAAAGGGGTGTTATGTAAATTTTTAAAAACCCAGGGGCTATGCCCCCACCTACCCCCTTGTATCTGCCAATGCCCACTTATGTATTTGAAGAAACCATGTTTGACATGTCAAGTACAGATTTAAGGTTTGAGGAACTGCATTGGTTTGGTATGTCAAAAAACCATCTGCAAAAGGATTTCTTGATTTGCTGGCACCGTGAATGACGCATTCGTGTCAACTTTTTTTTTTTTTTTTAATTTGTAGGAGATGGTGGGGGTGAGGACTGGGTGGGAGAGACAGTGACAAGAAGCGAGATCGACGGTGGGGGAGAGGAGAGGGGCGGGAGAGAGTTATTTTATTTTATATTAATATAATAATTTTTATTTAATATTAATATAAAATTTTTATTTAATTTTTATAATAATTATTTATATTTTTTGTAATTTTAATTTATTTTAATATATTTTAAAAAAATTAGAATAATTATTAAGAAAATAATTAAAAATATCAAAAAATATATTTTATTTATATTTCAGAAACCAAATTAATTATTGACCCTTTAAATTAACGTGAGATATCATCATTTAACTGAAGATAACAGATAAATATTAAAATGTAACAATTCGATAACATTAATAGTTATTACACAAATAAAAAAAGGTTGGATGACCAAAACATAATATTGACCAAAGTTAAGGAACAACGAGTGTAATTTACTCAAAAATATATAAAGAGAGGCAATATATAAAGAGAGGCAGGGCTCAAATCAAGAAAAAAAAAAGCAATCCGAAAAACCAAATGCTACTCTCTAGCCCACCAAGTCATCACAATTACTAGGAAAAGAGAGTCCGGGAGTGACGTACCCATTAGCGATATGCACATCCTCCAACAGAGTGATCGTGCCACAACAAAACTCGAAAAAACACCACAAGTGTGGAGCCAGCAGAAACCGCTAATAAAGGAGCCACATAATCAACCATCAAACAACTCGTAAAAGTAATTATAGTAAAAAAAATAAGTTGAAATATGCTCTAGAATTATGATTTAATTCCTCTACTTTTATTTTTAGGAATTCCTCTATTTTTCATATTTTAAAATTTAAATTTAATTACTAACATTGATAAAAAAAATTTGTTAAATTCTTTACTGTGGCATTTTGAAATAATAAAAAACTCACTTAATAGCCACGTAATAAAAATGATGTTGTTATGAACGTGAATTTAATAAAAGAGTTTTAATGATATTACAGATGGACTTGCATTTTTAAATTTGAAAAGTAAAAAGATTAAATTCCTTAAAATAAAAATAGGGGACTAACTTCTAAATGTACAAAGAGTACATGAATTTTGAGCATATTTTAACCTAAATAATAATCTTTTTATATATTATATTGATAATTGGAAATTTTACACAAGTGTATGTGTTGATCAGGTAATAAAGTGATAAAATAGATTGTTCTCATGAATACCAAACTCTAGGCTATTGTTACCAACTATTCATTTTTATCTAATCCAGGTTAATCAAATAAATTTTAATTACTACTAAAATTAACTAAATTATAAAAGTATTACTAAACTAAGTAATGAAAACTTTCAAGTTTCTCAATCAATTTCATGGACCTGGAACTCTAACTTCACCTAAACTAGTTAATCAATTATATCTCATTTAAATCCATGTAATTACTAATACAGAATTTCATGGTATTAACTAGACCCTTCCAATATCTAAGTTAATCCCCCTTCCCTACTAGTTATATTCCTATGCTAGCAAGTTAGGTTAAGTCACTAAGAACAAACCTATTGGGTTGTGTTAGGCCCGAAAATACCAAAAGGGGGGATGAATTGATATTTTAAGATTCTTTGCAGACTTTTCTAAAGGATGAGGAAATGGAAGAAAAGCTTGGGCACTTCGATTTATAGTGGTTCGACTCCAATTGCTTATCTCCACTACTTTGGTATACCTCAACTAAGGATTTTTCAAATAATATACTTGAATTGATATCTTTTAAGGAGAATGTTTAACCTTTACAATTTCTATATTTTTTTTCACAAGGCTAAGATAGAACCTTTTCCCTTAGCTTTTATGGCTAAATTAGAACGCTTCCTAGTTTTTGTATCTCAACTAAAAACCTTTTACAATCTACTTAAGGTTTTATACCTCAAAAACCTTAAGTATGCTCTTTACAACAAAAAGAAGATGAGCAAACTAACAATGAACCTCTAGTAGGTCTGTGTTTGTCAATTGAAGCTCTAAATACAAAGATTTGAGAGTGAGAATAGATATTACAATAAGCTCTCAAGGGATATGTACAAGATAAAATGAAGAAAATAAAGAATTGAAAGCTTTTCTCTTGATTTCTATGTTGGGATGTTCATCTCTAGTATCTTGAAGTGCTGTTGATGCGTATATATAATAATGGAAAATTTTATGATCATTTATAGCCATTGATAATAGTTTCTAGCCATTGGAAGCATTGCAAACAAACTTGTATCGATACAACTCACAAGATGTAGAAGTGGACTTCTATTGGTAGAAGTCCCCTTAAGTATCGGTAGAAGTCTGGAGGAATGCTTGGGGTGCTCTTTGACTTGCTTCTATCGGTAGAACTTCCTCCAAGTAATGATATAACTTCCCAAACTTGTATAAAATGAGTTTAAAATATTTTGGATTGACTCAAAAACATTTAGATAAATTAAAACAAATTTAAAACATGTTTTTGAATGCTTTTACAAGTCTTTGAAATGATTTGAAAATGTGTAAAAAAATTCAATAATTATTTTCACCAAATGACTTAGGAAATAAAATAAAAATTTATCTTAAATGTTCTTACATCAAAAGCTTGGGACATTAAAGCTAACAATCTCCCCATTTCTAATATAACAAAAAATTAAGAGAAATTTTTATTTTAAAAGACTCCCCTAAATCATTTAGACATTTTCAAAATACAACTCTCCCTTAATAAATTATTCCTTGAAAAATTTTAAGCAATAACAGTTAAACAAAAACATTGAATTTCTACAAGAGATATGAAAAATAAGCATACAAGAAATTCAATAAAGAATTCCAAGACTTTATAAATGTCATGCATTTAAGCAATGTATCCAATGAGCATACATGCATGAACATTAATTGATTTGCATAAGCATATGAAAGATAAACCTATGTAAAACCTATGTAGATGTAAATTTCATTTGTTTCTCCCTTTTTTGGTGTTAGAATTAAGTGACCCGAATCCTTATTTAAATAAAATACAGTGGTAAAATAAAATAAAAGAAGAATCCATATAGAATTACACTTCTTTTATTTTATTTTAGAAAAAGGTTTTTTAAACCTTAGTAAATTCCATCTATTTGATATTGATTAGAATAAGGTGTTTCAGTCTTACTAGAATATGGCTTTACAAGCCTATAAATAGACATAGCCTATTCCTCTTGTAATTGATTCGAATTCGACATAGTGAATTTTCTTCTCCTCTGCCCGTGCTTTTTTCCCGAAAGGGTTTCCACATAAAATTTGTGTGTTCTTTATTTTATTTTATTTTTCAAAATTTGGTATCCGAGCTTCCGGGTTGTTCATCTCGATCACGGTAATGGTGTCTTTGAAGTATGTAATTTCGCTGTTGGATCGCAACACTAGATTTGCGTTGTGGCAGATTAAGATGCAAGCGATTCTTGCTTGAGATGGATGCGGAAGATGCCCCTGCTAGGGATAGATAAGATGCCTTCGACTTTAACAGATGAAGAGAAGAAGCGTAAGGATCGAAAGGCGTTAACACAATTACATCTGCATTTGTCCGACGAAATTTTACAGGATGTTATGAAAGAGAAGACCGCCGCTGTATTATGGAAGATGCTAGAACAAATATGTATGTCGAAAACTCTAATAAGCAAGTTACATATGAAGCAGCGTCTTTATACTCATCGTTTAGAGGATGGTGCGTCTGTACACGAACACTTAACAATGTTTAAAGATATTCTCTCAAACTTGGAGGCCATGGAGGTTCAGTATGATAAGGAAGATTTAGGGTTGATTCTACTTTGTTCGTTGCCCCCGTCTTATTCAACCTTTAGAGACACGATTTTATATAGCCGTGAGTCTCTCACAGTTGATGAGGTTTATGATTCTTTGACCTCGTATGATAAGATGAAGCATCTTGTGGTTAAACCCGACTCTCAGAGAGAGAGTCTCATTGCTCGTGGGAGACAAGATCGGAATACTGATAATGATCGTGGAAGGATACAGGAACGAAATCCTCGTGGTAAATCTAAGGGTAGATCGAAGTCTTCAAACAGAGGTAAAACTCGTAACTTCTGCAAGAAGAAAGGGCACAATAAATCTGAGTGTTATAAGCTACAGAACAAGATTAAAAGGGAGGCTGCGAATCAAAAAGGGAAATAACCAGAAAATTCCGGTGAAGCTGATGTTGTTGAAGACTACAGCGATGGTGAACTTCTAGTCACTTCTGTCAATGATTCTAAAGTAAGCGAAGAGTGGATACTTGATTCAGGCTGCACCTTCCACATGAGTCCCAATCGGGATTGGTTTACAACTTACGAAACAGTGTCTGAATGTGTTATTTTGATGGGAAATAATGCTTCATGTAAAATCGCAGGTGTTGGAACAATTAAAGTTAAGATGTTTGATAGAGTTGTCAGAACACTTAGTGACGTGCGACATGTTCCGGAATTGAAGAGAAATTTAATTTCGTTGAGTTCTTTTGATTCAAAAGGGTACAGATACCAGCTGAAAGTAGGGTTTTAAAGATTTCTAAAAGTTCCCTTGTTGTGATGAAAAGGCAAAGAAAAACTACCAAGTTATATGTTTTACAGGGTTCTACTGTTACTGGTGATGCAGCTGTCACTTCCTCTTCCTTGTCAGATGATGATATTACTAAACTTTGGCTTATGCGCCTAGGGCATATGAGTGAGAATGGCATGGTAGAATTGAGCAAAAGAGTACTTCTTGATGGGCAAGGAATTTGCAAACTAAATTTCTGTGAGCACTGTGTTTTTGGGAAGTAAAAGAGAGTTCGATTCACCAGAGGAATCCATAATATGAAGGGAACATTGGAGTATATTCATTCTGATCTGTGGGGGCCATCCAGAGTGCTTTCGAGAGGTAGAGCTAATTATATGCTAACCTTTATTGATGATTTTTCCAGAAAAGTTTGGGCGTTCTTCCTGAAGCAGAAAAGCGATGTGTTTTCTGTATTTAAATCTTGGAAAATTATGATTGAAAAACAGAGAGGAAAACAGATAAAATACCTCCGCACAGATAATGGCTTAGAGTTCTATTCTGATGAGTTTAATAGATTGTGCAAGTCAGAAAGGATAATGAGACACTTGACAGTTCATCATACTCCACAGCAAAACGGTGTTGCAGAATGAATGAACAGAATGATCATGGATAAGGTTTGATGTATGTTGTCAAATGCCAACTTACCAAAGTCGTTTTGGGTAGAAGCAGCCTCTACTGCATGTTTTTTGATCAACCGATCTCCATCCGTTGCCATTGAGAAAAAGACTCCACAAGAGGTATGGTCTGGTAATCCTGCTAATTATTCAGATTTAAAGATCTTTGGGTGTCCTGTGTATGCTCATGTTGATAATGGAAAATTGGAACTGAGATCCATTAAATATGTTTTTCTTGGTTATAAAACTGGTGTAAAAGGGTATAAGTTATGGTGTCCTAAAAATAGAAAAGTTGTGATTAGCAGAGATGTTTTTGATGAAACTACTTTGCTACCTAACGTATCTCTTAAATACTCTTCCAATAAAGAAAATCAAAAGCAGGTGGAGCATTAGATTAATACAGAGTCGACTCCTCAAGCCAGTACAAAAATTGAGAATAGAGTTGCTTATTCGTCGCAATACTCTATCGCCAAAAACAGAACTAGAAGAGAAATTAAACCTCCAAAGAAGTATGCTAAGGCTGATCTAGTTGCTTATGCTTTAATTGTGGCTGAAGATATAGATGTGAATCAAGAGCCATTTAATTATTCTGAGGCGATTAGTTGTGAAGACTCAGAAAAATGGATGTTTGCTATGCAAGAGGAGATGGAATCACTCCACAAAAACAAAACATGGGATCTTGTGAAACTTCCTAAAGGTAAGAAGATTGTTCGTGGTAAATGGGTGTTTAAAAAGAAAGAAAGGACTCCAGGAGTTGAAGAACCCAGATATAAAGCAAGGCTTGTTGCAAAGGGTTACAGTCAAATTCCAGGAGTGGACTTCACAGATGTGTTCTCCCCAATTGTGAAGCATAGTTTGATTCGATCTTTGATTGGTATTGTGGCCATGCATGATTTGGAGCTTGAGCAGTTAGATGTAAAAATTGCATTTTTGCATGGAGAACTTGAGGAGGATATTTACATGCAACAACCAGAGGGTTTTACAGTCTCAGAAAAAAAGGACTACATTTGCTTGCTGAAAAAGTCCCTTTACTGTTTGAAACAGTCACCAAGGCAGTGGTACAAGAGGTTTGATTCCTTTATGACTTTTCATGATTTCAAAAGAATTAGTTTTGACAGTTGTGTTTACTTTAAGAAAAACAGTGATGGTTCTTTTGTGTATCTACTTCTTTATGTTGATGACATGTTGATAGCAGCAAAAGATAAATGAGAGATAAGAAAGGTCAAAGCTCAACTAAGTGAAGAATTTGAGATGAAAGATTTAGGACCAGCAAAGAAGATACTTGGTATGGAGATTTTCAGAGATAGAAAACCAAGTAAATTGTACCTAAGTCAAAAGGGGTACATTGAGAAAGTTCTTTACAGGTTCAATATGCAGAGTGCTAAGCCTGTTAGTACTCCTTTAGCAGCCAATTTCAGACTTTCATCGGCTTTGTTTCCACAATCAGATGATGAGATTGAGTACATGTCACATGTTCCATACTCTAGTGCAGTGGGATCTCTCATGTATGTTATGGTTTGTTCACGTCCAGATTTATCATATGCAGTTAGTGCAGTTAGCAGATATATGGCTAATCCCGGTAAAGAACACTGAAAAGCAGTTCAGTGGATTTTAAGATACTTACGAGGTACAACTGATGTTTGCTTACAGTTTGGAAGAACTGAAAATAGAGTCATTGGGTATGTTGATGCTGATTTTGCTGGAGACCTTGATAGAAGAAGATCTCTTACATGTTATGTCTTTACATGTGCAATTAGTTGGAAAGCCACTTTGCAAACTACAGTCGCTTTGTCTACCACTGAAGCTAAGTACATGGCGATTACTGAGGCTTGTAAAGAAGCTATTTGGTTGAAGGGACTTTTTAGTGAACTCAATAAAGACCTTCAAATCAGCCACGATATTTTGTGATGTGATGAGTGCCATCTTTCTTACAAAATATCAAATGTTTCATGAGAGAAAAACCAATTTATGTTCGGTATCATTTTGTTCGTGATATTATTGCTCGTGGTGATATTGTTGTGAGCAAAATTAGTACTCATGAAAATCCTGTAGATATGATGACTAAGTCACTTCCTATAACCAAGTTTGAGCATTGCTGAAACTTGGTTGGTGTTCATTGTTGAAGTTAAACCCTTAAGGGGTTTTATGGAAGAGGTGGAGAACTTGTTCGTTGAGAGTTCGTGATAAAGAACTTGTTTATTGAGAATTCGTGTCAAGGTGGAGATTGTTAGAATTAAGTGACCCGAATCTTTATTTAAATAAAATACAGTGGTAAAATAAAATAAAAAAAGAATCCATATAGAATTACACTTCTTTTATTTTATTTTAGAATAAGGTTTTTTAAACCTTATTAAATTCCATCTATTTGATATTGATTAGAATAAGGTGTTTCAGTCTTACTAGAATATGGCTTTACAAGCATATAAATAGACATAGTCTATTCCTCTTGTAATTGATTTGAATTCGACATAGTAATTTTTCTTCTCCTCTGCCCGTGGTTTTTTCCCGAAAGGGTTTCCACTTAAAATTTGTGTGTTCTTTATTTTATTTTATTTTTCACATTTGGTATATCAAAAACCAATAAAAGAATTGAAAGGTTTAGGGAGAATAAATATTGACCAAGAACACAATAAGTCATAATATATTCATATAAAGATCATGTCAATTTTATTCTCACAAGTAAACAATGTGTTGAAAAAAAATGTTATTTTTGAAAACTTTGAGGCATATTCTCGATTGGTAAAGGTGGAGAGTTAAATCATAAAATTATGGCTTTATATTCTACTCCATGAGACCTTTACAATGATATATCATATGCTCAAAATGGTTAAGTGGTGAATGAGAAATTGATGCTCAAAGTAAGCTACTTATGAATATTTGTTGAGGAAAAGAAAAGCTTAGATCCTACATTGGTTAAATACCAAGTGTAAGATATGTATATATATGAGAACCCACTTAAAATGTTATTGAATGACTAAGCTTGAAACTCGTGCGCAGAGGGTGCAGATCCAAACCCATCAGGGTTGGGGCACATCCGCATGACGTGGGCAACCCGAAATGTTAGGCCCAAGAAGGCCTTTGTGGATAATTTAAGCCTAACACAAAATTTATTTTTCTCAACAAATATTATACAGAATCTCTTTTAAAAGGACATATATCTTGATTTGATTTTATTCAAGTTTATTTAAAGGCTCATTTAATGTAGATTTGTATCTTTATTCATGGAAATTTTTAAAATTCCACCATATTGAATGCCTATAAAAGCCTAAAGAATTCTACAGAATTTTTTGGACACACACACATCGAATTTATTTTGCTCTCGAAAATTCTTCTTTTTCTTTCCATATTTTCATATGTTTCCGTAATAGAGGAAGGCAAGGTTTGTTCGTTGATCACTGCAGAGGTGCTACTACTTCGATCATCTTGTTGTTGTATCCTAGGAGACAGTCGACCAACGTTTCTCCAAGTACCATAGGAGCGGCCAAATCTATCTTAAGGAAACTGTAAAACAAGCCTCAACATCTAGTAAAACTTGATTTTTTTAATTTGATTTCTAGTTTTCATAATCTTATTTATTTAATTAGTTTTTTGTATTTGATATTTTTAATATAAATATTTATTTAATTTGTTTTATTTAAATATATTTTTTTACATAAATATAAATATTTATTTATTTATATTTATATTTGTTCGCTAACATGTTTTGTCCAACTCAATAAACTTCAAGAAGCAATGATATGAAAAATAAGCACACTTGAAATTCATTTATTAAGAACATTTTATGCAAAAAACTTGAAGAATCAAACAAATAAGTCATAATTACTTAAAAGTTCATTTAAATTTATACCTAATGAAAGATAACAATTGATACTCAAACAAAAATATCATTTGTTAACAAGAAATGTGAACAATGCATGACTCAAGAATAAAATAATTGCATGTAAAAGATAATTCAATAAGTTCTCATGCAATTTTTGTTTCTAGTACTCCCCCTCACTAGATGCATATCCTAATGATTTTCTCCTCCTTTCTAGATACTAATTATTAATAAATGAAATAAGGCATGAAAAGTATAATGGTATCAAAAAATGGATATCAAAAGCTCATTAAAGCTACAATCATACTAATTATGAAAAGTACAATTGTTAGGCCCAAAAATATCAAGAGGGGTTGAATTGGTATTTTAAAATTCTTTTCAAATTTTTCTAAAGGGTGAAAAAATGAAAGAAAAGCTTGGGCATTTCGATTTATAGTGATTCCGCCCTAATTGCCTACCTCCACTACCTTGGTATACCTCAACCAAGGAATTGATATCTTTCAAGGAGAATGTATAAGCTTTAAAATCTCTATATTTTTCTTTCACAATGCTAAGATAGAACCTTTCACCCTAGCTTTTATGGCTAAACTAGAACCCTTTCTAGTTTTTGTGGCTCAACTAAAAAACTTTTAGAATATACTTAAGGTTTTATACCTCAAAAACCTTAAGTATGCTCTTTACAATAAAGAGAAGATGAGCAAACTAACAATAAACCTCTAGTAGGTGTGTTTTTGAAAATTGAAGTTATAAATACAAAGATTTGAAAGTGAGAAAAGATATTACAATAAGCTCATAATGAATATGCACAAGAGAAATGAAGAAAATAAAGATTTTAAGTTGATTCTCTTGTATTTGATGCTTGTATATGTCTCTCTTGTTTCTTTATGTATCTTAAACTTGTATTTATACCAATGAATAAGTTTGTGAACATTTATGACCATTGGTGATGAACTCTAGCAATTTGAAGCATTAAATTCAAGCTTATTTACAGTTGCAGATATGCTTGTATCGGTACAAGTGGATTGTACTGATAAAAGTCTTCAAAATTATAATAGTTGGAGTTCGATGTATCAATAGAAGTCTAAGGGTTTCAAGGGTTCAGACTTGTATTGATAGTTGTCTCGATAGAAGGTGTAGAGGAATCCAAAAATTACTTATTGACTTACGTGCATCGATAGAAGTTCCCCTAAGTATCGGTAGAAGTCTAGAGGAATGCTTGAGGTGCTCTCTTACTTGCTTCTATTGTTAAAAGTTACTCCAAGCATCGATACAACTTCCCAAACTTGTATAAAATGAGTTTAAAACACTTAAAAATATTTTGGATTGACTTAAAAATATTTAGATAAATTAAAACACATTCAAAACATGTTTTTGAGTACTTTTACAAGTCTTTGAAATGTTTTGAAATTGTTTAACAAAATTTTCACCAAATGACTTAGGAAATATAAATAAAAATTTATCTTAAATGTTGTTATATCAAAAGCTTGAGACATCAAAGCTAACAGGTCGATTAGAGCATTAGGTATATTCCTATCCTAGCCACAAATTAACTAAATTTAATCTTGATAAATTTAATCTTGATCTACTCAATCTAGACCTAAACCCTAACTTTCTCTTCCAAAACAAATTAAAGTTATCAAATTAACACATGTCGGTGGTCAAATAAGAAGATTAAATAAGCACATGACTAAATAAATAATTAACATTGACTAAAACAACTGAAGAGAAAAACAATTAATTAACTAAGACATAAGGTCTACCATCGTTTCAAAAAAATAGAATTTAATTCATCATGAGTTAAGAAAACATCCCATAAAGAAATTAAAAACAAACTTACATCAACAAAAAGGAAAAGAAAAAAAAATAGATGAAGAAGATGAATCGAGCACTTCGAAACTCATTTTCTTTCTTACGTCAGTAATGGGCCGCCCATTTGTAACACATATTTTAACATTGCCAGATTAAAAAAATAAAAAAAATGTTTTGAATTTAAATAAAAAATTAAAAAAAGAAAGAAATGTTTTGAATTTATTGGTTTGATTTCTGAATTCTTTTTTTTTTTTAACATCACGATTTGATTGTATGTTTGATTTTAAGGTAGTAGTGTTGAGTATGGGTGAGAGTTCGATCGAATCGAGTGAAAAAATTTTGAGTTCACAAGTCGAGTCGAGTTGAATCGAATGAAATTATTCGAATTAAATTAAAAAATTTAAATATATCAAATAAAAATATTATTACAGTATAACTAATTTCATGTTAGAGCACTTAAATTTGAAACTAAATATATTAAAAAACTTAAAAGAGAGTTTGTGTTTATATGTCTATATTAATAGCGTGTTACCTTTTTTTTTTTTTTTAACGAATCCAAAATGTTGTGACTTAATATTTAACCATGTCACTTGGTTAATCATGAAAGGTGGAATGTATGGACTTTTCTTTTACTAAATGGCCTTCTGCCATTATTATTATTATTATTATTATTATTATTATTATTATTATTATTATTTGTCTCTTTAAACTGTCAAAATTGTATTTCTCAAACATAAATTTTCTTTTTGCTTTTATATTACGCGAACGAATATATACGTTGGGCATGAACTTTTTTGTGCTATTATATATATTGCAAGAATGACTTTTTTTATTATAATAAAAATTGTTAGATGTGCTCTGATATATCTCACATTAAGGATTAATATTGTATATGTGCATATTATTCGGATAATATGTAGACTGAACAGTGAACTGATTAAAATGTGTTTTAATTAAATACACATAGATTTTTTTATGTTCATTGTTAAGTGGTTTGTATTTTTTACAGATCAATATGGTGAGACATTTTTGAGCTCCTAAAGTAATACATACTTTAGACCAATTTGAAAAGGTGATGAGACTTTTAGAAAACCTGAATAATTAGAGGATGGACTCCAAGGATGACGATATTGTTAACAGATCATTAATGCGAATAAGATCTAGGAGTTGATTTGGGAGGGTAGTACACGGATTAGAAGTGATCACACTAAATGTATGAAGCTACGCGAAACACTTCTAACCATAGAAAAAAAGAAAATCCTGGATGACGCTTGGTTTTTAGATGTAGAATAGGATTATGTTATCTGTAACAACCCTTGTCTGACTCGATCGCCAGGTCCAAGCTATAGGATGCTACATTCATTGTTGAAGCAACTACAAACAATCATACAAAAAACAATCATTTAAACTTGTAAATAAGCATTAATCACATTGACAACCTGTCATACAATCATTTCTTGGTCTCGCACGAGTTTACAAAAGCTCTTTTACTAACCTGAATATGAAACAGGACCAAAATGTAAAATTTTTAAAAGTCTCGAGCTGATGTCGAGATTTCATAATTTCCTCGTTGCGGCGTTGTCAACCTAGTGAGTCATGTCGCGATGACATGTATATCCACGTCGCACGCCACTCACTATCAAAGAATGTTGAGACGTCAAAGACTCCTCATAATGACGTTGCCCTTATTTTAGTCAAAATACATATTTGGTACGTAATCACTTGTCTTTAAACCAAACATATTGTTTCATCCATTCATTTGCCAACTCCAACTATCCCAAATTGTGACAAAATATACCAAAATAAGACTATAACTTTGCAACCAACCATATTAACATAACATTCAATCAATTATCATCATTTAAGTACAATCCATTCCTTTATTCACCTAACCAAATCAAACCAAACCAAACAACTTTAACACATACATACTTGCACATTTTTGTGCAACAAAGACTTGCATTATCATCGACTAAACCAACACAAGCATATATGTCAAGCTACCTATTTTTATATATATCATAATTAATCATCAAGATTACCATTTTCTAACCATTCATCAACTTAGCCATTTTAGCTAATTCGCTTGCACCTTTAACACATTAAACCACATAAGACTTGTAATCTTCAATTACCAAGGCATCAAACTTGACCAAAACATGTAACTATAAGATGCATACCATGTTAAGCATTCAAATTCAACCATTGTCACCTTTACCATATTACAACTAACTTACAATAACCATTTGCATATCAAAGAGCTTATATATACATGTCACAATGTCTTGACTCAAAATGAACATATATCTACTGTCTTTTGATAGTGTGAGCTCCTCCTGTAATCCGACTCAGCAAGTTTCATAAGGCAACAATCTACAGGGAAGGAAAACAACCAACGTAAGCATTAAGAATGCTTAGTAAGTTCAAAAGGAATTTTTGTACTTACCTTGATCAACTAAAGCATAATAAAATATCAACATTTTGGCATTCAAGGGTGGCTATTCTTGGCACATATTGGTACATCTAAATACGCATTAACATTATCAACCAAATAGGTTAGTCAAACTTACATATCATGAACATTAATGAAATCATATACCTATCACATATCGAACATCAAACATATACTATCTCATATCCAAGTCACATTTAATTTTCCATTTCCATTCAATTGAATAACGCCCAATGGAATTATAGTAATTGCTCACACAAGCTGACTTTATAACAGGATTGCTCACACAAGCTGACATTATATCAAGGTTACTCGTCTAGGTTAAACCTATGATACATATAATTTGATAATCTACAACAAGTATTATATCTCATTAGAACATGTAAAATCCTTGTTCTATTATGTGTATAACCCTATTGGCATGTCAAATGTAACAACCCATTTTTAGTGGTGTCGAAAATATTGGTTTCGTAGCCATGATTCCAAAAAAAGAGTTAGTATTTTAATATTTACTTAATATTTATGAGTATTTATTAGGGTTGTAGTAAAATTTGGTTAAGAAATTTTAATATTTAGTTAGTTAATTAATTAAAAATAACTAAATCGTAAAGGTTGCAAAAGTGGGTTTCTATTAGTTAAATTGGTTAAATGGATATGGAAAGGTAAATTAATGGACTTAGATGGCAAATATACCATATGTAACGTTAGTGGACAATTATGGGTATGATTTTGTTATTTTATAAGTTAATAACCTAAGGGTAAAGTGACAAATAAATAAATAAATCTTAAAATAAAATAAAACAAATTAGTATCATCTTCATTCGTTTTCTTCTCCACCTAATTTTAAGACAAAAAAATCACCATTGCTATAGCTTTAAGGTTCGGTCAATTCAAGAGCTTGCATGTAAGTGTTTTTAATTTTGTTTTTGGTGATTTTTATGTTTTTGAGTTCGTATTAACTTAATTTAGCTAGCTAGAGGGTCGATTTGTAAAACTATTAAAGGTTTAAGGACTTTCCATGAATGATTTTGCTTTAAGGTTCGGTCAATTCAAGAGCTTGCATGTAAGTGTTTTTAATTTTGTTTTTAGTGATTTTTTTGTTTTTGAGTTCGTATTAACTTAATTTAGCTAGCTAGAGGGTCGATTTGTAAAACTATTAAAGGTTTAGGGACTTTCCATGAATGATTTTGATTATGTTTTGAATTTGGTTGATAGAATATAAAGCTTGGTTGATGAATAAACTTATTTTGTTAAGTGATTTTTAATGATTTTGTGTTTAGGGACTTGTTTGAGAAAGTAGTAACATTTATTGATAATAACGTTAAATAGTGGAAAATATGGGCTGTTTGTAAGCCTATTAAAAATTTGCATGGTTTTTAGTTAAAAATGGTAAAATTGCAAGTTTTAGATTTAGGGACTAAATTGTACAAAAGTTAAAATGTTAGGTGTAATTTTGTAAATTCATATTAAATGTGTTATACGCTAGAACTAATGATATTAAGCTATTTGAATTATTTAATTGAATGAAATTATTATTTAGATGAAGATATACAATAATCGGACTTGAATAAAGGGAAAATGAAAGTCTTAGATTAGTTCTCTACTTTGTTGTAACAACCGTTGTAATCGAGGTAAGCTCGTATGAGTATTAAACTTATTAATTATTGTTTGGATTGTATGTTTATTAATGTTATGCTAGATATAATTTAAATTGATAATAATACGATGTTTTGGGTATTGGATGTTTTAATAGTCTCATTTGAACCTCGTGAATACTTAGGATACAAATGACATGTCATTAGGGATTATACGATTTTAGGTGCTAGTCCTGGTTGTCCTACCGATGGCTAAGGTCATGCATTTGTTGCGGTTTCTCCACAGCTCGTGTGAGCAGCATCGTGTAGCTAACATTCTGACCCATAGCTCGTGTGAGCAGCATTGTTTAGCTAACATCCTGATCCACAGCTCATGTGAGCATTATGGATATGGTTACAGTTACATGTAAAGGCACAGTTTGTGTGTGAGCATTTCCTGAGTATTCAATGTAATTCTATTTGGTTGAACAAGTAAATAAGGAATAAAATGGAAAAAGGTATATGTATGCATTGGTTTATGTTAATGAGCATATGAAATGGAAAAATATGGTATATGTAATTGGATTGAAAAAAGGAACTAATTGAATATGTGATGAATTGATTGTATATTGAAATTCATTTCATGACATATGCCATGTTTCATAGGTTGTTATATTTTCAAGTATATCTACTAACTATGTGAAGTGTGGTGGATAGGAAAGTAAAATATCCATATGATCTAATGAGCATTTTTTAATGGTTTATCATTTTATGTTCGGTAACTTTAAGTTTTCTTTATATGAACTTACTAAGCACCAATTGCTTATGTAATTGCTTTGTCTATTTTGTGGATCATCAGAAAACTCGTTCGGTTGGAATTCTTGTCAGAGTGTCATCACACTATCCATCCATCATATTGGTATTTTTTGGGTATTTTGTGTAATGGTTATAAATGGCACGTAATAGGAGTTTTAATTGTGCTATTTGGCCAATGCAATGTAGTTATGTTTCTTGTGTATATGTTTTCTTTTTGACTTGTAAATGTATAGGTAAAGACATGTCTTTTAGTCACTTTTAAATGCATTGTAAGTATATAGCTTATGACTTGTTAATATGTGAATGAGGTAGTTCAATGATGTGTGGATGAGTGTGATGTATGTTTAAGGTTTGAAATGTAGTTTTGAATGAATTGAATTGGTATGTGACTTGAGGTGCCTTTTGATGGCATATTGGTTAGACATAGGATGGCTATTTGACATGTTTTTGGTGTTTTGAATGTGCTTTTAACCATGTGAAATAGGCTAGTTATGGTGTGTCTTGGTGTGCAAATTTTGGTGCTTGATTTGGCTTGTTTTAAGGGTAATTTATGAAGCACACGGCCTAAGACATGGATTGTCACACAGCCGTGTGCCACACACAACCACTCCACATAGTCGTGTGTCATTATTTTTTAGTTGCAGGTTTCACATGGTCTGAGACACGGCCGTGTGTATAACTCCCCTAACATGTAATCGTCGCCGGAATAGGTTAAGAGGCATTACCAGACCTGTATCTCAATTCAAAACAATCATTTAACAAATTTCATCTCATGTCAGTAACCATCATTCATTCACATTCAAAATGTACTTAAATCAATCATACAAAGTCTTAATCATGCATTTGGGACTAAATTGATAACATATAAAAGTTTCAGAAACTTAGAAAATTTTTCAACTTTTCAAGTGTCATACGCCCATGTGAACAGGCTGTGTGCCTCACACGGCATTAGACACGCCCGTGTGTCTAAGCAGTGGAAAAACAGGGCATACATACTAACTTATCCACACGGCCAAAACACACGCCCGTGTGCCAGGCCATGTGAAAATTAAGGAGGCTACTGACATAAGTCACACGGCTGACCACACACCCATGTGCCAGCCCGTGTGCCACACATGACCGATAGACAAGCCCGTGTGCTTAGGCTGTGTCAAAACTGTAGGGTACACCGACTTTAATTCGTAGGGTACCTCAAGGGACACACGGCCATGTAACATGACCGCGTGTCGCACACGGCTGAGACACATGCCTGTGTCTCTGCCTGTGTGGACAAAAATAGGCCATTTGAAAAGCCAAATTTGCCACCCTAAAACATAAGCAGTTACATTCATATTTGACCACATTTAAGCAACTCAAATGGCAATCAAATTAACTAATTCAATACACATTATAAGCCATATCCATGTTTACCATTTACGTGTCCATATACCTAACATATACAATTCATTCATCTAACATCCATTTATCAAGACTTCTTTTGCATAATTTCATTCAAATATTACCATACCAAAACATACCATCATTAAGCACATATATGCAATCCAAATGTGATACCAAAATAAGCCAAATCACATGGCTTAACTTATATACAATTTCATTCTCAAACCATGATACTAAAACATAATTATTACTATCAAACTAAGCTATACATTCCATATTTACATAAGTTCATAAGTTCAAAATACCAAACAAAAATTGGATAGTGTGATGTACAACTCCGACTTGTCCGAAACGAACGAGCTAACGAACCTCTATAAGACATAGAAAAAGAAACAGAGTAAGATTATAGCTTAGTAAGCCTGTATAATTCAGAATTAAACTTACCATTTAAATATAATCAAAGCAATAATAAAATGTCAACAATTCAATTTAACCATCACCTAATCACACATAATCATCACATGTTAGTCATTTAACTAACACATAAACCATCGACTAAAATAATACTTTATATCTTTCCAAACTCATACATCATATAAATAACTTTAATAACACATATAAACCGTAACTTGTCCGTATAACATTATTTAGGCCCGTTGAACCTATTAGAAATTCAAAGGATAATCGAGTGAACAATGTCAATTGTAGTAGCCCAAATTTGACCGGGCCTTAAACCAAAACAGAAATATGAAATAAATAAATAAATGTTATTTATTTTAAAAGTCCAGTTTACAAGAGCCCAAACACAGGCCCAAATAACTTTCAAACCCAAACTTAACCTAAACCTACAGCAGACCCAAACCCAATAACCCTTACAGGACCCAAAACTATGAAAGCCCGAGAGGCCCAAACTTAAAATTTCCAGGTAGGGTTTCCAACCCTAGCTCTTTCTCCTCGAGTCGCAACAGATTCTAGAAAGTTCGGGGAGCGTCTGTCCAGCTCCCGAATCAAGGCCCCTTCAATGCTGTACCAGTGACGTTGCAACTCCCAAAATCGAGGCCACCATTCAATGCACTATCTCAGGGCCTTTAAATGCCCCATCAGTGCCTCACCGTCTCAACGACTCCTCAGCCACCGATCATGCCCCCATCAACGCCTCTCTAGCGACCTTTCAGTGCACCATCCCAGCCACCGATCGTTCTGCCGCCGACGCCGAGATCTTTGCATTACTGAGAGAGAGGCAGATCGTGGTTAGGCCATAACCGGTTTGCGAAAACAGCATCTGAGCGGTCGCATCAACGGCAATCTCGCGCGATTTTTTGGTACCTGCAAGCAAAAAAGGAAACCAGTAGAAAAAGGCAAGAAACAAACAGCAGAAAATAGAAACAAAAATGAATTGTAAAAGTCTGAGGCTATAAAGCCTCTCTTCAACTTGTAAACAGACTTACGCTTACTCACGCTGAAAAAGAGAGAAAGACACACAAAGTACACTGGTAAAGGCTTACATACAGAAACAGAGAGAAACAAAAAAAGAGAGATACATAGATTTACATACTCAGAAAGAAAAACACAAAAAGTTGTATTCATTTGAAACAGAGAAATAAAAGGCAGTTTCCTGTTTTTGAGGTAATCGAATCTTTTTTTTTTTGCTTTATTTTTACTCACCTGTTCGTCTTCTTGCATGTATATAAAGATTTAAAAAAAAAAATAACTAAGGAAAACAAAGGGAGGAAGAGATTACCTGACGATTGGCGAAGGAAAGGAGTGTTTTTTAAACCCTAGCCACCGTGTACGGTGGCCCAGACGGTTGCGCGTGGAGGCGCGTACTAGCAAAACACGATGGAGCCCTGGGAAGAGCCAAGACGGCCCTGAGGCCAGAGCTCCTAGGGCCAGAGGTTTTCTCAGAGAATTTTTTTGTGTTTTTTTTTTTTGATGCAGGTTGTAAAATGAATCTGGAGTGTGAAATTAGGCTTATATAGCCTAATCAATATGACGTCGTTTTGGCTTAGTCTGATAAGCCTAAAACAACGACATTTTAACCCTCTAAGGTCCGCGTGTTGACCCAAAAACTCAAAAAAGATCTGCGAGTTTTTAAGTTTTGGGTTAATTGTTTAATTGGTCCCTCTGCATTTTTAAAATTCGTAAATTCATTTTATTTTTATTATAATTTGGCACTGATATTTTATTTCAGTTTTAATTTAATCCCAACAGTGGCCACTTTAAGGCCTGTATTGAAACGGTGCCATTTTGGGGATAAGGGAAAATTTCTCAATGAGTCCCTAGGATTTTAATGGGCATCTCGATTAGGCCCAATTTTTTTTTAAAAAATTAACTTCTGATTTTTATTTAAATTTAATTTTAGTCCTTTTATTTATTTTTAAATTTTTTTTATAATTTATTTATTTTAAAAAATTTATATGTATTACTTTTATTTTAATATAAATATTATTTTTATATACATATAAACATCATTTATTATATTATTATTTTCCTATATTATTTCATATTTATGTATATTATTATATTATTTATTTTAAATTACTTATTATATAATTTTTTTAAAAATTGGCAAATTATTATTAAATATTTTTTAACTTTTTATACTTTTATATTACATGCTATAAAAAGATTCTCTTTTATTACATATACTATTTATATTATATTATTATATATAACTTATTTTGAAATTTATTATTAAATATTGTTCTTTAATTTATATTTTAGGTATATTTTATAAATAATTACTCACTTTATATTACATTTTTAATATACACTAATTCTTTTATATATGTTGAACATATCATTTATCTATTAAATGTTGTTTTATAATTATTATTAAAGGTCGCATTTTAGAATTGACATGTATGTTGGTATTATTTTAGGCATGTTTATGTTAAATTGTATGCCATGCATCATTTTTTGTCTATTGATTTATTAAAATGTATGTTGAATTATACCTTATATGTTTATACGCTTACTTATTCATTTTTAATGTATGTCGTATATTTTTTGTATGTATACATGTTTTAAATTTGCCATGTTTGTTGTTTAAAATTTGTTTAAATTCATGCTTTTACTTACCTATTATGATAATATGCTATCTTGTATGTTATATTCTATAATGTTAATATGATTCCTCATGCATTAATTAAAAAACGAGATTCCAAAGTTTTCAAAAATAAAAAGGCAATGTTTGGTGTTTGGAAGCTTCGAGAAAAGTAGTGCCCTAACTTACTGGGTTGCAACTTTTCTCATTGAGTTCGAATAGTCAAGAACCCTTCTAAGTTTTAAGGTTTTCAAAATACAAGCAACTATCTTGGGATTTCAAAACATTGTGTCCTAACTTACTAGATATGGCGTTTTATTGTTTCGAGATAGAAATTTTCAAAAAGGCGAGTTTAGCATCAAAAGTCTCAAAAGTATTGCGTCCTAGCTTACTAGATGTGGTACTTTGATTAGTTTGAAATAGGTGAGCCTTAATTTTTCAAATTAAAACACTCTAATTAAAAAGAGGATTGTATCATAAAACTTTTAAATTTCCGACATTAAAGACACTCGACAATCAATTAGGTACCAATTTTTGGGCGTTACGAGGGTGCTAACCCTTCCTCGTTCGTAACCAACTCTCGAACTCTTTTTCTTGATCTCGTAGACCAAAACTAATGATTTTAAACAAAACACTTTATCGGTGATCCAATCACACTTAAAAAGATTGGTGGTGACTCCAGTTTTCATTTTTCTTAAAGTCGAACCCCATTTTTTCCAAAACCGTTAAAAATGCCTTCGACATCAATAATCCGTCAATTCATCATCATACATGCTCTTTCGAGTCATGATCGGTAAGCTCTTACTGAGCTGATAAATAGTAAGCTCTTTCAAGATGAATCAGTAAGCTCCAATGAGCTGAAACAGTAAGCTCATACAAGATATGGTGAGTCCACAACAAATGTAGGAGCTTGACCATTACAGTAATTCTAGTAACATGTCACTCGTATCTAATGAATTCAATTAATTTAAACGGAGCTCGGTAACATATACAATATAGCAATAAGACATTTATACTTAACATATCTCAATTATACACATTCTTTTCAATAATCACAAGTATAAAAAAGTTCAATTGTAACTATACGAACTTACCTCATATTTGTTCGTATAACCGTCGTCTATTCCTCTACAATTCGTTTCCCCCAATCTAATTCTGATATTTGCTTATCTTGATCTATATGATATCAAATTAACTCATTTAAACTTTCATTCAATTCAATTTAGCCTAAAACATTCATTTTGGCTAAATTACAAATTTACCCCTAGACTTTTAACTACTTTGCAATTTAGTTCTTTTTATACAAAATGGCAAATTTATGCAATTTATCCTTAACCCATGTATAGCTGAATTTCACATAACCTCATAGCAACCCAAATATTTCATTATTTCACACTTTTAACTACCACGTTTTACATTTTCACAATTTAATCCCTATTTAACATTTTTATCAAAAATCACTTTATAAAACTTGTAAAACTATCATCAAGCTTCCATAATCTATCATTAAACTTCAAAGAACTCAATTATTCAACAATGAAAGATTTCAAAATCATGAACAAATTCAAAAATTAAGGTGCGGGCTAGCTAGACTAAGTTGCAACGAGCTCAAAAACATAGAAATCATATCGAGCAAAAACCGTACCTAGATGAGCACAAATAGCTTGGCTGAACCTTAAACCCTTCAATGGCTATTTTCTTTCCCTAATTTCGGTGATGAAGAGATAATGGAAGAAGATGATACAATTTACTTAATTAAAATTAACCTTATTTACTAATTTACTATATTAACCTTTAATAAAACATTAATATATCATGTAATTTATGGACATGAATGTCCACTAACGTTAACAAGGGTACATTATCAAATTAAGGACTTCTAATATTAATTTCATAGTCATTTGAGTCATTTAACTAATAGATCTCATATTTTACGCATTATGCGATTTAGTCTTTTTATCGAATTAAGAATTTAAACAGTAAAATTTCTTTACGAAAATTTTGCATAATTAATCTATCATGTTGTAAACCTTATTAAAATAATAAAATAAATATTTTGACTTCAGATTTGTGGTCCCGAAACCACTATTCTGATTTGACCTAAAAACGGGCTGTTACAACTTTTCCCCTTAGGGATTTTCGTCCCCGAAAATCTTACCGGTAAAGAGGTTAGGGTACTATTTTCGCATAGCTTTCTCGAGTTCCCACGTAGCTTCCTCAATTCCGTGTTTGTGCCAAAGAACCTTCACTAAAGCTATACGTTTGTTTCTTAACTCTTTGATCTCACGAGCCAGAATTTGTTTATTAACTCTTTAATCTTACGAGCCAGAATCCTGATTGGTTCTTCGTTGTACGGCAAATCTGGTTGAATTTTAACATCTATCAGAGAGATTACATGTGACGAATCAGATTTGTAATGACGTAATATAGAAACATGAAATGCATTATGTATCTTTTCAAGTTTTGACGGTAAAGCAATCCGATATGCTACAGGTCCTATTCTTTCAATAATCTCATACGACCCAATAAATCGAGGAGTTAACTTTTCTTTACGGTCGAATCCAAGAACCTTTTTCCGTAGTGACACTTTTAGAAAAACACTTTGTCTCCGACTTGAAATTCAATCTCTTTACATTTTAAATCTGCATAGGATTTTTGTCGATCTGAAGCTGCTTTTAAACTATCTCGAATCGTTTTCACTTTTTCTTCTGTTTCTCTGATTAATTCAACCCCGTGAATCTTTTTCTCACTCAATTCAGTCCAGTATAACGGTGTTCGACACTTGCGACCATATAAAGCTTTGTACGGTGCCATCTTTATGCTTGTTTGAAAAATTTTGTTATATGCAAATTCAATCAGTGTCAAGTATTTCTACCAGTTATGTAATATCCCGAATTAGGGCCTAATCGGAATAGTGGTTTCGTGACCACAAATTCGAGATAGAAATAATTATTTTATAATTATTTTGAGGTTTATGATATGATTACATGATTGTGTGAAAATTTCGTGAAGAAATTCTATGCCTAAAGTGTTTAAATTGAAGGTAGGGACTAAATCGAATAAGTTGCAAAATTTGCATTCTAGAAGTTTTTAGTATGAAATTGCATTGAAATATTAATTAGGAGGTCTTAAATAGAAATTTGACTAATTTAAGTTCATGGACAAAATTAGGACATGGAAGGAATTTTTGGAAAGTTTAGTAGTAAGGGCATTTTGGTCATTTAGTTATTAAAATGAATTAAAAACAAAATTAAAAGCCAATTTTTGTCCATCTTCTTCATTAGGCCGAAATTTCAAGGGTTCTCCATAGCTATGGTTTGTTTCAAGCTTCCAATCTCCATAGTAAGTGATTCCAAGCCCAGTTTTAATGTTCTTTACGTTTTTGAGATCCCGATAACTCGATTAAGCTTATGTTAGCAATAATTTAACCTAGGGTTTATATTTGGAAAAATACCCATAGGTGAAATTTGTGTATTTTGATGTTTTATGATAGAATATGAAGTTTTAAATTATGTTAGACAACTTGTACTACTCGATTTTAAGCAAAAACGAGTAAAAGGGCTTAATCGGTAAAAATACCTAATAGTCACAAGTACATGTTAGAGTGAGAATTTGATGTTGCCATAGAAGAGAAAAGTGATCAGCATGTTGTAAAACATAAGAATAAGGAATAAAGTTTAATAACGAGCCTAGGGGCAAAAATGTAAATATGTAAAAGTTTAGGGGTAAAATTGTAATTTTGCCAAAATTTGAGTTAAGGATTAATTTGATAATGTGAGTATTAAATAAGCTAAATGTGTTATTTTAGATCAAGAAAGACGTGGAATCGACCTCAATCGAGGAAAAGAAAAGATTGTGGACTAAATTGCAAAATCTTTGTATTTTGGTACCAAGGTAAGTTCATGTGTAAATAATATAGTATAATTGTTTTTTTTAAATTATTGATGTTAATTATATGATATGCTGATTTTTATCATGAAATATATGCTTTGTGGTTATTTTTGAATAAAATGCAAATTATTTGTATTATTTGTTAAATATAAAGTGTTACAGTAGTATTGGTTTGGTATTTTACTACGGAAGATGGCAAGGATATGTGTTCGAGGAAAATCCCGTTTGAACCTTAGGAATAGATTAGGATACAAGTGACATGTCACTAGGATGGTTGAGCATCCGAACTCGTTGAGTTGAGTCCGAGTTCACTTATGGATGCGAATGTCCGAACTCGTTGAGTTGAGTCCGAGTTCGTGAGATGTAACTAGGCATCCGAGCTCGTTGAGTTGAGTCCGAGTTCACTTATGGATGCGAACGCCCGAGCTCGTTGAGTTGAGTCCGAGTTCGCTTATGGGCGGGTTACATGATTGCTTGATTGCATATATGGCACTTATGTGCAAGTTATCCATGTATCCGAATTATATTCCGATGTGTTCAACGGGTAAAGTTATACTCAAATGGAGGAATATTCGAGATGTAAAGAGAAGTGTTGGTAAGTGACGTGAAATGGATATTTTGGACAGGTATGTATTTAACCCTCGGGTTGAGTATTGATACAATCACAATAAGGCAATAAGATGATAAAAAAAATGATTAGAAATGTGATATGTGTTTTAGTGATGCATGCTAATGTTGATTGGTATGACCGTTTGTTATGTTACTTATTATTTGCATATGAACTTACTAAGCATTTATGCTTACTCCCTCCTTCTTACTCATTGTAGTTTTGGACGAGCCAGCTCAGGAGTCGGGATAGGTCGAAGGCTCAATCACACTATCCGGAAGACTTTTGGTAAATGGCTTGTAAATTTAAGTATGGCATGTATAGCAATATACCTATTTTGTGTAAATGATCTTATGATATGGTGATGGAATGGTTGAGAAAATGTTTGATAATGATAAATTATGAAAATGGTTAGTTTAGATTATGTTTGATGTTAAGGAAAATTATTAAGATACTTAGTGCATAAAAACTCATAAAAGGGATGAAATTTGCCATAAACAGAATACTGCAGCAACATTGACGCGAGTTTGAAAATTTACTAAAAATCATAGAAATTTAATTTTGTGATGGAATACATATGAAATTGAAGCTTATTATGTCTAGTTTCACATGAAATAAATGAAACAGGTAAAGGAATTATATGTTAAAAGATATTTGAATTTTAGTGAAACAGGGTCATAGCAGTTTCTAAATCCCCTGTTCCAACTTTAGAAATTCACCATAAATTGTAAAGATATAATTAAGTGGTGTATTTTATATCCTCAGAATCCTCATTGAGTCTAGTTTTATTATAAATAAACCTCATAGTCATATGAAATTTTTACAGAAATAAATGTGGTTCGAAGTAAACAGAGGTCAAACCAGTCAAGTCCTGAAACAGGGGTAACTTTAACTAATAAACTGTACTAATTGGCTCAAGGAAAAATTCTAGAAAAAAATTATTAGATAGGTATATGAGTATAGATTCAAGGAAAATTTACGGATCTTGATTTTGAGTTTCGTAACTCGAGATATGATTTTTCTTGTGACTGTGACGCAAGTAGCTTAAAAGCTGTGAATGTAGAAACAAATAATCCAAAGTTCTAAAAATGTTAAATTAAGCTTAGTAACACCTCATACTCGACTCCGGCGACAGTCTCGGGCGTGGGGACGTTACATTAAGTGGTATTAGAGCAGGTTTAGTCGGTTCTTGGACTACGTGTTGTATGTACCGATTTTGCTATACATGCCATATGTATAAATTGTGATAGTGTGACGACTTCTGACCATTTAAATGATTTTTTTTATAGTAAATGGATCCCGATCCAGCTGTGGCAGATGAAGTAGAGAGTAATGCGCCAGCTCCGGCTGAAGGAGCAGCGCGACCTGAAAATTCACCTCCATTGTTGGTCGAGGAGGAGGAGAAAGGGTCGGGAAGCCTTTCTCCAAATGATGAGTGCATGGTACACTGAGTTCGTTCGTAAGAACCCAAATGTACAACCTCCCCCACCTCCCCCACTTCCTCAACCTGTACCCCCGACGCCTTAAGGTATGGATCTGATGAAATTTCACAGAACTCCAGTTGATAGAATTCGCAAGCAAGGGGCGAGAAGAATTTAAAGCAAATATTGATGATGATGCCGAGAAAGCGAGTTCGGCTTGAAAATTCTATCGGGTATTTGACGAATTATCTTGTACATCGAAGAATGTTTGAAATGTGCTATATCTTTGTTGAGGATTCAGCTTATAATTGGTGGAAGACTTTGATTTGGTGGTACCGAAAGAGAAAATAACTTGGGAATTCTTTCAAGAAGAGTTTTGGAAGTAATATATTAGTGAAAGATTTATTGATCGAAGCGTAAAGAATTTCTTGAGTGAAGCAAGGTAATATGACTGATTCTGAGAATATGAAAGAGAGTTTGTTCGATTAAGTAAATATGCAGAGAGTATGTTCCTACAGAGGCCAAGATGTGCGACGATTTGAAGACGGGCTCAACGAAGACATCAAGGTATTTGTTGGAATTCTTGAATTAAAAGAAATGGTAGTATTGGTTGATCAAGCTTGTAAGGTAGAAGAATTACTTAAAGAAAAGAAAAAGGTAGAATTTGAGACTAGAAATTGGAAGAAAAGACCGATGAGCGGTTCATTTTCACAAAGAACTGGAAAGTCAAGGAATATGAATCCTCATTCCCAAGCTTCATTTGGGCAATCATATGGGAATTATAAGAAGCAAAATGTGGGTCCTAAATCCCGGACTACTTCAAAGCGACAATGTAGGGAACTCGAGATTTGTTAAACCCGAGTGTGTCGAAGTGTGGTAGAAATCATTTTGGTCCGTGTAGAGCAAATGAATGTTTTCGATGTGGTTCTCAGGATCATTTTATTAGAGATCGCCCCAGAGAGAGTGAAAAGAAAAATTTGAATACAAAAACAAGTGGGGCGAATTCGAGAGGAAGATATCCAAGAAAAGCTGGGAGCGAAGCAAACAGTAAGAATGTAGCCAGGGATGCACCAGTTAGACCTGAAGGAAGAGCTCCGGCTAGAACTTATGCTATTAAAGCGCGTGAAGATGCTTCCTCACCTGATGTGATTACCGGTACATTTTCTCTCTATAATGTTAATGTTATTGCTTTGATTGATCCCGGTTCTACTCATTCATATGAATGCATGAAATTGGTGTCTAGTATGAATATACCTGTTGAGAACACAGAATTTATGATTAGAGTGTCGAATCCGTTAGGCAAATGTATGACTGTTGATAAGGTATGTAAGAAATGTCCTTTAATGATTCGGGATCATTACTTTCCGGCCGACTTGATGTTGTTGCCGTTTGATGAGTTTGATGTTATTTTGGGTATGGATTGGTTGACATTGCATGATGCTAAAATAAATTGAAAAGAAAAGGTTATAGAATTAAAGTGTGAAAATGGTGAAACTCTGCGGGTTGAATCAGATAAATCAGAGGCATTACCTAGTGTGATTTCTTCAATTTCGGCTCAAAGATATCTGAGAAAGGGTTATGAAGCTTATTTGGCGTATGTAATTAATACAAAAGAAGTTGAAAAGAAAGTTGAATCAGTCTTAGGTTGTGTGTGAATTTGCGGACGTATTTCCGTAAGAAGAATTCTGGGTTTACTCCGGTCGAGTGGAAGTAGAATTTGGTATTGATTTGATACCAGGAACGACTCGATTTCGATTGCTCGTATAGAATGGCACCAGCAGAGTTGAAGGAATTAAAGTCGTAGTTGCAAGAGTTGGTGATAAAGGTTTTGTGAGACCGAGTTTTTCACCTTGGGGTGCTCCGTGTTATTTGTGAAAAAGAAGGATGGTTCTATGAGGTTGTGTGTTGATTATCGCTTGATTAAACAAGGTGACAATCAAAAACAAATATCCGTTGCCAAGAATTGATGATTTGTTTGATCGGCTAAAAGGAGCGACATGGTTTTCAAAGATTGACTTGAGATCTAGGTATTACCAATCTGCGGGTAAAAGAGTCGGATGTGCCTAAAAGCGCTTTTAGAACAAGGTATGGTCATTATGAATTTTGAATTATGCCATTCGGGTTGACAAATGCTCCCTTTGTGTTTATGGATTTAATGAATCGCATATTCAAGACCATACTTGGACAAATTTGTTGTGGTGTTTATAGATGATATTTTAATTTATTCAAAAGATGATACAGAGCATCTTTGAGCATTTGAGGATAGTTTTACAAACTTTGAGAGATAAGCATTTGTATGCTAAGTTTAGTAAAAGTGAATTTTGGCTACTGGAAGTTGGATTTTTGGGTCATATTGTTTGAGGTGATGGTATACGGGTTGATCCTAGTAAAATTTCAGCCATTGTTGATTGGAAACCACGAAAAATGTAAATGAAGTTAGAAGTTTCTTGGGGCTAGCTGGGTATTAGCGGCGGTTTGTAAATGGATTTTCTATAGTTCTTTGCTCCTATAACTAGATTACTCTGAAAGGATGTTAAATTTGAATGGACGGAAGAATGTCAATGAGTTTTGAAGAATTGAAAAGTTATTAACAGAGGCACCGGTGTTAGTACAAACTGAATCGAGTAAAGAATTTTTGGTGTATAGTGATGCTTCTCTAAATGGTTTGGGGTGTGTGCTCATGCAAGAAGGAAAAGTGGTGGCATATGCTCGAGGCGATTAAAACCTCATGAGAGGAATTATCCTACTCACGATTTGTAATTGTCATTTGCGATGGTGTTTGCTTTGAAAATTTGGTGACATTATTTGTATGGTGAAAAGTGCTGGGTATATAAGACCATAAAAGTCTTAAGTACTTGATGTCACAAAAAGACTTGAATTTAAGGCAGCGAAGATGGTTGGAGTTATTGAAAGATTACGAGCTTGTTATTGATTATCATCAGGGAAAAGCGAATGTGGTTGTTTGATGCTTTGAGCAGAAAGTTTCTGCTTGCTTTGAGAGCTATGAACACTCGGTTAAAGGTATCAGATGATGGTTCGATTCTAGCAGAGTTAAGATAAGACCGATGTTTTTACAAGAGATTTGTGAAGCTCAGAAAAATGATCAAGATTTGCAAGCCAAGAGAAAACAGTGTGAAGTTGATACAGAGTTAGATTTCAGAATTGGTTCTAATGGATGCTTAATGTTTAAAGATCGGATTTGTGTACCAAAGAATGAGGAATTGATTCAAAAGATCCTACAAGAAGCACATAGTGGTTATTTCTCGATTCATCCGGGTAGTACGAAAATGTATAATGACTTGAAGAAAATGTATTGGTGGAATGGAATGAAAAGAGATATATCAGAGTTTGTGTCCAAATGCTTAATTTGTCAACAGGTGAAAGCTGAACACCAAGTGCCTTCGGGATTACTTCAGCCTATCATGATTCCTGAATGGAAATGGGATTGAATTACCATGGATTTTATATCAGGGTTGCCGTTAACTCCGGGGAAGAAAAATGCCATCTGGGTAATAGTTGACAGACTGACTAAATCGGCTCATTTTATTCTGGTACGTATAGATTATTCTCTTAATAAGTTGGCTGAATTGTATATCCGTGAGAATGTTAGACTTCATGGAATACCTTTGTCAATCATTAGGATAGAGATCCAGAGATTTACTTCACGGTTTTGGAAAAAGTTGCAAGAAGCATTAGGTACAAAGTTAAATTTCAAAGATGCCTTTCATCCACAAACCGATGGACAATCGAGAAAGAGTAATTCGATTCTTGAAGACATGATCAGATGTTGTATATTGGAATTTCAAGGAAGTTAGGAAAGATATTTGCCGTTGGTAGAATTTGCTTACAACAATAGTTATCGACGAGCTTGAAAATGGCACCTTATGAAGCATTGTATGGTCGTAAGTGTCTAACGCTTTGTATTGGGTGAGCTCAAGGAAAATCAAATTTATGGAGTTGATCTAATAAAAGAAATCAAGAAAAGGTGAAAGTGATTCAAGATTGTTTGAAAGTCGCTTGAGATAGAGCGTAAATCGTATGCGATTTGAAGAGAAAAGACATTGAATTTCAAGTTGGCGATAAAGTATTTTTAAAGGTGTCTCCGTGGAAGAAAGTCCTTATATTTGGACCGAAGGGCAAATTAAGTCCGCGTTTTATTGGGCCGTATGAAGTAATTGAAAAAGTTGGACCGGTAGCATATCGGCTAGCATTACCACGAATTAGAGAAGATTCATGATGTGTTCCACGTATCTATGTTTACGTCGGTATCGTTCGGATCCTTCACATGTAGTTTCACCGGCAGTAAATTGAACTACAACTAGATATGACCTACGAAGAAGAACCGATTAAGATTTTAGCTCGAGAGGTCAAACAACTAAGGAATAAAAATGTTGCACTTGTGAAGGTGTTGTGGAAAAGGCATGGAATAGAAGAAGCTAAATGGGAATCTGAAGAAAATATGAGAAATCAATACCCACATCTGTTTACCGGTAAGATTTTCGAGGACGAAAATCCTTAAAGGGGGGGAGAGTTGTAATATCCCGAATTAGGGCCTAATCGGAATAGTGGTTTCGTGACCACAAATTTGAGATAGAAATAATTATTTTATAATTATTTTGAGGTTTATGATATGATTACATGATTGTGTGAAAATTTCGTGAAGAAATTCTATACCTAAAGTGTTTAAATTGAAAGTAGGGACTAAATCGAATAAGTTGCAAAATTTGCATTCTAGAAGTTTTTAGTATGAAATTGCATTGAAATATTAATTAGGAGGTCTTAAATAGAAATTTGACTAATTTAAGTTCACGGACAAAATTAGGACATGGAAGGAATTTTTGGAAAGTTTAGTAGTAAGGGCATTTTGGTCATTTAGTTATTAAAATGAATTAAAAACAAAATTAAAAGCCAATTTTTGTCCATCTTCTTCATTAGGCCGAAATTTCAAGGGTTCTCCATAGCTAGGGTTTGTTTCAAGCTTCCAAGCTCCATAGTAAGTGATTCCAAGCCCCGTTTTTAATGTTCTTTACGTTTTTGAGATCCCGATAACTCGATTAAGCTTATGTTAGCAATAATTTAACCTAGTGTTTATATTTGGAAAAATACCCATAGGTGAAATTTGTGTATTTTGATGTTTTATGATAGAATATGAAGTTTTAAATTATGTTAGACAACTTGTACTACTCGATTTTAAGCAAAAACGAGTAAAAGGGCTTAATCGGTAAAAATACCTAATAGTCACAATTACATGTTAGAGTGAGAAAAGTGATCAGCATGTTGTAAAACATAAGAATAAGGAATAAAGTTTAATAACGAGCCTAGGGGCAAAAATGTAAATATGTAAAAGTTTAGGGGTAAAATTGTAATTTTGCCAAAATTTGAGTTAAGGATTAATTTGATAATGTGAGTATTAAATAAGCTAAATGTGTTATTTTAGATCAAGAAAGACGTGGAATCGACCTCAATCGAGGAAAAGAAAAGATTGTGGACTAAATTGCAAAATCTTTGTATTTTGGTACCAAGGTAAGTTCATGTGTAAATAATATAGTATAATTGTTTTTTTTAAATTATTGATGTTAATTATATGATATGCTGATTTTTATCATGAAATATATGCTTTGTGGTTATTTTCGAATAAAATGCAAATTATTTGTATTATTTGTTAAATATAAAGTGTTACCGAGTATTGGTTTGGTATTTTACGGAAGATGGCAAGGATATGTGTTCGAGGAAAATCTGTTTGAACCTTAGGAATAGATTAGGATACAAGTGACATGTCACTAGGATGGTTGAGCATCCGAACTCGTTGAGTTGAGTCCGAGTTCACTTATGGATGCGAATGTCCGAACTCGTTGAGTTGAGTCCGAGTTCGTGAGATGTAACTAGGCATCCGAGCTCGTTGAGTTGAGTCCGAGTTCACTTATGGATGCGAACGCCGAGGTCGTTGAGTTGAGTCCGAGTTCGCTTATGGGCGGGTTACATGATTGCTTGATTGCATATATGGCACTTATGTGCAAGTTATCCATGTATCCGAATTATATTCGATGTGTTCAACGGGTAAAAGTTATACTCAAATGGAGGAATATTCGAGATGTAAAGAGAAGTATTGGTAAGTGATGTGAAATGGATATTTTGGACAGGTATGTATTTAACCCTCGGGTTGAGTATTGATACAATCACGATAAGGCAATAAGATGATAAAAAAAATGATTAGAAATGTGATACGTGTTTTAGTGATGCATGCTAATGTTGATTGGTATGACCGTTTGTTATGTTACTTATTATTTGCATATGAACTTACTAAGCATTTATGCTTACTCCTCCTTCTTACTCATTGTAGTTTTGGACGAGCCATTTCAGAGTCGGGATAGGTCGAAGGCTCAATCACACTATCCGGAAGACTTTTGGTAAATGGCTTGTAAATTTAAGTATGGCATGTATAGCAATATACCTATTTTGTGTAAATGATCTTATGATATGGTGATGGAATGGTTGAGAAAATGTTTGATAATGATAAATTATGAAAATGGTTAGTTTAGATTATGTTTGATGTTAAGGAAAATTATTAAGATACTTAGTGCATAAAAACTCATAAAAGGGATGAAATTTGCCATAAACAGAATACTGCAGCAACATTGACACGAGTTTGAAAATTTACTAAAAATCACAGAAATTTAATTTGGTGATGGAATACATATCAAATTGAAGCTTATTATGTCTAGTTTCACATGAACAAATAAAACAGGTAAAGGAATTATATGTTAAAAGATATTTGAATTTTAGTGAAACAGGGTCATAGCAGTTTCTGAATCCCCTATTCCAATTTTAGAAATTCACCATAAATTTTAAAGATATAATTAAGTGGTGTATTTTATATCCTCAGAATCCTTATTGAGTCTAGTTTTATTATAAATAAACCTCATAGTCATATGAATTTTTTACAGAGAGAAATGTGGTTCGTAGTAAACAGAGGTCAAACCAGTCAAGTCCTGAAACAGGGGTAAATTTAACTAAGAAACTGTAATAATTGGCTCAACCAAAAATTCTAGAAAAAAATTAGTAGATAGGTATATGAGTCTAGATTCAAGGAAAATTTACGGATCTTGATTTTGAGTTTTGTAACTCCAGATATGATTTTTCTTGTGACTGTGACGCAAGTAGCTTAAAAGCTGTGAATGTAGGAACAAATAATCCAAAGTTCTAAAAATGTTAAATTAAGCTTAGTAACACCTCATACTCGACTCCGGCGACGGTCTCGGGCATGGGGGCGTTACAAGTTACGTTCAAATTCGAGAATGCAACAACGCAACATATCCTCAAGTATCTGTTAACTCTTTCGGACTGACCGTTCGTCTGGGGATGAAAAGTTGTGCTGAAATTCAATTTCATTCCAAGAGCTTCTTGTAATTTCTTCCAGAATTTTGACTTAATTCTCGGGTCTCTATCGGAGATAATAGATAGTGGTACACCATGTAATCGTATGATTTCAGACAAGTACAATTCAGCTAATCTATCCAGAGAGTAATCCGTACGTATTGGTATGAAATGAGCAAATTTTGTTAGTCGATCAACAACAACCCAGATAGCATTTTTCTTTTTCAGAGATAAGGGCAGTCCCGATACGAAATCCATATTGATTCTATCTCATTTCCATTCAGGAATCAATACAGACTACAGTAAACCGGATGGTACTTGATGTTCAGCTTTTACTTGCTGACAAATCAAACATTTTGATACAAACTCCGATATATCCCATTTCATTCCCGACCACCAATATTACTAGTTCAAATCATTATACATCTTGGTACTATCCGGATGAACAGAAAAGCAACTACTGTGTGCTTTATGCAGAATTTTTGGAATAAGCTCTGTATTTTTCAGTACACAAATCCTATTTCGGAACATTAAACAATCATCAGCTCCAATATGAAATTCTGAATCAGAAATAGACTCACATTGAATTCGTTTAGCTTGCAGTCCACGATCATTTTTCTGAGCTTCAAAAATTTGTTACAGAAATACCGTTTTAGCTTTCAATTCAGCTAAAATAGACCCATCATCACATATCATCAACTGGGTATTCATGACTCGTAACGCAAACAATAATTTTCAGCTCAAGGCATCAACAACTACATTAGCTTTTCCCGGGTGATAATCAATCACAAAGTCATAATCTTTTAACAACTCAAGCCATCTTCGTTGTCGCAAATTCAGATCCTTCTGTGACATCAGATATTTCAAGCTCTTATGATTCGTATAAATGTGGCATTTTTCACTGTATAAAATAGTGTCGCGAAATCTTTAATGCAAATACAATCGCAGCCAGTTCTAAATCATACGTCGGATAGTTCTTTTCATGCGATTTCAGCTGTCGGGAAGCATAAGCTATAGCTTTTCCATCTTGCATCAAAACACAACCCAATCCGTTTAGTGAAGCATCACTATAAATCACGAATTCCTTACCCGATTCAGGTTGAACCAAAACTAGTGCCTCTGTTAATAGTGCTTTCAACTGTTCAAAACTCTGTTGACACTTTTCTGACCATTCAAACTTCACATCTTTTTGTAGTAGCCGAGTCATTGGTGTCGCAATCATTGAGAAGCCTTTCAAAAATCTTTAATAATAACCCGCTAATCCCAGAAAACTACGAACTTCAGACACATTTCTTGGAGGTTTCCAATCAACAATACCAGAAATCTTGCTCGGATCAACTCTAATATTGTCGACTAAAACAATATGTCCCAAAAATCCAACCTCTTTGAGCCAGAATTCACATTTACTGAAATTTGAAAATAACTGCTTATCGCGTAGAGTTTGTAACATAATTCTCAAATGCTCGGTATGCTCAAATTCATCTCATGAATATATCAGAATATCGTCAATGAATACCACAACAAATTTGTCTAAATACGATCTGAATATACGATTCATCAAGTCCATAATAATGGCAGGAGCATTAGTTAAACCGAAAGGCATAACAAGGAATTCATAATGGCCATACCTTGTTCTAAAAGTAGTTTTCGACACATCCGACTCTTTAACTCGCAACTGATAGTAACCCGATCTCAGATTAATCTTTGAAAATACTGTAGCCCTTTTCAACTGATCGAATAAGTCACCAATTCGTGGTATAGGGTATTTGTTCTTTATAGTCACTTTATTCAACTGCCTATAGTCAATACACATGCGTATCGTGCCATCTTTCTTTTTCACAAACAATACTGGTGCCCTCAAGAAGAATAACTTGGTTGTACAAAACCTCTGTCTATCAACTCTAGTAACTAAACTTTCAACACTTTTAATTCTATTGGAGCCATTCTATACGGAGCTATCGATATCAAAGCTATTCTCGGTATTAATTCAATACCAAATTCGATTCTCTGATCGGCGGTAAACCCGGTAATTCTTCTGAAAATACATCCGAGAACTCACAAACAACAGGTATGGATTCAATCTTTGATTTTGACACTTTCGTATCCAATATATATGCAACATATGCATCATAGCCCTTTCTCAAATATTTCTGAGCTAACATAGACGATATTACAGTAGGTAATTCACTCGAATCATTAGACTCAATTCGAAGAATCTCACCATTTTGACATTTCAATTCTATAATCTTCTGTCTACAATTCACAATTGCCTCGTACATAGTCAGCCAGTCCATACCCATAATCACATCAAACTCATCGAACATTAGAAGCATCAAATCAACCCGAAAATAGTAACCCCGGATCATCAGAGGACAATTCTTACAAATTTTATCAATTAAAATAAACTTGCCTAAAGGATTCGATACTTTAATTACAAATTCTATAGACTCGACATGTAAACTCTTTTTAAATACTAAATTCATACAGATATATGAATAGGTTGATCCAGGACCTATCAGCGCAACTATATCAGTATTAAAAGGAGAAAAAGTACAGGTGATAACGTCTGGTGATGATGCTTCCTCTCGTGCACGTATAGCATAAGCCCTGGTAGGTGCTCGTGCCTCAGATCTCACAATCGAATCCTCTTAGCACCTCGATTACCACTCACATTTCCAGTGTTTCGGGGCGGTCTCCCTCTAGCAGTCGTGTTACTTGTCTTCACTGGTTGTTCTTTTTCAACTGTTAACTTTTCTAGACAATCACGAAGAAAATGATCTAAAGATCCACATTTAAAACAAGCTCCGCTCACTAATCTGTATTCACCGTAATGTCGCTCATTGCAATATTTACATTCAGATCCAGCATTTCTAACACTTCCCACACTGGCCACGGATGTTGCCTGAGGTTTTGAACTTGATTGTCTCGCATTTCTGTCTTTGATAGAAATTCCCGCAGAGGCTGTAGAACGAGGGTGATATTCTCTAAATTTCTTCGATGCTGATTGATGTGATTTGCCCGTAAATCTTTTTCTAGACTCTCTAGCCTCAGAATCAACTTTTCTTTTCTCTTTACAAAGCTACTTTATAGGCTCAGTCAAACAGAACAACAAACTCTTTCAGCTCAAGAATTCCAACCAACACTTTGATTTCTTCATTCAATCCATCCTCGAATGTTTTACACATTATAGCTTCAGAAGAAACACATTCACGAGCATATTTTCTAAGTCATACAAACTCTCGTTCATATTCAGTAACTGACATACGACCTTACTTCAATTTAAGAAATTTTTTTCTCTTCTGATCAATGAATCTTTGGCTAATGTATTTCTTTCTAAATTTAACTTTGAAGAAATCCCAAGTGACTCGCTTTGGCGGAACTACGGATATCAAGGTATTCCACCACTGATATATAGTATCTCTCAACAATGATACAACACACTGCATACATTCTTCGGGTGTGCAGGACAATTCATCGAACACCCGAATCGTGTTTTCAAGCCAAAACTCAACCTTTTTAGGGTCATCATTAACAGTAGCTCTAAATTTTTTAGCTCTGTGTTTCTGAATTCTATCAACAAGTGGTTTATTTAATCGCAAAGGATTAATACCTTGAGGAACCACTGGGATCTGTTGGGGAATAGGTGGAGGTGGAGGTTGCGGAACAGCCAGGTTCGTACGTATATACTGTGTGAACCACTCATTTAATATCTGAAAGAAGGCTTCTTTAGCCTCACCCCATGACTATTCGTTGCAGGTCTAGATTCAGTAGGCGCTGCTCCTTGAGCGGGAGCTGGCGACTTACTTTCTGCGTCGTCTGCTATTGCTCATTCGGGATCTATTACTATATAAAAACACATTTAAGAACGTTAGGAGTCATCACACTATCACAATTTTATATATGGCATGTATAGCTAGACTCATATACGCTACGTTATTCCTAGAATCAACTAAACCTTAGCTTTGATATCAAAAAATGTAACAACCCTAACCCGTAACCGTCGCCGGAATAGGTTAAGAGGCATTACTAGACTTGTATCTCAATTCAAACCAATCATTTAACAAATTTCATCTCATTTCAGTAACCATCATTCATTCACATTCAAAATGTACTTAATCATGCAAAGTCTCAGTCATGCATTTGGGACTAAATTGATAACATATAAAAGTTTCAGAAACTTAGAAAATTTTTCAACTTTTCAAGTGTCACAGACTCGTGTGAACAAGCCGTGTGCCTCACACGGCATTAGACACGCCCGTGTGTCTAAGCTATGGCAAATCAGGGCATACATACTGACTTATCCACAAGGCCATAAGATACGCCTGTGTGCCAGGCCATGTGAAAATTAAGAAGGCTACTGACTTGGGTCACACGGCCGACCACACGCCCATGTACCAGCCCGTATGCCACACACGATAGATAGACACGCCCGTGTGCTTAGGTCGTGTCAAAAATGTAGGGTACATCGACTTTAATTCGTAGGGTACCTCAAGGGGACACATGGCCGTGCAACATGACCGTGTGTCGCACACGGCTGAGACACGTACCCGTATCTCTACCTGTGTGGACAAAAATAGGCCATTTGAAAAGCTAAATTTGCCACCCTAAAACATAAGCATTTATATTCATATTTGACCACATTTAAGCAACTCAAATGGCAATCAAATTAACCAATTCAATACACATTATAAGCCATATCCAAACTTACCATTTACATGTCCATGTACCTATATAACCACATATATAATTCATTCATCTAACATCCATATATCAAGACTTCTTTTGTATAATTTCATTCAAATATTACCATACCAAAACATACCATCATTAAGCACATATATGCAATCCAAATGTGATACCAAAATAAGCCAAATCACATGGCTTAACTTATATACAATTTCATTCTCAAACCATGATACCAAAACATAACTATGACTATCAAACTAGCCTATACATGTCATATTTACATAAGTTCATAAGTTCAAATTACCAACGAGAATTGGATAGTGTGATATACAACTCCGACTTGTCTGAAACGATTGAGCTAACGAACCTCTATAAGACATAGAAAAAGAAACAGAGTAAGCTTATAGCTTAGTAAGCCCGTATAATTCAGAATTAAACTTACCATTTAAATATAATCAAAGCAATAATAAAATGTCAACAATTCAATTTAACCATCACCTAATCACACATAATCATCACATGTTAGTCATTTAACTAATACATAAACCATCAACTAAAATAATACTTCATATCTTTCCAAACTTATACATCATATAAATAACTTTAATAACACATATAAACCGTAACTTGTCCATATAACATTATTTAGGCTGGTTGAACCTATTAGAAATTCAAAGGATAATCAAGTGAACAATGTCAATAATCCGTCAATTCATCATCATACACGCTCTTTCGAGTCATGGTCGGTAAGCTCTTCATCGAAAGGTGATAAACGATAAGCTCTATTAAAAGTGAGCAGAGAAGCTCTTTCGAGCTGAATCGGTAAGCTCCAATGAGCTGAAACAGTAAGCTCATACGAGCAATGGTGAGTCCATAACAAATGCAGGAGCTCGGCCATTACTGTAATTCTAGTAACATGTCACTCATATCCAATGAATTCAATTAGTTCAAATGGAGCTCGGTAACACATACAGTATAGTAATAAGACATTTATACTTCACATATCTCAATTATACACATTCTTTTCAATAATCACAAGTATAGAAAAGTTCAATTCTAACTATACGAACTTACCTCGTATTTGTTCGTATAACCGTCGTCTATTCGTCTACCTTTTGTTTCCCCCGATCTAATTCTGGTATTTGCTTATCTTAATCTATATGATATCAAATTAACTTATTTAAACTTTCATTCAATTCAATTTAGCCTAAAACATTCATCTTGGTTAAATTACAAATTTACCCCTAGACTTTTAACTACTCTGCAATTTAGTCCTTTTTATACAAAATGGCAAATTTATGCATTTTATCCTTAACCCATGTATAGTCGAATTTCACATAACCTCATAGCAACCCATATCTTTCATTATTTCACACTTTTAACTACCACATTTTACATTTTCACAATTTAATCCCTATTTAACATTTTTATCAAAAATCACTTTATAAAACTTGTAAAACTATCATCAAGCTTCCATAATCTATCATTAAACTTCAAAGAACTCAATTATACAACAATGGCACATTTCAAAATCATAAAAAAAAAATTCAAAAATTAAGGTATGGGCTAGCTAGATTAAGTTGCAACGAGCTCAAAAACATAGAAATCATTAAAAATCGAGTAAAAATCGTACCTAGATGGGCACAAATAGCTTGGCCGAACCTTAAACCCTTAAATGGATATTTTCTTTCCCTAATTCCAGTGGTGAAGAGATAATGGAAGAAGATGATACAATTTACTTAATTAAAATTAACCTTATTTACTAATTTACTATATTAACCTTTAATAAAACATCAACATATCATGTAATTTATGAACATGAATGTCCACTAGCATTAACAAGGGTACATTATCAAATTAAGGACTTCTAATATTAATTTCATATCCATTTGAGTCATTTAACTAATAGATCTCATATTTTACGCATTATGCGATTTAGCCTTTTTTGCCGAATTAAGCATTTAAACAATAAAATTTCTTTATGAAACTTTCGCATAATCAATCTATCATGCTGTAAACCTTATTAAAATAATAAAATAAATATTTTGACTTTGGATTTGTGGTCCCACTACTCCGATTTGACCTAAAAATGGGCTGTTATAGTGTGTTTTAAGTTAGTATGTAACATAGCCTGCGGCACGACAGTGTGACCCTATTTGGAATACCTACACGGGCAAAAACATGGGTTGGCACACAGCCATGTGTCCATACTTCAAATGTCTACACAATCTGGGCTATGTCACATAGCCTGGCCATACGACTGTGTGACCTCTATTTCTAAAATTTTCAAGTCTTTCCAAAATTTTCTGTTTTGTTTCAAATTGATCCCTAAATGTTCTTAAACTTTTTTTAGGGCCCATAGAATCGATTTAAGGCTCGTAAGTATATTTTTACAATAATTAAATGGAGTTATTAAATGTTAACTTTTAAATTGCATAATTGTTTCTGTTTTGAAGTTGAATGTCTTGATTTGTACAGCAATACTCCGTAACCCTAATTCGGTGATGGAGACGGGTTAGGTGTTACATCGAATATATCCTAACCATTTACTAAATTCATACGGGCATCATTTCATATGTACATCATTAATAATCCCTGTATCTGATTGCATAATTCATTTTCATGTCCTATAATCAATCAATTTTCATATATATACTTTATTCTATTACATAATAACCAATAAACACATGACATTTCAGTTTAGTCCATAATTAACCAAACATGCCAACTTTACTAAAATTCTAACTATATCTAGAAATTTATATATATGAAATCAAATACAACATAGAATAACTAGTAAGTTCATATGGAACTTACCTGTTCAAAATGTGAAAAAAGTGGATACTTTAGGGATTAATCCGTAATTTTTGCTTTACCCCTATTAGCTCCACTTTAATCCTAATCTTGATCTATATAATTATTTTATATACAAATCAATAGTAATTACTTTTATATAAAGTCATGCTATGCATGATCCTATAAAAAATTACTTTTTGATTTCCCTCAAAATTTTACATGTTATTCAATTTAGTCTCTAACTTCAGATTAAAATCTGATTTCGTATATCCTCATTAGGAACCTTATAGTTTCTATTTCAAACATAATTTTAAGACTAATTTTAAATTTATTCAATTAGTTCCCTAATGTAACGAAGTTAACAATAAGCTAAATTAACTTTACAATCTAGTCCTTTTCATATTCTAAGCTTAAAATCTATCCATTTCAATTCTAATTCTTTAAGAATTCAACAATGATAACTTTTTAAAACTTTAACAGTTTTACAAATTTGTACATGGGCTAGCTAAATCAAGTTCCCATGATCTTAAATCTATAAAAATTCATGAAAAAATGACCTAATTGCCTTAATTTCTCCTTAGTCGAATCCTTCAAATCTTGGGAGGATTTTTCTTTGTTTTAATTAATGGTAGATGATGCTTGAAGAAGACAATAGTGGAATTTTCCATTATCTCAACCTTTTTATACTTTAATTAATTTAAGTAATTTAGTTTAATTATCTTAATTTGGCTTAATTAACTTTAATTTATTTTTTATTTATTCTTAATAGGATACGACACTTACATCCACTAATTCCCCTCTATGCATGGTTTAATTGCTATTTTGGATATTTGATTAATTGATATTTAGGTCCCTAAACCTTTGACCAATTAAAAACATATAGCAATTAGACTTTTACAATATTGTCCCTAGGCTTTAATTAACTATTAATTCAACAAAATTAGCAAACTAGTCTTGAATATATTTTTATTTAATCCCCATATACATTTGTATTTAATATTTAAGGACTCAGATTATGGAAGTTCCGAAATTGTAATTTTTTTGTACCATAGAAAAATCGAGTCGTTACACTACCTTAACTACAAATTTTGTGAAAACATATATTAAGATAGGAGCAAGGAAGAATGTAATCTTCGCTACTAGCTCTACTACTCGCAAAAGAAATCACAAAATTATTAGGACTCCATGGATGGCTAATTTAGATATCAAACTACCAAAGGATTTTATGAAATCCTTTCTGGTCCTTTATGAGGAGACTAATAATTAAGAGTTGTTATGTTTAGTTTCTCACTTGTTTTATGAAATGTTAGTATACTTTTTATTTGTTTTTATGCAAAATTATATTTGGGGGTTTTGAACATGTTAAAATTTTTTTCTATATTTGTTTTACATAAATATATTTAACTATCCATATTTTTAAAAAATAAACAAACATATAAATATGGTATGCAATATTATGAGTAATTTTACATCGAGCGAGAGTTTTAAGACATCTGTTATCTTGGAACAAAAATTTTGCATAATAAAAGAAGTTAGTGACAACCAAACATATCGATATGGAATTTGATTATGAAACTTGATGAACTTTTGGTTTCATATTTTATGGATTGTCATCATCAATATTATTTTGGTTTGTAAAAAAAATTAAAAGAAAGTGTACACTAGGCATTAATAAGTGCATAATGTCTCTTAGTAAAATTATCTTGCTATAAGATAACAATGACTTCGAAAAATATAATTGTTAAGCTTAACAAATGTGAAAAGCCTGATGGGAAAAACTTTGAAATATGGAGTATGAAAATCTAGTATGTATTAGAGGAACAAGAGGTTTATGAGTTTTGAACAATGTTCTGGAAGATCTTAAAAATGGGAACACTACCCAACATAGAAGGGATTAAGAGGCTTATGATGCCTAAAAAAATTCCATTGCTGCCGTTATGTTAATAAACAGTGTGGACAATGACATTATACGTGAGTTCAGAAAGCATGAGATAGTAAAAGAAATGTGGGTTGCTTTTAAGGTGAACTTTGGTGGCACTTCGGTCGCTAAACTCATAGAACTCACAATCAAATTTGACACTTATCAATCACTACCTCATAGTTGGGAGCATATAAAAGTGCACCTTACCAACAATGAGAACATCAAGACGCTGGATGATGCTTCCTCAACATCTTCAACTGGAAGAAAATCGTATTAAGGTAAATAACCCTGATTCTTATATGTATACGTTAAGAATGAGTTCTAATGCAACATCGAGTACCAAGTGCAAACCATATAGTGAGTAGAACATGACTAAAGTTAACTGCTTTAGCTATAGCAAGAAGGGTCACTATGCTCGTGAGTGCATTGAGCCAAAGAAAACTACGGTGCCATAGACCATGGAACCAGAGACTAAAATATGTTGGTGGACTTCTATCAGATTCCATTGGAAACCAAATGGATTTATGTAGGAAATGACACAAGTGTTAAAGTTAAGGGCATTAGCACTAGCAAATTGAGTTTGCATTGTGAAAGACTCTTGATCCTACATCATGTATTTTTTGCTCTTGAGATATGATAGAATTTGGTATTATTAGTAGTGCCTCTTAATTGAGGTTTTATTTTGAACTTTCTAGTACGAATATTTGTCATGCCAAACTTTCTCACATCAATTAACAAAAAATACATAGGTTAGCTAAAGAGGGATTATTAGGCTTTATCAAAAAAGCTAATATACCTATATGTAAAAGGTTTCTAGATAGAAAAATAACAAGAAAACCATTCAATAAAGGAACTCGAGTCGAATTTCCATTACAATTAATAAACACAAATATTCGTAGCCTAATGAATGTTAGGGCATGAATTGGAGGAGTATACTTCATAACTTTCATAGATGACTATACATACTTCAGTATTGTTTATTTTATTTCCAACAAGTATAAAGAATTAGAATACTTCATAAAATATGTTATGTTAGTGGAAAATCAATGAGATAAAAAATGTCAACACATTAAGAATCGATTGAGGACATGGATAGTTGTCTGATCAATTCAAAAACTTATGCAATGAAAAAGGGATAGATAGGCAGTTAATTATTCCAATGACTCTACAACAAAATGGTGTTGCAGAGAGAAGAAATAGAACGCTTCCAAGAATAGTCAGGTCTATGATGGCAAAAGAAACTTTGCCTATCACTTTTTGGGTGATGCTTTATTGATAGTCGCTTATGTATTGAATCAAGTTACCTCCAAATATATTGCATCAACTCCCTAAGAATTATGGGCTTGTAGAAAACGCAATCTTAGTAATTTAAAGTCATGAGGTCACGCTGCTTATATCCATGAGCTTACTCATCGACATGACAAATTAAGTCCAATAGGTAAAAATAGTATATTTATAAGATACTCTGAACATTCAAAATAATGTGTTTATAGGAGAACAAGAAAATGAAAGCGTTACTGAATTTGAGTCTCGATATGCCATATTTTTAGAAAATGATTTTCCTAACAGAGGTGACACTAAACATGATTTTTCTCTTTATAAAATAGAAGATCTTGATGATTTGATTAGCTCAAATTGGTTATTTCATTTCCTTATAAATGTAACAATGTTGTCTTGTTCGATTGGGACTTAACAAGAGATGTTGAAATTCTTTCATAAGAATCTCATGTTAAGTGTGGTAGTCATAGACATATACCTCGATGTTGTTTTGACATAAGAGAGAAGCTTTCATGATTACTCAAAAGATAAATGGACGAAAGCAATATAAGAAAAAAATGGAGTCAATGAGATCAAACCATATTTGGGAATTGGTTAATCTACTAAAAGGACGTAAAGCAATCGGGAACAATGAGTTCTCAAAATTAAGTGTAAATCTGATGACACAATTGAAAGATACAAGGCATGCCTTGTAGTGAAAGGTTATACCCAACAAGAGGGAATAGACTACAAAGAGACTTTCTCTCTTGTCATGAGATTTACCTCAATATGCTTACTTCTAACAGTAGTAGCAAGTTTAAATCTAGAGTTGCACCAAATGGATGTGAAAACTACTTTTATAAATAGAGAACAAGAAAAAAATCTTCATGGAACAACGTATAGGTTTTGTTTACAAAAGTCAAAAGCACAAAGTGCAAGTTACTAAGATCAATTTACAATCTTGAGCAATCTTCTAGATAATGGTATATAAGACTTCATCAAACAATCATTTTGTATGATTTTACCATATTGATGAAGATATTGTGTGTATGTCAAAAAGATAAGGACAAGTTTATAATCTTGTCACTTTATGCGGATGTCATACTATTGGCTAGAAACAATGAGTATATAGTTACGATAAAAGATTCGTTATCCTCCAACCTTAAAATGGAGGACATGGGTGAAGTAGGTTACATTCATAGAGTAAAGATTACTCAAGATCATTCTAAGAGGCTCATAGCTCTTTTGCAAGAGTCATACATTAAGAAAATCCTTGAATGATTTAGAATGAAAAATTGTAAGCTAATTGATACTCTTGTTGGAAGAGGTGAAAACGTAAGCTTATCCACAAGAAAAGGTTCAAATGGACAAAGTTCCTTATTTTAGTGTAATTATAAACTTTATGCATACGATGATGTATACATGCTATGAAGTTGGACTAGTAAGTAGATATCAATCAAATCGAGGTTAACCCATTAGAAAGCATTTAAAAGGATATTAAGGCATCTCAAAGGCATAGTGAACTACTAGCTATGCACCAAGAAAATGATCTGTATCTAATTGGAAATATAGATACTTATTGAAAAGCAGATTTAATGAAAGTGAAATCTATCTCCAAACATGTTGTAATCACCATATTTTGTCGTTTAATCTTAATTTGAGGACTAAGCTCATTTTATATTTAGATTTTTACTTATTATTTAATCTTAATAAAATTAGTATTATTTTCATAGGAAGATCCAATAATATAAGCATGTTATCAATTTTCTTTTTCTTTCTTTATTATATTGTAAAATAATAAAATGAGAACAATTATAGAATTCTATATGTTCCTCCCGTTGATATATACCATATTATGTTATATTATTTTATATGTTTTATTTCTTGATATATCTAAAATATTATATTATAATACTTTTATGTGTAGCATAGAATTCTATACATAGTATATTACTTATAGATATGCGTGCATGTGGAGGTTATGATAAATAAATGATGTACATGCCTGTATTTAGAAAGTGTATGGATCTTTGCTGTTTGAATCATGTAGAAAGAATTCGAAAAAGGGATAAGGATGAGGGAGTTAATATTACTGCTTTGAAGTGGGGTAAAAGATGTGGGTGAGTGGAAGTTGTAAACCTGAAAGAATGCTGGAAAACACTAAAAGCTAGCAAGAAAGACGAGGAAAAAAGGTATCAAATAAGCTATGGACCTACAACTTTAAAAAAAACTAAAACTTTAACTAAATTTCTATTTTTAATAGATATTATTTTAGAAATGATCGTAAAACAAGATGATGATTGAACTACATCACTTGCCTAAATTGGTGTTCATCAATTTTATGTCCTCAATGAGACGATCCAAATTGCAATACGAAGACCCACCAACAGTTACACATTGTTTGGCATAGTTGGCCATTTTGGCAGCTGATTTCACAAATTCCTCCCTCTTTTCCACCATCAAATCATTCACCATCTTCTCAACAACTTCCCTATCACACAAATCCTTCATATCTAAACCCAATCCCCACACTTTACTCACAAATCTGCTATTCAATTGTTGATCAGCAAAGTAAGGCCAACAAATCATAGGCACTCCTTCCACCACACTCTCCAATGTTGAATTCCATCCGTTATGTGTCAAAAATCCACCAACGGCCTCATGAGCTAACACCTCTTCTTGTGGCGCCCAACTCACTCTGTATCCCCTTTTTTTAGTCCCTTTGATAAGCTCGATCGGTATACTGACCCCTTTATCATCTCCGCCGCCATTTTCAGGCATGTTATCGGGCCTTAGAACCCATAAAAACCGTTTCCCACTATTGACAAGCCCGAACCAGAACTCGAAAATTTGCTCCCTTGACAACACTGCAATGCTGCCAAAACTTACATAAAGAACGGATCCTTTTGGTTGCTTATCAAGCCATGACAAGCAACTTCTATCGACTTCTCGAAAACTATTCGAGGATGGACCGGAAGATGTTTGATCTGACTTGAAAAGTCTAGTCTTCAAGTGTAGATTGAGAGGTCCAATTGTGTAGATTTTGGGAAACTTAGTTCGCATATGGGATAATATTGGTCCTTCTAGGTCTTCAAAGGTGTTCAATAACAGTCCGCGGGCTTCGGAATTTTTTCTCGTTTCTTGAGCCATCTGTTGGAGAATTGAATCTTTGGTGTCGCTTGCTCGGCAAAAACTTGGAAGATCTCGACATCTAAGAAAAGCTTCCATGCCTGGAACACTTGTTATTAGTCGATCCATATCTTCATTTCCTTCCACAAACACATGTAGTTTTGTCAGAGGCCTTATTTGATATCAGAAATCACATGTGTATGTCTGGAAAGTACAGATTTACAACATAGATATCAACTTAAAAATAAAATACTAAAATTTAAATCGCCAAATCTATTATCGTATGTGTAATTTCATGTTAACTTATTATTTTTAAGTATTACTCATTAAAAATTCAGTTAATGAATTAATGATTGTCATTTGTATTAAGATTGAAATTTTAAAATTTGAAAAAGTATAAAAACTTAGAAGGATCCAAATGGAGAAAATGAACTAAATTGGTAACTTTATGAATAGTACAAGACGAATAATTGAATTTAACTAAACGAATTTAATTACTACTGTTTACGTAAGACTAAAATTTTATATTTTAAAAAATAGAGGAATTAAAATTGACTAATTTGAAAAGTAAAAAAATTAAATCTATAACTTTTAGAAAGTACAAGAATTAATAGCAAATTTAAATTATAAATAAAACACGGTGAGGTGGATACACACGGACTAGAAATTTTATTAAAGAAATCGACCTGAGACAAATCAAAACCGGGATTTTCTCTCATCGTACTGTGAACCCAAACTCTAATAATTAGTGTAGAATTTTCATTTATCTTCGCTTACAGAAGACACTGGATTCGAACTTGAAGTTTAAGAAATAGCGTCTTATGATTGATGGATGAGTTAAGATATTAAACTCAAACAAATTCATGGAAAAGAATAAGAAAGGAATAATACCTATGATAGGAAGCTCCCCAGCATGGATCATATCAGGGATTGAAAAATAAGCCCAGAGACTGCAAGCACTAATGGTACGAAACTGAATGATGGGAATTCCAAGCTCATCAGCAATATCAAGTGCGAGCCCTAAGACCCCATCTCCTATAATACAATCCACTTTCGGCTTACTATTAACCAGCATTTCCTTGAAAAGTGGTTTGGTTATCAATTCCAAACCATCAAAGAGCTTCGTCACAAAATCACCGCCTACTCTGGGATGATCGTCAGGGACACCATCTAGTATGGTCTTGAATTGGAATTCCGCATATTTGGCGAAGCGGGAAAGAATATCGGTGTGACGAAGAAGTTGTTGATGGATGAAGTGGGAGTTTAGGAGGGTGACCTTGAGGCCTGCATGTGCTAATAGCTCAGCTAGCTTCAGCATGGAGTTGACATGGCCTTGTGCCGGGAGAGGGAAGATTAGTACATGAGATGATGATGTGTGTGGCTGTTGTTGTTGTTCTTGCTCCATTTTCTTTTGCAAGATTTGATTTCTTCTACTTGCTTTATGATTGAAATACGGCAATAGAAGGACCATTTGGTTTGCCATACCGAGTGGACATGGTGAATGGGAGACATGTGACCGGCAGAATGGTTGATAGTTACTAGAAGGATAACGTAGTGAAAAAAAAATGATATTTCTTTTAAAATTTTTAAGATATAAAAATTGTAAAACTTGATAAAAAAAATCATAAAAAATATAGAAAATAAGATAAAAATTACAAAAAAGATTATAGAAAATTATAAAAATTATTTATGACTTAAAAAGGGTAAAAAAATAGCCCACTTGGATGAAATTTAACAATTTCTCTCTGCTCATTTTCTACTCCTTGAACTTCAATTAATTTTATTTTATTTTGATAATATACAATTAAATTATTACTATTTATACCCACATCACACATTTATTTTCTTCATTCACCACTTCAACATAAAAAAAAAAAAAAAAATTAGACAAATTAGAAAACATGGTATAATTTTAGAAAATATTTTTCCCTAAAAACATGGTATAATTCTAATAGCACCAATTAAAATGAACAATAAGAGCTTTTCTTAAACTGTTAGAGAATGCTTAGACAAATTTGAATGAGAGAAAGCTTTCCGCGTGATTATATTTACCAGCTTTGTTGCATAGTGTTAGCATTATGGTTAGAGGTCAACGTTTGATCGAATCGACTGAAAAGATTTTAAGTTAATCGAGTTTACGAGTTTTATTTTATCATCTTAACTCAATTTAATTTTTTTTCAAATCGAGTCGAATCTAGTGAAATTGTTCCAGTTAAATTAAAAAAATAAAATATGTTAAATAAAAATATTGTTATAATATAACTAATTCCATGTTAGAGCACATAAATTTGAAACCATATATATTTAAAAAATTTTCAAAGCAAAATAATAATAATAATAAGATACTTGAGTATGATAAATTTAAATCATTAATTAGGTCCCTACAATTATTATTTTAGAAAATTTTTAAAATTTTAACTTTTTTATATATATTTTAGAATTTTTTAAAATCTTTATATATTTTTTAAAATATAAATTTTGAAATTTTTATAAATATTTTGAAATTTAAAAATTATTTTGTAATTTTTGTTGAGAGAGAGCAATTTGCTTGTTTTCAAAATTGATAGGGACCAAAAGGGGGTATTTACACTAATCTATTATTCGAATTGTAAAATTTAACTCGACTCGAGTTATTCGATTTGACTCAAATCATTCGAATAACTCAATTCGATTAACTCAAAATTTTAAAAAAATTAATTCTTTTGAATCGAATCGAGTTTTGCTCACCCCTAACTATGACCGGCACCATGCAAGTAGATTTGGGAGAAATTTGAGAGTTTTGAATCATTTTGTTTGATTCGATTAAATTTTGTTGAATTCAATTTATTTTTTGTTCGTAAAATGAAAAAATATATATTTTTCATAATTTTCTATATTTTTTGTAATATTTATCATTTTTATAATATCTATAATTATTATTTATGATTCTCCAGAAATTTTTATAATTTTCTATAATTATTTGTTCTTTTTAGTAATATCGCTAATAATTTTTATAATTTTTTCGCAGTTTTTGTGATTTTTTATATTTATAATTTTCTAAATAATTTTTATAATGGTGTGTTTTCTATTAATTTTTATACTTTTTAAAAAATTAATAACAATGTATTTTTCATGTACCACATCGCGAACATACCCTAAAAAAAATAGAACCGTCACACTTTACCTATCAATCGTGTGTGGTTGTTGTTTGTTTGTTTTTGCTCTTGAGATATTTTTTTCACAATAATTGAACTTTGGATTTTTCTCTGAAAATTTGGGCTTTGGTTCTGCTCGCTTTATGATTGAAATGGAAATGTTAAAATATGTTGGTAGTTGTTATATTTGTTTAGAATTTGAGATTTAATCTTTCTATTTTAAAAGTTATAATTTTAATTCTCCTACATTTTCAATTTAAAAATCTTAGTTCAATCTTTACTATTGTAGGTATTTTTTGTCGAAATTTGTCAATTTTATATTTTTTTCTATCACATGTCATGTCATATGAGAACAACTTGATTAAAATTTTAAGTTAACAAGTTTTGATGAAAAATACTTACGATTTTAAAGAATGAGCTGATATTTTTAAATCAATAAAGTAGAAGGACTTAATTTTTAAGTTTTAAAAAACAAAAGCTAAATATCAAATTCTGTACAAGTACAATGACTAATAGTCTATTTTAACCAAATGGAAAAAAAAAAAAGTGATCCTAACGGTGATGTGGATTAGTATTTACGTATATCGTTCTTACACTTTTTAATTCAGAAATTATCAGTTTAATATTTATGATTTAATTTAATTTCTGCAAACAATATTATTTTGAATTTACTTTATAATATTTTTTAATTCTTTAAAAATTTGAATGTTCCACAGGAATTATTGAAATTTAATAATATGTTTTGGTTTTTATGTGACTTTTCTATTAAATCATTTCAATATTTATAAATTCTATTAAATTAATCTTAATTTTAAATAATTTAAAAATTTTAGCAATCAATTTTACATATCACACATTTTTTTCAATTTAATTTTATTTCTTAAAAATTCAAAATTAAAAAAAAAACTATAAAAAATAAAAAAATTTAAAAATTCATTTTTTCATAAAAATACATAATATTTTATAAAATTACATATAAAATTATAAATAAATAAATACCCACTTTTTTCCTTTTCTAACATGGAATTTATTTATTAAAATAATACTTTTATAAATAAATTATTTTTTAAAAACCCACAATAAAAACTTAAAACTTTTTATTTTTTAGTTTATGTTATAAAGAATAAATTTTCTTATACGTCTAGTCTTGCTCCTTAATCCTCATTGCTGAGCATTGGGCACCACCTTTGCTCACTACGATTGACACCAATAACCGTTGCTCCGAACTCTTCGATTTCCATGTCCTCCATCATCACGCTATAAAACTAGGAATTGGTTGTAGAATTGCCAGTATGGCTTTTCACCTACTAGGTCTTCAAGACCTTATTCTCATATATATATATCTTTAATCATGTTCGTCTCAAACCTCAAACGCAATAAACTCATTCTAGGCAACAATCTAAGACCAATTCTTGCCATTTTCAACCTTAGGTTATAGTTTTTAACTCACTTAAACATGGTGTTCATTAGAGGTGATCATGGGCCAGGCCGGGCCGGGTTCGGGCCGGGCTCAAACAAAATTTTAGGCCCGTCTACTAGGGAGCACTGCCTGCATCATATATTTTTTTTTTTTTCTTATTTCATTAAATAAAAAAATTTAAAAATATAATAAATCAAATATATTTAAAAACATAAAAATAAATATTAAAACAAATAAAAATAATACTAAAACAATTCTTAAAACAATACACAAATTAACAATATAATAAAAAATAATTACATTAAAAATTTAAAATAATTAAAAATAAAATAAAAAATATATATTAATATATAATTCGGGCCGGGCCGGGCCCGAGTCAAAAAACTCTTACCCGAGCCCGGCCTATTTTCTAAACGGACCTCTTTTTTTACCCAAGCCCATTTTTCGGGCCTATATTTTTACCCAAACCCTCCCATTTTTTGGGAGGGCTTTCGGGCCGGGCCGGGCCGGGCCGGGCCGCCCAGCCCATGATTAGCTCTAGTGTTCATTGATGTTTAAATAAATAAATAAAAAGGGAGGGGAAGTTGAATCCACGCAAGTCTTTTTAATGTTTTTCCTCTTAAAATTTTTTATTTATAAGATTATTATTTTAATAAATAAATTTCATGTTAGAAAATGAATATAATATATGTTTATTTATAAATTTTTTTTATAATTTTGTATGTATTTTTATTAAAAAAAAGCTTTTAAAGAAGTTTTAGTTTTTAAAATTTTTAATTTTTAAGAATCAATATTAAATTGATGAAATGTGTAAAGTTGAGAGCTAAATTTGATAAATTTTTTAGATTTAAAACTGAATTGATAAAATCTGTAAATATTAGAGGTTAAATTTGTTATTATGCTAACAAAAAGGCCATTGTTAATGATTTAATAGAGAAGTGACTAAAATATTAAATTTCGATAGTAACTATAATAGAAAATTTTAAAATATTGAAAATCAAAATATTTAAATAAAAAATAATTAATAATTTTAAATGATTTTTAAAAAAATATTTTGATATAGAATTATTAAATTATTTTTTATTATTTTAAATATAAATATTTATTTTAGTATGATAATAATTAACATTAGTTATAAACTAAATAAAGATAAAATTTAGTTGAATTTGGAATAATCTCGATTTTTAATCACTTTAATTTGAGTTTGATTTTTTAAAATTTTTAATGTTTGTTGTCTTAAATTTATTTTTAGGATACGCGTAAGTAAATCATTGTACTGTCGTTTTTTGGAAATATCCTTTTCCTTACTATTTGTTATCTTATCTCTAACAGTCTCCATGATTCGTTTGATTAGCAGTGGCTGTGACAGTCAATCAATCTCATAAAATAGAAGTCATGTCAAATGGATTTAAACAATTAAAATGAAGACGAAACTTAACCTAATCATGACACTTGTATAAAATAAATTTTATATTTTTCTTAGGCTAAATATAGGCTATAGGCCATTTTTTTTAATTCGGCCATTATGCCGATTTTAATATTAATGAAGGAAATAAATTGATTTTAAGAGAGAAAGTAAAAATGCATTTTGTTGGATGCACTTTTTCTCAACAGTAAATTGCAATGGCTTTTTTACCGTTATTGTGTCAAACAGTAAAAAAATTATTGGTAAGTTTTTTCAATCTATAAATACTCCCTAAATTTTAATTTTTTTTCATTCACATCTTTCTCTCAACTCTCTCAGGCTTTTTATTCAAAATTTATTTATATTTTCATTTAAAAAAATAATTTTTTAATTATATCATATTTTATTCATTCGGATCAATTTCTCGAGAATGGACGCCTCTCTAATTTGCTTTGACGACAACCATATTTTCGCCGCCCAATTAGCAATGGTAATTCGTTATTTTTAATTATGTTAATTTTTTTTTGTAAATCTAAATAATTTTTTTATGTTATAATAGGCGAATGATCGTGTGCTGGAAGCGTTCATACATAATACGGGGGAGCCTCTGATCCCTGAAATTCGTGGGTACTTGCAAGAGGCTGGATTCTTACATGCGTCTCGCATGCAAGTGCAAGAGGACTGCAAACTCGATCCCACATTAATTAGCACATTGGTCGAAACACACACATTCCACCTTCTATGTGACGAGTGTACAATCACACTCGAGGACGTAGCATTAAAGCTTGGTCTGTCGGTGGATGGGCTAGTCATCACGGGTTCAACAGTGGTTTAGGGGAAAGTGGACCTCTGCATGGTAATGCTAGAGAAGATCTTGAACAGGTTCGAAGGTGGTTAGATATCGATCAACTGGTTGGAGAAAATTTTTGATAAGCTTCCGATGACATAACGGAGGAGGTAATACAATAGTACGTTCGAGCATTCATCATGAGGTTAATCGGGGGCATTTTAATGCTCGATAAATCTAGAAATTTGGTGCATGTAAGGTGGCTTCTACTTCTAATGGACTTTAGTGAATGCACAAAACTAAGTTGGAGATCTGTCGTGTTGTCAACGTTATACTCGGAGCTTTGTTGGGCAACGCAACTGGATAAGATGTCGATCAATGGTTGCCTGCTGCTGTTGCAATCGTGGGCCTGAGGGCGAATACCATTTCTATGTCCCAAAGTGACTGACCCATACACGTTCCTGTTGGTGACGAGATAAACATCATTTATCAATAAATACGTAATTTATGCAGTAAATGTTTTTATTTATTATATGTTTCGCCTAATATATCGCTTGTACAGATGGAAACATGGGCCGAGTTACGTAGGAATGCCCGACGAGTTGGAAGATGTTAGGCTGTTGTTAGATCAACGTTTGGAAACCAAGGTTAATTTCTTATCCTTTTCAAACCTATATTAATTACGCAATGATTTATTAAAAAAATTCGTACGTAATGATATTTACAATTTATGCTTTTCAGTTTGAATGGATGTCATATGCCGACCTTGAGATCATATCTTTCTTGTCAAAAATGTTAGACAATCGAGAGATGTGAGACACAAAGGTGTCGTTGATAGTGTATGTGACAATGGAAATGCACGAATTGGATCGGTTTTTATGGCAGTTCGGGTATAGCCAACAAATTCCAATGCCACCACGAGACATGAAAAACTGCACAAGGAGGACATGTGGGGGAAAAACGATGAGGACTGGGCAGAAAATCACAATGAGCACATCCAAGCTTGGAATCGTATTATGGAATCCATATCACCCTCGAGCCATTTTTCTCGGCGGACATGATGACAACTGATGATTACTTGACATGGTTCAGATTCGTCGGTAAACCATATCTACTACCACTAGAGATAGGAGTAGGAAATTTGGCCGAAGAGGCAACGTTGAGAGCCACAACAACGTAGGTACGGACGCTGTCGAACAATGAGTTCGTCATCAGCTCTAAAAGAAGACACGCCGTCTGTGGCTACGCAATATCCAGGTCAGTTCGCTCAATTTATTCTTATTCAATTTACTAACCCCATGTATTTTTCACAAGCACCATCGCACTACGAACCGCCGCCGCACGTGGCCGGTTCTTTTGTTCCCGTAGGTTTATATTTCGAGGCACCAATGTCCCTCACGTACTACACCCCTATGTCGATATCGGTGCCGAACCCCATATTAGGATAGATGCTGATGTATGCACCACCAACGACGACGATATCGATGCAAACACCCATGCAGTAGTCGATGTTGATCCCCGGATCGATGTCGATATACTCGGGATTTGGGGCACCTTATGGTTACACACCTATAGTGATCTAAACACCGTGTGCATCACTGTTTTAATGGGGTGGCTCATCGTCGCAACCACCAGATGTGGGAGTGGTGGATACACGATTGTAGATGAGGATGACACAGTAATTCACCACGGAGAAAGATGATGACACTGTCGATCCCAAAGAAACAGTTGCCCAAGGGGCCATGCTAGGTACATATTCAGGCGATGATGACAATGATGAGGAAGTCTATAGGCCCACACCTCCGGTTGTACGCCAGGTTCCATGTAAAAATCTTCCACGCGACCGTCGCCTACCGTCTTACGACAGACATTCTCCTCGACGATATGATTGAGTGTATTTTTTGTTATAAATATTGTGATGTAAATATAAATATGTCATAAATAAAAAAACAATTAATTATTATAAAACAATTCTCTTAGGTTGTGTACATTATTAATTATTATAATTAGTATAAAGTCTTTATTTGAACAATACATTTGTCTTTTCATGAGTTATGCGTAAGTTAACAATAAATAAAAAATTGAACCAAAGGGAATACACAAAGCACACGCTAATAAATATGAAATTTGGTAGAAAGTAATGTCATCGACGCTGGGGCCCCAATTTATCCCTATACAGAGAAAATGTTGCCTTTGTATGCCCTGGGTTTCTACAATATGTGCATAATTTCTGTTAGCTGTGTCTCTCTTGAATATCCATATTGTTCCTTATTCGGGTGGTATTCGGGCGACCTTTCGGGACACGAAACAGGCTCTTGTTTGGCACCAACTCAAACGGTGTGCTGGACACAAGCTGCCACATACTCTCATCTAGGACGGGTGGGAATTCAAGACTCCACATACTGTAAATGTGTTGTAGTCGGTAAACATCATTGATGTAAGGCGCATACTCAATTCGTATGTTCCCACATGCGATAATTGTATATGCACATGGGAACCGAAGTGCTTGGAATCTCCCATAATTGTAGGTCCCTTCTGTTTGGTTCACATGATAGGATGCCCTTAACATTTTCTAGTTGGGCCTAGCGTGTTCCGTGACTAAAAAATCGAGGTTCGATGCGAGTGGCACACTAAATAAATAGTGTTCTCTCTCGTTGTACTTCTTCAAATCTTTTTCATCATGTCATTGAAGAATGTACCGTTGCCCGCAAATGACTAGTCGAAAGTATGTCTCTTTAACAACCAATGTTACTGGTAAATAACGCGCCCCCTTTAGTACGAAATTAATGCATTTGGCCAAGTTTGACGTCATGTGCCAATATCGTAGACCCTTGTCATACGATTGCGTCCACTATTTCAATGGTATATTCGATACATACACCGCACCGTAAGCGTTAATGGTGCTCAAGTTGTTCAACATTTGATGATATCGATGTTGGATGAGCTTGTAACCTGTCGAGAAATAGCTACCAATTCGTGCAATGAAATAACCTGATATGAATATTCGATATGCAATGAATACATAGTTCGAACTACAAACCCATGTCGATGACTGGATCTCACTCAATAGGCAAATGATATTTTTTGTGGTAGTTGGATCCCATATGTCATATGCAGTATTGATGGTGAGTGTGATCCCAAAGGAAACTGTGATGGTCAATCGTCGAGAGAATTTGAGCCCCCTATTCGATACGGGGCAAACACGACAGCGTAATTGGCTCACGAAGAAATCCTATTCATCTGTCGTTTCTTCGGGAGATATTGTGAACGCTATAGGTAGAATCTTCTAATTATAGTCCTGAGCAATGGTAAGTAATAGGTGCTACTAATACCTTCCGTACAGCCAGGTGCTGTCAATTTGGATCATAGGCTTACAGTGTTGAAATGCCTCTCTGCATTGCTCAAAGGTCCAAAAAAACCAGTGGAATAGTTTTTTCCCAAGGACCAACTGCTTGTCGTAGTACCCTGGGTGTGTTTTGAGATCGGCTACGAAACCTGGTACGTACCGATCCAATACCTAACACCATTTCCATAGATAGTTATACGAACCCTCTCACTCGTGATGCAATGTAACACCCCTCACCCGTATTCAACGCCGAAATAGGGTTACAAAGCATTATCGAACTTATTATACAATTAAACATACATTTCACATACATTTTCTATTTCCATATAAATATCATTCATAAACAATCACATTGTACCTAATACAAGCCTATGAGGCCTTAAACATGCATTCGAGGTGCTTCACGACTAAATCAATAACTTATGAAATTTCTGGAAAACTTAGAAAATTTTTACAAAATACAGGGGACACACGCCCATATAGCCCAGTCGTGTGTCTCACACGGCCAAAGACATGCCCGTGTCATAAGCCATGTGAACATCCGAAATGGGATCACATGGCCGTGTCCTGCCCCGTGTAACTCTCTAACTTGGGTCACACGGCCAACCACACGCCCGTGTAACAGTCTGGTTTTGACCTTAGTTGGAATAGTGGTTTCGGGACCACAAATCCGAGTTAGAAAAGTATTTTAATATTATTTTCATGCCTATTATAAGTGAATTGACATGTGTGAAAGTCTCATGTGAAAATTTAACTGTTTGTGTGCTTAATTTGCAAAAATGACTGATTGTCACTCGCGATAAGTTTTAAAATTTATAATTGATCGTACTTAAACTAACTATTATCACGATGAAGGCAAGCGCACTTATCGAACAGTAGTATAGTTTTAGCAAGACTGGATGTTGAACCCAAAGAAACTAAAAGTACTGTTATTAACTTTCTTTTTATTATTTAGCCTAAAAATAATGAAGGTTGTTTTAACTAACTAATTAACTAATCTAAGAACTCACAGAAAGTAAATTGAGGAAAATACTTGTGGAAATTTGATTGATTTTAGACAACACCCAAGGAAGAATCCACCTAGACTTCTCTTGTTAATTGACTCTGAACTAGACGATTTATTCACTTGACTTGATCCGTAGAAATCCCTAAGTTATGTTATTATCCCTATTCAAGACTAATAACGTCTAACCCTAGGTTGATTAATTGAAATCTCTTTCTAATTAAAACCCCTAGTTTTGCATTAACTCGATCTATGGATTCCCTTATTAGATTTGACTCTAATCCGGCAGATTTATGTCGTCTTATCTCTAGGATTGTCGAGACCATTTTTAAATCGAGTTTTGGAAAATGGGAATCGACTTAAAAAAAATGAAAACGGGAGTCACCACCAATCTTTTTAGGTGTGATTGGATCACTTATAAAATGTTTTGTTTTAAAATATTAATTTTTGTCTACGAAAGTCGAGAAAACGGATTTGGGAGTCGGTTACGTACGAGGAAGGGTTAGCACCCTCGTAACGCCCAAAAATTGGTACCTAATTGATTATCAAGTGTCTTTAATGTCGGAAATTTGAAAGTTTTAAAATGCAATCCTCTTTAGAATATTTTAATCTTGAAAATTAGGGTTTTCTTGTATCAAATGAATCAAAATATTACATCCAATAAGTTAGGAAGCAATATTTTTACGACATTCGAAGCTAAGCTAGCCCTTTTTGACAATTCTTATCTCAAAATGACAAAACGCCATATCCAATAAGTTAGGACATAACACTTTGAAATTTTGAGGCAGTGGTTTGTATTTTGAAAACCTTAGAACTTAGAAGGGTACTTGATTATTCGAACTCAACGAGAAGAGTCGCAACCCAGTAAGTTAGGGCACTACTTTTCTCGAAATTTCCAAACACCAAGCATTGCCCTTTTATTTTTTAAAACTTTTGAATTTTTTTAATTAATGCATGAAGAACCATATACATGCATTATAACATGTAAGATAACATTTTACAATAACAGGTAGCTAAAACATGTATTTAAATAATATGATAGCCATAATATGGGGGTTCTATACTAGATACATACATAAATATAGCAAATATAATAACATATATGTTAAAATATAGATAACATATATTGAAGATGAATAAACAAAGTATACGAACATACAAAGTAATAATTAATTTAAAAATGTTGCATGATATATAATTAGACATATAAATATATATACAAAACAAATGCGATAATAATAAAAAATGTAGCAACATATATATATTAATCAAACAACATTTAATAATATTATGAAACTAGCATCTAATATATAAATGGTATAAAATATAATAACATATAAAAGATTTAATTCGTATTAAAATATAAAATAAAGTGAGTAATTATTAATAAAATATACCTAAAATTAAAAAAACAATGTTTAAAATAAGTTATGTGTAATAATATAATATGAGTAAAATATAAGGAAATATAATATAAAATAATAATAATAATATAATAAGTATTTTGCCTATAAAAATATGGTAAAATAATTAATATATGATATATAACATAAAAAACAAATTAAATATATTTGTATAATAAAATATATAATAAAAAATATATAAGTAAGATAAATATTATAAGGAATATTAAATAATAAAATATAGTATGTAATAGAAATACATAAATAATTATAATGAATTATAATATGGTGCATGTATAATAATAATAATAATGTAACATATATATATAATTAAATAAATAAAAAAATATACAACATATTATGAAATTTATGAACATATATAATATTACAAATAATATAAATAAAATAATATATTACTAAATATAATTAGTATTTATAAACACATATATATATATAAGGTATCTTAAATAAATTAAATTAAAGGTATATAATGATGAAAATTAAAATTAATTAGAAAATTTAGGGTTAATTTTAAATTAACAAAAAGAATTTGGCCTGATTTGAAAGAATTAAAAAACGACAAGGGACTCACTGGGCAATTTGCCCTAATCCTAAAACGATGCCGTACTGTTTTAAAATCACTGAGAGGACTAAATTGAAACAAAATTAAAACATTAGAGCTAAATAAAAAATAAATAAAATGGAATTATAAATATTAAAAATGCAAGAGGACCAATTGAGTAATTAACCCAATTTTCAAAAACACGCGGATCCTCCCCAGGTAATCGGGTCAACGCGCTGATCCTTAGTTTTAATACGACGTTGTTTTAAGCTTATTGGATTAAGCTCAAACGGCGTCGTTCCATTAAGGCTATATAAGCCAAATATTAAGTTTAAAAATCATTTCTGTTGTCGGTTTTTAAAAGAAAACTAAAAAAATCTCTGAAAGAGAGGGAGAAGAAAGGCCCTCCGGGCTCTGGCCTCCGTTAGGCCAAGCTCCGGTCATAGGGCATACACGTGCCCACGCGCCATCTCCCTCACTGCCACACGCGGCCGATGGTGGTCAAAAATCTCGATTTCAGGCGAAAATCAGAAAGGTAAAGGATCTCTTTTTATTTTCGTCATTCGCAAACTAAAAAAGGTTAATATATGTATATGTCTAAACAAGAAATAAAGAACAGAATGATGTAAAAAACTAATAAAATACCTTAAAAAAACGAAACCATAACTTTAATGCTTGAATATGCGAGTTTTTATTGTGTATATTTATGCCTCTCTGCATCTGTGTCAGTGTAAGTGTTCTTACATATTTGAGAAAAGGCTTTATAGCCTTAATCTATTGCCTATTTCGAAAAGAAATCGAAAGATTTCTTTCCAAACCCTATTCTAATCTATTTGCTGCAATTTTGCTTTGATTCCTTTCCTTTTCCTGTAGATGACCACGAGGATCTCGGTGATTCAAGGGCCGCTGGCGTGATGAATGCTGAAGCACTGATGGTGGCACAATCCAAGGCTAGGACTGCTACGAGGGCAATGATCTCCGCAGCGAAAAAGGTCACTGGAATAGAGTCGATCGTGCCTTCATTCAGGAGCTGGACGGTCATGAGAGAGACAAGCTTCTGGACAGCGCATTAATGGCGTGTCAACAGTGCATTGATGGCCTCGATTTGGGGAGTTGAACAGATGCTCCCGAGGTTTCAGAAGATCTTCATGGCGCTACAATCTTCAGGAAACCCTAGGTTTTCCTCTTTCTCTTAAGTCATTTGGGCCTTTTGGGCTGCTTTTGTGTAATGTGTTTTAAAATTTGGGCTTGGGTGTAACGGGTATAGGGTAATTTAGGCTATTGGGTCGTAACCGGTCTGTTTGGGTTTGGGTTTAGGCTAGTTGGGTTTTAACTTTTGGGCTGTGGTTAGTGGGTTTGTATTTTGGGTTCTGTAAAAGGACTGTTTAATAAATAAACATTTATTTATTTATTTATTTTTTGTTTTCAATTTTAAAGCCCGGGCAAATTTTGGTTATTACAAGGATTGTATGCAACTCCGCTTAATTATGAATGATCTACTCTTAGATAGTGGCTATTCATCCTCCGAATAAGCACATCAATAGTTGAATCAATATCCTAGAATATTCAAACAAGAGTTAAAGTCATAATTAAGAACAAATCAAGTATTTATCATACAGTTCAGAAAATATTAACAAGATCCGTCTTCGGTTTCATCCCCCTTAGGTATTTTGGGGATTAGTTCATAACTATAAAAGAAAACATCTCAGAAGAATGATAACAAAACATAAAGAAAATCCAAAAACCCCTAAAGGAAATTGAAGGGAGATCTTCAGTCTTGGAGGTGAATCCGGCTTCCGAGATGGATCAATCGGCTTCCTTCGAGTAATTCCTTGCTTCCTACTCTATGTGTCCCTTTTAATTCTCCTTTAGGGTGTTTAAATAGGCTTTAGAATGCCTAAAAGCCCTCCAAATCGCCCTTTTTCGAATAGAACTTAACTTGGGCTCGATAGGGACACGCCCGTGTGACACGCCCGTGTGCGATTACTTCAGGCTGTAGTCAAGGCTGAGAGATAAACACACCCGTGTTGAGGTTGTTTTAGGCCGTGTTCGAGCCTGATAGAATGGCACGGGTGTGTGTGCTACCTGTGTGAGGAAGTCTAGGCCGTGTTGTTTTCCCACATCGGCCCATTTCTCCGTTTTTGGCCTGTTTCTTGTTCTTTTTACTCTCCTATGGTCACCTAAGTATAAAACATGAAATTAAAGGAATAGGAGCATCAAATTCACCAAATATAAGGAAAAATCATTCATAAATGTGTTAAGCATGGGACAATAATATGTATAAATTATGATTTATCAAGGACCTAATCGCATAAAATGTAAAAGCTGTGTGCTAGATGTTAAAAGTTCTTATTTGACTTGGCTTTATAATTGAGAGGTCCTTCTGTGGTTATTATGCCATTTACTTAGTTAATGGACATATATGGCCTTATTTCAAATGATTTTTATATGTATAAATAAAGGGTAAAATGGGTATTTGTTTAATAATTATTAGTTAAATAAAACAAATCATAAAATAAAGCCATATTCATCTGGTTTTGCCAAAAAATACAAAGAAAAAGAAAAGAGAAAGCTCATCTAGGGTTCGACACTTTGAATTAGTGAATTAGGCATGATTTTGCTCGATTTTTTATTATTTCTACGTTTTTGTAATCATTGCTTCGTATATTATCGAAGCCATGTCTCAATTTCTAATTTCTTTGATGGTTTGGAAATATGCCATGGATGAATTCATGAGCTTTGTGATGTTTTATGTTGAAATATGAAAGCTTGGTGTTGGGTTTACATGTTTTGTCTTTGAATTTTTGATGAAATTGAATAATTTAGGCTAAATTGTAAAAATATTATTTTGAGGGACTAAAATGTGAAATAAATGAAATGTGTGGACTTGTATGAGAGCTAGGAGAATTCGGCTAAGCTTGTGTACAAGCAAATTTTGTGTATTTTGTGATTTTGTGAATTAGGGACTAAAGTGTTGAAATATGAAAATGTGAGGGCTAGTTTGCAAAATGCCCTAAATATGTGCCTATGGATGGTTTTGAATGATTTGGTGAATAAAAGGGTTAATTTTGAATACATATAGATCAAGAAAGAGGAATTTAGACTTAGACTGAGGGAAATCGAAAATTGTAGAGTAAACAGTCCGAGTCGATAATTCCGAGTACGAGGTAAGTTTGTACTTAAAACATGATGTTAAAGTATATTTTGATGTTTCGATTATACATATATTGTATATATATATATATATATCTGGTTTGGATGAATACGACGATGAATTAATAGTATTTGGCACTAAATGTGCGATTTAAACTAGCTTCGGCTATATGAGGCACTAAGTGTGCGATACCGACTTAGCTTCGGTTAATTGAGATGGCACTAAGTGTGCGGAATCGTTCTAGTTTTGGCTAACCTTTAAAGCACTAAGTGTGCGGATGTTTAAAGTACGAATAATTTACGAAAAGTCTTAAAATATTCAAACGAAAGGTGAGAATGAAAGTGAATAAGTACGGGAAGATTCAGGTATCTACGATACCTTTGTGGTAGATGTTATTATGCATGTGAAGTTCATTGAATTGATATGAGCATATGGATTAGGTTGGTATTGATTTAATAGATGATTTGAGAATTTGCAAATACTCACGTGTTGATGTTTGATGTTTTATATTTTATATACTATTGATGATTATAGTACGAGCTTACTAAGGTTTTGAAAGCTTACTTTGTGTGTGTTTGCATTGTTTTATAGATATTGAAGCTACTGTAAGCTCGGGGATCATCAAGGATCGTCACCACACTACCGAATTTCATTTAAGTACTTTTGAAAATATATATTTTGAAGTATGGCATGTATAGGCTAGTGATTATAGGATTATATTTTTCTGATGTATATACTTAGCCATGTGATTTGGCTAGTTGGTGTTTAAACTCATAGTTAATAATGACTTATGGTATCTGATGCTAATGTATAAATGTGGTATGTTTTAGTTGAACAAAAGAAATGGTAAATGTTGGTACGTATTGGTAAGTTTTAGCATGGGATTGAAGGATGTATGGAAAGAAATGTTTCGATATGATCTTACTTTATATTTGGCATGAATTGGTAAGGTTTATGAGTATGGATTTGGGTGACTATTATATGATATGAATGGTTTATGTTTTGATGTTGAAATTGGCTGAAATGGTGGTGCAAATATGCTTGTTTTCATTCCTTGTAGGTTGACCAAATTAGGGTGGCAAATTGGCTATTCAAATGGCCTATTTTTGTCCACACGGGTAGAGACACGGGCGTGTGTCTCAGTTGTGTGTGACACACGGTTATGTTGTACGGCCGTGTGTCCCTTGGGGTACCCTACAATTATAAGTCAGACCCGAGCACGGCCAAAGCACATGGGCGTGTGGCTAGCCGCGTGGCCCAAGTCAGGCTCGACCACGGCCAAGGTACACGAGCGTGTCCTGTAACCGTGTGGGCAAGTCAGTAGCTATGCCCTGTTTTGCCACGGCTTAGGCACACGGGCATGTCTAAAGCCTTATGAGCCACATGGTCTATTCACACGGGCGTGTGACCTTTTAAAAGTTAAAATTTTTTATAAGTTCTGAAACTTTTATATGTTATCAATTTGGTCCCGAATGCATGTTAAAGCATTGTATACTCGATTTTATGTGAATAATGAATGTGAATGAGTGAATTTTATTAGTAATAAGATGATATTTGATGTTTGGTGGTTCTGATATGAGTTACAAGTTCGGTAATACCTCTTAACCTATTCCAGCGACGGTTACGGGTTTGGGGTGTTACATTTTATTGGTATCAAAGCTATGGTTTAGTTGGTTCTAGGACTACCATAGCATTTGTGAGTTTAGCTATACATGCCATATTTATGAATTGCGATAGTGTGATGAATCCTAACATTGAAATGTGCTTTTATATAGCAAATAGATCCCGAAAGAGCTGTAGCAGAAGATGTTGAAAGCAATGCGCCTGCTCCCGTGCAAGGGATGGTGCAAACTAATTCTCGGCCTACTACGAGTAGCTGTGGTGGTGAGGCTAAATAAGCCTTCTATCAGATGATGAACAATTGGTTCACCCAATATATTAGAACCAATCTGGCTGTACAATAACTTCTACCCCTGGTTAATCCTCCTTAATCCCTTGTTATGCCACCAATGAATCCGGTACAGTTAAGTAGACCACCAGTTGATAAGATTAGAAAATATGGGGCTGAAGAGTTTCAAGCTACAACAAATGATAATGCTGAAAAAGCTAAGTTCTGGTTAGAGAACATAATAAGAGTGTTTCATGAGTTGTCTTTGAGTCCAGAAGAATGTATAAAATGTGTTGTTTCACTTTTAAGAGATACGGCATACAATTGGTAGAAGACTTTGACATTTGTGGTTTCGAGTGAACGGGTTACTTGAGATTCTTCCAAGCTGAATTCCGTAAGAAATATATCAGTCAGAGATTCATTGATCAGAAATGCAAAGAGTTTCTCAAACTTAAACAAGGCCGTATGTCTGTCACAGAATACGAGCTGGAATTTGTAAGGCTGAGTTAATATGCTTGTGAATGTGTATCTATGGAAGCAATAATGTGCTTGTGGAACGAGGATATTCGTTTGTTAGTCGAAATTCTAAAAATCAAAGAATTCGTTGTACTTGTGGAACGAGCATGTAAAGCTGAAGATCTTGGGAAAGAGAAAAGAAAAGCTGATTTTGAAGCTAGAGAGGTATGAAAAATATCATCGGACAAATCATTTCAATCTGGGTCAAAGAAGTTTAGAGATAATAATAGTCGTTCAAAGACTAGTGTGGGACATTTGAATAGAGATCGTGCTATCGCAATCGAATTTCAAATCTTCAACTACGTCTGTTGCCAGTGTTGATAATACAAAAAGCCTGAGTGTGATCAATGTGGATGACGACATTTCGGTGAATGTTGGGGAAAAAAGTAATAATCGAGCTTGTTATAGTTGTGGTTCAAGAAATCATTTTATGAAAGATTGCCTAAATTTAGCTGAAAAAGATAATGTTCAAAATTCGAGACAGAGTGGTAACGCTTCTCGTGTAGACCTCCCAGAAATTTGGGAACTGTAAGTGGTAGTTAAAAAGGAACAAAAGACACAGCTGTTAGATCTGAGGCTCATGCACCTACCAGAGCTTATGCTATTCGAGCTCGCGAGGAAGTTTCATCGCCAGACGTGATTACGGGTACATTTACTCTTTATGATACTTCTATGATTGCTTTGATAAATCCTGGATCAACACATTCGTATATATGCATGAACTTAGTGGACAGTAAGACTTTGTCTGTAGAGTCTACTGAATTTGTAATTAGAGTTTCGAACCCCCTAGGCAGATGTGTTCTGGTTGATAAAGTATGCAAGAATTATCCGTTAATGTTTCGAGACAATTATTTTCCTGCTGATCTGATGTTGTTACCTTTTGATGAGTTTGATATAATCCTAGGTATGGATTGGTTAACTTTGCATGATGCTGTGGTGAACTGCAAACGGAAAACTATTGATTTGAGATGCAAGAATGGTGAAATAGTCAGAATTGAATCTAGTGATTTAAATGGATTGCCTGCTGTGATATCTTCAATGAAAGCTTTGAGTATTGTGAGAAAGGGTTGTGAAGCCTATTTTTCTTCTATCATTGATTCGAGAGTGTTAGAAAAGAAAGTTGAATCAATGCTTGTTGTGTGTGAATTCCCTGATGTATTTCCTGAAGAACTTCCAAGATTACCTCCGGTTAGAGAAGTAGAATTTGGCATTGAATTGGTACCTGGTACGACTCCAATTTCAATAGCTCCATATAGAATGGCTCCAACTGAGTTAAAAGAATCAAAGTCTCAGTTCCAAGAGTTGACTGATAGAGGATTTGCTAGACCGAGTTTCTCACCTTGGGGTGCTCCGGTGCTATTTGTGAAAAAGAAAGACGGTACGATGAGAATATGTATCGATTATCATCAATTGAATAAAGTGACTATCAAGAATAAATATCCCGTGCCCCGAATTGATGATTTGTTTGATTAGTTGAAATGAGCTACTGTATTTTCAAAAATAGATTTGAGATCAGGCTATTATCAGCTGTGAGTGAAAGACTCAGATATTCAGAAAACTGATTTTAGAACGAGGTACGACTATGAATTCTTAGTTTTGCCTTTCGGATTGACTAATGCACCTGCTATCTTTATAGATTTGATGAATAGAATTTTTAGACCGTATTTAGATCAATTTGTTGTTGTGTTTATTGATGACATATTGATTTATTCACGTGATGAATCCGAACATGCCGAGCATTTGAGATTAGTGCTACAGATTCTCCGAGATAAGTAGTTGTATGCGAAATTCAGTAAATGTGAATTTTGGTTGAGAGAAGTGAGTTTTCTGGGCCATATTGTATCAACATCTAGTATCCGGGTTGATCCGAGTAAAATTTCAGCTATTTTAGATTGGAAACCTTCGAGGAATGTTTCTAAAGTCTATAGTATTCTGGGAGTTGCTGGTTATTATAGAAATTTTGTAAAAGGTTTTTCTATGATTGCAACTCCGTTAACAAAACTGTTACAGAAAGATGTGAAATTTGAGTGGTCCGAAAAGTGTCAGAACAGCTTTGATCAGTTGAAAGCCTTATTGACTGAAGCTCCGGTATTAGTAGAACCTGAATCGGGTAAAAAATTTGTGATCTACAGTGATGCTTCATTGATTGGTCTAGGATGTGTTTTAATGCAAGAAGGCAAGGTTATTGCTTATGCTTCGAGATAGTTGAAGCTGCACGAAAAGAACTATCCGACGCACGATCTTGAGTTAACTGCGATTGTGTTTGTTCTAAAGATTTGGCGCTATTACCTATTAGGTGAGAAATGTCATGTGTATTCTGATCATAAGAGTTTGAAGTACTTGATGACTCAGAAAAATCTAAATTTGCGACAGAGAAGATGGTTAGAACTGCTAAAAGACTACGAACTTGTGATTGAATATCACCCGGGAAAAGCAAATGTTGTTGCTGATGCCTTGAGTCAAAAATCATTGTTTGCTTTGCGTGCGATGAATGCTCATTTGGTTTTGTCCAGTGATGGTTCAGTTTTAGCTGAATTAAAAGCAAGACCTTTGTTCTTACAACAGATTATCGAAGCACAGAAGATTGATAATGAGATTTCAGCTAAACGAGCTCAGTATGATGTAGAGACTGATTCAAAATTCAGAGTTGATAAAGATAATTGTTTGAGGTTTCGAGATCGAATTTGTGTTTCGAGAAATCCATAATTAATTCAAATGGTTCTAAGTGAAGCTCACAGTAGTCATTTATCTGTGCATCTTGGTAGTACGAAAATGTATAATAACCTGAAACAACATTATTGGTGGTCTGGAATGAAAAGAGATATCTCTGATTTTGTTTCTAAATGTTTGATCTGTCAACAAGTTAAAGCTGAACATCAGGTGCCATCAGGTTTGTTACAACCGATTATGGTTCCGTAATGGAAATGGGATCGAGTAATAATGGATTTTGTTTCGGGTTTACCCTTGTCTCCGAGAAAGAAAGATGCAATTTGGGTTGTAGTTGATCGATTGATGAAATCTGCTCATTTTATTTCGATTCAATCTGATTACTCACTTGATAAATTAGCTGAGTTATACATTTTAGATATCGTGAGATTGCATGGTGTGCCATTGTCTATAGTGTCAGATAGAGATCCGAGATTTACATCACGATTCTAGAAGAAGTTGCAAAATGCTTTGGGTACTAAATTGCACTTTAGTACTATTTTTCATCCGCAAACAGACAGTCAATCTGAGCGGATTATTCAGATACTCGAGGATATGATGAGATGTTGCATTCTTGAGTTTGAAGGTACGTGGGAACAATATCTACCTTTGATTGAATTCGCTTATAATAATGGTTTTCAGTTGAGCATTAAAATGGCACCATATGAAGCTTTATATGGTCGCAAATGCCGTACACCATTGTATTAGACTGAGGGCAGCGAAAATAAGATTCACGAGGTTGATTTGATAAAAGAAACTGAACAGAAAGTAAAAGTGATCCGAGATAGTTTGAAAGCAGCTTCCGATCGTCAGAAATCATATGCAGATTTGAAAAGAAAAGACATTGAGTTTGAGATCGGCGATAAAGTATTTTTGAAAGTATCTCTGTGGAAGAAAGTGCTTCGATTTGGTAGAAAAGGCAAATTGAGTCTGAGATTCATCAGACCGTATGAAATTATCGAGCGTCTTAGGCCGATAGCATATAGATTGTTGTTGCCACCAGAGGTAGAAAAGATTCATAATGAGTTTCACGTATCGATGATTCGATGATACATATTTGATCTTTCACATGTGATTCCTTCGTCTGAGATAGAAATTAAGTCTGATATGACTTACGAAGAAAAGTTGATCCGTATCTTAGCTCGAGAGGTTAAAGAGCTGCAGAATAAGATAGTTTCGTTAGTTAAAGTGATGTGGCATCGACACGGTATTGAAGAGGCCACATGAGAGCCTGAAGATACTATGAGACAGCAATATCCGGATTTGTTTAACGGTAAGATTTTCGGGGACGAAAATCCATAAGAGGGGAGAATTGTAACAGTCTGGTTTTGACCCTAGTCGAAATAGTGGTTTTGTGACCACAAATTTGAGTTAGAAAAATATTTTAATATTATTTTTCGTGCCTATTATAAGTGAATTGACATGTGTGAAAGTCTCGTGTGAAAATTTAACTGTTTGTGTGCTTAATTTGCAAAAAGGACCTAATCGCGTAAAATGTAAAAGTTGTGCTAGATGTTAAAAATGCTTATTTGACTTGGCTTTATAATTGAGAGGTCCTCATGTGGTTATTACGCCATTTACTTAGTTAATGAACATATATGGCCTTATTTCAAATGATTTTTATATGTATAAATAAAGGGTAAAATGGGTATTTGTTTAATAATTATTAGTTAAAAAAAAAGCATAAAATAAAGCCATATTCATCTTGTTTTGCCGAAAAATACAAAGAAAAAGAAAAGAGAAAGCTCGTCTAGGGTTCGGCACTTTTAATTGGTGAATTAGGTATGTATTTTGCTCGGTTTTTTTATTATTTCTACATTTTTGTAATCGTTGCTTCGTATATTATCGAAGCCATGTCTCAATTTCTAATTTTGTTGATGATTTGGAAATATGCCATGGATGAATTCATGAGCTTTTTGATGTTATATGTTGAAATATGAAAGCTTGGTGTTGGGTTTACATGTTTTGTCTTTGAATTTTTGATGAAATTGAATAATTTGGGCTAAATTGTAAAAATGTTATTTTGAGGGACTAAAATGTGAAATAAATGAAATGTGTGGTCTTGTATGAGAGCTAGGAGAATTCGGCTAAGCTTGTGTACAAGCAAATTTTGTGTATTTTGTGATTTTGTGAATTAGGGACTAAAGTGTCAAAATATGAAAATGTGAGGGCTAGTTTGCAAAATGCCCTAAATATGTGCCTATGGATGGTTTTGAATGATTTGGTGAATAAAAAGGTTAATTTTGAATACATATAGATCAAGAAAAGAGGAATTCAGACTTAGATCGAGGGAAATCGAAGATTGTAGAGTAAACAGTCCAAGTCGACAATTCCGAGTACGAGGTAAGTTTGTACTTAAAACATGATGTTAAAGTATATTTTGATGTTTCGATTATACATATATTGTATATATATATATATCTAGTTTGGATGAATACGACGATGAGTTAATAGTATTTGGCACTAAATATGCGATTTAAACTAGCTTCGGCTATGTAAGGTACTAAGTGTGCGATACCGACTTAGCTTCGATTAATTGAGATGGCACTAAGTGTGCGGAATCGTTCTAGTTTCAGGTAACCTTTAAAGCACTAAGTGTGCGGATGTTTAAAGTACGAATAATTTACGGAAAGTCTTAAAATATTCAAACGAAAGGTGAGAATGAAAGTGAATAAGTACCGGAAGATTCAGGTATGTACGATACCTTTGTGGTAGATGTTATTATGCATGTGAAGTTCATTGAATTGATATGAGCATATGGATTAGGTTGGTATCAATTTAATAGATGATTTGAGAATTTGCAAATACTTACGTGTTGATGTTTTATGTTTTATGTTTTATATTCTATTGATGATTATAGTACGAGCTTACTAAGCTTTTGAAAGCTTACTTTGTGTGTGTTTGCATTGTTTTATAGATATCGAAGCTATTGCAAGCTCGAAGATCGTCAAGGACCATCACCACACCACCGAACTTCATTTTTTTACTTTTGAAAATGTATATTTTGAAGTACGGCATGTATAGGCTAGTGATTGTGGGATTATATTTTGTGATGTATATACTTAGCCATGTGATTTGGCTAGTTGATGTTTAAACTCATAGTTAATAATGACCTATGGTATATGATGCTAATGTGTAAATGTGGTATATTTTAGTTGAATAAAAGAAATGGTAAATGTTGGTACGTGTTGGTAAGTTTTAGCATGGGATTGAAGGACGTATGGAAAGAAATGTTTTGATATGATCTTACTTTATGTTTGGCTTGAATTGGTAAGGTTTATGAGTATGGATTTGGGTGACTATTATATGATATGAATGGTTTATGTTTTGATGTTGAAATTGGCTGAAATGGTGGTGCAAATATGCTTGTTTTCATTCCTTTTAGGTTGACCAAATTAGGGTGGCAAATTGGCTATTCAAATGGCCTATTTTTGTCCACACGGGCAGAGACACGGGCGTGTGTCTCAGTCGTGTGCGACACACGGCTATGTTGTACGGCCGTGTGTCCCTTGGGTTACCCTACAATTGTAAGTTAGACCCGAGCATAGCCAAAGCACACGGGCGTGTGGCTAGCCGTGTGGCCCAAGTTAGGCTCGACTACAGTCAAGGCACATGGGCGTGTCTTGTAGCCGTGTGGGCAAGTCAGTAGCTATACCCTGTTTTGCCATGGCTTAGGCACACGGGCATGTCTAAAGCCATGTGAGGCACACGGTCTATTCACACGGACGTGTGACCTTTTAAAAGTTGAAAATTTTTATAAGTTCTGAAACTTTTATATGTTATCAATTTGGTCCCGAGTGCATGTTAAAGCATTGTATACTCGATTTTATGTGAATAATGAATCTGAATGAATGACTTTTATTAGTAATGAGATGATATTTGATGTTTGGTGGTTCTGATATGAGTCACAACTTCGGTAATGCCTCTTAACCTATTCCAGCAATGGTTACAGGTTAGGGGTGTTGCAGCCTGTGTGCCATTTCGAAATGGCCACACACGCTAGTGTGCCAGGCCGTGTGCTAGGCTGTGCCAAACCTGTAGGGTATATTGACTTATGTCACACGCCCGTGTACTAGGCCGTGTGGAGCATACTGACTTAATTTTTAATTCAACACCAAGGGACGCATGACCGTGTAACTTGACCATGTGTCACACACAGCTGAGACACACGCCCGTGCCTTTGCCCGTGTGGACAAAAATAAGCTATTTACCAAGCCATCTTGCCACCTAATTTTGTATACACGTACACTAAAACCAAATGGCACCAAACATGACATAAATAAGCATTCATCCAACCTTAACCAAGCATAAATCATGCCTTTTCAATACCAACATATACGAGAAACACAAATACCACAATATGCCATTCAATTTCATACCAAATTTCACTTTCTCAAATCTTCAATATAACCACTTTCAAACATGCATTATTTTGCCTAGATTCACTAGCATATCAATATTCAAAACTCAACTATTTGATATGCATAATGCCTATTCATAACAAGCATCTTCTATCACTAACCAACCACACATCACAAGATCAATTACACATATATATACATGAGCAAAACATGCCACATACAAGCCAAATCACATGGCTAAAATCATAATACATCCATCATCATTTACAAGACAATTCAAAATGTTAAATCCATTACTAAAATATATCAAAATGACCAAACTCCTATACATGCCATATAACCATAAACATTGTAACACCCTAAACCCGGCCTAGACGTTATGACCGGATCTAGTGCGCCACATCGATGCGTTCAAAACATTCCGTATTACTTAATTTAGAAAACTTAGTTGGTGTTTGTAAAAGACACTTTTGAAAGTAGGTTAAAGTGAATAGAAGCTGTGCACCAGGTAGGAAACCGGAAAAGAGGAGGTGAGTCTGTCGGACTGCTTAAGTACCAAGCTCCCTTCGGATCCAATCCTAGACATGCACACCGCCATTGCCACACTCTAACAACTCGTATGATTTTGAGAAAACTATTTTGGTTAAGTCCATCTTAAGAAAATGATTAAGTTAAAAAAAATATTGGTTTTAGCTGGAAGTCTTACTCGTGATTGCGTTATTTTGAAATCGTTTTATGCTTTTGAAAACGCGCCTAAAGCTAGTCCATTTTGCCAATTATCATAAATCATTCCTAACCTAATGAATATAAATCAAACCTTTAAAACAATAATTAAGCGGCCTTATTACACTTAAAACCCATAGAAAACGTAAATGAAATAAAAGACGCCCGGTTCATCAGAAGAAACCGAATTGCGAAACAAGTGGCCACTCCAAATCCCTCACAGCTCCAAGCCCACTATGGTTGGGGATTACCTGCAAAGATGAAAATGGAGGGGTGAGTTTGGGAAAACTCAGTGTGTAAATATCCCAACCATAGCCTAAATCAGTTCAAACCACAGAGACAGAATAAATTGGCCTCGGCCTGCAATGCATTTCAGATTAAAGGCCATAGGCCCAGAACAAATCAGTACAGATTCATATCATGCTTATGCAAAAGCCCAACCCATATCCAACCACATGCTCCCCCATACCATCCTTTCACCATGTGGGAGACTACTCGACCCACCCAACCGCTACACGCCACATTAAATACGCGCAGCATGGTCGCCAGATCTGTAAAATGTGACAGAGGTCACCAGATGCGAGATATATGTGGCAAAGCCACTAGAACAGATATATATGTGGCAAAGCCACTGTATCAGATAATTTGTGGCATAGCCACGGGACGCTTCCTCCATAATATAACCCATGTCCCCATGCAATGATATACATTCATGTCATACATCATACTGTAATATCGTCAACATGCTTTTCAGACATAATTTAACCCTAGGGTATTTAGGTCATTTTACACCTAGGGGTATAATGAAGAATTTTCATACATGTGGGTAATCTAGTAATTTATCTATTCTTAGGGTTTTCATGCATATTTTCACTATTTATGTATATTCGTAACCACTTACCGCATACTTACTTACGAGAGTTGGGCCGTTGGCCCATTAACCGACTTTAGGCCCATTAAGCCCAAAATTTCCAAAACGCACGGATTGGTGCACTTTGCGATCTTACCATCACAGAATACTGAATTAATAACCCTTTCCTCTTACGAGCATTCGCACACTCGTAAGTTCCCAAAATACTGGCTTTTCAAGATTTGGCTTTTCGGCTTTTGCCGATCTAGTCTATAGAAGGGTATAGATTACACACATTTTTGCGATTCCTCGACAAGCTCTACACACGAACCGCCTACAATTGAGTCACTAAAATATTACTCTAAATACCAAAGTAACACCAAATACTTAGTCCCTTACCACATTCGCCAAACATGCTTAAAACCTCTATTGCCCTTACCTTGATGCCGAGAGATGGTTAGCTCCAATGATCCGATTGTTCCACTCGCCCAAGCCCTTGATCAATGACCTCTTAATCACACTACTACCAAAATAACACTTGTCATCACAACCCCTAAGGGCTATAAGTCAAAAATGACAACCTCCCTAACCTTTTAGGGATTCCGCTTTTCTTAAAATATGCAAGATAGACTAAGTTGGACAGACTTACCACCGATTCTTCCAACCAACGTTTCCCCTTTGTTCCTACTTGATTTCGACGCGTAGTTCCAAGCCCTCAAACGATAACAAAAGTCGATCCCTCAATGATCTCAGTATTCGGCTATGTCCCTAGGATGGTGTGGGAGTTTCGGATTTTTGTAACAATGAAAGAAAATACGGTATAGTAGGGTTTTTGTAATGACTTTGTCAGCAGAAGTTATAGATTTAGAAAAAAAAAGAATCGGCCATAAGACGGAGAAAACCACAGGTTTTGGGCTAGGAGAAATCGGCACAGAAAAACTATAGGATTTCGGGGTTCCGGCTTTGTGTATAAGGCTTAAAAACAAATGATGGAAATGTGAAGATGAATAGAATAATGGTAGGATTCGGCTATGGGGCAAGAAGAAGAAAAATAGATGGAGGGAAAAAGAAAGAAAGAACAGAGGAGAAGGAAAGATGGTCAGAAAATCGGTCACCACACACCCAAATGCCGAAATTCCTAATACTGCACTACCTAGCCGAATTTCCCAAGCTAAAGTCCCTTGGCCGGCCACCTCTTGCTCCTTGATCAGCTCCTAGATTTCCTCCCTTATCTTTATCCTTATTCAATCCCCTTAGCAACTCAAACTCCCACTGACAGACTTTCACTTAAGTTCCACCACCTACCTTTTCTGTTCATAAAAATAAATCCATTATTTTGATGTTACTGTGGCTTGAACCTGGGTCCTCCTAAGCTCACACACGCCACCTACATCCTTCCTAGTGGCGTCACTTAGCCACTTTACCACATGCTTCCTTGTGACCCATTTTACACAATTAATTCCTATAAGCCTAATTTAACAGAACCCCTTTCTCCTATGGAATTAAAATTAATTAAAACTACCGGGTTTTATCCTAAGCTTGGGCCTTCTAGAGGCCCACTATCATAATAAATCCTACACATAACAAGCAGAACACAAAATTTTAATTTTTTTTTCAGATTTTACAAAGTTCCCGAAAATTGGGGCGTTACAAACATAGATTTCAAAAGTACCAAAGTGATAGCTTGGCAGTGTGATGAGATCTTCGACGATTCCCGAATCTGAGCTAGCTTTGATTTCACTAAAAAAATATGAAAAATAAACAATGTAAGTTATAAAGCTTAGTAAGCTCGTATGAAAATAATAAGCAAAGCTCACCATTTAATAACCATTCATAACATGAACATAACACACTATAAAACATTTAACCACAATGTTAACATAGATCCTAATCTATTCCTAAGGTTCAACTGGGATTTCTCATTTGTCGAATCGTCGTCGAATGTATTTGCAAGGTCGTACTCATAATTTATGAAATATCAAAGCATTTAAAACATAATTATAACACTGCTTATTACATACGAACTTACTTCTATCACTAAAACGACAGAACGAATCAACTAGTCTAAAATCTTATTTTTCCTCCGATCTAAATCTGAATTTCGCTTTTCTTGATCTAAATATAATCAAAATTAATTTATTTAATTATCAATCTATTCAATTTAGTCCAAAATACACATTAAGGAAACTTTACATTTTCCCCTAGTATTTTAACATTTTTACAATTTAGTCCTTATCTCATAAAAATACAAATTCATGAAATTCAACTTATGCCCATGCTAGCTGAATTTCAATTAAGTCCCTAGCATCCCATATTTTTCATTTATTTCACAATTTAACCACAAATTTTCAACATTTCTCAATTTAATCCCTAAATGACAATTTTGTCAAAAATCACTTTACAAATGTTGTTTATCTAACAAGAAGCATACATTTTATACCATTAAACATCAAAACACTTGCTATTTTATCAATGGAAAAACCCTAAACCTTTAAAAATTTTGCAAATTAGTCCCTGGGCTAGGTAGATTAAGCTGCAACGATCTCAAAATCATAGAAATCATTAAAAATAGGACAAAAATCATGCCTAATTGAGCAAGGATAGCATGGTCGAATGAAGGAGATGAAAAATGGTTTCTTTTTCCCCACGTTCAGTTGAAGAAGATGATTATGGGATAAAATTTTGTTTTGTTTTATTTAATTAACCTTTAATTACCAAATTCCAAAATTAACCTTAAAATTTATTACAAATTTCAAAATTACCAAGCCATTATCATCCACTAACATATTAATGGGATATTTACCACATAAGGACCTTTAATTTAAGGTTATATAGCTATTTGACACCTTTAACTAATAGAACACAAGTTTTACACTTTACGCGATTTAGTCCTTTTTATTAAATTAAACACTCAAACAATAAAATTTCTTAACAAAATTTTCACACAATCAAATTATCATGCTATAAAAATTAAAATAATAATAAAATAATTATTTTGACCTCAGATTTGTGGTCCTGAAACCACTGTCTTGATTTGACTAAAAATGGGTTGCTACATGCAACTTTCATAGCCTGTTATTTTGCAACCCACACTTTGTAGTATGTTAGAGTGTACTAGTACTGACTACATATATCTGCAATCAGCACTGGTATTTCAATCCGAGGATTGATTTTCACCATCGGTAGAATAATGTTAGCAATCATGTTTGAGTCTAGCATTGGATGGTCCTATCTTACACCCATTGCAACACAGGTATGGGGACCAGGAGATTTCCTTATCGTCCACATCTTGGTTTTCTTCCAGTAAGACACCATGATTTTCCACTTACACCTCTCATCCTTTGTGGCACGCTTTCCTCTGGATTTCTCAGAACGAGACTTCGTGGCGCAGCAATTCACACAATTCTTAATGTTGTACTACTTCAGTGCAGCAAGAAAAACATCTTTGTTGGGGTATTCCATTCCAACTTCTAGTACTCGTATATCATGATATACGCTTGCATGAACAGGTGTTCTATATGAAAGCTGCGAAAGCTCTAAACTATCCTCAATCGGTAGGTCGATGTTCGTCATGTGGGGCAAAGCTTCATATGTCTTGAATCGCGTATCTGGATCCTAAGCATTGTCCAAGGCGTTATCGTTTGACTCGCAAGGTTACGGTTCATTCTAACTGGATCTAGTTTGGAAAATAGTGCCACTTCTGAACTATCCAGACCGCACTGTCGGATTGGCTCAAGTTTTGACTCCTACCCCTTGTTTGCATTCGCAGCCCTTTCTTCCTCACTTGCATCTCTTTCCTCATCCGCGCCTTCATTGTCACCTTTGGCCACAGTGTTACACGTACCCTTACCGACCCCCGTTGAAAGGAGTAGGTCATCAGTTCTCCTATAGCCTATGTGCCCACCAAAATATTCAATAGGTTGATGACCGGTATATGTTGATGATCCCCTGGTATAGGAAATTTGTTAGAGAAAGCTCGCTCAGATGGGGGTGTTTTCCTACCGAGCTTTCCTACCATGTTAGCAGGATAGCACCCCCAGATGGACAAGCTTTCTCTAACAAATTTCCTATTCCCCAAGGAGAAAAGTCTAACGATTAGAATAATTTAGACATTTTAAACATATTTAAAATATGTTCCAACGCGCTTTCAAGGTTTTTCTTTACAAACCGACCCTTCTCTGCAGCTATAAAATAACTCATACACATCAAGTTTCATCATCCCTCAATTATAAAATTTCTCCCAAATCCTCTCCATTTCTCCACTATAAATAATTTCTCGGTCTTAAAAATTTCGGTTGCTAAAAATATTTGGTTTACGTTTAAGGTATTCTTTATTCGTCAGTGATGCGATATCACTTCGAGCCATACACATTTCATATATCATGCCGAGATTGGATCATTGCCTCTGAAGCCTATCCTAGGGAAGTCGGTTATGGAGTGATTTTACTTTCTACGGTCAAGGGTAAAAGTCGATGTGGAGGTCTCAATCGATGACTGTTATGCAGTAATGGATCAGGGTATAACAGGGGAGCTAGTTGACGGTCGTTACGCAGCCACAAGCTCAATATTTTCGAATACCCAAAAATGATGCCCTATAAATACCATACAAAAGTTTGATGGCATATTCATATGAAAAAACTCTGGGGCTTACCTCTATAATCGGTGTAAATTTTTCTCCATTTCCAAGCAATTGGTACATTTAACCTTCTTTCTTATTTGAAGGTCGACACCTTCATAGACGCAAAAGGGCTTTCAGGCGAGAAGCGATTTTTACGGTATAGTAACTGTGATGCTCCTTTTGGGGCGACGACGGTTGTTGTTATTACACAACCTATTAATAACTACAACCATTGCCATGCTGATCCGGTTTTGACCTCTACTGCACTGGAACATCTGTTTTCTACTTAAGAGCCCTCTTGTGTCCACCTTGGTGTCAGTCTTCGGACAAGAATAAAAAGTTAAAGATACCAGCTGCTTGGAAATAGAGAAAAAATTTACGTTGATTACCCCAGAAGTTCCTAGAGTTTTTTTGTATGATTATGGCATCAATCTTATTTTTGGTATATATAAGGTATTGTTTGCGGGTATCCAAAAAGCTTGAACTCCTAACTGCGTAACGACCGTCACCTAGCCCCTCGGTTATACACGAACACGTGACCACATCACGACCATCGACTGGGATTTCCACCTAGACTTCAACCCTTAATTGTATCAAACATTATTACCCCGAAACCAAATTTCTGATATCCTGCCATATCATATGAAATGTATGTGGGCTGAAGTGTGTTATCACATCCCTAACCCCTCAAAACTACCTAACAACTTTCGTTGTTTCAGTCAAAAACCCTAAACACTTATGAAATACCATAAACCCTAAACCCTAACCCTAAAAAATAAAAAAAACCTTAACACTGGAGAGAGAAAGGGAAAGTGCGTCCAGCTAGGCACGTGCACTTTCCTGCCATTTATGCAAAAAGCGCACCCACTTTCTCTCTCCTAAAATCAACCTATTTCCCTAATTAATGTTAAAAATAGCCTAAAGGCCTAATTAAAAAAAATTGGCCTATAGTCCTTATTTAGCCTTTTCTTATGATATTATTGGTTTCTGCACAAAAATTCTAATAAACTATTGTGAAAATAAAATAAAATAAAATAAAAACACACAGATTTTATGTGGAAACCCTTTCGAGAAAAAACTATAGGCAAAGGAGAAGAAAATTCACTATGTCGAATTCCAATAATTGCAAAAGGAATAGGCTATGTCTATTTATAGGCTTGTAAAGCCATATTCTAGTAGGAGTGTAGTAAGATTGAAACACCTTATTCTAATCAATATAAAATAGATGGAGCTTAATAAGGTTTAAAAAAAGAAGTGTAGTTCTATATAGATTTTACTTTGATTTTATTTTACCACTGTATTTTATTTAAATAAGGATTCGAGTCACTTAATTCTAACAATCTCCACCTTGACACGAATTCTCAATGAACAAGTTCTTCATCACGAACTCTGAACAAACAAGTTCTCCACCTTTTCCATAAAACCCCTTAAGGGTTTAACTTCAACAATGAACACCAACCAAGTCTAAGCAATGCTCAAACTTGGTTATAGGAAGTGACTTAGTCATCATATCTGCAGGATTTTCATGAGTACTAATTTTTCTCACAAAAATATCACCACGAGAAATAATATCACGAACAAAATGATACCGAACATCAATGTGTTTTGTTCTCTCATGAAACATTTCATCTTTTGTAAGGAAGATTGCACTCTGACTGTCACAAAATACTGTATTGATTTGAAGGTCTTCATTGAGTTCACTAAAGAGTCCCTTCAACCAAATAGCTTCTTTACAAGCCTAAGTAATCGCCATGTACTTAGCTTCAGTGGTAGACAAAGTGAATGTAGTTTGCAAAGTGGTTTTTCAACTAATTGCACAACCTCCGATTGTAAAGACATAACCTGTGAGAGATCTTCTTCTATCAAGGTCTCCAGCAAAATCAGCATCAACATACCCAATGACTCCATCTCTAGTTCTTCCAAACTGTAAGCAAACATCAGTAGTACCTCGTAAGTATCTTAAAATCCACTGAACTGCTTTCCAATGTTCTTTACCCGGATTCGCCACGTATCTGCTAACTGCACTGACTGCACATGATAAATCTGGACGTGAACAAACTATAGCATACATGACAGATCCCATTGCACTACAGTATAGAACATGTGACATGTACTCAATCTCATCATTTGATTATGGAGACAAAGCCGATGAAAGTCTAAAATGGGCTACTAAAGGAGCACTAACAAGCTTAGCCCTCTGCATATTGAACCTACAAAGAACTTTCTCAATGTACCCCTCTGACTTAGGTGCAATTAACTTGCTTTTCTATCTTCTTTGCTGGTCCCAAATCTTTCATCTCAAATTCTTCACTTAGTTGGGCTTTGACCTTTCTTATCTCTCATTTATCTTTTGCTACTATCAACATGTCATCAACATAAAGAAGTAGATACACAAAATAACCATCACTGTTTTTCTTAAAATAAACACAACTGTCAAAACTACTTCTTCTGAAATCATGAGAAGTCATAAAGGAATCGAACCTCTTGTACCACTGTTTTGGTGACTATTTCAAACCGTAAAAGGACTTTTTCAGCAAGAAAACATAGTCATCTTTTTCTGAGGTTGTAAAACCCTCTGGTTGTTGCATGTAAATATCCTCTTCAAGTTCTCTATGAAAAAATGCAATTTTTACATCTAACTGCTCAAGCTCCAAATCATGCATGGCCACAATACCAAGCAAAGCTCGAATCAAACTATGCTTCACAACTGGGGCGAACACATCTGTGAAGTCCACTCCTAAAATTTGACTGTAACCCTTTGCAACAAGCCTTGCTTTATATCTGGGTTCTTCAACTTCTGGAGTCCTTTCTTTCTTTTTAAACACCCATTTACAACGAACAACCTTTTTACCTTTAGGAAGTTTCACAAGATCCCATGTTCTATTTTTGTGGAGTGATTCCATCTCCTCTTGCATAGCAAACATCCACTTTTCTGAGTCTTCACAGCTAACCGCCTTAGAATAATTATATGGCTCTTGGTTTGCATCTATATCTTCAGCCACATTTAAAGCATAAGCAACTAGATCAGCCTCAACATACTTTTTTAGAGGTTTAATTTCTCTTTTAGTTCTATTTTTGGCCATAGAGTATGGTGGTGAAAAAGCAAATATATTCTCAATTTTTGTACTGGCCTGAAGAGTCGACTCTATATTAATTTGATGCTCCACCTACTTTTGATTTTCTTTATCGGAAAAGTCTATAAGAGGTAAGTGAGGTAGCATAGCAGTTTCATCAAAAACAACATCTCTGCTAATAACAACTTTTCTATTTTTAGGACACCATAACTTATACCCTTTTACACTAGCTTTATAACCAAGAAAAACACATTTAATGGATCTCAGTTCCAATTTTTCATTATCAGCATGAGCATACGCAGGACATCCAAAGATCTTTAAATCAGAATAATTAGCAGTATTACCAGACCATACCTCTTGTAGAGTCTTTTTCTCAATTGCAACGGATGGAGATTGGTTGATCAAAAAACATGCAGTAGAGGCTGCTTCTGCCCAAAACAACTTTGGTAAGTTGGCATTTTACTACGTACATCTAACCTTCTCCATGATCGTTCTGCTCATTCGTTCTGCAATGCCATTTGGTTGTGGAGTATGGCGAACTATCAAGTGTCTCACGATCCCTTTTAACTTGTACAGTCTATTAAACTCATCAGAACAGAACTCTAAGCCATTGTCTGTGCGGAGGTATCTTATTTGTTTTCCAGTCTTTTTTTCAATCATAATTTTCTAAGACTTAAATGCGGAAAACATATTGCTTTTCTGCTTTAGGAAGAACGCCTAAACTTTTCTAGAAAAATCATAAATAAAAGTTAGCATATAATTAGCTCCACCTCTCGAAGGCACTCTGGATGACCCCCACAGATCAGAATGAATATACTCCAACGTTCTCTTCATGTTATGGATTCCTCTGGTGAATCGAACTCTCTTTTGCTTCCCAAAAAAACATAGTGCTCATAGAACTTCAGTTTGCAAATTCCTTACCCATCAAGAAGTCCTCTTTTGCTCAATTCTACCATGCCATTCTCACTCATATGCCCTAAGCGCATATGCCAAAGTTTAGTAATATCATCATCTGGAAAGGAAGAGGAAGCGATAGCTGCATCACCCGTAACAGTAGAACCCTGCAAAACATATAACTTGGCAGTCTTTCTCTGCCCTTTCATCACAACAAGGGAACCTTTGGAAATCTTTAAAACCCTACTTTCAGCTGTGTATCTTTACCCTTTTGAATCCAGAGTACTCAACGAAATTAAATTTCTCTTCAATTCTGGAACATGTCATACGTCACTAAGTGTTTTAAAAACTCCATCAAACATCTTAACTTTAATTGTTTCAACACTTGCGATTTTACACGAAGCATTATTTCCCATCAAAACAACACCTTCAGACACTGTTTCGTAAGTTGTAAACAAATCCCGATTGGGACTCATGTGAAAGGTGCAGCCTGAATCAAGTATCCACTCCTCGCTCACTTTAAAATTGTTGACAAAAACTACTAGAAGTTCACCATCGCTGTAGTCTTCTACAACATCAACTTCACCGGAATTTTCTGGTTGTTTCCCCTTTTGATTCGCAGCCTCCCTTTTAATCTTGTTCTGTAGCTTATAGCACTCAGATTTAATATGCCCTTTCTTCTTGCAGAAGTTACTAGTTTTACCTCTATTTGAAGAATTCGATCTACCCTTAGATTTATCGTAAGGATTCCGTTCTTGTGTCCTTCCACGATCATCATCAGCATTCTGATCTTGTCCCCCACGAACAATTAGACCCTCTCCCTGAGAGTCAGATTTAACCAGAAGATGCTTTATCTTATTATATGAGATCAAAGAATCATAAACCTCATCAACTGTGAGAGACTCGCGGCTATATAAAATCGTGTCTCTAAAGGTTGAATAAGACGGGGGCAATGAACAAAGTAGAATCAACCCTAGATCTTTCTTATCATACTGAACCTCCATAGACTCCAAGTTTGAGAGAATTTCTTTAAACACTGTTAAATGTTCGTGTATAGACGCAACTTCCTCCAAACGATGAGCATAAAGATGCTGCTTCATATGCAACTTGCTTTTAGAGTTTTTGACATACATATTTGTTCTAACCTCTTCCATAATGCAGCGACGGTCTTCTCCTTCATCACATCTTGCAAAATTTTATTGGAAAAATGCAGATGTAATTATATTAACGCCTTTCGATCCTTACGCTTCTTCTCTTCATCTGTTAATGTCGAAGACATCTTATCTATCCCTAGCAGGGCATCCTCCAGATCCATCTGCGCAAGAACTGCTTGCATCCTAATCTGCCACAACGCAAATCTGGTGTTGCGATCCGACAGCGAAATTTCATACTTCAAAGATGCCATTACCATGATCGAGATGAACAACCCTGAAGCTTGGATACCAATTTTTGAAAATAAAATAAAATAAAAACAAACAGATTTTATGTGGAAACCCTTTCAGGAAAAAACTACGGGCAGAAGAGAAGAAAATTCACTATGTCGAATTCGAATAATTACAAGAGGAATAGACTATGTCTATTTATAGGCTTGTAAAGCCATATTCTAATAGGAGTGTAGTAAGATTGAAACACCTTATTCTAATCAATATAAAATAGATGGAGTTTAATAAGGTTTAAAAAACCTTATTCTAAAATAAAATAAAAGAAGTGTAGTTCTATATGGATTTTACTTTTATTTTATTTTACCACTGTATTTTATTTAAATAAGGTTTCGGGTCACTTAATTCTAATAAGGATTCGGGTCACTTAATTCTAACAACTATATAATTAGTCACTAATTTAGACCATTTAATTAAAAATTACAATTTAATCATTAAATTTTTTTAATTTAATTTTTTTTTAACCTGAATGTTAAGTGGCATATTTTAAATTGGTATAATAATTTCAATTTTATATTTTATAGTTTCTATCAATTTGATCTTAATTTTATATAAAAATTATAAAGAAAGTCAAAATTATTTAAAAAAATAAAAAGTTCTATATAAAAATTCTAGAAAAAAATAAAATCACGAATACGTTTTTATTGAAGAACTAATATGTATGAGAAATAAAGAAATTTATTGTTCAATAAAATCAAATAACAATTAAAAACAAAACAAAACAAAAAGTTAAATCATTTCATGTTTCTTTAGTGTTTCTTGAAACCAAATTAGTAATATCTTCAAGTTGAGTTCCACGACCTTGAAGAGCATACAAAATTGATATTACAAAGACTTGTGAAATAGACTCTATTGCCATTTTTTTGCAAAAAAAAAAAAAAAAAGAAAAAATATTCCACAAAATTTTCTTTTTCATACCCAATTCAAATTTTCAATTCGTTTAAAATATTTTTTTAAACCCAAATTTTGAAAATAAATTATATTTTGAAAATTTTCTTTTCTTATAACGAAAAAACTATATCAAGAAACAAAATATGTAAAAACAGGAAACTGATAATTTTTCTTAATACTTTTTTTTATATTGTTTTAAAGATTGAGTATTGGATATTCTTATACATATAATATAGAGAGAAAAATCGAAAGGTTTAAAAATAAATTTCCCTCATTTTCCCCTCACTTTTTTTTTTTGAAAATTTTTTCTACTTTTACATATTCTTTTTAGTTTTTAGAATTTTCAAAATTTTTAAAGAGAATTTCAAGCTTTTATCATTTTATATATAATCAAGGTCAAATTGACAAAGAGTATAAAAATTAATGACTAAAATTGTTATTATATCAACTAAAAAAGTGTCATTTAACAGTTAGGTGACAAAAAACAATTTCAAAAACATTAGTGATCAAATTATAACTTTTTTTAATTAAGTGGTCAAAACAAAATTTTATATATAATATCATGAGAATGATATAATTTGCATTAAAATAAAAGGTAAAACCAATTACAAAATGCTTCGGGGAAACGTTAGTTGATTTAAAATAAGAAAATCTCAATCATTAATTTTTTTTAAAAAAGAGTTAAAATCAGAAAATTTCAATTATAGGTTAACAAAAAACACAAAGCTTCCCTTTTCCCTTTTGTTAGAAAACTTTACAAAAGAAAGAAAGTCTTCCCTTGGGTTGATGTACCCAAAAATATCATGTTTTCTGGAAAAAAAAATCGAATTAGGTCGATTTTTTAAAAATTTATTGGAGTAAGCCGAAAAAACGAATGGATTAGCTGGAAAACGCTTCCAGTTGGAAGTGCTTTCGTGCCACGTCCGCTGAAAATGCTTCCAACGGAAGCCTTTTCCATAACGACTGCCACACTTGTAACACCCCAAAATATATAGGGTTAGATTATTAAATCACTAAGAAATGACTTAGTATTGATGATTTTGTAGCTAGAGTAATCTCTAAGAAATCTTAGGTTCAAGCCCTACCCTTTCCTTTTATTTTATTTTTTTTTCTACAACCAAGGAACAAAATTGAACTAGGATATATATTAGTTTTGGTAAAAATATACCAAGTGTGGGTAGTAGCTTAAATGACAAGGCCTTTGCATTCCTTTCTTTACTTCTTAGGTTCAAGTAACACCACTTTCTCTCCCTATTGTTTTTTGGACGACAAGAAAGGTTAATTGTAACACCCCTTACCCGTATTTAACACTAGAATAGGGTTACGAAGTATTACTGAACTTATAACACAATTAAACATTCATTTCCTATACATTTTCAAATTACAAATAAACATTATTCTAATTCAACCACATTGTCCCTAATACGAGCCTACGAGACCCAAAACTTGCATTTGAAGTGGTTCGGGACTAAACCGATAGCTCGAGAAATTTTTAGAAAACGTAGAAAATTTTTCAAACTACAGGGGACACAAGCCCGTGTGGCTCACACCGCCAAAGACACGCCCGTGTCACAGGCCAATGGGACATTCGAAATGGGACACGCCCGTGTGGTTCACACGGCTAAAGACGCCCGTGTCACAGGCCAATGAGACATTCGAAATGGGAGCACATGGTCATGTCCCAGCCCATGTCCAATCCCGTGTAACTCCCTGAATTAGGTCACACGGCCAACCCACACGCCTGTGTGCCCTAATGAATGGCCACACACGCCCGTGTGCCAGGCAGTATGCTAGGTCGTGCCAAACCTATAGGGTATATTAACTTATGCCACAAGGCCAAGTCACACAACCGTGTATCCTGACCATGTGTCACACATGGCTGAGACACACGCTCGTGTCTCTGCCCGTGTGGACAAAAATAGGCTATTTACCTAGCCATCTTGCCACCCAATTTTGCATAAACCTAAACCAACCCAATTGGCACAAAACATAGCATAACTAGGCATCTCAATCAACTCCAATCAAGCTCAATTCATGATAACCTCATACCATTAATCACAATACACACAAACATCAAATTTTGACCATTCATTCATGCTAACTCATAATCACAAATCCCCTAAATGGCATATTACAATTATTCATCATTTTGCCTAAACAAATAAGCATACTAATTCTCAAATATCAAGCATTTAACAGCCACAATACTTATAATCAACAAGCTTACAACACAATCTATATGCACATATATATACACCATCAAACTAACCAAATTAAGCCAACTCTCATAGCTATATACAAAACCAAACACTTAATAATTACAAGCCATTTCAAATGACTAAATTCATTAACAACACATATATCAAAATGACCAAAGTCCCTATACATGCCATATTCTCAAAATACTTAAGTTCAAAAGTACCAAAGTGATAGTTGGATAGTGTGATGAAGTCTCCGATGATTCCCAAATCTGACCTAGCTTTGATTTCAATATAAAACACGGAAAATAAACAAAGTAAGCTATAAAACTTAGTAAGTTCGTATAGCAATAAACTTAACTTATCAGATATGTACAATTTAAGCAATTGAAGCATATCATAACATATCTCAATTTAAACTATCAACCTACCACAATTTTCATTCACAAGATTAGTTATACATTTCACAAGTTTCTTCGATTCAATGCTTGTACTGTTTATGTACATACATGTGCCATCTTGTATCAAATACATACCCATCTACATCATTGATTTACTCATTGAACCATTCAAAATACTATCGAATACTCGGGAATCTCGCACTCTAAGTGCCACAGATATAACCGAAGCTATCTCAATCTCATATGACATATAAAGCTCACACTAGAGCTATCAACGGGTCTGCTCACACAAGCTGACGGTCATGACGAAGCTACACGATGCTGCTCACACAAGCTGACGAGTATCCGCAACACATGCTGAATAACTCAGCCACCGGTAGGACGTACGGACCAGCACCCAAATCACATAACCCCTAATGACATGTCATTTGTATCCTAATCTATTCTTAAGGTTCAACCAGGGATTTCTCACTTACCAAATCGTCATCGAACATGTCCGTAGATTCATATTCACAATTATGCAATATCAAAGCATTTAAAATACAATTATAACAAAGCTTATTATATACGAACTTACCTCGAATGCAAAAACGACGAAACGAGTCGATTAGTCCAAAATCTTGTTCTTTCCCCGATCTAAATCCGTATTTCACTTTTCTTGATCTAAATGTAATAAAAATTAACTTATTTAATTATCACCCTATTCAATTTATTCCAAAAATGCGCATTAAGGAAACTTTACATTTTTCCCCTAACATTTCAACATTTTTACAATTTAGTCCTTTTTTTCATAAAATTACAAATTCATGCAATTCAACCAAAACCCATGCTAGCCAAATTTTAATTAGGTCCCTAACAGCCCATATTTTTCATTTATTTCACAATTTAACCATAAAATTTACAAATCTCACAATTTAATCCCTATTTGGACATTTTACTAAAAATCACTTAATAAATGTTGTTTATCTAACAACAAGCATGCATTTTCTATCATTAAACATCAAAACACACCAACATTAATCAATGGAAAAACCCTAAACCTTTAACAGTTTTGCATAATAGTCCCTGGCTAGTTAGACTAAGCTGCAACGATCTCAAAAAACATAGAAATCATTAAAAACGGAACAAAAATCATACCTAATTGAGCATAGATAACATGGCCAAATATCAAGCCCTAAAAATGGCTATTCTTCTTGTTAAGAATCGGTTAAGAAGATGATAACATAAAAAACATAGTTGTTGTTTTATTTAATTTACTTTAATAACCAAATTACCTAATTAACCTTAATGATAAAACATTAAAATCATCTAAATAATGTCCAAGAATGTCCAATCATATTAAAAATGGGCTAATTACAACATAAATCCCTTAAATATTTAATTTTATAGCCATTTAATACCTTTTGCTAATAGAACATCACTTTTTCACTTTACGCAATTTAGTCCTTTTTACCGAATTAAGTAATCAAACAATAAAATTTCTTAACAAAAACTTCACACAAACATACTATCATGCTGTAAACAGTAAAATAATAATAAAATAATTATTTCAACTTTGAATTTGTGGTCTCGAAACTACTATTTTGATTTGACTAAAAACGGGTTGTTACATTATTTACCCAATCAACCCCTCCAATTTTGAAGCCCTAAATGTTTAATCTATTTTCCTAATTATACATTGATTCTAAATTCCTCTTCAACCCTAAATAGAAATTTTCTCGTCTCTTTAAAATATTAATTTTCTTATATTTGTCCTTTTTCTTGCCCATCATTTGTTGGAAAATTAACTTCTTGAAGTCCCAAATAAAAAACAATTATCGATTTAACCCATTCCTCCATCGGTTGTTGATTTATCATCAAACACCTTCGAAATCTCATTGAAAGATTGATAAGTATTCTTAATCCAATCAATAGAACCCATACAATTTAAGATCTCATTGTTTTTGTTAATCTTCCAAACTCGTTTATGAATCTTTTTCAATCTTTACCAAAAAATCTTGATAATCGTGAAAATCATCATTAATCTTTGAGTTTTTTTTGGTTGAAAGACTCGTTGTAGGTATCCCTGATCAGATTTGGACGTGAGGAGTGCCGTTTGGTCCTTTGGTGTTAGGTGTGTGTTCTTTTACGAGAAAGTTGAGGTAAAATCAAGCTTATGATAGACCACACGACCATCCACACAGGCGTGTTGGCCGCTTGTGTGGACCACATAGTCCTCTCGTATGGCCATGTCCCCCTGAAACCCTAGGTTTTTTGCTTCTCACATGGACCTTCCACAAGGTCGTGTCTCCCTTGTAGGTTGAAATTTCGAATGCCACACGACCACAGTCTCTCACACGACTTAGCCACATGGAAGCGTACCCCTTTCACATGGCTAAGGGCTTCCCGTAGAGTTAGGTCACACGGTTGTGTGTCCCCTAGAACCAAGAATTTATAGTTTGGCCTTAGAATTTTATGTTTTGACCAGATTAGTCCCTGAACAAGTTTCAAGCTAGTTTTAGTTAATTAAATTATGCAATTAGGTTCCTGATAAAATGAAATATGTTAGATTCCCTGATTGATAGAAGTAACGTGGTAATTATTTGCTTATATATATTTGCATGAATTATGAACAATATATGTTACTATTGTATCTATATACTTGCGATTGTATGAACGATATGCCCTATATTACTATTAATTTGAATACATGAAAAACATGATTTTGCTACTAATTTTTCATGTGTTAGTATATTAAATGCTACCATATGTGATTTGTATTAAATTTTCTATATTGCATTGCATGGGATGGGACGATACAATTGGAGGAAGTATTGACAAAATATCTACATTTATTTTTATTGTGTAACCACATCCATAGGAAAATTCCATCTACAATGGTCTTGGTGTGTACCCACAGCCATAGTAAATTCCACCTACAACGTTTTTCTATGCATTCACAACCCTTTGAAACCTATTATCTATAATATATTGTTGTGTACCCGCAACCATATGCAGATTCCATCCGCAGCATTTTGCTATGTGTCTACAGCCATTAGTAGTAAAAGTACAAAATATTGGTGGTTAATCCACAATCTAGTGTGTTTGTGATTAGAGTTCCCCAAAAATCCCATTGTGGAATGTAGCAGTGGGGCAGGATCTTTCTTGTTAAAGACCCAAAATTGTATGACATCTTTTGAATCATGTGCATACAAATCTGGAAATTATGTTATGACAGATGTATGCATAACAATATGTATATATATGTATTTTGTGGGCAAAATCTGAATTTTTGGTTATTTTGATGTCTGCTATTGTGAGTTTCAATATATGCTAATAATGGTTGCATTGAAGAAAAAAATGATACTCTGAACTGATATCTAATTATGAATATTTTATTCAATATTATTTAATATGTCTTACCAAGCATTTGCATTCCTTTTCTTATGATGGAACTTACACTGAGTTTCATAACTCAACCCCTTTAAATTTTTATCCTTATAGATAACCCACTAAGTTAGGACGTGGGCTCAAAATTTGAAGGGTCTCGGCTCGAATTTGTTAAAATATTTCTAGACATTTTATATTTTATTATTCAGAGATTGTATTATCATTTTATTTCAAACTGTGGCATGAGATTTTGGATTTGAGTTTGTTTTTACTTAGCATGAAATTTAATTAAAATTTTTAAGACATCATGTTATGATTATTAATTAGTATCATGAACCCCGATTTTTATTAAAAACAACTAGATATTACTTTCCACTGCTAAATTATAACTAAATTCTAGGGAATAATAATTTGGTATTTAACTAGGTTTCTACCAAATTAAACAAATGTTTAAAAATAACTGATTTCAAAACTCTAATAGTTTACTCAGTCACTTCTGATACAAGTCTCAAGGCCCAATTTTAGGCCCATAGATGTGATGGTCTTACACTACCTCAAGGCCCAACAATAAGGTCAAAGGTCAAGCAAATCAAACCAATATTTGATCAAATCTAGTATGTGAGGATGAATCTTTTCTAGGTAACGAGGAATGATAAATGCAGGGAATGAGTGAAATGTATTAATGTCAATTTTCAAGCTGAATTCGAAGATCTATCTCTTAGCTTAGAAACATGTAATGCCCCCACGCCCGAAACCGTCACCGGAGTCAAGCTTGAGGTGTTACTAAACTTATCTTACCTTTTAAACAACTCTAAACCACTTATTTTAATTTTCGGAATAAACTGTTTTTCTGCATCATAGCTGCTTAAAAATTCATTTCTCAAGTTTCAAAACTCGAAATTAAGATCCGTAAATTTTTCCTGAAACTAGACTCATATATCTATCTTCTAATTTTTTTCTAGAATTTTTGACTTAGCCAATTAGTACAGTTTATTATTTAAATTTACCCCTGTTTCAGAAGTTGACTGTACTGACCTCTACTTACTACGAACCACTTTTCTCCCTATACAAAATTAATAAAACTATACCGTTTGTTTCTATTAAAACTAGATTCAATAAGTATTCTAACCATATAAATTACACCACCTAATTATTTTTGTACAATTTATGGTGAATTTCCAAAGTTGAAACAGAGGATCTAGAAATTGCTCTGACCCTGTTTCACTAAAACTCAGATATCTCATAAAATATAACACCTTTACCTGTTTTGCTTATTCCATAAGAAAATAGACATAATAAGCTTTAATGTAATATATTATTCATCTTAAAAATATGTTTACACAATTTTTAGTGATTTTTCAAGGTCACGTCATTTCTGTTATTTGAATCTGTTTTTAGGTTACTTTCACATTTTTCATAATTTTCATGTGATAACCACCATTCAATCATACATATTAATAAACATGCATATCATCGGCCATTTTTATTAGCTAGTCTCTAGCAAGCATTTACACATCATTCATTGTTCATATTATACTAAAGATAGCTAAGTTTCTATACATGCCATACACAAAACAAAACGTCTAATTATACTGAGTTATTTCTTGGATAGTGTGATCGGCCTCAAGCGTTTCCTTCGATCCCCGAGTGGCTTGATAAAAACTATAAGAAAAAGAAAATAAAGAGAGTAAGCACTAGGCTTAGTAAGCTTACAAGCAAATAAATTACAACATTCAACATAATGAATAATTATACATAATGTCACCTAGCCTCATAAACTTTCTTTACTTCTCATTTTCTACCTTCTTCTTTACTCACATACTTTCTTTCTTACTGACCTTTCACTATTCATAAATATAATCTACCTTCCCTTTTGCTGATAATTCACTGTAATTTAACGTGTACAATGACCCATTGAACCACTCGGAATACTAAGGATCTTTGGGGTCGTCTCGTCTATCAATATCCTGCCAATGCCATGTCTTTGACATGGACTTACATGAATTATTCCTGTCTCCAATGCCATATATATATAATATGGGCTTACATGGCTCATTCCTATCTCCAAAGCCATATAACTGATATGGACTTACATGGCTCATTTTCTCTCTCTGTCCCGTCCTGTCAACCCCAATATCCTAATATTCCTAAGGTTCAAACGGGGCTTCCTAATGCTTTTTCTCTGTCACTTCACCTTTAATTCGACTTTAAATATCCTCATAAAATAAGTATATAAATTCTGGAAATTAACAATAATAATGTAAAATAAAAGAACATTGCATTTATTTACTGTAAACTTACCTCGTATGCAAAAATAGCTACTTTTACCATTTCGTCCACAACTTGGTATTTTCTCCATTTTAGCTCGAATTTCAGTTTTCCTTGCTTTATCATTTAAAATATAGTCTAATTAGGACTCAAATTATTCAAATTGACTCAAAATCATATTTTGGCAAAATTACAATTTTGCCCCCAAACTTTTGCATATTTACACTTTTGCCCCAAAGCTCGTAAATTAAACTTCAGCCTATTTTCTTATGTTTCATGACATGCTAGTCATTTTTCCCTTCTATGGCAGCATCAAATTCATACTCTAACAAGCACTTATGACTATTAGGTATTTTTACCAATTAAGTCCTTTTACTCGTTTTTGCTTAAAACCGAGTAGTACAAATTGTCTAACATAATTTAAAACCTCATATTCTATCATAAAACACCAAAATACACAAATTTCACCTATGGGTATTTTTCCAAATATGAACCCTAACTTAAATTATTGCTAGCATAAGCTTTATCGAGCTACCAGGGACTCAAAACGTAAAGAACATTAAAAAGCAGGGCTTGGAATCACTTACTATTGAGCTTGGAAAGCTTGAAAACCCTAGCCATGGCTTCCCCCATGCTAATTTCGGCCTCCATGAAGAAGATGAGCAAAATTGGCTTTTAATTTTGTATTTTAATTCATTTTACCCTAAATGACCAAAATGCCCTTACTACTAAACTTTCAAAAATTCCTTCCATGTCCTAATTTTGTCCATGAACTTAAAATTGGTCAAATTCTATTTAAGACCTCCTAATTAATATTCTAATTCAATTTAATGCAAAATACTTCTAGAACACAAGTTTTGCAATTTATTCAATTTAGTCCCTAATTTCAAATTAAGTACTTTATGCATAGAATTTCTTCACGAACTTTTCACACAATCATGAAAACATATCATAGACCTCAAAATAATAATAAAATAAATTTTTCTACCTCGAATTTGTGGTTTCGCAACCCACTTATTCCGTTTAGGCCCTATTTCGGGATGTTACATTTTCCCCCCTTTAGTGATTTTCGTCCCCAGAAAATCTTACCGTGAAGAGATTTGGGTCACTGTTTTCACATAGCCTCTTTGAGTTCCCATGTAGCCTCGTCTACCCCATGTAGTCCGACTATCTCCGAAATATACAACTCGGCCAACTTGTCAAGTGAAAAATCCATACTGAATCGGGATAAAATGAGCCGACTCCGTTAACTTATCAATCACAACCCATCTTGCATCTTTCTTTCTTGGTGTAAATGGCAATCCTGTCACAAAATCTATAATAACTCGATTCCATTTCCACTCGGGGACTAGCACAGTGCAATAAACACTGAAGGTACGATGTTCGGCCTTTACTCCACATGATCAAACATCTAGAAACAAACTCGAAATGTCCTTTTATTCCTACCCACCAAGTACATTTTCTTCAAATCATTATACATCTTTGTACTACTGGATGAATAGACAAAAAAACTACTATGTGCTTCTGTAAGATCTTTCGAATAAGCTCATCATTCTTCGGTACACATACCCTGGGTGATAATCAATCACTAGCTCATAATCTTTAATCAACTCTAGCCATCTTTTTTGCTTCAATTTCAAACTTTTGTGATCAGTGAATATGTGGCACTTCTCACCGTACAAATGATGTCTCCAAATCTTCAACGCAAAAATAATGGCGGCTAACTCTAAATCATGTGTCGGATAGTTCTTCTCATGTGGCTTTAGTGTCTAGAAGCATAAGCAATTACCTTCCCTTCTGCGCATAAGTACACAACCAAGTCCATTCATGGACGCATCACGTAAATCACAAACTCCTTACACAGTTTCTAGTTGTACTAAAGCAGAGCTTTAGTCAACGATGCTTTTAACTTGTCAAAACTCGTTGACACTTCTCATCCATTCAAACTTGATATCCTTTCTTGAAAAATCTTGTCAACGGGTAGCTATCATGGAAAATCCTCTACAATATCCGGCAAGACCAAGAAAACTTCTAACCGATACATTTCAGGAGGCTTCCAATCAACAATGGTGAAATCTTGCTCGGATCAACCTTAATACCTTCACCTAGTCAGGAAAATAGTCTTGGGACATCGACTCTTTAACTCCCAACCGATAGTATCCGGATCTCAAATCTATCTTGGAGAACACAGAGTAGCTCCCTTGTTTCAATTCGAGAATTCCTTTCTCTACGGTCAATAAACCACAGTGATGTACTTTTTACGAAATTCCTCTGAAAAGAAATCCCAAGTGATCCTCTCCTTTGGTACAACCGATACAAGTGTCTTCCACTAGTAGTAGGTTGAGTCTCTAAGAAGTGATATTACACATTTCATACATTCCTCGGGTGTACAAGATAATTCATCAAAGACTACGATAGTATTTTCTAACTAAAATTTTACTCTTTCTGCATCATCATGCGTTTTGTTGCTCGGAACTCTTACGCCCCTTGTTTTCTGATTCTATCAGCTGGTGGCTTTTCTCTTATCATTGTACCGTGTTGGGAAGCTTGAGCTACATAGGTAGCCGAGAGTCATGAGGGGTGGAGGTCTAACTCACCGGATTAAAGATTTAACGAACTCGGCAAACCAATTATTCAAAGCTTGGAAGAGAGCTTCTCGAGTCACTCCTCCCCGATTAATCATTCATCGCCTATTCTCGGATGGCGCTACCCTTCCATGAGCGGCGCATTACATTTTCTACATCATCATCACTAGCTCGCTGAGGATCCATTACAATAAAACAAAATATTTAAAAATCGTCGAGGAGTCGTCACACTATCAAAATACAATGTATGGCATGTATAGCTAGACATTTACTCACACTAACTGTTCCGAGAACCGACTAAACTGCTCGATACCAATAAATGTAACGCCCACGCGCCAAAACCATCACGGAGTCAAGCTTGAGGTGTTACTAAACTTATCTTACCTTTTAAACAACTCTAAACCACTTATTTTAATTTTCGGAATAAACTGTTTTTCTGCATCATAGCTGCTTAAAAATTCATTTCTCAAGTTTCAAAACTCAAAATTAAGATCCGTAAATTTTTCCTGAAACTAGACTCATATATCTATCTACTAATTTTTTCTAGAATTTTTGACTTAGCCAATTAGTATATTTTATTATTTAAAGTTACCCCTGTTTCAGAAGTTGACTGTACTGACCTCTACTTACTATGAACCACTTTTCTCCCTATAAAAATTAATAAAACTATACCGTTTGTTTCTATTAAAACTAGATTCAATAAGGATTCTAACCATATAAATTACACCACCTAATTATTTTTTACAATTTATGGTGAATTTCCAAAGTTGAAACAGAGGATCTAGAAATTGCTCTGACCCTGTTTCACTAAAACTCAGATATCTCATAAAATATAATACCTTTACCTGTTTTGCTTATTCCATAAGAAAATAGACATAATAAGCTTTAATGTAATATATTATTCATCTTAAAAATATGTTTACACAATTTTTAGTGATTTTTCAAGGTCACGTCATTTCTGTTATTTGAATCTGTTTTTAGGTTACTTTCACATTTTTCATAATTTTCATGTGATAACCACCATTCAATCATACATATTAATAAACATGCATATCATCGGCCATTTTATTAGCTAGTCTCTAGCAAGCATTTACACATCATTCATTGTTCATATTATACTAAAGATAGCTAAGTTTCTATACATGCCATACACAAAACAAAACGTCTAATTATACCGAGTTATTTCTTGGATAGTGTGATCGGCCTCCGACGTTTCCTTCGATCCCGAGTGGCTTGATAAAAACTATAAGAAAAGAAAATAAAGAGAGTAAGCACTAGGCTTAGTAAGCTTACAAGCAAATAAATTACAACATTCAACATAATGAATAATTATACATAATGTCACCTAGCCTCATAAACTTTCTTTACTTCTCATTTTCTACCTTCTTCTTTACTCACATACTTTCTTTCTTACTGACCTTTCACTATTCATAAATATAATCTACCTTCCCTTTTGCTGATAATTCACTGTAATTTAACGTGTACAATGACCCATTGAACCACTCGGAATACTAAGGATTTGGGGGTCGTTCTGTCTATCAATATCACTGCCAATGCCATGTCTTTGACATGGACTTACATGAATTATTCTGTCTCCAATGCCATATATATATAATATGGGCTTACATGGCTCATTCCTATCTCCAAAGCCATATAAGCGATATGGACTTACATGGCTCATTTCTGTCTCTGTCTGTCTGTCAACCCCAATATCCTAATATTCCTAAGGTTCAAGCAGGGCTTCCTAATGCTTTTTCTCTGTCACTTCACCTTTAATTCGACTTTAAATATCCTCATAAAATAAGTATATAAATTCTGAAATTAACAATAATAATGTAAAATAAAAGAACATTGCATTTATTTTTATGTAAACTTACCTCGTATGCAAAAATAGCTACTTTTACCATTTAGTCCACAACTTGGTATTTTCTCCATTTTAGCTCAATTTCAGTTTTCCTTGCTTTATCATTTAAAATATAGTCTAATTAGGACTCAAATTATTCAAATTGACTCAAAATCATATTTTGGCAAAATTACAATTTTGCCCCTAAACTTTTGCATATTTACACTTTTGCCCCAAAGCTCGTAAATTAAACTTCAGCCTATTTTCTTATGTTTCATGACATGCTGGTCATTTTTCCCTTCTATGGCAGCATCAAATTCATACTCTAACAAGCACTTATGACTATTAGGTATTTTTACCAATTAAGTCCTTTTACTCGTTTTGCTTAAAACCGAGTAGTACAAATTGTCTAACATAATTTAAAACCTCATATTCTATCATAAAACACCAAAATACACAAATTTCACCTATGGGTATTTTTCCAAATATGAACCCTAACTTAAATTATTGCTAGCATAAGCTTTATCGAGCTCACAGGGACTCAGAAAGCGTAAAGAACATTAAAAGCGGGGCTTGGAATCACTTACTATTGAGCTTGGAAAGCTTGAAAACCCTAGCCATGGCTTCCCCATGCTAATTTCGGCCTCCATGAAGAAGATGAGCAAAATTGGCTTTTAATTTTGTATTTTAATTCATTTTACCCCTAAATGACCAAAATGCCCTTACTACTAAACTTTCAAAAATTCCTTCCATGTCCTAATTTTGTCCATGAACTTAAAATTGGTCAAATTCTATTTAAGACCTCCTAATTAATATTCTAATTCAATTTAATGCAAAATACTTCTAGAACACAAGTTTTGCAATTTATTCAATTTAGTCCCTAATTTCAAATTAAGTACTTTATGCATAGAATTTCTTCACGAACTTTTCACACAATCATGAAAACATATCATAGACCTCAAAATAATAATAAAATAAATTTTTCTACCTCGAATTTGTGGTTTCGCAACCACTGTTCCGTTTAGGCCCTATTTCGGGATGTTACATTTTCCCCCCCTTTAGTGATTTTCGTCCCCGAAAATCTTACCTGTGAAGAGATTTGGGTACTGTTTTCACATAGCCTCTTTGAGTTCCCATGTAGCCTCGTCTACCCCATGTAGTCTGACTATCTCTGAAATATACAACTCGGCCAACTTGTCAAGTGAAAAATCCATCTGAACTGGGATAAAATGAGCCGACCCGTTAACTTATCAATCACAACCCATCTTGCATCTTTCTTTCTCGGTGTAAATGGCAATCCTGTCACAAAATCTATAATAACTCGATTCCATTTCCACTCGGGGACTAGCACAGTGCAATAAACTGAAGGTACACGATGTTCGGCCTTACTGCTGTGACGGATCAAACATCTAGAAACAAACTCAAATGTCCTTTTTATTCCTACCCACAGTACATTTTCTTCAAATCATTATACATCTTTGTACTACCCGGATGAATAGACAAAAAAACTACTATGTGCTTCTGTAAGATCTTTCGAATAAGCTCATCATTCTTGAGTACACATACCCCAGGTGATAATCAATCACTAGCTCATAATCTTTAATCAACTCTAGCCATCTTTTTTGCTTCAATTTCAAACTTTTGTGATCAAGTGAATATGTGGCACTTCTCACCGTACAAATGATGTCTCCAAATCTTCAACATAAAAATAATGGCAGCTAACTCTAAATCATGTGTCGGATAGTTCTTCTCATGTGGCTTTAGTATTTGTCTAGAAGCATAAGCAATTACCTTCCCTTCTGCATAAGTACACAACCAAGTCCATTCATGGACGCATCATCAGTAAATCACAAACTCCTTACACGGTTACGGTTGTACTAAAGCAGGAGCTTTAGTCAACGATGCTTTTAACTTGTCAAAACTCTGTTGACACTTCTCGATCCATTCAAACTTGATATCCTTTCGCAGAAATCTTGTCAACGGGGTAGCTATCATGGAAAATCCTCTACAATATCCGGCAAGACCAAGAAAACTTCTAACCGATACATTTCTAGGAGGCTTCCAATCAACAATGGCTGAAATCTTGCTCGGATCAACCTTAATACCTTCACCTAGTCAGGAAAATAGTCTTGGGACATCGACTCTTTAACTCCCAGCCCGATAGTATCCGGATCTCAAATCTATCTTGGAGAACACAGTAGCTCCTTGTTTCAATTCAGAATTCCTTTCTCTTACGGTCAATAAACCCACGAGTGATGTACTTTTCTGAAATTCCTCCTTAAAGAAATCCCAAGTGATCCTCTCCTTTGGTACAACTGATACAAGTGTCTTCCACTAGTAGTAGGTTGAGTCTCTAAGAAGTGATATTACACATTTCATACATTCCTCGGGTGTACAAGATAATTCATCAAAGACTCGATAGTATTTTCTAACTAAAATTTTACTCTTTCTGCATCATCATGTTTTGTTGCTCGGAACTCTTACGCCCCTTGTTTCTGATTCTATCAGCTGGTGGCTTTTCTCTTATCATTGTACTGTATTTGGGAAGCTTGAGCTACATAGGTAGCTTTGAGAGTCATGAGGGGGTGGAGGTCTAACTCTGGGATTCGTCTGAACGAACTTCGGCAAACCAATTATTCAAAGCTTGGAAGAGAGCTTCTCGAGTCACTCCTCCACTGATTAAGCTCATTCTTGGCCTATTCTCGGATGGCGCTACCCTTCCATGAGCGGCGCATTACTTTCTACATCATCATCACCAGCTCGCTAGGGATCCATTACAATAAAACAAAATATTTAAAAATCGTCGTGAGTCGTCACACTATCAAAATACGGTATGGCATGTATAGCTAGACATTTACTCACACTAAGCTGTTCCGAGAACCGACTAAACCTGCTCTGATACCAATAAATGTAACGCCCCACGCTTGAAACCATCACGGAGTCAAGCTTGAGGTGTTACTAAACTTATCTTACCTTTTAAACAACTCTAAACCACTTATTTTAATTTTCGGAATAAACTGTTTTTCTGCGTCATAGCTGCTTAAAAATTCATTTCTCGAGTTTCAAAACTCAAAATTAAGATCCGTAAATTTTTCCTGAAACTAGACTCATATATCTATCTACTAATTTTTTTCTAGAATTTTTGACTTAGCAAATTAGTATATTTTATTAGTTAAAGTTACCCCTGTTTCAGAAGTTGACTGTACTGACCTATACTTACTATGAACCACTTTTCTCCCTATAAAAAATTAATACAACTATACCGTTTGTTTCTATTAAAACTAGATTCAATAAGGATTCTAACAATATAAATTACTCCACCTAATTATTTTTTTACAATTTACAGTGAATTTCCAAAGTTGAAACAGGGGATCTAGAAATTGCTCTGACCCTGTTTCACTAAAACTCAGATATCTCATAAAATATAATACCTTTACCTGTTTTGCTTATTCCATAAGAAAATAGACATAAGAATATATTATTCATCTTAAAAATATGTTTACACAATTTTTAGTGATTTTTCAAGGTCACGTCATTTCTGTTATTTGAATCTATTTTTAGGTTACTTTCACATTTTTCATAATTTTCATGTGATAACCACCATTCAATCATACATATTAATAAACATGCATATCATCGGCCATTTTTATTAGCTAGTCTCTAGCAAGCATTTACACATCATTCATTGTTCATATTATACTAAAGATAGCTAAGTTTCTATACATGCCATACACAAAACAAAACGTCTAATTATACCGGAGTTATTTCTTGGATAGTGTGATCGGCCTCAAGCGTTTCCTTCGATCCCCGAGTGGCTTGATAAAAACTATAAGAAAAAGAAAATAAAGAGAGTAAGCACTAGGCTTAGTAAGCTTACAAGCAAATAAATTACAGCATTCAACATAATGAATAATTATACATAATGTCACCTAGCCTCATAAACTTTCTTTACTTCTCATTTTCTACCTTCTTCTTTACTCACATACCTTCTTTCTTACTGACCTTTCACTATTCATAAATATAATCTACCTTCCCTTTTGCTGATAATTCTTTGTAATTTAACGTGTACAATGACCCATTGAACCACTCGGAATACTAAGGATCTTTGGGGTCGTTCTGTCTATCAATATCCTGCTTAATGCCATGTCTTCGACATGGACTTACATGAATTATTCCTGTCTCCAATGCCATATATATATAATATGGGCTTACATGGCTCATTCCTGTCTCCAAAGCCATATAAGCGATATGGACTTACATGGCTCATTTCTGTCTGTCTGTCTGTCAACCCCAATATCCTAATATTCCTAAGGTTCAAAGCGGGGCTTCCTAATGCTTTTTCTCTGTCACTTCGCTTTAATTCGACTTTAAATATCCTCATAAAATAAGTATATAAATTCTGAAATTAACAATAATAATGTAAAATAAGAGAACATTGCATTTATTTCACATCAAACTTACCTCGTATGCAAAAATAGCTACTTTTACCATTTCGTCCACAACTTGGTATTTTCTCCATTTTAGCTTGAATTTCAGTTTTCCTTGCTCTATCATTTAAAATATAGTCTAATTAGGACTCACATTATTCAAATTGACTCACAATCATATTTTGGCAAAATTACAATTTTGCCCCTAAACTTTTGCATAGTTACACTTTTGCCCCAAAGCTCGTAAATTAAACTTCAGCCTATTTTCTTATGTTTCATGACATGCTGGTCATTTTCCCTTCTATGGCAGCATCAAATTCATACTCTAACAAGCACTTATGACTATTAGGTATTTTTACCAATTAAGTCCTTTTACTCGTTTTGCTTAAAACCGAGTAGTACAAATTGTCTAACATAATTTAAAACCTCATATTCTATCATAAAACACCAAAATACACAAATTTCACCTATGGGTAATTTTCCAAATATGAACCCTAACTTAAATTATTGCTAGCATAAGCTTTATCGAGCTCTAGGGACTCAAAGCGTAAAGAACATTAAAAAGGGGCTTGGAATCACTTACTATTGAGCTTGGAAAGCTTGAAAACCCTAGCCATGGCTTCTCCCATGCTAATTTCGGCCTCCATGAAGAAGATGAGCAAAATTGGCTTTTAATTTTGTATTTTAATTCATTTTACCCCTAAATGACCAAAATGCCCTTACTACTAAACTTTCAAAAATTCCTTCCATGTCCTAATTTTGTCCATGAACTTAAAATTGGTCAAATTGCTATTTAAGACCTCCTAATTAATATTCTAATTCAATTTAAAGCAAAATACTTCTAGAACACAAGTTTTGCAATTTATTCAATTTAGTCCCTAATTTCAAATTAAGTACTTTATGCATAGAATTTCTTCACGAACTTTTCACACAATCATGCAACCATATCATAGACCTCAAAATAATAATAAAACAAATTTTTCTACCTCGAATTTGTGGTTTCGCAACCACTGTTCCGTTTAGGCCCTATTTCGGGATGTTACAAAACACACTTTAAATCACTCGATTTTGATTACGCGAGCAAAATTTCTCGACGTGATTATTACAAAAATTATGAGTTTCGGGCTTTTAATTCGAGTTTAAATTATATTGGGTTTGAGTTTTAAGCTTAATTTTTATTATATATGAGCCCAATATTGTATTTATCAGCTCTTATTATTTTATTATTTCAAATTTTTTATAATTATTAAGTATTTTAAGTTATTTAGAAGTTTTATGTCAACAAGAAAGTTTAGTTTAAAACTATTTCTTATTTAGGTTAATTAGAGTTCTAGTATACTCAAGAGTTTTATTTAGATTTATTTAGTTAGCCTATATAAAGGCCTTTACATTGTACACAAGAGAATTAATTGATTATTATTCAACTTCTCTTTTGAGTTAATAAATTCTCTTTGAGTTTTTCTTTTCAAAAATTTTTCTTGAGTTTTCTTTTAGAATAGTTTTAACAATCTTTTCAGATTATGGGGATCATCTTCAAACTTTCCTTGCCAAGTTTTCTTTTTTGGAGGGGAAATTAGAGCCTCTTGAAGGAGGTTGTGGATTCTTCTTGTTTCCAAGGCTCATTAGGACTTTTACATGCCAAGTTCTATCTTTTCCATCTATCTTCTTTATTTTCTTCTTTATTGTTCTAATCTTTGATTTATTATTCTATTTTATTTATCTTAGTTACTTATTTTAATTGTTTTATCTGACTTGGATTCGATTGCATTTCAAGTTGTGTCAAAATCCAAGTTTCTTTCCAAACGTTTAGAGCCCTAAGACAAATCCTTGATTTGGACAAACTTTGCAATCCTTTCCCGTACTTTTTGCATTCATCCGTATCAACTTTGGTGGGTAATGTAATCTTCTGAATTCAGGCCTAGCGTCTAGGCCAGGTTGGGGGGGGGTTACACCACCCCAACGGTTATTTCAATTGACATGGCATGAAAACACGTCTAGCTGGATAAGCTTTCAGTGCATTTTTTCTGACAGTGCACTAAAAACACATCCTACGTGGAACGTTTTCTCACTACCACTTTTAACTCCTGCAATTTCCTACTCACCCATCAGATATCCTGAGATAATATTTTCTGAAAAAATCTGATTGACCTCAACTTGTCGTAAGTTACAAGTGATCAAAACTCAGTTCCATTTAAGAAAAAACCGAAAAAATTACAAACTAAGAGTTAATTGAATTAGATAGTTCAAGTTTTAATTTTGAATCGAATTAAATTTTAAAATTCGAATAATTCGAATCTGACGATTGGTGTAAACATGATTGTTGTAAATATTAAATTAAATATTATTAACTTTACAACTCAAAAAATTATAAAAAGTCTAAAGAATATATAAAAAAATTTAAAAATATAAAAAACACTAAACCCTAAAATATTAAAACCTAACAAAAGCTAACATTAACCTTACTTTAACAAAAATCAAAACCCTAACTTTACCAAATGGAAAAATGCTTCTAGCTGGAAGCAATTTCGTGTTTTTGGCCTAATCCCATAATTTTTCTAAAAGTCGGCCTAATCTAGTAATTTTTATTTTTTTGTAAAAATAGGGTTTATGAGAACTTTACTCCTTTGCCCATTAGGATTTTTAGTCAATTTCCCAACGATAGTGGATATACCTCACTTTTGGAACATTAGAATTGATGTTCAACGACGATAGGACTTCACAGCAGCCAAATTCTTCGGACATGAATTCTAGGGTATGTAAAAATATGATAATTTCCTTCTTTTAGATTCTTGAATTCTTTTTGGTGCAATAGTGTTTAAATAGGACTTCTTAAAATTGGGTTTTGGAGTCAATAGTTTGTCAAGTTTTGGTCAAAATTGTGAATTTTTTTTTTTTTTGAGTTAAGGTTTAGGTCTAGGTTAATTTTGTCAAAATATGGGCTTTGGGTGTTCAATCTCAAGCAAATGATATAGATGAAAATAATATGTTTCTAAAGGAAGGTGGTTTACACATAAATACCAAATGAGGCAAGGGAAGTAAAAGAAAGAAAATAGATAAGTCATCCAATTTTTGTTTAGTTGCTTAAACTTGACAAGGAATTAAGTAACCTTTGAGTTTTCTATTTTTATTTTTGGACAATTGACCAACGAAATGGTGAAATGATTAATATTTACTGTTGGGGTCTAGTGTATTTAGTGTAATAATTTTGTCTATGTACTTGTAATTTTTTCGAAAAAATTGGTTTAATAAAAATCCATCAGTATAATTAACCTCTTTTGTATAATGTCCTCAACGGTTTTTGCATGTAAAGCAAAATTAAAAGAATTTATTGGGTCATTGATTATCTAACATTTAAACTAATATTAAACAACATTATGTGGTCAAATCGTAATGTAGAAAAAGAACGTATATTAGTAGATAATCTTATCACATCCTTAGTCTAATTGGAATTGTGTAAATCGATTGAAAGACTAATATGTCGCCTATCAAGTTCAATTGGGAAATAAATTGTCTTGGGTATAAGAGCGGACGACTCTCAAAACATAGAGATATAGAAATGACTAATTCGATTGACAATACATTGGGAATAACACAAGTAGAATAGATATTAGATCTATTTATATATTTATTTATTTTTAACACTTATAGTGTGACATACCTTAATTCTAAGTGGCAATAGACTATGTATGCATGACTCGTATACTTTGATGTAAATGAAAGCCTAAGTTTAAATATATAAGAAATCAAAAGTTGGTACAGTGGATATACGACTTCCACATGGTTTAGCATCATTCTATAATAGTGGAATTCAAAGCCCAATAAAGGGTAAATGATATCCTTTTATCGACTTTACATGATAGATGGAAAGTAACACGACCATGAGTTATTTGTCCTAAAGATAATGGTTTAATTTCTATTTGTTAGTAATTGACTTTTCATGAAAGAAGGTGTAATAGTTACAATGAGATAAAATATGATCATATTGAGAGAACAGATTTATCCCAAAGAGATTAAGAATATCCTATAAGGATAACACATTTATGGCAAGATCATTGGATGAACATTCAATGAATGACTTTCATAGTGGTATAATAAGGGAGAGTTCAATCATGATACTTTAGTGGAATGATTCTATGATTAAATAATGATGTAATTAGTAGGTGAAGAGTGTAACACCCCTTAACCCAACTTGCTACCCGACTCGAGGTCTCGAGATGCCATATTATTCTTTTAACTATCAGATATGTTTTAAGTCAAATAAATGACATACGCCGATAAAACAAAGTTTTGATTAATTCATATCATTAAATAATTACTTTTATACTTGACTTATAAAATTTTTGTCTCCAAAATTTTTTGAAAACATTTTCTACAAAAATTGAGGTCAAGGTATCGATAATCTGGCTCGAAATTTAGATACCTCTGATATGGTATCGATACCAAATTTAGCTTCGAAGTTTCAAAAAATTCAGATGAAAAAAATCAAAGCATCGATACCCTTAGTTAAGTATTGATACTTTTAATAAAGTATCGATACTTTACCAGGGTATTGGCACCATTTTTATTTTGAAGTTTGGAAAAATCTAAACAAAATTCAGCATGTATTGATACCCTATACAATGTATCGATACTCTCCTTTTAGTATTGATTCTCAGCCCCTAATATCGATACCAAAATTAGGTTCGACATTTCAAAAATTCGAGAAAATTTCCCAAGTATTGATACCTTACCCATGGTATCGGTACTTCATCATAATTTCCTGCACTTTTAAATTTCTTTTCACTTTCGTCTCATGTTCAAATCACAAGAATATCAATCCAATACACAATTCAATCATATAAAATTTCAATTCCAATTCAGTAATCAATTAACTCATTATGATATCTTCTAATTATAGAAAATTTTATTTTATTAACTTGGGTATTCATAATTTACAACTAATTCCGATAATACATTTCATTTGAACCAACTATACCTATGTACATGCCATATCTAAAACCAAAATGTCAAGCCTTACTCTCTTTCAAGTTAGAAGATGTGATGAGATGAGCATTCACAAATCACTGTCCTAACTCGTCAAAACTAGCTTTTAACCTAGCATTGAAAAGAAATGCATTAATCCTATGACGGCTTAGTAAGTATGACAAGATTTTAAATCCTAGAATATGATAATATTAACTACAAGCACATGAATAAGTTTACTCCATTTTACATAATAGTCCCAATAAACTTTTTTTTATCAACTTATAGCTTTTAAGCCACTTACCCTATTCATTATTATCCATACTTACCAGATATTTCGTTCCTTTTTCTTAGCACATTGTAGACTAAATAGAACACTTAGGATATTCAGAACATATACAGAGGGCACCGAAGTGCGTTAACATAACAGAACAACACCAATGTGCTTATCAGAATAGAACAACACTGAAGTGCTTATCAAAATAGAAAGCTCGTTAAATTTCCTTAATGGAAAGCTATCAATATCCCAATAGTTCTTATCTCGTCTACATGGGCTTTAACAAAATCAATTCAACTTTTCACATTTTATAATTTAGTCTTTGAGGTCATAAAATTTAAAGAACATATAGTTTTACTACACATTTCACATTCACAGTATATATAATTTAACACATACTTCATTTATTTTTCTTTTTGTCTTCATTTATTTCCTTATTATATATTTTATTTTATTTACAATTTAGTCCTTCTCTATTATAACAACATATTTATAACTAAATAACTAAATAACATACTTTATAATTTAAATCTAAAAGGAATAAGATAAAATCCTTGAAGTACTTACAACCAAGGCTTGAATGGAGTATTTTCTTCTCTTTTTACTATTTAGCTACTCATTTTCCTTTGTCTTCAATTTGGTCTTCTCTTTTCTTCTCTTTTTATTCATTTTCATATCAAAGCACATAACATCTACTTGTAAAAATCATAATCAAATAACATATTTATGCTTATCTAATGAACTAACAAGAACTTCATGGAAAACTTATCATTTCTTACTTTAATTTCTTGAATTCACAATCTAGTCATTATTTTCTCTCACTTCCAGGACAAAATATTGGTTATATTTTCATAAAAATAATGTGACTACTAGATTCCTCTATTGATTTTGCTAAGAAAACATGAAAGAAATTAAGAAATTGTGATACATATTGAGTGGGTGACAGGATCGTAAGTTTATCCAAGTTATGGGTTTGATTTAGGACTTTAGAAGATCGAAAAGAAACTTAGATTTTAACACAACTTGAAATGAAAACAAATATAAGTCAAAACCAAGATTTAAATTAAAGGAAAAAATTAATGTAACAACCCACCCAGCGAAGTTTCGATGTTTGATTATTATTTAGAGTGCTTTGGTGAATTAAGAGTAGAAAACAGTAAGTAAATTTTTTGTTTTGATTAAGTATAGAATTCTTTGTATGCGCTACTTGGTGAACTCTTAGCTTGGCGAAGATCTGTGGTTTGGCAGACTCTTTAGTTAAGTGTACGTCACCTAGATGCTTTGGCAAACTCGCTTGGTTTACTGTTGAATAGATTTGTTTACTATTTTAGTAAGGTAATTTAGTTAGAAAAATTGAGACTTAAATTATGATAAGTGTACTTAATCACGAGAATCAAGAGTGTTAGTAGAATTATCTGATTTTTCCACTAAACCTTGTCTCTGTACTTAAGTATATAAGGGTAGCAATGCCTTCATAGAAAAATCTTTGTGTTTTCTTTGTATTCATCTTCCTCCTTGATCTTCTTAGCATTTTTTGAAAACCAAAGTCCAGAAAACTTGTCTGAAGTTGGTTTCACTGTAGTCAGCCAACTTATACATTTGCCATACCTCTCTACTAATCACTGATGAACCTTTGGTTATTATTAAGTTTATTTACGTATTTTCGACTCTGCATGCATAAGTGTCAGACTGGTGTGTAAGGAAAGAAACTTCCTGGTGTCGAGACCATTTTTAAAATCGAGTTTTAGAAAATGGGAATCGACTTTAAGAAAAACGAAAACGGGAGTCGCCACCAATCTTTTTAGGTGTGATTGGATCACCTTATAAAATGTTTTGTTTTAAAATATTAATTTTGGTCTACGAAAATCGAGAAAACAGATTCGGGAGTCGATTACGTACAAGGAAAGGTTAGCACTCTCGTAACGCCCAAAAATTGGTACCTAATTGATTATCAAGTGTCTTTAATGTCGGAAATTTGAAAGTTTTAAGATACAATCCTCTTTTAATTAGAATGTTTTAGTTTGAAAAATTAAGGCTCATCTATTTCAATCGAATCAAAATACCACATCCAGTAAGTTAGGATGCAATATTTTTGAGACCTTTGATGCTAAACATGCTTTTTTGAAACTTTCTATCTCGAAACAATAAAACGCCATATCAAAGTTAGGATACAATGTTTTGAAATCCCGAGATAGTTGCTTGTATTTTGAAAATCTTAAAATTTAGAAGGGTGCTTGACTATTCAAACTCAACGAGAAAAGTTGCTACCCAGTAAGTTAGGGCACTACTTTTCTTGAAGCTTCCAAACACCAAACATTGCCTTTTTATTTTTATTTTTTAAAAAAAACTTTGTAATCTCGTTTTTTAATTAATGCATGAGGAATCATATTAACATTATAGGATAACATACAAGATAGCATATTATCATAATAGGTAAGTAAAAGCATGAATTTAAACAAATTTTAAACAATAAGCATGGCAAACTTAAAACATGTAAAACATACATAAAAAAATATACGACATACATTAAAATGAATAAATAAGCATATAAACATATAAGGTATAACTTTATATACATTTTAATAAATTAATAGACAAAAGATGATGTATGGCATACAATTTAATATAAACATGCCCAAAATAATATCAACATACATGTCAATTCTAAAATACGACCTTCGATAATCATAAATATATAAATGATATGTTCAACATATATAAAAGAATTAGTGTATTAAAATGTTATATAAAGTGAGTAATTATTGATAAAATATACCTGAAATATAAATTAGAGGACAATGTTTAAAATAAGTTATGTATAATAATATAATATAAATAGAATATAAGGAAATAATAATAATATGATAAGTGTTTTGCATATAAAAATATGGTAAAATAAATAGTATATAATATATAACATAAAAAAACAAAATAGATATATATATATAATAAAATATATAAATAAAAATATATATATAAGACAGATAAATATTATAAAGAATATATATATAATAAAATATGGTATGAATACATAAATAAATATAATGAAATATAATATGATATGTGTGTAATAATAATAATGTAACAAATATTTTACATATAGTAATATGATTAAATAAAAAAAATATACAACATATAATGAAATTTATAAACATATATATAATGTTATAAATAATATAAATAAAATAATATATTATTAAATATAACTAATATTTAAAATATATATATAAGGTATCTTAAAAAAAATTAAATTACAGGTATATAAGGATGAAAATTAAAATTAATTAGAAAATTTAGGGTTAATTTTAAATTAACAAAAAGAATTTGGCCTGGTTTGAAAGAATTAAAAAAAACGACAAGGGACTCACTGGGCAATTTACCCTAATCCTAAAACGATGCCGTTTCTCGAATATCGTTTTAAAATCACTGAGAGGACTAAATTGAAACAGAATTAAAACATTAGAGCTAAATAAAAAATAAATAAAATGGAATTATAAATATTAAAAATGCAAGAGGACCAATTGAGTAATTAACCCAATCTTCAAAAACACGTGGATCCTTCCCGGGTAATCAGGTCAATGCGCGGATCCTTAGTTTTAATACGAAGTTGTTTTAAGCTTATTGGATTAAGCTAAAACGGCGTCGTTCCATTAAGGCTATATAAGCCAAATATTAAGTTCAAAAATCATTTCCGTTGTCCTTAAAAAAAAACAAAGAAACTCTCTGAAAGAGAGTTGAGGTGGGGCTCTCGGAGTGTCACCGAACCTCCGTCCCGGAGTTGCACGCGCTCACGCGCACCGTCGTCTCTACCACATACGGTGGTCGGAGGTTGAAAAACCTCACCTTCTAACGCTGATTAAAGGTATATCCCTTTCCTTTTTCTTTTCTACAATATTTACACGTATTTAAAGAGAAAATCACCTGAGTATTCTTTCTTGACTATCGATTTTTCAGTATAAAAAATGTATTCTCCTTTTTTTATTTTCAGTCCCTGTCCCTTTTTACAAATTAGAAGAAAGGCTTTATAGCCTTTAGATTACATATGTTATGTTCCTTGTTTGTTTTAGTTTAATCTACTGCTATTACTTGCCATCCTGTGTCTGTTTAGTTTCCTTTTTTGCTTCATTTTTTCTTTTCCGTGTCTGTTGGTCTCTTTTTTTGCCTTGCAGGTACCAAGAATCCGGTGAAGATCACGTTGTGGATGCGAATCTTGCCCGGTGACCACAGGACAGCCTCTGCTGCGAAGATCTCGGCGTCGGCAGCGGAACGATCGGTGGCTGGGATGATACGCTGAAAGGTCACTGGAGAGGCGTTGATGGGGCACGATCAGTGGCCTCGATTTTAGGAGTTGCAACGTTACTGGTACAGCATTGAAGGGGCCTTAATTCGGGAGCCAAACAGACACTCCCCGAATCTTCCAGAAATAGTGGCGGCTCGAGGAGAAAAAAAAAAGACAGAAACCCTAGGGTTTCCTGCCTTGGTGTATTAGGCTGGGCCAGTTGGGCCACTTTAGTCCTGGGCTAGGCAGGGTGTAATGGGTACCGGGTAATGAGTTATTTAGGTTTTGGGTTGTAACCGGTCTTGCTGGGTCTTAGGCATTTGGGCTTATCAGGCTTTGAAGCCTGTTTATTGTAAATGGACTGTATAAATGGACTTTTATTTATTTATCAATTTATCATTTTTGGTTTTAAGGCCCGGGCAGATTTCAGCTATTATAGCTGCCCCTCTTTGCTCATTGCTATATAATAGAAATCGAGCAAAGACTATAAAAGGACCAAATTTGCCCGGCCTTATCAGGTCATGGTCTTCAATCTGCTCATTGCTAACTCAAGACTGTCATGCTGATATCTTCGATCTGCTCTCCGTTGAACACAGAGACGCCAAATCTGCTTCTTCGATTTGTGCCCTGATAATACAGAGATGCCAAATTATCTTAGATCTGCTTCAGCGTAAACAGGTGAAAGCCAAATCTGCTATGTCTTCGATTTACTCCTTGTGAGCACAAGGATGCCAAATCATCTTGGATCCGCTTTAGTAAAATCATCTAAAGGTTAGATCTATTATGTATCTGCTCTCTATTGAAATGGAGATGCCAGATCTGTTAGCTTGGATCTGCTTTGGTGTGAGAACTTTCGAAATTCAAATTTGCTATGTCTTCAATTTGTTCCTTGTAAACACAAGAATACCAAATCATCTTGGATCTGCTATGTCTTCGATTTTCTCTCCGTCGAAAATAGAGAAACCAAATCTTGTTATCTTGGATCTGCTTTAGTGTAAACACGTGAAGGCCAGATCTGCTGTGCTTTGGCCTATTGCCCTACTGCTTAGGGGTTTTTAAGGCGCACCAATCTTCATTGTCCCTCGAAGGACATGATCTGTATAATGTGTATGATTTCATGGCTAATGATTAGGATGCTATGATCGAAATGAATCAAATTCTCCTAATTAAACCTGTTATAATGCAAAATGTTTATGAATATGACCCCTATTCAGATGTCACTACTCATTCCTTCATCAAAGCTCATCTTTATTTCTCTCGAAATATCATTCTTTACTCAGCCCATGGGTTTGTACCATTCTTCAAATGCTATAACCCACCGAAATGTTTGTAAGATGATCCTCTCTTAGGATCGAATTATTTGATTTGTCCGATCATCATTTTAGACCAAAGAAGGAATTTCCTTTGAGTTCTTTCGAACCTCACTTTCATGAATTCCTCGAACAATTATTCCATTTTAGTTTCTTGTATTATCTAGAAACTTCCAGAGTAATAAACAAAACTTCATTTGTGAAAATTATTTAGTTCATCTATCATTATTTAATGCAACACTCTTTTAAGAAATAATGGAAAATGAATTCAGAATAACTATATTTGAATGAATTTGTCAAAAATACAAAGGGAATTAATTTGAAAGCCTATCTTTAAGAAGAAATAGAATCTAAAGATAGCAAACAGGATAAAAGTTAGATGCTCTAGATATCGCCGCTTGAGCGTCTATACACCAGCTCCATGAAATCTTTCTTGAGTTCAACATGTGTTTAAAAATCCAAAGTACTTTGTTGATTCCCCAATATGCAACGTGCTTCGCTCTTTGTTAAACCAAATATAGCAAGATTACTGTATGCCCTTCAAAATTTGAGCTGCCCTTTCGGGATTTCAACTCAAAACCCCTTTGGTCACAAGGCGCCCTTTGCGGGTTTTCACCTTGGATTCTCCTTCCCTTTAGACAAAGTACTTTTTGACTGAGTCTGGATTTATTAGATTGGGTAAAATTTTCCCATCCATTTCTGTCAAAATCAATGCACCTCCGGAGAAAGCCTTCTTCACGACATATAGCCCTTCCCAATTTGGCATCCATTTTCCTCTGAAGTCCTTCTGAATAGGAAAGATCTTTTTTAGCACAAGGTCCCCCTCACGGAACTCTCTTGGACGAACCTTCTTGTCGTAAGCTCGCATCATTTGCTTTTGATACATCTGACCATGGCGAATAGCTTTTAGCCTCTTTTTTTCAATTAAGTTTAATTGGTCATATCGCGATTGAATCCACTCTGCCTCATCTAGCTTTATCTCTGACAAGACTCGGAGAGACGGTATTTCAACTTCAATAGGTAACACCGCCTCCATCCCATAAACCAACGAGAAAGGAGTTGCCCCAGTAGAAGTTCTAACGGACGTTCTATAGGCTAAGAGTGCAAATGGTAACTTCTCATGCCAGTCTCTGTAAGTTTCAGTCATTTTCCCCACTATTTTCTTGATGTTTTTGTTAGCAGCTTCTACTGCCCCATTCATCTTTGGGCGATATGGAGATGAATTATGATGCTTAATCTTAAACTGACTACAAACTTCCGCTATCGTTTTGTTGTTCAAGTTCAATGTATTGTCTGATATGATCCTTTCAGGCATCCCATACCGACAAATGATCTATTTCTTCAAGAAACGACTTACAGCCAACTTAGTAACATTTGCATAAGAAGCAGCCTCTACCCACTTTGTGAAGTAATCAATGACCACGAAAATAAAGCAATGCCCATTTGAAGCTTTCGGTGATATTGGCCCAATGACATCTATGCCCCACATAGAAAAGGGCCATGGAGAAGTCATAACATGTAGAGGTGAATGTGGTATATGAATCTTATCTCCGTAGATCTGACATTTATGGCATTTCTTGGCATAGTTAATACAGTCCCCTTCCATAGTAGACCAATAATATCCAAACCTCATGATTTGTCTAGCCATTGTGAAACCATTAGCGTGTGTCCCACAAACACCCTCATGAGCTTCCTCCAAAATTAACTTAGCTTCCACGGCGTCAACACATCTCAACAGTACTTGGTCCTTTCCTCTTTTGTACAAGATGTCCCCGTCCAAAACATAATCACAAGCTAATCTCCTTAAAGTTCATTTATCATTTTCAGTTGCCTGTTCTGGATATTTATGATCTCTCACATATCGTAATATATCCTGATACCAAGGGTTATCATCTTTTTCTTCTTCCTCGATGTTACAATAGCTAGCTGGAGCCTCAAAGATACTCATCTGAATGTGTCTCATCTCGTCTTCTTGATTCTCTCTAATCATTGAAGCCAAGGTTACTAGAGCATCTGCTATTTGGTTTTCGTCTCGTAGGATGTAATTGAAAGTGATGTCATCAAACTCCTCAAGTAACCCCAAAACTACCTTTCGATAATTGATTAGTTTAGGATCCCTTGTCTCCCATTCACCTCTAAGCTGGTAGATTACCAACGCAGAGTCTCCATATACCTCTAAGGTTCTTATTCCTCACTCTATAGCCGCTCGGAGTCCCATGATGCATGCTTCATACTTAGCCATATTGTTTGTGCAATCAAAATCCAACTTGCATGTGAATAGATAATAATCGCCATTTGGAGATATCAGGACTGCCCCAATTCCATTTCCCACTGCATTGGATGCCCCATCAAAGCTCAACTTCCAAGGACAATCCCCTGTATTTGCTACACACATCAACTCCTCATTTAGGAAATCAAAATTTAATGGCTCATAGTCCTCTAGAGCTCTACTAGCCAGAAATTCCGCTATCGCGCTTCCTTTTATAGCCTTCCGGCTCACATAGATTATATTAAATTTTGAAAGCAAAATTTGCCACCTCGCCATTCTCCCATTCAAAGCTGTTGACTCCATCATATACTTCAAAGGATCAAGTTTTGAAATAAGCCAAGTAGTATGATACAGCATGTACTGTCTTAGTCTTCGAGTCATCCAGATTAAAGCACAACATAATTTCTTAATTGGCGAATATCTCATCTCACACTCTGTAAATTTCTTACTGAGGTAGTATATCGCCTTCTCCTTTTTTCCTGACTCGTCATGTTGACCAAGCACACATCCCATGGAATTACTAAACACCGAAAAGTACAGAATTAATGGTTTATTTAGACTAGGTGGAGATAGTACTGGAGCGTTTAACAGATGTTGCTTGACTTTATCGAAGGCATTCTGGCATTCCTCATCCCAAGTACCTTGATTTTGTTTTCTAAGGAGACGAAATATAGGGTCACATTTCTTAGTTAATTGTAAAATAAACCGAGCAATGTAATTTAACCTTCCAAGAAAACCCTGAACTTTCTTCTGAGTACGTCGTGGAGGCAAGTCTCGTATAGCTTTAACTTTGTCTGAGTCAACTTCTATTCCCTTTTCGCTAACCACAAAGCCTAGTAATTTCCCTGACCTAGCTCCGAAAGTACACTTTGCTGGATTAAGTTTTAACTGAAACTTCCTTAATCTTAAGAATAGTTTCCTTAAAACTTTAATATGTTCCTTTTCCGGTCGAGACTTGGCAATCATGTCATCGACATACACCTCAATTTCCTTGTGCATCATATCGTGAAATAAGGTTACCATAGCCCTCTGGTATGTTGCCCCTACATTCTTCAATCCAAAAGGCATTACCTTGTAACAAAAGGTACCACATAATGTTATGAAAGTGGTTTTGTCCATGTCCTCGGGATGCATCTTTATCTGATTATCCCCTGAGAATCCAACCATGAAAGAGAACAATGAATATCCTGCTGTATTGTCTACCAAAGTGTCTATCTGTGGTAGAGGGAAATTATCTTTTGGGCTAGCTTTATTCAAATCTCTGTAATCAACACACATTCGTACCTTCCCATCTTTCTTAGGAACTGGTACAATGTTAGCTACCCATTCGGAGTACTTCACCTCTTGCAAGAATCTTGCATCGAATTGCTTCTTGACTTCATCCTTTATTTTCAACACGATATTTGGCCTCATTCTTCACAACTTCTGTTGAACTGGCTTACAATCCTATCTTATTGGAAGACGATGCACCACGATATCAGTATTTAACCCTGGCATATCTTGATAAGACCATGCGAAGATATCCTTGAACTCACGTAGCAATTCGATCAGCCCTTACCTCGTAAATTTAGTAATATGCGTGCCAATTTTCACTTCTTTTCCTTCCTCTAGGGCTACAATCTCTATTGCCTCTTTCTCATGTGGCATGATTTGTTTCTCCTCCTGTTTTACCATCCTCAAAAGATCCAAAGACACATCACAGTCCTGAACATCCTCAAAATCCTGAGATTCTTCTAAACACATGTCTTGCTCGTGAAAGAAATGAGGATTTAATATATCAGTGCTCATGTCATTGATATCTAGGGATCTGTGAAGTATAAAGAATATACAAGGAATGAATGAGTTTAAGAATGATTATTTATGAACTATGAATGAAAGAATAAGAATTGTCAAAATTTGACGGAATATTGATTGATAAAAATGAAACAATACTCGTTGAATTGATAAAAGTTATGTTTTATTAAAAATGATAAATGATCATAAGCCTATTTCACAAATGTAATTCTATTACTCCTAGGCTCTAAAGTAATAAGAATGTTTCGAGAATTACTCTGAAAAATTCCTAAAGACTACAGGAAGTTCCTCCGCAGTCTAATTGTTCAGAGAGCTTCCCGATTCATAAGGGCAAATGCCCTCAAGGTTTCTTTGCTTTGATCCTTCCTCTTGTACAACATTAATCTGATGACTTCTTTCTATGAGTGACCCTCTCGATATGAAGGTTTGGGATATTGGAGGGAATGTCATCGACTTCCACTCCACTTTCCTTCTATTGAGACGTGCCCTTCTTTCCTCTTGGCGCCTCTCAATCTCATTCTTCCTTTGCTTATAATCTGGTTTGAAACCCAGACCAAAGTCATCTCTCTTCTCTTTAAGTTCAGGGATTTGAGTCCCTCCTTGCAAATATTTTCCTAACCCCTTTTTTGGTGAGGCTCCTTTTCCTGCCATCACTTGTAGAGCCATCATCGTAGCTCTTGCTATCTTTGGTATCAGTAACTCACTCCCTTCTGAAATGAAGGCTGCATTTACAAACTCTAAAGAGCGAAAGGAACACTCCATAGATTTTTCATTCGTCTCGACATAAGGGACCTTGCTAGTGACTACAGCTATAATGTCCTCCTCTGCATTGACGATTACTAACCGTCCATCTGTCACTAACTTCAATTTCTGGTGCAATGATGAGGGCACCACTCTTGCAGAATGTATCCATGGCCTGCCTAATAAGCAATTGTAGGAAGGCTTGATATCCATTACCAAGAAGTCTACTTCGTATATGTTTGGCCCAATTTCTAAAGGAATGTCAATTCGTCCCATCACCCTCCTTTCTGTACCGTCAAAAGCTCTTACCACATTCTGACATGTCTTCATGTGAGAATCATCAATGGGTAATCTGTTCAGAGTAGACAACGGTAGAACATTCAAAGCTGATCCATTGTCAACAAGCACACTTGGGAGTGTATACCCCTTGCATCGAGTAGTAATATGCAAAGCCTTAGTTGACCCCCTACCCCCCGGTGGGATTTCATCATCATTAAAGTAGATGAAATTATCAGTACTTATATTATTCACCAACCGGTCCAGCTTATTAACGGATATGTCATGAGTGATATATGTCTCATTGAACACCTTCATTAATGCATCCCTAAGCACTTCAGAACTTAAAAGTAGCGCCAATACTGATATGCGAGCCGGCTGCTTACGCAATTGCTTGACCACGCTATACTCGCTATGTTTAAGGAACTTTAAGAATTCCTTAGCCTCCTCTTCCTTCACCGACTCATTGATGGGTACTTTGGTCTCTTTCTCCTTCTCAACCTCGACACCTTTTGTTTTTGTGGACTCCACTCTAACGCCCCTATATCATAACGCTTCCCACTCCGCGTATGGGAACCTTTAACTTGTACGTCTTTAGATGCGCTGGCTATATTTTCCTCCTCCGGCACTATCATACTATAGTCATAACTCCATGGTACTCTCTTGCTATCCTTGTAAGGGAAGGGAGTAGGCTTATGGATAATGACCTTGGGCACTACTGATGTCCCCAATTCGTTATTCCCTTGCAGGGAGATAATAATCCTTGGTCGGCTGGTTCCTTTTTGTTCATCTTCCAGCACATTTATTTCTCTTTTATAATTCACAAATTTGTAGCTCTTTATTATCTATAAAGCCTTTCACCAAGGCTCTGAATCCTTCACAATTCTAGATCTTATGATCCTCTTCTCCATGGAACTCACAGTAGTTTCTCGTCTTTTCTCTTTCTCTCCTAGAGGTTATCATCCCTCTCTTCATCATTTCCTCCTAAATTACCTTCATAGGCATCCTCACCTCAGCAACATTTTCCTTCATCCTTCTCTCACTAGCTTCGCCAATGGCATTCACTCCTCGATTGTTATGATTTGGCTGAGGGTTTTCAGTATTTGGGGTACTATCAAATTTCACAACCCCTATCTTGATCAACCTTTCCATGGACTTCTTGAATCCAGTATAATTTTTAATTGAGTGCCCCGATATTCTAGCGTGGTACTCGCATCTGACATTTTCATCATACCATTTAGGATATAGAGGCTATAATGGCTTCAAGTGAAAAGGAGCAATAGCATGTGCATCGTATAAGATTTGATAAAGCTCACGATACGTCACAGGGATAGGTGTGAATTGCATCCTCTCATGCCTTGTGCTAGATTCCTGCCTTTGAGAACCCTGTTGCCCAACCGCAGCTACTTTGGGTTGACCAACTGTGACTGCCTTTAAGTTGAAGCTACTTGTATTGTTCACCTCATTGTCTTTTCTCCTTGGGGCCAATCTTTTGGTTGCTTCCCCTTCAATTTTACCACCTCTTTTAGGTTCTCAATCATCTGTCCCGCCATGACTATTTCCGCAAAACTTTTGGTAGTGCTTCCAATCATATGAGTAATGAATGGAGCCTTCAGAGTGTTGATGAACAACATGGTGATCTCTTTCTCCAATAGTGGTGGTTGAACCTGCATTGCCACTTCTCTCCACCTCTGCGCATATTGCCTAAAATTCTCATTAGGCCTTTTCTCCATGTTTTGTAGAGTGATCCTATCAGGAGTCACGTCAGTCACATGATTGTACTGCTGCATGATGGCTTGCGCGAGATCCCTCCATAAATTTATTCTAGCTCGGCTTAACTGATTGTAGCACCTGGCTGCTGCTCCCACTAAGCTATCTTGGAAACAATGAATCAACAGTTGATCATTGTTTACATATCCGGTCATCCTTCTACAGAACATCGTAATGTGGGCCTCTGGGCAAGTAGTCCCGTTGTATTTTTCAAACTCCAGCATTTTGAATTTATGGGGAAGCACCAAGTCTGGGACCAAACTCAAGTCTTTGGCATCAACTCCATGATGCCCCTCAGCACTCTCTAAAGCTTTAAATTTCTCCTCCAACCATCGGTAATGTTCCTCCAACTGTTTTGCAGCTTCGGTTCTCAAATCTTCTTTTTCAGCTATATCCAAGTCAGGAATGAGAGGATTGGTAGGGTTATCACCCAAATTGAATCCCGAACCAGTTGGGTAATTCATATGGATCCCAGCATCAACCGGCCCATGTTGAGGCCTTATATTGACAGATGGTCTTTTAGGAGGTGCCTCAGTTTGTGTAGGCCCATGGGGTGGGGTGAAACCAGGAGGATGACCCTCATCTTCAGTGATTGCCATAGGGGCTTTTCTCTTATCAGTGGCCCTCAGCAACTGAGCCATCTCAGTCATCATATTCCTCTGAGCCTCTAGCATTTGCTCCCTCATGTCGTTTTGCATCTTGGCCAATTGCTCTTGCAATTGGTCCTGCATGTCCTTTTGTAGCTGTTCAAACCTTTGATCGATATTCCTAGATTTTGCACGAGTTCCGTACTGATGCGTGGTTTCCAAATTTTATTTTTTACTTCTGTGGTGATTTTAACTAATTAGGGGTCTTTCTATAACTTTGAATGTAAACGATGCGATGAAATGCTATGATATGCAAATGCATGAATGCAAAAAGGGCATCGATTCTAATTCAATCTCATTTAGAAAACTTTATCTAGAAAAAGAATATCTTTACATATAAGAAGATTACAAATAAGCAGCTTTCGCCCTAATGCCCAAAGTTTTAACTCTATCTAAAAAAAGGGCTAACTCTCGACCTACATCCGACGATGACTCATGCATCATACTTAATACGTCAGCTCGTACTGCCAAGTCTCGAACGTGTTTAGCTACCTCTCGGATCTGAATTATGGCTTCTCCAATAGGGTAATCTCTATCTCTGACTTGTTCTTTAGACTGGCACAGTTCTCCTTTTAAATAATCCTCTCGTGCCTCAAGCTACTCGATAAAAAGCTTACTATCTTGCAACGCTGATTCCAACTCCTCAACTTTGCCTTTTAGCTTCCTTACCTCTGTAGTGGAATCACGACTTCGTTGCAGATGAAGGGATCGCCCAAGTTCAGTCACCTTAGTTTTTAACCCTTGATTTTCTTTCTCTAAGGTCAAATTTTGTAATTCATCTCTTGGAACTTCCTTTCCCAATATTCAGTTTTGGACTTTTCCTCTCGGACCTCTTTCTGCAACTGATCTGAAGACCCTAATATTCTCGCTCTCTTCAAGGATACTGGTGCCTTTTTGTAATGCTCTTTTAAATCATCTCGATCTTTCTCAATCTTCTTTTTCTCATTCCTTTCTTTTTCGACCTCCCTCTTTTGAACGTCGACGTCAAGGCTCAAGAATATCTTTTCTTCCTCGAGCTTTGCTATCCTCTTCTCGAGCTCCAAGTTCTTTCTCTTGAACTCTTGCTTCATAATTTCTAACTCCGAGGGCATCACTTGAAAATATTCCTCCATTGGTCGAGCTCTTTCCACCATTGGCCTAGGGATGTTATCATTAATCCTTCTACCTCTCCATTCGACATACTCCGGAGTCGTAGCAGGGCTAATAGCTACTCCCTTTAATCGACAAGTCTTGTTCCAAGCACTAGAGATTTCACTGACTTTCCTCTTGTAGTCAGCTCCTCTATATACGAACTCACTTTGAACCAACCCGTAAGTTATTGATATGAACTGTCTCAATCCATGTTGCCTCAACACAAGTAAAGGGGCATAACCAATGGCACCCCAAATTCCTAACAAAGGGACCCAATAGAAACTGCCGCATCGGTAAAGAATCTCACTAGGAATCATCCATGGAGCCCTCCACTCCACATCTTTTGATTGTAGGTTCTGAAGTAGCGCTATCCAATTTTTTTAGGAACATCCACTCTCCTAGTTGAAGCTGTTATGTCTTTCAACCGGGAGTAATCCTCGAAGAATACCCGACAAACTACCTTATCTATTAATCAGAAGTGACTGTAAAACCAAGCTAAAAGTAACTGAGCATAACCAATAAACCTGCCTGCACTGGCCCTCCTACATGCATTCAAGGATCTGAATGTCTCTGCCAAAATCGCAGGAACAGAAGTGACCTGTTTGCTAAGTCGATGAAAGAGATCTATGGCCACCTCATCCACATATCCCAAGGCCTTAGGGAAAACCATTAACCCGTATAAGCTTAAAGGAAAAATGTCTACCCTCTTCGCCTCGTCTAGATGCGTTTGGATCAGATCTTTCAAAGCTCCCCACGGAATGCACTTACTCTCACCCTTTTTCCTTAATTTTGGTGTTGATCCACTGCTCACTCATCCCCGTAATGATCATCAGCTTCTTACCAAAGGTTGGGACAGAAGCAACTCGAGAATAAATCCTATCACACTGAAATCTGGGACACCGAAGTAAGGCTGTGTACTCCTCTATAGTAGGTACTAAATCTACCTTCCTAAAGGTAAAACAACTGTATGCTGGGTTCCAAAACTGAGCGAGAGCTCGAAACAAGTTCTCATCAACCTGAATTTCAAACAAATAGGGCAAATCTCTGTACTTACCGTAGAATGATTGCTTGGTCTCGTTGCCCCACTGATCCCAAATTGCCTTAAGCTCCTGTAGATTATTCTGTGTGACACTGATGCGAGTGTATTCTGACAGCTCTGACATATATCCCACAATTATGCTATCCCCCTTTTCTAGCTGAGTTTGCTCAGACCATCTATGGACGTTAGCGTTGCCCTCCACTCTATCAAGAAGTCCGTTCTCTATAATACAACTTTCTAACTTAGAAATTGACCGTGAATCGATACCTTTTAAATGCGAAATGTCATGCAACAAAACAAAAAAACAAATTGTCAGTATCATATGATAAATAACTTATAATGGGTGATAATCTAGAATACCACTATCCAAATTGAGCTCTTACGGTTTTTCTATATGAGGTTTTAGTTCTAAAGTTTAAGGTACATGAACCAGCAGATTCCTCGATTCTCACCCATTATAGTCTCATTTGAATCAAGTTCAGTTCAGGGGAATACATTTCCCTATGGCTGCACGGAGATGAAAATCTCACAAAACCATAAGTACGGATGTATCCCGAAAGTGATCCACTATCCTGCATGGAGGCGAAAACCTCACGAAGGCGTAGCTTCTCACTCCCACTTAAGGGTGTGACCACAATGGTCATGCGAATGCAATGCGTATCAGAATATATAATACATGCAACACAAACACATGTAATGCAAAGAGGATTAAATTTAAAAATTTTTAATTTCCGACATTAAGACAAGAGATAATCAATTACATGGCTTGACCTCTTATTAGTCCCCAGTGGAGTTGCCAAGCTGTCGAGACCATTTTTAAAATTGAGTTTTAGAAAATGGGAATCGACTTTAAGAAAAACGAAAACAGGAGTCGCCACCAATCTTTTTAGGTGTGATTGGATCACCTTATAAAATGTTTTGCTTTAAAACATTAATTTTGGTCTACGAAAATCGAGAAAATGGATTCGGGAGTCGATTACGTACGAGGAAGGGTTAGCACTCTCGTAACGCCCAAAAATTGGTACCTAATTGATTATCAAGTGTCTTTAATGTCGGAAATTTGAAAGTTTTAAGATACAATCCTCTTTTAATTAGAATGTTTTAGTTTGAAAAATTAAGGCTCATCTATTTCAATCGAATCAAAATACCACACCCAATAAGTTAGGACGCAATATTTTTGAGACCTTTGATGCTAAACATGCTTTTTTGAAACTTTCTATCTCAAAACAATAAAACGCCATATCCAGTAAGTTAGGATACAATGTTTTGAAATCCCGAGATAGTTGCTCGTATTTTGAAAATCTTAAAATTTAGAAGGGTGCTTGACTATTCAAACTCAACGAGAAAATTTGCAACCCAGTAAGTTAGGGCACTACTTTTCTTGAAGCTTCCAAACACCAAACATTGCCTTTTTATTTTTTAAAAAAAAAAAAAACTTTGTAATCTCTTTTTTTAATTAATGCATGAGGAATCATATTAACATTATAGGATAACATACAAGATAGCATATTATCATAATAGGTAAGTAAAAGCATGAATTTAAACAAATTTTAAACAATAAACATGGCAAACTTAAAACATGTAAAACATACATACAAAAATATACGACATACATTAAAATGAATAAATAAGCATATAAACATATAAGGTATAACTTTATATACATTTTAATAAATTAATAGACAAAAGATGATGTATGGCATACAATTTAATATAAACATGCCCAAAATAATATCAACATACATGTCAATTCTAAAATACGACCTTCAATAATCATAATTATATAAATGATATGTTCAACATATATAAAAGAATTAGTGTATATTAAAATGTAATATAAAGTGAGTAATTATTGATAAAATATACCTAAAATATAAATTAAAGGATAATGTTTAAAATAAGTTATGTATAATAATATAATATAAATAGAATATAAGGAAATAATAATAATATGATAAGTATTTTGCATATAAAAATATGGTAAAATAAATAGTATATAATATATAACAGAAAAAATAGATATATATAATAAAATATATAAATAAAAAAATATAAGAAAGATAAATATTATAAGGAATATTATATAATAAAATATGGTATGTGATAAAAATACATAAATAAATATAATGAAATATAATATGATATATGTATAATAATAATAATGTAACAAATATTTTACATATAGTAATATGATTAAATAAATAATAAAATAAAAATATACAACATATAATGAAATTTATAAACATATATATAATGTTATAAATAATATAAATAAAATAATATATTATTAAATATAACTAATATTTAAAAATATATATATATATAAGGTATCTTAAAAAAATTAAATTAAAGGTATATAAGGATGAAAACTAAAATTAATTAGAAAATTTAGGGTTAATTTTAAATTAACAAAAAGAATTTGGCCTGATTTGAAAGAATTAAAAAAAACAACAAGGGACTCACTGGGCAATTTGCCCTAATCCCAAAATGACGCCGTTTCCTGAATATCGTTTTAAAATCACTGAGAGGACTAAATTGGAACAGAATTAAAACATTAGAGCTAAACAAAAAATAAATAAAATGGAATTATAAATATTAAAAAAGCAAGAGGACCAATTGAATAATTAACCCAATCTTAAAAAACACGCGGATCCTCCCCAGGTAATCGGGTCAACGCGCGGATCCTTAGTTTTAATACGACGTCATTTTAAGCTTATTGGATTAAGCTAAAACGGCGTCATTCCATTAAGGCTATATAAGCCAAATATTAAGTTCAAAAATCATTTCCATTGTCCTTTAAAAAAAATAAAGAAACTCTCTAAAAGAGAGTTGAGGTGGGGCTCTCGGAGTGTCACCGAACCTCCGTCCCGGAGTTCCACGCGCTTAGGCGCCACCGTCGTCTCTAACGCATACGGTGGTCGTAGGTTGAAAAACCTCGCCTTCTAACGCCGATTAAAGGTATATCCCTTTCCTTTTTCTTTTCTACAATATTTACACGTATTTAAAGAGAAAATCACCTGAGTATTCTTTCTTGACTGTCGATTTTTCAGTATAAAAAATGTATTCTCCCTTTTTTATTTTCAGTCCCTGTCCCTTTTTACAAATCAGAAGAAAGGCTTTATAGCCTTTAGATTACATATGTTAGGAAAGAAATTATTTCTTTCCTTATTTGTTTTAGTTTAATCTACTGCTATTTCTTGCCATCCTCTGTCTGTTTAGTTTCCTTTTCTGCTTCATTTTTTTTCCCGTGTCTGTTGGTCTCCTTTTTTGCCTTGCAGGTACCAAGAATCCGGCGAAGATTATGTTGTGGATGCGAATCTTGCCCAGTGACCACAGGACAGCCTCTGCTACGAAGATCTCAGTGTCGGCAGCGGAACGATCGGTGGCTGGGATGATACGCTGAAAGGTCGCTGGAGAGGCATTGATGGGGGCACGATCAGTGGCCTCGATTTCGGGAGTTGCAATGTTACTGGTACAGCATTGAAGGGGCCTTGATTCGGGAGCCAGACAGACACTCCCCGAATCTTCCAAAAGCAGTGGCGGCTCGAGGAGAAAAAAAAAAGGCAGAAACCCTAGGGTTTCCTGCCTTGGTGTAATAGGCTAGGCCAGTTGGGCCACTTTAGTCCTGGGCTAGGTAGGGTGTAATGGGTACCGGGTAATGAGTTATTTAGGTTTGGGTTTGTTAACTCTGGCCTTTGGGTCTTAGGCATTTGGGCTTATCGGGCTTTGAAGCCTGTTTATTGTAAATGGACTGTATAAATGGACTTTTATTTATTTATTAATTTATCATTTTTGGTTTTAAGGCCCGGGCAGATTTAGGCTATTACAGCTGGTTCTGGGTTAAGTGTTAATGTTTCGTGCATGCATGTTTAGTTTTGATGAAGTAGTAATCTGGTATGTTTAAATAACCTTATTTTTATCTCAAGACACTACTGAAGGTTCAAGTGACAAAAGCGAAGGACCTGCTATTTAGAATTTGTTATTTTCCTGGTGAGTTCCTTCTTATTTCCATGTGCTGTGATTATCTTTACTTTATAATATTGTAAGGTGAGTATTCTTACTTTGTAAAAGATGACCAGTGTATGCGTGTGTGAATAATGGTTGACTGTCTAGAGCCATTAGTTCGAGGTCTGTATGTCTGGGATAAGAAGCATGAGTCATTTTCATGTTAAGCCACTACCATCTACTTCTGATATGAATGATATGATATGAACTGATAAACGAAAATGGCTTTAAAAGAAATATATTGTGTAGCCTCCGGTAGGGCAGATATATATTGCAAACTGGATTGACATAACACAATTAAACATGCTACTAAATGATTTTTAAATGGGGAGCTATAATGAGAGAATGCATATAAATGAAACAGAAACATCTTATATGAATCTAAATCTGAATTCTGGGTATGTGGCTGGCATGAAAATTGAATGTCTGTTCTATGATTGTGTTGGCATATAGAATTCTCCCATGTGACACGCCGTTAGTGTACTAATTTCGTCTGAGTTATGTATACGCCAGTGAGTGTACTCTATTGTTATGAGTGATTCTTTTGCAAGATTGAACTATGTTATTCGTATTTTTACTTAAGATTTTCATCGAACTCACTAAGTTCTTTTGAAGTTACCTCGTTACCCTTTCCTTCTCATGCCTAATGTTAGAAGAAGACTTTTTGATGGACCATGCTAGATGACATCTGCTACTATGAGATATTTGTTTATTTGTATTATACATGATAAATGGGGGTAGTGTCTAGTTGTATTTTGAGATGGAATTGTAATTTAAACTTGTGATTGATAAATAATGATTTAATGAAACTTTATCTAAGTTTTTTTTTTTGGAATGGTTTCATAATGTTATATTTCGAATAATGAAATTATCTTATTAAAGTTTATACGCCATTTGGCTTATACTTTATTGTAGTGTTTATTAAAGGTTTAATTCAAACACTGTAAATTATATAAAGTTTTAGCTAGAAATAGTTTTAAAGCTGGATGATTTCTATGTAGCGACATGTCATACTTGGGTCATTCTAAGGGATCACGTTTGGCGTTTTACAAGTTTGGTACTAGAACCAAGTTTTACCTGATTCTCAAAAACTTGAAGACTGTGTCACACCCAATCATACATAGTAGGTATTTGGCTTAGTCCTTATTGTATGAACTAAGTTAAATTTTCTTTTGCAGTAATATAAGAAAATGTCAGACGGATCTAGAGAAGTTATCGAGGGAAAAAAGGAGTCATATGTGTACATAAGAACAAGCTCCTGCCAATAATATGGGTAATGCAGGGAATGCCTTTAGGAATGTGTTTTTCACGATGATGACACAACTATTTAATCAGTTCATGAGTAACACTCAAGAACCCTAGCTACAACAACTGCAACAACCATAGCTTGAAGTGGTTCGCCCAGCACAAACTAATCCATAGGTATCTGTTGTGACTTAATCTAGAATTGATCTTGTAAGGGAGTTTAGAAAAAAGGGTGCCAAAAAGTTTCTTGGTGATAAAAGTGATGATCCCACTATGGTTGAATAGTGGTGATCTCATTTATGTAAAGTAATAAAAGAATTGAAATGTACTCCCAAGGATAATCTTTTGTGTGTTATACCATTGTTAGAAGGGGAAGCATATCAATAGTGGGAAACCTTGGTTAGTGTAACTCTTGAAGAAATGATTGACTAAGACTTCTTTTAGGAAAAGTTCAGGAAAAGATATATAAACCAGATGTATGTTGAATAAATAAAGAAGGAATTTATGTATATGAGATTAGATAGGATGTTTGTTATGAAATATGAGCGAGAATTCCTCAAACTTAGTCGTTATGCAAATAACATGTTTCAGACAGAGAAGAAAATGTGTGACAGATTTGAGTGGGGACTAAGGGATGAAATTCATGTGTTAGTGTTAGCTTCTGAATGTAAAACTCTTGTAGAAATGGCATTTAAGGCCCATATGACGGAAATGATCATTAGAGACAGAAGTAAGAATTTTGAAAGGGAAAAGATGAAGAGCGAAGGTCAAGCCCGTAAACTCCCAAACCTGGCCTAGACATTACGACAAAATTGTGAAGGCCACATTAGACACCTTAGAGTCGAACTTACTCAAACGACGGCTTAAAACCTTCAAGTACTCTTTTTTATAAAATCGTGTTTTCTATTGTTAACTTTGGACAATGTCCCTTGAATTAGTCCATTATGCTTTAGTCAAATTAGCGAATTAGGTGAATTTTTATAAAACCCAATTGTCGGCGTTATTTTAGAAAAATCATTTTCAATACCTTCTTAGTAACGGAAAAGTACCATTACTAGTAAAATTATTAACTTCGCCATACATCATGCATAGTCCAATTCAATGTATATAATCCGTAAAACTATCCCAAGTATGAGTGTCATGCATGCATGAAAAACCCCAAAATCCAAACAATCCTGAACGACAGCTTAAACAATTTACAATCCAAAAACCAAATAATAATAAAAATAATGAGAAAATAAAATAAAATAACATAATATAATATGATGAAATTTAGTCCGAACTCTGCCGTATGTCTGCATGCCAATTCCGATCCTAAGTTTTTTCATTACTTGAGAAATTAAGATAATGGGATGAGCTTAACAAGCTCAGTGTGAGTCTAAACAAACCAGCGTTAAACATTCATACAAGTAATTCATAAAGAAATCAAGAACGCAATCAAACACTATCAATAACAATTTTTATGCACATGATCTTGACGAATGCATATGTGATATCTTACCCATACCATCCGCTACACACCACGAGTTCCCCAGCACCATCTGCCAAATTCCAACGTATATAAGCAAAGCTCGATGTGGTAAAACCACCAATAATCAATAATGAAGTGAAACTACCAAACAAAAAATAATGTGATATAATCGTCAATCCCCTCAGTACTCTAAATGTAGTGTACTTACTACGTAAATATGCGGACTTAATATGCCGCTGGTACTCTATGGAACTCCTCTGTCAACTACAAAATCTCATCCCAATGCACATGCAATATGTCATACAAATTCATACATAATTGTATTTTAATACTTTTCACATTTATTCGACATGTTCAACATGTCCTCAATATTCACATACTTTTAGTAAAGGAAATAATGTTCCAACCTTCAATTTACAATCACGATGGTATCTATCAATATCATTCAAATTTACATACTTTACGAATTTCATTGTACGGAAATAGCAATTATTACAATACATATCATAGAAAATATCTCATGCATTTATATCATGCATAAACTTAACATCTCATCAAATCTTTCTATTTAATCAAACAATCTCATACCACATAACACAATTATGCATTACAATCTCAATCACATATTCACAACAAGCAACTTTGCTAACATATCAATCTTTGGGGCTCGAAACATACCTGGTTTGGTCACTTACAAAATTAATTATTTGGCTATTTAGTCAATCCAATCAGAAATCTAATTCATCAAGTATAATATGATTATTATCAATTTCAGAAAAGCTTATGAGTTTAGGACCCACACCTTATTTTTCACTCTCTCATGGTACACTAGCTAGTCTCCCAGCTTTCCTTAATAAACCTTTATAGAAACCTAAACCAAAATTCAATATAAATTAAATCAATTCACCTTTTAACCAAACCCCAAATACCCACTTACGATTTCAAACCAATTGTCCAAAAAATAACTATTTTATGAATTCAAACTAGTTAGATTTCTTACACTATTTTGATGTGATTCATTCGTGCAATCATCCTTTGGTTTTACGGTTGATTTGGGACATCCAGGTCAGCACCTAATACAATAATATACTGGAAAATCAGTAGCTATTATTGGTTAAATTCCTTCATCTAAACAATCCATAACATTTACCTAACAACTATGTCGAAACAACAAATTAGTTTATGTTAAATCGCACTTACGCTTCCCGATTTGTGAGTTTTGAATGACCAATCGATCTAGAACGTTTTTTCCTAATTGAAATGGGTTTAAAGGCTAATTAGAAGGGTTCAAGAACTCAAATTAATGCTTAAATTAAATGGGTAAGACTGAAGAAAAAAAATAGCCCCCTTTCCCAACACCTAGGCACACGTACCACCACTCATGATGGCTAGAATTTGGAATGAATTTTAAAACGACTTGAGATCTAATTAAAAGCTGGAAAAATACCTTTAAAAACATTAAAAATTCCTCAGATTCCAGATCCAAAAATTTAGGTTTTTAACTTTAAAGATTACTCAAGAAATTAAAAGAAAAATAGGTCTTACACAAACTAATAGAGATGAGCGACAATGACACTTTCTTGGCAAGGTTGGAGTTGACCTTGGAGATTCAAAATTTCAGATTTAAGGCTGATTTAATTGAAGAAAAATGGAAGCAAGGTAGGTATGAAGATTATGCTCAATCTTGAAGACAAAAGAGAAAAAAATCAAGGGTGAATGAAGGTGATAGGTGTGACGACAACAATGGAGAAAAAAGGGAAAAGAAAAAAAAAGGATGAAGAGAGGGAGAGGAGGTTAGGGATGACTAAGGTAGAAGAAAAGAGGATAAAAGGCTGATTATTTTGATGAAAAATTGTATTTATACATAGGTTTACTAGGCTTGGATGGCAACACATTAAAAAAAACAAAGGAATTTTGCAAAAATTAATTTATTTTGTAAAAGATGAGACTTAAACTTGAGACCTCTGACTAACTTTCATGCTTTCACATTTAATAAATAACCATTGGGTCAATTCCCTATTTTTAATATATTTTTACATTTTTATTGAGCTAAATTTTGGGATGTTACAGCTCTACCCCTTTAAAGAAATTTCGTCCTCGAAATTATCTGATTTGAAAAGATGATGATACTAGAGCTAAATTGAGTCCTTTGACTCTCAAGCGGCCTCTTCGGTACCATGATTTCTCAACAATACTTTAACTAGTGGGATTCACTTTTGTCTTAACACTTTGATCTCACGTTCTAATATTCGAATCAGTTCCTCATCTAATGACAAATTGAGTCTAACCTCAATCTTCTCAACCGATACAGCATGTGAGGGATCTGATCGATATCGCCTCAGCATCGAGATGTGAAACACATCGTGAATATAATCTAACTCAGGTGGCAAATCGAGTTCGTAAGCCACGGGACTAACCCTTTTAAGCACTCGACAAAGACCAATGAATCTAGGGCTTAACTTGCATTTTCGACCAAATCTCAAAACTTTCTTCCATGAAAAGACTTTAAGGTATGCCTACATGTTTCAACTTCCAATGTGTCCTTACTTTTCTTACCTTCTAGCTCTTGTAGAGAATTATTCATATTCAACCTACCTTTTTCCCACAGGTAAAATCTTCTATCAATCATTGAGTAATGTAATTGGAAGTCCATCAATGGATCCTTAAAATCCTGTAACAAAGAAACACCATTGAATAAATTCGAGTTACGGTTAGTTAAAACATAATCATTCCTCACTTTTGCATTGGTATTTTCTTGCTTTTCATTTTTTTCCTACTTGTGAACTCTCCAATTTTACCTCATATGTATTTTCACTCACCAAAAGTGAACCATCAAGTAGACTTTTATCACTTAAGGTCTCTTTACTCTGTCTTTTCAATTTTTTTTCTTTCCCCTTAACCACATCACAAAATTTCATCATTTTTAGTTGGTTCTTATACACATCTTTAGGCTCCAAAGGGGCTAACTTGTATTTTTTTTTCCTTTAAATACAAGGGAGTAATGGTTCAATTTGCCATGGTGTACTTCATCATGATCATATTGCCATGGTCTTCCAATAAGCAAATGGGCAGTATGCATGAGAACTACATCACACCAATCCTCGTCAAAATAATTTCCAATTTTGAATGCAATTAATGACTATTTAACTACCTTAACTTCCAAACTTTCGTTAAGTCGTTGTAAATGATATGGCTTAGGATGATTTTTGTAAAAGCCCGATTTTAGGGCTAATCGGAACAGTAGTTTTGGGACCACAAATTTGAGGCTAAAAAATTATTTTTATTATTTTAATATTATTTTATGTGTTATAGTATGGTTTTATGAGTGCATGAAAATTTTGATGAACAAATTTTAGCGATTGTGAGCTTAATTGCAAAAAAGGACTAAATCACATAAAGGGTAAAAGTTCTATTTTACTTGATAGATAGACCAAATAGCTAGAGAACCATAATTAGGGGTCTTTAAAGGGAAAATAGACCCTTTTTAGGAGAGTGGTCGGCTGTTGGGGGACAAAAGAGGTCAAAGGTCAACATTAGGTGTGTTTGGTGACTTAATTGATTAAAATAAAAATAAAAGAAAGAGAAAGAGATATCATCTTCTTCTCATTTCCTTCTCCACTGAAAATACCAGCAAATTGAGGGTTTTGGAAGCTTAAAATTTTCAGCCACTCTCCATCTTTGAAAGTAAGTGATTTAGATAACCTTACTTGATAATTTTTGTGTTTTTAGAGCCCCTAAAGCTTAATCTAGCTATTGAGGGGACTATTTTGCAAAAAGATTGAAAGTATAGGGTTTTGCCATGAAAGCTTTTGAGGTTTTGGCTGAAATTTTATGGAAGAAAATGAGTTATAGTGGTTAAATGAATAATTTTTGTGAAGTAGTTTTCATGAAAACCCCTAAAGGGACCATTTTGTGAAGTTTATAAAATAGGTTGTAAATGTGTGAAATAATCGGAACTGTGGGCTGTTTCTAGTATAAAAATAATTTGGCTAGGCTTAACTAGTGAGAAAATCTGATGAAAATCGATTTACGAGCCTAGGGGTAAAATCGTAATTTTTGTGAAAGCCTAGGGGCAAAATGGTTATTTTGCCAAAATTTTGTCTATATAATGCCTTAATTAATATGATGATTGAACTAGTGAGTTTTTATCATTTTAGATCAAGAAAAATGAGGAACGGACCTTGACTGAGGGAAAGATAAGGTGTACGAGGACTAGACCCGTTTTTACAAATTTTGTATCGAGGTAAGTTCACACATAAATAATGCAATGAGAATAATGTATAAATGATTAAAGTTACATGAATTGTAATTCTCACACTTGAAGGTAAGTTACAATATTTTGTCATTATGTGGGATTATGTGTTAACTCTTTTATCATGAAATGCGTGATTGCCTATATGACCGAGTTTGTCGAAGGTAAGTCTACAAGAAAAGTCCCGTTTGAACTTTAGGAATAGATTAGGATACCATGTGACATGTCAGTAGGAACTATGTGGTTATGAACCCATTTGTATATGTGAGGTGTGATTATATAAATCTGGGCGCTAGTCAAGTACGTTCTACCGGTGGCTGGGTGGTCTAGCATGTGTTCCGGGCACCTGTCAGCTTGTGTGAGCAGCCCGTATAGTTACGTCTTGACTGTCAGCTTGTGTGAGAAGGCCTGTGATTAGCTCGAGAATGAGCAATATGTGATGTGTTAAATAAGGTAGCATGTGGTTACATATTATGCATTATATGTAAGTTTTTCGAGTATCCTATAATATTCCTAGTGTTCAACGGGTAAGTTGGTAGTTATTCGACGACTAAGTCAATGATGAGAATTATGCAATCATGTTACGAGTTAGTAGAGGTATGTACGTAAAACTCTGAGTAAAGATTTTGATATGTTAAGTACTTGTGGTAAGAGTGTGTATAAGAAAGTTAAGCTTATGAAACTTTGCTTTATTTTAACTATTGAGTCACGTTGTTTATTATTTGCATGTGAGCTTACTAAGCTTTATGCTTACTCCTTTCTTTTCCATTTTCTTATAGTGCCATCAAGCTAGTATTGGGATTCAAGAGGCCATCGAAAGCATTGATCACACTATCACCTAAAGATTTTGGTATAGCTAGTTCAAATGTTTTGATTTTTGGCATGTATAGGGACTCGAATCTTCAATTTAGTGTCTTGTTAGTTTAGCCACGAGTGTTGGCTCATATGATGGATGTGAAATTCATTTTGTATAGGCCATTAAAGTTGGCTAATATTAATTATTATTATATGCATTTGATGCAAATTTCTAATGGTTGTGGCTGATTTGGTTATATATATGTTATGCTTGTATTGGTTTGGTTGATCTTGTGTAGATTAGTACAAGTAAGGGTGGCAAAGAGACTTGGTAAATAGCCTTATTTTTGTCCACATAGGCAGACATACAGGCATGTGTCTAGACCATGTGTGACACACGGTCTACCCCATGGGCGTGTTATCCGCCTGTGTGTCCCCTGCACGTTAAGTTTGCAAAGTCAGTATGCATGGTAGTAAACACACGGGCAGAGACATAGCCGTGTGTCTCAGCTGTGTGAAGGACAAGGCCTCTGGCTACGGGCGTGTGCTTCGGCCGTGTGCCCCTAATTGGGTGCTGATGTTAGAAACAGAATGTTAAGTTTTTTTGACAAGGGCGTGTCATGGCCATGGGCCACGGACACGGGCGTGTGTCAGGCCGTTTGAAAACCCTTGTAGGTTTGAAATTAGAATTTAATTCATACGGGCTTGGGACACGGGCGTGTCCCCTCGTGCTTAGACCGTACGAACCACACGGGCCTTTAGCATGGCCATGTCAAAAAGCCACACGGGCGTGTTGCCCTTCCACACGGGCATGTGCCCTGCTTCAAGTAGTATTTTTCAAAGGTTTTCAAAGATGTTGGAATTAATCCCGGGATATTTCCAAAGTGTTATTTGGGCCTCATAGGCCCATATTAAGAGCATTTTAGATTAAAAAGGAAAAGTTTTAAATTGGAGCTAGTTCTTATAGCTCGAAATTGATTGTATGCATGTGCTTAAGTGTGGTAACGCCTCGTATTCCGTCCCGACGTAAGGTTCGGGTGTGGGTTGTTACAATTTTGACAAGGTAAAGATAAAGTATCCAATAAAAGACTACTCAACACGTTGGCACAACTACCACTATCGACAATACAAGAACACAACTTTCCTTGAATCAAACAGCTCGAGTGGAAGATGTTAGTCCTTTGCACTTCATCAAAATCATCTCTTACTTGAATGCTAAGGGATTATCGCACTAAAAGACAATGAGACTCAAGCAAATTGTCCACATCACTAGGTGGCTCCAAAACCTCTTCCATACTATGTCTGTTTATCATTATTAGATGTTGAAATAAAAACATTCACAAAAAATTGATCGAAGAAAATTAAACCTCACCTTTATACACTCGCAATAAAAAAATAAACAACTCTAAGAGACAAAGAAAAGAAGTTAAGATTTCTTGCTTGTAACTTTTAAAGAGTAATCAAATTCAATAATACTCGAAAACATTTGGGATCCCTCTCTAACAAATTTGACCTAAGGCTCTAAAAAGCCAAAGAAAAACTCAACTCCAAATGAAGTAAGTTGCGTGGAGAAAAGAGAGAAAACTCTTTTTTTCATATTTTTCTATTTTTGCACTTTTCAATCACTTTTTTGTGAGAAATATTTTTTTTATACTCTAAGAGAGTGCCAAGAATTAGTATATAAAATTTTAGATCGTTTGGAAAGCTTTTACCCACTGAAAAAAAAATCTAAAAAACTTTCTAGGTAAAAAGAAAAATAATGGTTTTGAGGTTGTTTGCTGAAAATCAGTTTATAAGAACACAAAGAACACCTAAAATGCCTGAATCTGATACCAAAATGATAAGTGACTAAGGTGGAGGAAGCGGAAGAAAGATCGAATTCAAGTTGATTGACTCAAGATGGAAAGATTTGGATGTGACCTGAAAAAAGAAATAAACAAATTTAAAAATTATAAAAAAACAATAAAGAATAAATTTAAGATCTAAAAATAAATATTCAAAATAATAAATAAATAGACGAAATTTAAAAGTGGAAGGCGAAACGAGTAAACTGATAGATGTGATAGATAAAAGGATAAACATCCAATTGAACCCTTTAAGATATAAATCCCAAAAAATTCAATTAATGGATCTAATCAAGCCTCTAAGAAAGTCCTTGGCAAATTGAAGGGTGAAGAATGGATTCACACGACTCCTTGAAGAAAATTAAGAAGAAAACTATTAAAAATCACAAGAAAGAAATCTTGCACAAAAAAAAAACTAACTCCCAGAGTTGAAAACTTTATTAATGAAAAAAAGTTGTCTTATTAATGAACAATGAAGAAGCCTTTATATAGGCTAGTTAAGTACATCCAAATAAAACTCTAAATTATATTGAAAATCTAATTAATTTAAACAAAAAGTAGCTTTAAACTAAACTTTCTTATTTGACTAAAAAACATAAAACTCCTAAACAATATCCAAAATTCGGAATAAATAAATAATAAAATAATAAAACCAAATAAATAAAATATTGGCCTCATAAGCCTAAAAGCCAAACCAAATATGATTTAAACCTGAATTAAAAGCCCAAAACTCATAATTTCTGAAATAATCCTGTTTAAAAATTCTGCTCGCGCAATTTTTACTAAAATGGTCATAACTTGAGCTCTCGAACTCAAAATTGAGTAATTCAAAGTTCATTTCGAAGCTAAGAGATAGATTTTCTAACACCATGAAGATATCTCAACCTAGAATGCTTGGATCCTATTTAAAAAAGTCATCGCAAGTCTGCTGATTTCTCAAACTCGAAAATTGGCAGCTTCGGTTAATGGAATTTAACAACTTTCACCACATCTGTGCATGTATCATTCCTCCTTTCCTTGAAAAGATTTGTCCTAAAGTCTTGATTTGATTTGCTTAGGCTTTAATATTATTTTTGGGCTTTCAGGTAGTGTGAGCCCATCACACCCATGGGTCTAAAATTGGGCTTTGAAACTCGTATCAAATAAACTAACACATTCCCTACTAACAAAATTGAAATTATGCATTAGCCCACAAACAACCGCACTTAATTTTCCATGTAACAGCTTGTTTTCCAATGGTAGTAGAACAATGGTTTTGGGACCACAAATTTCTGTCATGTCAACTCATAAATATCATTTATTGAATATTTATGGATTCATTAGGGTCGTATTAATTTTTGGTTAAGAAATTTTATCGTTTAGTTAGCTAATTAAAGAAGAACGATTAAATTGAAAAAATGTAAAACTTGATAATTATTGAATTTTTATGATTTAATAGCTTAACTAATAAATGTGAGAGGACTAATAAGGCAATTAAACCTTATTGCTTGATAGTTGACAGTTTTTGAGTGAAATTTTAAAGAAAAATTGAAAGTAAATTAAGTATAATGGCAATTTTGTAATTAAAAGAAAATCAAAACAAAATTAAGCAAAGAAAAAGTCATTCTTCTTCATTTTTGCTTCTTTCATTGCCAAAAACACTAAAACCTAGCTTGGAGAATCGACCAAACTTATTGCCTTGCATGTGAGTGATTTCTATACTTGCATGTGAGTGATTTCTATACCCGTTTCTTGTAATTTTTATGTTTTTGAGATCGTTGGTACTAAGTCTGACTAACCCGTACCTTCGTTTTTGAATCTGTTTAAAATTTTAGAAGTTTCCATTGATGAATCTTGAATTTTTTTAATAATACTATGTATTTGAAGCTTTGATTGTGGTATCTGGTGATTTTGTGAAGTGATTTTTGTTAGATTTTGATTAAAGGATTAAATTGTGAAAATGTCAAAATTTCAAGGTTTGATAATGAATTTGATGCTTAATAGGGACTTTTGGGGGGGGGGGCTAGAATATTTAGCTATAATGTTGACTTGAGAAAAATGGTTTATTTGATACTTTTCAGGTTAAGGGACTAAATTGCAAAAGTTTTAAAAGTTAGGGGTAATTGTGTAAGTTTGAAAAAAAGGGTATAAAATGTAAAGTGAATTGGAATGTGAAATGTAAGCTAATAATTGAGAAATTTCACATTTTAGATCAAGACCTTGTTGATATACGTGGAAAAGGAAAAATTGCAAATTAATCCCGAAACTTCTACAACTACTACAATTCAATCCAGGTAAGTTCGTACGAATTATAATTTAACATCTATATGAAATGTTTAATGATATAATATTATATAATAGATATATTTGATTATAGATGATGTAAAGTTATTTAAGAAATGTTATTGAATTTCAATACTTGGATCGGTTGGATACGAGATAGAGTACAATCGAATGTTGGTGTGATATGTGGAGGATTGGAGTGGGAATTGATGTGGTGTGATACTTACATTTTTCCCAAGTAGGCCGAGGTTCAACATTTGTTACAAACTCTTATGTTATACTCTTTGTCTTGGCATGTTTTCGGTTGGACTTTCTCTTCGGAGTAATTGGTGTGATATCGAGTGGATTAGCTCTTATGAGCAACTGGCGTGTTATCAAATGGATTAGCTCTTATGAGTGATTAGTGTGTTTTGTTTGGAATCTCTATGTACTCATATCCATAAGTTGTTCATTAGATCGTGAATCTCTGTAGTGTAACTTATTTTGTAATTTTGATAGTTATAACATGTATTTTAGCTTTGAATTGAACTATACAATTCATCGGGTTGAGATTTTGGATGATAGGGAACACATGTAGTTGAGTTATTTTTAAATGATTTGTTGTATTTACTTTGTTAAGATTTACCGTTTTTGTACGTCGAACTTACTAAGCTTCAATGAGCTTACTTGTGTTATTTTCTATTCTTGTAGATGCTTTTGAAGGTTGGACAATTGGATTAGCACTCAAGTTACACTATCCATCTGTTTTCAGTAGTTTTTGAACATTTTGGCCAAGGTTTATAATGACATGTATAGGGTGATTTGTAATGATAATTTTTTTTGAATGTGTTGTTGATACTTTGGTATGTATAAACTTCGAAAGTCATGTTGATTTGGTACCATTTGATGCCTTGACAAGTTATATCATGTTGGTCACCTTGTTATGCATGTTTATAAGGTCCTATATGGTATGTTTTAAATGGATTTGGAATGTTCAATATGCGGTATGTTTTGGTAAGTGTTAAACTAAGATATGAAGCTTGAAATGCGGTAATTTTTTACATGTTAGGGTTGGTGTTGTTTGTATGCATTTGAGGTGCCTTTGAATGGCATTGATTGTCACTCGCGATAAGTTTTAAAAATTTATAATTGATCGTACTTAAACTAACTATTATCGCAATGAAGGCAAGCGCACCTATCGAACAGTAGTATAGTTTTAGCAAGACCGGATGTCGAACCCAAAGGAACTAAAAGTACTAGTATTAACTTTCTTTTTTTATCTAGCTTAAGAATAATGAAGGTTGTTTTAACTAACTAATTAACTAATCTAAGATTGCACAGAAAGTAAATTGGGGAAATACTTTTGGGAAAACTGATTGATTTTAGACAATACCCAAGGAAGAATCCACCTAGACTTCTCTTGTTAATTGACTCTGAACGAGACGATTTATTCACTTGACTTGATCCGTAGAAATCCCTAAGCTATGTTATTATCTCTATTCAAGACTAATAATGTCTAACCCTGGGTTGATTAATTGAAATCTTTTTCTAATTAAAACCCCTAGTTTTACATTAACTCGATCTATGGATTCCTTTATTAAATTTGACTCTAATCCGACAGATTTATGTCGTCCTATCTCTAGGATTACATGCAACTCCGCTTAATTATGAGTGATCTACTCTTAGACAGGGACTATTCATCCTTCGAATAAGCACATCAATACTTGAATCAATATCCTGGAATATTCAAACAAGAGTTAAAGTCATAATTAAGAACAAATCAAGTATTTATCATACAGTTCAGAAAATATTAACAAGATCCGTCTTAGGTTTCATCCCCCTTAGGTATTTAGGGGGTTAGTTCATAACTATAAAAGAAAACATCTTAGAAGAATGATAACAAAACATAAAGAAAACCAAAAAACCCTGAAGAAAATTGAAGGGAGATCTTCGGTTAATAATTTTTGAGTTTTTTTTGATTACTGTCAGCGTTAAATCGTTTGAAAACTAAGTTAAATCGGTTAATCAGTTAACAAGAAAAAATTAATAAATAAAATTATACTATATAAATAGCCCATTATTCACTCAAACCCAATCTAACATAAACCCAAATACCTTATCTAATATATATTAACCCAAGTACCCAACCCAACCCAATTACCCAACCCAATCATAAAAATTACAAATAATTTAATAAATAAAAATAAAAATCTAAAACTAAAACTAAAACTAAAAATAAAAATAAAAATAAAAAACATATAATTTTATACAAATAATTCGGTTAATTTGGGTAATTCGGGTAATTCGGGTAATTCAGGTAATTCGATTAATTCGATTAATTTGATTAATTCGTTTAATTTTATACTTATTTTAACCAAGAATAAAAATACATATAATTTTCGGTTAATTCGGTTAACCAACCGAATTAACCGAAAAAATTTCGGTTCGGCTAACGGTTAAAAATTTTGAAAGGTCAATTAATTCGGTTAATGTTATTTCGGATCGGTTAACCGGTCGGTTAACTGATTGAACACCCCTAGTGTCATCTGATGATTTCTTTATGGTGGAAGTCAGTGAGTTACACGGCCCGACACACAAGCGTGTGGGGCAACTCATAGAGTTACACAGTCTGGCACATGAGCACGTGACATGGCCGTGTGACCCTACTCAGAGAGTTACACGGGTGAGGACACAACTGTGAGTCCCTAGTTTGAAAGTTACACGGCCTGAGAATCCCTTGTTTTAGCAGATAAATTAACCAAAATAAATCTAAATAAATCTAACAATAAACAAAAATTAGAACAATTACAGTAAAATTTGTTATTAAACACCCTGGACTTGAATGAATTTGTAAGTAAAAAGGTCTTAAAATAACTATATATTTTGGAGTTATCACGCCCCCAAACTTAATTCATTGCTCATCCCGAGTAATGGCCCTAAGAAAATGCTAAAACATATAAATTCAGCATACTTAAATTAATTCTCCATTTTTGGTCATGCTTTAGAAAACTTATGCTCAAAAATAAAAATTGCAAACATGTAACTTAAGTACATATATCATCCAATTTCTCTTAAGTATTAAAATGCTAATTGAAATCATGAATTGAACGTCTTCTCCTCATGATTGTGCACTAAGTTCTTTGCAATCAATTTTTTGTTTCCCTTGATTAAGCTAAGCAGCAATCCTAAGGATTAAATTATGTCTTCATATGTTAAACTTAGTAATTCTTCTCCACTAATGTAGCAGGCATAAAAATTTAAATCAATAAGTATTTAGTAAGGTTGTAATGAGGCTTGGTCATGGTATGGAAAGAAAGTTATTTTTAGGCTAGACAACCTCAAACTCAGCTTACTTCGAGCCTCTAGAAAACAATTTCCCCCCTAAAGTACCCAATTCTTCCCTTTTCTTTCACTTTTGGAATTATGTGCTCACAAGTACCTTTTTCTTCATACAACTAGATTTTTTTTTTAACATATGATACTTTATCGAGCATAAAAACACTCCAACATTAAAGTAAGCACCTAATACCTCTTTCTAACTCCCCCAAACTTAAAACCAAAAATGCACTGAAACAAGTTGAGTCTAAGGTTTGGTGAGAAGATAAAGATAAGTAATTTTAAATAAGGGATAGTTCACTAATGCAAGGTTGTAAAAGAAATAGGCCAATCAACAAAGCTAGGTTTCAAGGGATAATTTTATAAGGTAGGCTTGAAAGACTCAAACGATTCAAACAAAAAAATTTCTAAATCATTTTTAAATTGTTATGCCTCCCATGATTCCATATTAAGGAAATTTCTAAGTCAATTCTAAAGACTTAATCCTTCATGCGTGCTTAATTTTTCTAGGGAATTAAAACAAATTCATGGTATGCACAAGTACTAGGATCTGCAATTTTATCATAATTTAGTTAACATAAAAATATTTAAAATAAAAGGATGACATGCATACTAGAGTTAACATATTATGCAAAAATTACATTTTGAGCAAAAACTCGCTTAAACACACCTTTTCCAAAGAATCAATTTTCAAAAAGTATCAAAATATAATTTCTCAAAAAAATATCGAAAAATTAAAATATCAAATAAATTATAGCATGGTCCCCCTATTAAAGAGAAGCAATGTCCTCAGTGCCTAAAAGTATATAGCAAAAGGGATAGAATCAAAGAAATGGATGTGAGTTATGCACCAGGTAGGCTCCCAGGAAAATGAGGTGAGTTTCATTCGACTGCTTAAATACCCAGTCTTTCCTTGCCAGAGCTTATCCTAGACATGCACATTCACATTACAATACTTCTCATTTTTTAAAAGAATAATTTGCAAATTAACTCAATTTTATTCATAATTGCAACTTTAAAAAATTATTACACAGAAAAACTTAAAGAAATAGAACAAAAATCTCCCCAATTATTTGTTGACACTGTCAAACTCTGTCCCTTCATCCATGTTATCAACTAATATGAATCCGATTACGAGTTTAGAATTTGATCCATGATTTGATATGCCCATTCGTCTAAATAGGTACTTTCTCAAAGAAAAAGGAAGTTAAGCTTAGAACTTGAAATGTATTTAGGGTATTGGAATGAAAGAACGGAATGAATAAAAATTGATAAAACTAAACTTGATCCAGTGTGACCCGATTTCTACAATGCAAAGCTAAGTCTCAACAAGTTGGTTGTTTTAAGAAAGATCGCGACCCATTATCTATATTGAGATAGGAACCAACGATATAGAATGATCGTCTCACTTCGGAAAGAGTTGAGAAGGGAAGTGATAGGATCTATTAATGAACACCACATGAAGGTAACTTCACGATAAGTTTGGTTTTATTTCTAAAAAGAAGAAAGAGTATAAACTTGGTTTAAGTTTCAAAGTTGATTGATTGGTTCATTCACTCTTCCAAAGTGACCTAGACCGAATATTTATAGGCCTTGAAAAATGCCTCTTCAAAACCGGCCATACATGTATCCCTTAGGTACAAAGTATTTTCATATTACATGAACCCACATTTAATGGTTGGAAACTCATCATTCATTCCCCCTTGTGTCGTCCATGCATCCTTAGCCCTTAAGCAATGTTTGTTCATCTTTAAGCATTTAATTAGTAGGAAAAATTCATGCACATGCATCCAAATTGAATGGTCCCTTCATGCACTCCTTAATGGCCGAACATCCATGCATGGAAATGGGAGATGGATTGACTCTTAAGCTACTGGTTCATGAACAATTCCTCTCATACATTCATCTCCACTTGACCATTAAAATGCCTTCATGAATCAGCCTTTAAGTCACCGAAAATTCCATGCATCTTCATGTAGTTGAATGGCCCTTGGATCATCACTTGAATGGTTACATTTGTTCCCCAAACTAGCCGCCCATTGGTGTTCCTTTCGAGCACAATAAACAACATTTACGACACTTTAAATATGATAATAAAGTTGTAATAAAATTGGGAAAATTTAATAGCTAAATTAAATATTTAAAATGCAATTAAAGTGAATAAATAAACTAACAACTAATTTAACTAAAAACCACCAAAATTAAAGTTCAGCAATCATGAGCTGAGGGAAATTAAATAAATGAAAAACTAGTTGTGGGAAAGCAACCAAACAATCTTGTTAGACTTAATTCATCACGTGCAACAAGTTGCACGAACCTGGATCCTTAACTGGAGCCAAATAGATGCTGAACGGATTGGGTTCAGCCAATAGATGTTGAATTAGGCCTATGAATGACTCCTTCATTTTCTTGGCCCCAACTGGCGTAATGGGACCCAAAGGAATTTAAAGGGCATCACGAATCATTCTTTCTTGACAATTCTTCTAGATTCGACCCAAATGTTGTGGGATTGGGCTTCTTGAGATTGGGCCTATAAGTTGTATACGAGATCACGTCATCAACATCCTACCTAGGTGTAGCAAAATCCTCAGGTTCAATTCTGCGAGTCGGGTTCTAGGTAGAGCTGATCATGGGTTGGGTTGCCCGGCCCGGCTCGAAGGCCCGCCCGAAAAATGGGAGAGTTTGGGTAAAAATATAGGCCCGAAAAATGGGCTTGGGCAAAAAAACGAGGCCCGTTTAGAAAGCAGGCCGGGCCTCGGGTAAGAGTTTTTGGCTCGGGCCCAGCCCTGCCCGACCCGAATTATATATTAATATATTTTTTATTTTATTTTTAATTATTTTAAATTTTTAATATAACTATTTTTTTATTATATTGTTAATTTGTGTATTGTTTTAAGAATTGTTTTAGTATTATTTTTATTTGTTTTAATATTTATTTTTATGTTTTTAAATATATTTGATTTATTATATTTTTAAATTTTTTATTTAATGAAATAAGAAAAAAATTATTATGGGCCGGACTGGGCCGGGCTCGAGCTTAATAATTTTATTTCGGGCCGGACCCATATTTCTGGCCGGGCCGGGCCCGAACCTAGTAAACGGGCTTAAATTTTGTCTAGACCCGGCCCGAACCGGCCCGGCCCGGCCCATGATCACCTCTAGATCCAGGGCTAGAAGATGAAATATTTTCCTTTTGAGTCAGAAATTCTCTCTGACAGTAACGAGTACCTTGCCTCGAAAGCGTCCATTTAGTTCCGAGAACTGTGACTACTTTCAAAACATCTTGAATTTTTTTCGCATTAACATCTTCACATAGGGTCGAGTAATCATCGTTATCAATATCAGGCAAATCAAACAAGCCATTGATGACTAATGTTGTTAGAAACAATTCCCTTTCTCGCATCTGCAACATTGTTACTGTAGACAGATTAAAATGAGAATAAAATTGTTAAACAATACCTTCATCCGAAAGATTTCAGACATCAAAAAGTACTTCCCATCCCCGTTCATTAACGACCTCCTGAATGAATGCCGGCGCATCGGCATCGTTATTACCAGTAAGCTGGAAACCCTTATCCAGGAGCATCGGTTTTTTCTTAAAGATCGTAATATATCGTGCTCTTGCACCCAGAGTTCAGAACAAGGGTTGGATTTCATCAGTCTGAATATTCACTCTTTTCCATTTCCGAGACATAATACTCTTGTTTATGTGCAAGGAGATCTGGTCGCTTAGGCGCTTATGGTGGTTGTCGTTTATTTCTGATACAAAAAGCTGCTACTACTGGCTATTTGACTAGGTGGTGGTAAGGAAGTGGAGCGGATGGATGCTACAATTGGTTTTATGGTGCTTGCGGATGGTGGAAAAAGAGTTGTTGTTCGGTGATGGTGTCACAAGATGGTGGTGTGCGACGGTGACGGGGTAAGGGAGGAAGGTGCGGCAGTTTGGCTGTCATGGATGGTGTAGCAGGCTGCTGATGAAGGTGACAATTGATCGTGGAGGGAAAGGCGAGGGCGTGGGATGGGGAAGGCTAGGCGGTGACGCTTGAAGGTGGAGAGAATGAGACAGGACCGACGACAACTTGGAATGGAAAAGTCAAGGCGACGACGGTTGGGAAAAGAACCAAGGGAAACAAAAAAAGAAAAGAAACATAGTAATGAAAAGTAAAATCATAATTTTACCTAAGTCAAAAATTAAGCTGATAAGGGATTTCTTTATTATTATTTATTTACATATTTATATATATTATGATTTTACCTAAGTCAAAAATTAAGCTAATAAGGGATTTCTTTATTATTATTTATTTACATATTTATATATATTAGGTACATAATAACTAATTTTATTTATTTATGGATTACTCATAAATTTTTTTTAAAATTAGCAGCCTTCCAGCATAAAAATTATTACAGATCAATTAAAGTGAGTCAAATAATTTTTTTCTGCTCAAATTCACCGATTCGGTAATGTTTCAATCATTAACCACTTACCTTAATCTTACCTTCATAAGGAAAGGCTTGACCGACAGTGGAATTCTCAGGCCATCGAAGTTTAAGTTTTACCTAAATCCAATACTCAAGATCGAGTCAACCTTCACTAACCCTCGATAGTCAAAATTATTCTAGCAGTGGTAAATGCTCAGTTTCCCTGGATCAAATACTCACGTTTGGAACCGTCTTTTCTGACCTTTATTGGACTCATCTTCATAAGCTTTTGGCAATCTTTCGTGTGTATACCAATAACAACTGTTACCTTGAGTATTTGTAATATGGCATTCGATATCCTTCTTGTGCCTTTTCAAGTTCATAGGTAACTCTACTTCCCGATTGTCTTGTACTTGCATTGTGAATTCCCCTTTATAAACATCTATCAATGTTCTCCTACTTGCCAAAAATGGCCTTCCCAAAATGGTAGGGACTTTTTTATCTACTTCAAAATCCAAAATAAAAAAAGTCAGGGGGAAAAATAAATTTGTCAACACGTACCAAAACATCTTCAATCTTTCCCTCTAGATGTGTTATAGACTTGTTTGCCAATTGAAGTGTAATAGTTGTCGGTCTAACCTCACCAATCCCTCATCACTTAAACACAGACATGGGTATCAAGTTTATACTTTCTCCTAAATAGCATAAAGCCAATTCCAAGTATGAGTCTCCAATGTAGCATGGTATAGTAAAACTCCTCATATCCTTCATTTTTTACAACAGTTTGTCTTGTAGAAATGCATTGCATTCTTTTGCCAAAGTGACTCTCAAATTCCCTCAGCCTCCTCTTCTTAGAAAGGATGTCCTTTATGAATTTGGCATAGTTTGACATTTGCTCCAAAGCTTCCATAAGAGGGATGTTGATATGTAACTGTTTGAGCACACCTAAGAATTTCTTAAACTGTGTCTCTTATTGTTACTTCTGGAATCCCTATGGATAAGGAGTTGGTGGAGTTTTAACCTTTATTGGATAGCTTTTCGGAGGTGCAGATGTCTTTGTGTTTGTCATGGGCATTGAACCCTCAGGACTGTTCTATTGTGCCTGTGTTTCAGTAAGGATCGCAAGATCAAGCTTTTGTTCTATGGGAATTTCAACATCTGGTTGATTTTCCTCCCAATTTTTAGCTACAACAAGCTTGTTTTCAAATTCAATAGCCCTAGGTTCCAACACTTTTTCGTTCTTCAAGGTGACAGCTTTACACAGTTCTTTTACAGTGTCACTTGGCAAAGCACCTTGAGTTCTTCTTTTGAGCTTGTTGCTTAGTTGTCCCAAATGGTTCTCCAAATTATTCAATGTTTCTGCTTGGCTTTGAATCATGGCATCACTTTTTTCCATGTATACCTTCAGCAAATCTTCAAGGATATTCGAAGGTTCAGTGGGTGGAGGTTCCTGAACTTGCTGCGGAAACCCTTGCAGTTCGTTTAGTTAGGATTGCATATAGGAGTTTCTAGGACCAGCCTCTTAATTACTCCATGAGAAACCTGAATAATTTCACCATGAAGAATTGTAATAATTTGATTGTGACCCTAGCCCACTTCTATTATGATTCTGATTACCTATGGAGTAGATGGATTTTGGGTTTGATAGGTAGTTTTCAAACATGTGACCATCTCCATAATAAACATAGGAGATATTTTCAAACTAGCTTGGCTGTTGACCTGGCATGTAAGCATTAAAATCGTTAGTGGTAAAGTTTTTAAGCATGGAAGTCATAGAAGATACTTGGGCTGCCAAAGACGTAAGTGTATCAACTTCATGAACTCCGACCGCTCTTGTTTCTATGGCTACTCTACTAGTCAGCCACTGATAATTGTTGCTAGAAATCCTTTCAGGGATCTCACAAGCTTCATTGCATGATTTCGAAAGAGGAGCTTCATTGGTTGAAAAGTCTACCACCAGTCTTGTATGTGCATTGAGACCATTGTAAAAGGTATCAAACTAATACAATGAGGAATGCCATGATGAGGATATTTCCACAATAGCTCCTTGAACCACTTTACGCGTCATAGAGAGATATTTAGTCTAATTGTTGAAACATGGCGATTTCATTTCTAAGCTTGGCATTTTTACTTGGTGGAAAATACTTAATCAAGAATTGTTCAGCCAATTCTTTTCATGTTGATACTGAGTAAGGTGGTAAGGAATTCAACCATGCTCGCGCTCGATCTCTCAACAAGTATGGGAATAACTTCAATCTCAAAGTGATGCGGTCGTTGAGAGCACAAAAAAAATTCTATTCCCTTTAAAATAATGAAAAAGAAATAGTAAAGGGGAAGTAGGGTCGAATCCTCAGGGACCGGATTATATGAATGCTTGTTTCTCGAAATCCTGGACAGAATCGTGCCCAAGAAAACCTGCGTTCCTGGAAAAAAAATAAAAAATAAAAATAGAATTTAAGAATTGATTTTGGAAGCGAAAATAAAATAAAAATAGAATTTAAAGTTTACTGAAATTATGATTACGAAAATAATAAAAATAACAAAGAGAGCTTTAAGAGAAAAAAATTCTTATGGGAAAGTTCCAGCCTCCGGTTGTCTCATTCCACCTTGGGCTCAATCCTTGGCTTTTGGATGATCCTTCTCGACTCAAGTAAGCCAGTTATAGTGGAAGAGGACGCCTACGACCACCAGCTCCAAAGATTAGACTTACAATTTTTAGGGAACCTGACTCTAGCCAGAAATTCTATGCTAGATCAACGCCTCTCAATGGCGAATCCCACGCCATTTTGTCTCTTTGGCTCACCAGCCTCTGACGCAGTAAGTTGATGAACCGACGGTGTAACCCTTCCAAAACACACAAAGCGGCCGCCTTTGCATGCGTTGAAAAGCTTACTTTTTAAGGGCCATGGGCCAGGCGTCCACCCGAAAGTGCGGAGAAACGATGAATACTTGGTGGAAAAGGCTAAGTTCGGATTCTAAGCCTCAAGAACCCTATTTGGGAATTATTGACAACTTTTGGCTAGAAGAGTTTTAGTGGCTCATGATAATGGTGGGAAAGTAAATAAAATTATGGAAAAAGAAATTTTATTGAAAAAAAAATATGGAAAGAACAAAAGACTTTTGGGGGGAGAGTGTTTACAGAAAAGATGAAACCCCCAAATAGAGTCACTTCACCCCCTATTTATAGTGCTAGGAAGATAGTCTAATTTAACTTAAATTTTAAAAGATAAATACATTTAATTAAAGATAATTAAAGATAATTAAAATAAAATCCTAAAATTAAATAATCCTAATATTTATCTTAATATTAACTATCCTAATATAAATAAAATAAAATAAAATAAAATAGAGTCTTCCAAAATAAAATCTCTTCTATTTGCTTTTAAGTCCTTGTGCCTTCCATGTTCGCACTTTTGGCACCATATTTGTCCCACGTTGCATATTGGCCCATTTAATCTCCAATTTGACGCTTTTTCCCTTGAATTTACTTTTCGCCTCCAATTTAGTCCGTAAAAGATAAAAAGACATAAATAGCTCAAATTAGTAGGCTCAAGCTCAAAATAAACACATGATTAATATATAAAAACACGTCATTTTAGAGTATTATCACAAAGCATTTTCGGTCACTCTAGCAAGCTTGAACCAATCGCTTACTTAACGGAGGTGTAGATGTGAATCTTCGTTAGGCATTCCACTAAATTGGCCTACCGTTCACAAAATTTGAAACATTATCGGCTTTAATTCAAATTGAAGAGCCTCATTTTTGGGTTCATGATCGTCGATTTTCCTGTAATAAGTTTTATAAATTTATAATGAATCGTTCTTGAAACTAACTATTATCACGACGTAGGCAAGTGTACCTATCGAACAGTAGTATAGTTTTAGCAAGACTGGATTATTGAACCTAAAGTACTATGAGTACTAGTAATGACTGTCTTCTTATTATCTAGTCGAAGAAAAGAGATTTGTTTTAACTAACTAATTAATTAAACTAAGAACTTGCAGAAAATAGAATTTGGGAAATTACTTTTAGGGAAAGCGATTGATTGAGACAATACCTAAGGAAAAATCCACCTAGACTTTTACTTGTTATTATCGCTCCAACCAGGACGATTTATTCATTTAACTTGTTAAAGTAGAAATCCCATCTGTATATTATTATCCCTCTCGAGACTAACAACATCTAATCCCTAAGTTGAATAACCGAGAGTTATCTCTAATTAACACCCTAAGGTTGCATTAACTCGACCTATGGATTCCCTTATTAGGTTTCACCTTAATCCGAAAAAATCTTGTCACCCTATCTCTAGGCGCGCAATCAACTCCGCTTAATTACGACAAAGTTACTCTTAGCCAGGGTCTATTCCTCCTCCAACTAAGAGTAGTAACTTGAAGTGATATCCTGAAATACCAAAACAAGAATTAAGAATACATAATTAAGAACAAGTCAAATATTTATCATACGATTCAAAAATAATAACAAGGTTTTGTCATAGGTTTCATCCTCCTTAGGTATTTAAGGGTTTAGTTCATAAATAAATAAGAAAATATCTCAGAATAATAATGATTACAAAGCATAAAGAAAACCCAAAACTCTTGAAGGGGAAATTGAGGAGAGATGTTCAGTCTTGATAATGGCTCCGCCTTCTGAGATGGATCAATCAGCTTCCTTTGAGTAATTCCTTACTCCCTATTCTCCGTCTCCCCTTTCTTCCTCTTCTAGGGTGTATTTATAGGCTTTGGAAGCCTAAGAACCCTCAAAAGTGGCCTTTTTCGAACTGGACTTAACTTGGGCCCAGCAGGGACACGCCTGTGTGCGATAACTTTAGGCCGTGTTCGAGGTACACGGCCGTGTGTTATACCCGTGTGAATCGTGCTTCAATTCTGCCAAATTGACACAGCCGTGTGATCTGCCCGTGTGAAGAGGTCCAGGCCGTGTTGATTTCGTGCTTTGGTCTATTTTCTCCGTTTTCTGTCCGTTTCTCGTTCCTGTCATTCTCCTATGCCTACCTGAGAATAAAACATGAAATTAAGGCATTAGGAGCATCGAATTCACCAAATCTAAAGAGAAATCATTCATAAAATGCGTTAAGCATGGGTTATAAATATGTATAAATTATAGTTTATCAAATACCCCCACACTTAAGCGTTTGCTTGTCCTCAAGCAAAATCCTCGGATCACAGTTAAAATTTCCTTTTTCTCAACTTATAATTCCGATCAATATTATCTCAAATCATCTCATAAGTAACCATACATTGAGAATTCAACTAAAAGAACATTAGAGCTTCAAACATTCTAAATGGATTATTTTAATCATGAAAAACTTAGGTATCTCCCCTCCCCTAGGTAGTTATCATTGAGTTGAAACTTCACAGAGTTTAACATCCTCACTAAAGATTCACTCAAATCACTCGAAGTGTTTAAGGACAATGAAATTAGCACTCATCAGTCAATATGAAAAGTTATTATCATAGGCTTGCATAAAAATCAAATCTCCACCACTATAAATCGATATGATACATCAATCCAAAGGTCTTTAAAGGGTTGTAACGAGGCTTAGTTAGGGAGTGTGGTCACAAGCTGAAAGAAAGGGTTAGAATCGAGATTGACTTGAAAATTTACTTAACTAGAAAAAATATTAATTCATCACTTGTGTACAACAAAGCTTTCTTCTTTGACTATGGAATGAGACTTACAAGCAAAAGATAACTACTGATTTATATACATGGTTTTTTTTTAAGAACAAGTCAAATATCATATATTACTATTAAGAACAAGACATAGTTAAGCAATTTATGCCAATCAATTCTCGACAAAAATTGGGGATCAAATTAATTTAAGGGGATTTCAACAATAATGGGTTAATGGTTAATATCGAGGGTGGTACAAGGAATGGCTTGTTAGGCTCAAAGGGGTTTACTAAGGGTTAATCGTGGAGGTAGGCTTTTCATGGCATGAGTGGGTTAATCCTAAATGCCTCTATCATCTTGATATATCAAATCAAATAGTGTGGTTTTGACATACATAATCAGGCAAGTTCTAGAATAACAATTCAATATTGGCACACTCAAAGCAATAATAAAAGTGAGCATGAAAGAATTAATAAATGCTCAAAAGGCTCAAAAATCTCACAAAAATTATGGCTTTTTGATGTTTCAATCTATAGGATTCAATTCAAGATAATACCTAAATTTGGGGAAACAACCTAAATTTTTAAATTCTTAAAAATCAACTTATCATGCTTGATTTTCTAGTGTCTTAGAGTTTAACAATCAATGCATGAATGCTTATGTTTTAATTCAAGATATATCAATCAAAATTATCAATAAATCAAAATTTAACTTAAACATGATATGAGAGATTCACAAGAGAACAAAGCACTATTCAAGGATTTTCAGATAATGAAATGATTACCCCCCCACACTTAAGATGTACATTGCCCTCAATGTACAAGGTTAGATATATAAGAAAATATAAGATCATAAGATAGGGAAAGAATTGAAACTTCCTGAGTGCTGAATGAATGTCCTAGTTTGGCGAAAGCGAGAATTGTCAATAGAACTGAAGGTAAAGCTTGATTCGGAGGAAATAATAACCTGGTAATAATCATAAAGGTAAGTCGCGTGAATCAATTAAAAAAGAACTAGGAATAACAATAAAAATAAGGGAAATAGTCTAATTTTGTAGGTGGCACGATCGCCTCAAACGCCCGTGTGGGTCGTGTCCAGCCCGTGTTTGTCGCGAGTTGAAAGTTCGTCGCATGGCCTTGAGACACGCCCGTGTGTCTTGGTCGTGTGGCTTTATGATCGTAACGCACGATCGTGTCTGATGTGGCTCGCTTCGCCCACGCCCGTGTAACTATGCACACGTCCATGTTGGTTTGGCAGGTTCGCCCACGGTCATGTCCCACGGCCGTGGCTGTTTATCGTCTCCCGTGTTTTGGGAAAATCTTGCCTTGTTTCCACACGGTCTTACACACGCCCTTGTGCTTGGCCATGTCCATGTGGTAAACCTATTTTCAAGAGCTCTGTTAGTCATGGTAAGTGTTAAACACTAAAATTTAAAGAAGTTAGTGCAATTAGTGCTCGGGTTGCCTCTCGAGAAGCGTTTATTTATAGTCTAAGCTCGACTTACCTCTCTGTTGAATGGTCAAGGTGGTTTAAGGAGTTCGTACTCCTCATTCTGGCTATCATTCTTATCAAAATAAAGCTTTAGTTGGGAATTGTTTACCTTAAAAGTGCCGAACTTGGGATGACTTACCTCCACTGTACCGAATGGGAAAATACTAAGTATCGTAAGAAGGGTTTCTTCATCGGGGTTGGGAGTGACAATGTGAGGGTCTACGGCATCTAATAAGACTTAATCTCCAACCTTAAGTTGATTTGGAGAGGTATCGAGCTTGTTTTGGCGTAGTTTCGGTTTATCGGGTGTTCTCGGTTTATGTGCTCGCCATTCGTCTAGCTCCTCTATCTATAGCCTTCGTTCTTCATGAATGAGTCCCCTATTGTTGTTGGAACATGGCTCATGTACTTCTTTCAAACTTAATTTCTGCACAGTGGATTGTGTCATATTATCAGTTTTAGTAGGATGGTGTGGATCATTACCTTCCATGTTCGATGTGATGCTAAAATTACAAGCTTGAAGGGTGATTGTCTCATCTCCCACGTGAAGTGTAAGTTCTCCTATGCCAACATCAATAATTGTTTTAGCAGTCGCTAAAAAGGGCCTCCCTAAAATCAAAAGGGTATTGGTCTCCTCCTCTATGTCTAAAACAACGAAATCAATGGGAAATATGAATTTATCCACTTTCACTAGTACATCTTCAATAATACCCCTAGGAAATCTTATGGTTTTATCTGCCAGTTGAATGCTCATCCTAGTTTGTTTGGGTTTCCCAAGACCTAGTTGCTTAAACATTTTGTAAGGCATGACATTGATACTTTCCCCTAAATCAGCTAATGCATTATTTACATCTAAACTACCAATTAAGCAAGGAATTGTAAAACTCCTTAGATCCTTCAATTTGTTGGGTAGCTTATTCTGTCGAATAGCTGAGAAAACTGCGTTTAGCTCCACATGTGATGCTTTTTCCAACTTCCGCTTGTTTGCTAGAAGCTCTCTTAAAAATTTCATTGCCTTTGGCATCTGTGACAGAGCTTCAATAAACGGTAAGTTGATATGTAATTTTTTCAAAAGTTTAACAAATTTACCGAATTGTTCATCTGAGCGGTCTTTCCTTGTCGCGTTAGGGTATGGCACACGAGGTTTATATTCTTCATTCACCGATTTGTTATGACTTACCTCAATTTTACCTTTGCTTATCACAGTTTCTTGCATTAATTCTGGCTCAGGCTCAACGAATCCTTCTTTATCTTGAGTACTAAATGCGTTGAGCTGTTCCCTTGGGTTCGGTTCAGTGTTACTTCTCAAGCTACCTTGTGGTCGTTCAGAAATTAATTTTGATAACTGACCTATCTAAGTTTCGAGTCCTTGAATTGATGCTTGTTGATTTTTGAGTGCTGTCTCGGTATTCTGGAAACGAGTTTCTGACACCGAGATGAATTTGGAAAGCATCTCCTCAAGGTTCAGCTTCTTTTGCTGTTGATAAGGTGGCTGTTGAAAACCTTGAGGATTTTGTGGCCTTTGATTTCCTTGACCGCCCCAAGGGAAATTTGGGTGGTTCTTCCAACCTGCATTACAAGTATTAATACATGGGTTATTTTGAGATCTAAAATTATTGCTACCCATATAATTGACTTGTTCCTCTTCGGTTGGAGGATTGAATGGTACCTCCTCCACTTGAATCACACCTCATCACTGGATGTACCAGCGTAGAACCAAGTAAACCATCAATTTTCTTATTCAGAAGTTCCACCTGATTTGACAACATAGTGACCAAATCGACGTTATAAACGCCTGTTGTTTTTGTTAGCTTAGTCCTCATGACTTGCCACTGATAGTTATTCAGTGACATCTCTTCAATAAATTCAGAAGCCTCTTCAGGTGTTTTGTTATTGATGGTCCCACCAGTAGCTGCATCAATCATTTCACTTGTCGAAGGGTTCACACCGTTGTAGAATGTTTGAACTTGTAGCCATAAAGGTAGTCCATGGTGTGGGCACCTTCGCAAAAGGTCCTTGTATCTCTCCCATGCATCGTAAAGTGTTTCTAAATCCATCTGCACAAAAAAAGATATATCATTGCGCAACTTAGCTGTTTTTATCGGTAGAAAATATTTTAATAAAAATTTTTCGGTCATTTGTTCCCAAGTGGTAATGGACCCTTGTGGTAGTGAGTTCAACCATTGTTTAGCTTTATTCCTCAGTGAAAAAGGGAATAACCGAAGGCGGGCATCATCAGAAACACTATTAATTTTGAAAGTGTCGCACAGTTCTAGGAAATTTGCCAAGTGAGTGTTGGGGTTCTCATCCTGCAAACTATCAAACTGAACAAATTGCTGTATCATCTGAATCGTGTTAGGTTTCAGTTTAAAATTATTTGCAGCAATAGCAGGCCTAACAATACTTGACTCAGTTCCTGTAAAATTAGGTTTAGCATAATCATACATAGTACGAGGAGTAAGATTCTGATTTGCTAATTCAGTAGGCATGGCTGGAGGTAGCGGACTGTCTTAATTTTCAGTCATCTCTTCGGTTGTAGTTGAGATATCATCTTCTTGCTCTTCCTCTGTGTATCTTAAGCTGCGTCTGATTTCTCGTCGGTTTCTACAAGCTGTACGATCAATTTTCTCATCAAAAAGCAATGGTCCTGACGGGTTTCTTCTAGTCATAAACTATAAGAACCTGCCAGGAGAAAAAAGAAAGAAAAATTGCAAGAAAATAAATGGCTAAAGTAATAAAAATTAAGCGTTCCTAATATCTTAGTCCCCGGTAACGGTGCCAAAAACTTGATCGTCGATTTTCCCGTGATAAGTTTTATAAATTTATAATGAATCGTTCTTGAAACTAACTATTATCACGACGTAGGCAAGTGTACCTATTGAACAGTAGTATAGTTTTAGCAAGACTGGATTGTCGAACCCAAAGGACTATGAGTACTAGTAATGACTGTCTTCTTATTATCTAGCCGAAGAAAAGAGATTTGTTTTAACTAACTAATTAATTAAACTAAGAACTTGCAAAAAATAGAATTTGGGAAATTACTTTTGGGGAAAGCGATTGATTGAGACAATACCTAAGGAAAAATCCACCTAGACTTTTACTTGTTATTCTAGCTCCGAACCGGACGATTTATTCAGTTAACTTGTTCTGTAGAAATCCCTACTGTATATTATTATCCCACTCGAGACTAACAACGTCTAATCCCTAGGTTGAATAACCGAGAGTTATCTCTAATTAACACCCTAAGGTTGCATTAACTCGATCTATGGATTTCCTTATTAGGTTTCACCTTAATCTGGCAAAATCTTGTCACCCTATCTCTAGGCGCGCAATTAACTCCGCTTAATTACGACAAAGTTACTCTTAGCCAGGGTCTATTCCTCCTCCAACTAAGAGTAGTAACTTGAAGTGATATCCTGAAATACCAAAACAAGAATTAAGACCACATAATTAAGAACAAGTCAAATATTTATCATACGATTCAGAAATAATAACAAGGTTTTGTCATAAGTTTCATCCCCCTTAGGTATTTAAGGGTTTAGTTCATAACTAAACATAAAAATATTTCAGAATAATAATGATTACAAAACATAAAGAAAACCCAAAACTCCTGAAGGGGAAATTGAGGAGAGATCTTCAGTCTTGATAGTGGCTCCTGCTTCTGAGATGGATCAATCGACTTCCTTGGAGTAATTCCTTACTCCCTATTCTCCGTCTCCCCTTTCTTCCTCTTCTAGGGTGTATTTATAGGCTTTGGAATGCCTAAGAACCCTCAAAAGTGGCCTTTTTCGAATTGAACTTAACTTGGGCTCGGTAGGGACATGCCCGTGTGACACCCTCGTGTGTGATAACTTTAGGCCGTGTTTGAGGTACACGGCCGTGTGCTATACTCGTGTGAATCGTGCTTCAATTCTACCAAATTGACACGGCCGTGTGATCTGCCCGTGTGAAGAGGTCCAGGCCGTGTTGATTTCGTGCTTTTGCACATTTTCTCCGTATTCAGCCCGTTTCTCGTTCCTTTCTTTCTCCTATGCCTACCTGAGAATAAAATATGAAATTAAGGCATTAGGAGCATCGAATTCACCAAATCTAAGGAGAAATCATTCATAAAATGCATTAAACATGGGTTATAAATATGTATAAATTACGATTTATCAGTTCACAATTCTCGAATTGAGTTCATTGAATAAAGTCACGGCATACTAACGAATAAGGCGGTCTCTATCATCAACAACAAATACCGAATTATGAGCGTTGTAAAACGCTCATTGGTTTTGATTTTGTCATAGAGGATACATTATCACCTGAAACTAGCAAAAACTACTAAAAATAAAAAAAATGAATTTAAACCAAATTGCCAAATTACAATTTCACAAATAATTTCTAGAACATAGTCCCCAGCAATGACGCCAAAAATTCGTCACAAAATAAATATATATACAATAGATGTGCAAGTATACACAGTCGTCAACAAGAAATAAAGTAATGAGTTAGAACATCGTATCCACATGGATGTATAGGCAAATATTGTGAATTTATAACTAAGCAAGTTGGTGATGAAAAATAAATAAGTATGAAGTAGGAATTAACTAAAATAAATAAATAAAAATGCAAAATGTAAAATGGAGCAACAATTCATGAGGTTTAATAACTATGACATGAATGAGCTAGAATAATAACACTTCTCAACTTAATTAATTCACAACAATGCTTAATAAATGTTCCGGCAAAATCCATGGCAACTGGATTTTTTATTAACTTAGAATTTTTAGTCATAAGCTTTTGTCGAAATCCTATGTTTATCTAATAGTCAATACGCATATGTTTATGTCATATTTAACTAAAGATTATATTATAAAGCATCATTCCTTAGAATTTATGTAAAGTAACAGTGATATGTCTATACTAAAACAACTTAATCACATTAATCCTAACGTTATGCAAGGTAATAAATACATTTTGATATTATTAATAATTTGACCTAATTTATCATTAAAAGATCAAACATGAACCTTTCAAATATTGTTTCCACTTACTATTATCTAGTTTTGATTAGATAAATAGTTTAGATGCAATCAAACATTTATTATGTATGAGCAAAATGACTATGACTTTATTTGGATGAATAATCAATTGATGCACAAAACATTAAAAACATGTTATGAAAAAAATATAAATCAAGAATGTCCAATCATTCTATCATAAACAAAACTAAGTCGTCATTATTAAATTAAAAGCAATAGAATAAATTACAATAATCTTTTTCAACTAAGAACAAAAAATAGATCAAAGGAAAGACAAAACTCTAAGTAGAATCCGATGGTTCTCTGTGACACTGCTCGTGGTTGTTTCCTCCTTTCTTTTTTCTGTTTTGATGCAAATTACTCCTCATGTGGTCGGCCTTGAGAGCTTTAACACTCTAGAATTGCTCACTTAATTTTCTCTCAAATGTGGAGAGAATGCAAAAATGAAAAATGAAAGATGAGAGGACGAAATTAATGAATAAAGAATGAGGGATTGATGATGAAAGGCTCCCTATCCATACAAGAGAGGATCCAATGTCCCCTAGCTATTTTTAGCCTCAAAATCCCTTGATTTTCTATCTAAAAGTGGCCGACCTTGAATTAAGGGAGGTGGGTGGATCGTCATGCTATTTTGGGAAGGATGTTGCTTGATTTTGTCTTTGATTCAAGGGAAGAGTTGTTTGATTACCTCATGGCTGATTTGTTGGTTGAATTGGCTAGTTACCAAGTCTTTATGGATGGTTTGGGCATCTCTATGGGTTGTAACACCTGGGTATCTCTATTAACCTGAAATATAAGAAAAGTTAGGACAAATTGAAAAAATTAGCAAATTGTCGAACTCCACCAGGGAACTTATAAATTTTGGTAGCCAAATTTTGATTTGGTTGGATCTTAATTCTGGTTCAGTTAGGATGGATTTGGTTGGTTTCATAGAGGGAGGCAAAATGATAAAAAAGATAAAGGGTCAGATGGTCAGTAAAGACGGTGCCTTAGGAGCATGTGTGTGTGTGAGTGTATGAAGACAGAATTCTCTCAATTCTATTTACAAATCTTATTATTTCCATAACATCATTTTCTTCAGATGTACTAAAAAATAAGAGGATGTAACTGAAGGGAGCTCTGCATGTCACAGTAGACAAAAGAGTTAAAGTCTGGTAGTAGAGGAATTTAGAAAATGGTAAGCGTCATTGCCTCTCTGTACTTATGGATTGAAAAAAAGGGTGAAGCAGTAATTATTAGAAGCTTCTTCATAATTCTAGATTCTGGGTTTTAAAAGGGTTGAACACTTTTTGTTTAACCATTAAATGGTTGTCATGCTTAGCTGCTAAGGATAAGGGAATTTAGGTGAGTTTCTGCACCTTGCCTTTTGGATGGTAGACATTATTGTGTAAGCTTACAAGTTGTGTGTTGATTGTTAAATGGTTGATAATAATGTTTAGATAACTGGCGTGATGTATGTAAAATGATAATTTGCATGAAATGTTGAGTAATGTTATGTGTGGTAGAGGGAAATTATTGAAGGCATAGATGAAGTTAGAACTTGGGAATAAGAATTTTTGTTAGATACCGCCATACATTGTTGTTGAGTGCAAATCGTGATGTACGAAGCTCTAGGCCTTGCGAAGATTACATTACGGTGTTTGAGCATCAAGGTTAGGAATGGCGAGATAGAGGAATGGAAGGAGGAATAGGGAAATTAGAATTCCATTAAATTTTCTCCATTCGGGATTGTTGGGAGCAAACTATGATGTGTGAAGCTCCAAGCCCTACGGAGGGGACACTTTGGTGTTCGAGTATCAAGGTAAAATGTGAAAAAGGAATGATATCAACTGGTCCTTCAGGACAACACTGTGACGATGGTATTTAGGTTTCATAGAGCATCACCACAATAGTAGTCAGCAGGCTCTATGAGGCGGCACCGCGATGATGGTAAGGCCTTATAGGGCAACACCTCAAAAGAGGTCTAACGTGTAAGACCATAGCTCAGCTATGACAACGGGGTAGTTCATCGGGACAGTAAACACGAAGTAGTCTGCATGATGTAAAAAAATAGGGAATCATATTCAAAAAGATTGAGGTTCGGGAGAGAATTCACCCAAGGCAATAATGAGTGACGCCAAAGGTAAATTTCAACTTGGTTAAGGTGAAAAGAGGGAAAGACTACTTAGTTAGGAGGTCTGCTTAATGTACAACAGGACGATGCCACCAGGGAAGCTGTGGATCCCACATGGTTTAAGCTGACATGGAACAGACTATAATAGAATATAGTAAAAAATTTTTGAATCAACATAGATTCGGCCAAGAAGGCTTGGTAGGCTAATAAGAGTCTTGTGGGAGGAAAGGACTATTCCAGGTTGAATGGCTAGTTAAGTTTGACGGAAGAAGTGGAAAACAAGGTTTCTTCATAACCATGAGAAAATAGTATTAATCTTGTTGCTTTGTCCAAGGTAAATGTCACATATGATGAAGCATCTTAATGAAAGTATGAAAAGAGCGAGTGCTATGAGGACCATATTGTAGGCATCTTTCCCTAAAGGAAAAGAAAATGTACTCCGGTAAATATTCGCATTACGAAAAATTATGGGTAATGTGGAGTATCTCCATTTTAGAGAATTGAATACAAGGATTAGGGACGTGGATTGAAAATAAAAGGGATGGACCCCAACGAGATATCACAATTTCAACCTAATTAGGAACCTAGGTCAACCAATAAATGGCTTAGAGAGCCCAAGTCATGGGTCTTAAGAACTAGGCTCGTGGAGTTTCTTATCTAAGGAGTTTACTTCCAAACTAGAAAACTTAGTTTCATAGAAAATTTTTAAGGGATCCCATATGTTTATACGTAGAGACCTCATTATCTTTCGAACTTATAAGAATTTCTACTCGACTACAGGTTAGCTAGTTACCCGAACAAATTAAGAGGGACCAAGCCAGACTTAGCCAAGTTAAGTGGTGCACAGTAGCTATTCATGTATATAGAAGGGCACTCATAGAGGCCTCACCTCAGGGTGTAAGTTGATTGTATATGTATTCGAACTTCCATCCAGGAATTGTAAACATTTGCTGAAAAAAAGTTCTTAAGAGTATATCACCAACTATGTACAAGTTGTATTAGCAATTAAAATTATAAAATATACATCTTTAACTACGTAATTAAACCAAAATCAAAATTTTATTAATTTCTTCAAGTTAGTATAGTATCCGGTACCCGAACCCAAAGATCGAGTCGGGTAAAGGGTGCTATATGGATGGTTTGGTCCCATTCCTTCCTTAGTGGACGGTTTGGGCTCTTTCCACCTTGTTAGGTTGTCCATTTTTGTTGACCCACTTAGGAGTTGAGTCAAGAGGAATTCTAAGGGAAAATTATCATAGTTAAGGCATCCAAAGATGATAATAAATCAACCCAAATTGTATAGGTCCTTTATTGTAAAGGTGTTGCAACATTAGGCAACAAAGTGTGCATTTTAGTCAATTTCCTCTTCTGAGTTCACTAGGCACTGTTATGGCTGAAAATCACTTGTTTTAGCAGACAAATTAACCAACATGAATTATTCCAAATAAATTTGACAATAAACAGAAATTAGAACAATTATAGTCACCCCTGACTTGAATGAATTTATACGTAAAAAGGTTTTAAAATAACTATATATTTTAGATTTATCACTCCCTAATTACATACCATTATGAAAGCTACTTAATAAGTGTTCATCCAATGACATTGTCATAAGTGTGCTACCCTCATAGGATATCCTTAATTTTTTTAGGATAAATTCATTCTCCCAATATGATCATATTTTATCTCATGGTAATCATTACATCTTTCTTTATGAAAAGGCAATTACTATCAAATAGTAACCAAGTCATTTATCACAAAGACAAATGACCTGTGATTACATTTACTTTTCATCTATCATGTAATACCGATGAGAGGATATCATTTACCTATTATTTGGGCTATGAATTACACTATTGTAAATGATGTTGCATACTGCAGAAGTCATATACCCAACACACCAACTTTTAATTCCTTATCTATTTGAACTCAGGCTTTTACTTACATCAAAGTATACAAGTTACGCATACATGATCCATGATCCACTCAAAGTTAAGGTATGCCACTCTATTGTCGTCACAAGTAAATAAATCCATAAACGGATCGAAGATCTATTCTACTTGGGTCATGTCCAACATACTATATGTCCTATCAGTCACATTTATGTCTTTATGTTCTAAGAGTTATCCACTCCAATGCTCAAGATAAAACATCTTTTTTAATTAGACTTGATAGACCTCATATTAGACATTCAATCGATTTGTTCATTTTCGATTAGACTAAGAACATGTTTAGGTTTATCTTCTAATACAAGTTTTTTGGATCTAGCTCCCTAAGTGTAGTATTCTCACCTAAGTAAACTTGTAATTTTTTTTGAACTAATTGGTTAATAAAATAAATTCATAAATTACATTAATACTTTGTACATTATCCTCACATGGTTTTTGCACACAAAGCAAAATTGAATCAAATGTTGTTGATCATGATTTTACGTGATAAGTTTTATAAATTTATAATTAATCGCTCTAGAAACTAACTATTATCACGATGTAGGCAAGTGTACCTATCGAACAGTAGTGTAGCTTTAGCAAGACCGGATTGTCGAACCCAAAAGAACTAAAAGTATTAGTAATGACTATTTTTTTATTATCTAGCTTAAGAATAATGAGGTTTGTTTTAATTAACTAATTAACTAAACTAAGAGATCACGGAAAATAGAATTTGGGAATTACTTTTGGAAAACGATTGATTTAAGACAATACCTAAGGAAAAATCCACCTAGACTTCACTTGTTATTTTGGCTCAAGATGGACGATTTATTCATTTAACTTGTTCCGTAGAAATCCCTAAGTTATGTTATTATCCCTATTCAAGACTAATAACGTCTAACCCTAGATTGAATAATTGAAATTTCTTTCTAATTAACACCCTAGGGTTGCATTAACTCGATCTATGGATTCCCTTATTAGGTTTAACCCTAATCAGGTAAAATCTTGTCATCTTATCTCTAGGCGCGCAATCAACTCCGCTTAATTATGACAAAGCCACTCTTAGCCAGGGACTATTCATCCTCCAACTAAAAGCATTAACTTGAATCAATATCCTGGAATAACAAAACAAGAATTAAGAACACATAATTAAGAACAAGTCAAATATTTATCATACAAGTCAAAAAATAATAGCAAGATTCATCTCAGGTTTCATCCCCCTTAGGTATTTAGGGGATTTAGTTCATAACTAAATAGGAAAACATCTCGAAGAATAAAGAATACAAAACATAAAGAAAACCCAAAACTCCTGAAAGGAAATTGATGAGAGATCTTCAGTCTTGATGGTGAATCCGACTTCTGAGATGGATTAATCGGCTTTCTTGGAGTAATTCCTTGCTCCCTATTCTTCGTCTCCCTTTTAGTCCTCCTCTAGGGTGTTTAAATAGGCTTTAGAATGCCTAAGAGCCCTCAAAATTGCCCTTTTTCAAATAGACCTTAATTAGGGCTCGGCAGGGACACGCCTGTGTGCGATTAATTCAGGCCATGGTCGAGGCTGAGAGATCAACACGCCCGTGCTGAGGTTGTTTTAGGCCGTGGTCTAGCCTGTTAGAATGGCACGGGTGTGTGTTCTGCCCGTGTGAGGAAGTCCAGGCCATGTTGTTTTCCCACGTCGGCTCATTTTCTCCGTTTTTGGCCCGTTTCTTGTTCTTTTCGCTCTCCTATGCTCACCTAAGTATAAAACATGAAATTAAAGGATTAGGAGCATCAAATTCACCAAATCTAAGGAGAATTCATTCATAAACGTGTTAAGAATGGGATGAAAATATGTATAAATTATGGTTTATCAAATACCCCTACACTTAAGCGTTTGCTTGTCCTCAAGCAAAATCCTCAATTCACAATTAAGATTTCCTTTTTCTCAACTTATAATTCCTATCAATAATATCTCAAACTAACCCATAAGTGATCATACATTGAGAATTCAACTAAAATAACATTAAAGTTTCAAACATTCTAAGTTGATTATTTAATCATAAAAAATATAGGCATCTCCCCTTAGCTACGTAGTTACCATTGATTCGAAATCTCACAGAGTTTAACACCCTCACTAAAGATTCACTCAAATCACTCGAAGTGTTTAAAGACAATGAAATTAGCACTCATCAGTCAATATGAAAAGTTATTACCATAGGCTTGCATGAAAATCAAATCTCCACCACTATAAATTCAGGTGATACATCAATCAAAAGGTCTTTAGAGGGCTGTAACGAAGCTTGGTTAGGAGGTGTGGTCACAAGCTGAAAGAAAGGATTAGAATCGAGATTGAATCGAAAAATTTCTTAACTAGAAAAATATTTAATCATCACTTGCGTACAACAAAGCTTCTTCTCCGAATTATGGAATTTAAATATTTAAGCTCAAAAACAAAAGATTTCTACTACTAATATGTATACATTTTTTTTAAGAACAAGTCAAATAACATAGACTAACTATTAAGAACAAGACATAGCTAAGCAATTTATTCAAATCAAATCTCGACAAAAATAGGGATCAAATTAATTTAGGGGATTTCAACAATAATAGGTAAGGGTTAATATTAAGGGTAATATAAGGAATGGCTTGTTATGCTCAAAGGGGTTTACTAAGGGTTAATCGTGGAGGTAGGCTTTTCATGGCATGAGTGGGTTAATCCTAAGTGCCTCTATCATCTTGACATATCAAATCAAATGGTGTGGTCTTGACATGCATAATCAAGCAAGTTCTAGAATAACAATTCGATATTGACACACTCAAAGTAATAATAAAAGTAAGCATGAAGAAAATAATAGATGCTCTTTAAAGACTCAAAATCTCACAATAATTATGGCTTTTTGATGTTCAAAACTGTAGATTTCAATCCAAGGTAATACCTAAACTTGGGGAAACAACCTAAAATTTTAAATTCTTAAAAATCAACTTATCATGCTTAATTCTCTAATGTCTTAAGGTTTTAAATAATCAATGCATGAACACCTATGTTTTAATTCAAGATATATCAATAAAAATCATAATTTAATCAAAATTCATCCTAAAAATGATATGATAAATTTGGAAGAGAACAAGGCAATATTCAGGGATTTTTCTGATAATGAAATGAATACCCCCACACTTAAGATGTACATTGCCCTCAATGTACAAAGATAAATATACTGAAAAATCTAAATAAAAGATCATAAGATAGGGAGAGGAGTGAAACTTCCTGAGTTATGAATGGATGGGATCCTTAGATTAGCGAGAGCGAGAATTGAAAATAGAGCTGGAGGTAAAGCATGATTCTGAGGAAGAAATACTCTGATAATAATCATAAAGATAAGCCGCATTTTAAGAATACGTAAATATTTTAAAAATAACTAAAAATAAAAGTAAAAATAAAATAAGAGGAATAATCTAATTTTGTAAGTGGCACGACCGTATCACACACCTGTGGGGTTTGTGTCCAGCCCGTGTTTGTTGCGAATTGAGAGTTCATCACACGGCCTGAAGACACGCCCGTGTGTCTAGGCCGTGTGGTTGCATGATTGTAACGTATGACTGTGTGTTATGTGGTTCGATTCTCCTACGCCCATGTACCTATGTGCACGCCTGTGTTCTTTTGGCAGTGTCGACCACAGGCGCTAGGCACGGGCGTGTCGCACGCCCGTGCTATTTTATCAGGCTCTCCCACTGTTCAATGCCATGGGCATGTCGCACGCCCGTGTTGTTTTGGCAGGATCGCCAATGGCCATGTCTCACGACCGTGGCCATTTGTTGCAGCCCGTGTTTGGGAAAAATCTTTGCCATGTTTCCACATGGTCCTAAGCACACCCGTGTGCTTGGCCATGTGATTATGATAAACCTGTATTTAAGAAATCTATTAGTAAGTTAGTTGCTAAACATTAGAAATTAAAGAAGTTAAGAGCGTTAGTGCTCAGGCTGCCTCCCGAGAAGTGCTTGTTTATAGTCTAAACTCGAATTACCTCTTCATTGAATGGTCATGGTGGTTCGAGGAGTTTATACTCCTCATTCCTACTATCAATCTCATCAAAATAAGGTTTTAGGCGGGTATTGTTTACCTTAAAAGTGCCGAACTTGGGATGACTTACCTCGACTGTACCAAATGGGAAAATACTAAGTACCGTAAGAGGGATTTCTTCATTCGGTTTGGTAGTGACAATGTGAGGATCTGCGGCATCTAATAAAACTTTATCTCCAACCTTAAGTTGATTTGGTGAGGTATTGAGCTTGTTCTGGTGTAGTTTTGGTTTATCGTATGTTCTCGGTTTATGTGTTCACCATTCATCTAGCTCCTCTATTGTTGCTGGAACATGGCTCATGTACTTTCTTCAAACTCATTTCGTGCAAAGTAGATTACACCATATTATCAGTTTTAGTAGAATGGTTTATACAATCACCTTCAATTTTCGATGTGTTGCCAGAATTACGAGCTTGAAGGGTGATTGTTTTGTCTCCCACACGAAGCATGAGTCCACCGGTGCCAACATCAATAAACGTTCTAGCAGTTGCTAAAAAGGGCCTTCCTAAAATTAAAGGAGTGTTGCTATCCTCCTCTATATCTAGAACAACGAAGTTAACCGAAAATATAAATTTATCGATTTTAACTAGCACATCCTCAATAATAGCCCTAAGAAATCTGATGGTTTTATCTGCTAATTGAAGGCTCATCCTAGTCTGTTTGGGTTTCCCAAGACCTAGTTGTTTGAACATTTTGTAAGGCATGACGTTAATGCTAGCCCCTAAATCAGCTAATGCATTATTAACATCTAAGCTACCAATTAAGCAAGGAATTTTGAAACTCCCTGGATCTTTTAATTTGTTGAGTAGCTTATTCTGTAGAATAGCTGAACAAACTGCGTTTAACTCCACATGCGACGCCTCGTCCAACTTACGCTTATTTACTAAAAGCTCCTTTAAAAATTTCATTACGTTCGGCATCTGCGATAGAGCTTCAATAAA